>JAHLJS010000009.1:2146315-2746315 GCA_038502445.1 Eremochloa ophiuroides | reverse complement strand
ACTTATAGTTGAGTTATATTGGAGAGTGATCCTGTAACCAGCTCACGTGTGTAGTTCATCGCCTGTCATAGGGTGATTTAGTTGTTGGTACGCAACTAGAGTAGTAACACTTAGTATAGGTGTGGTGCTTAGACTAGATCTTGCCTTTAAATGCCGCTTGTCGCATGGATTATTTGTGGGTGCTAGCAGGTGGTGACAGCCCTGTCTAGTCTTAGTATCCCTCCACGTGTTTTAGGCAAGTTCTTAAAAGGTAGGCTCCCATAAGAGAATAGTCGCTTCGGGTAGAGGTTATATCCCCTACTGTCTCGCCTATCCCCTACACACCAGAAGTAAGGTAGCTGTCTTGATATACTTCATCTATTTGATAAGATAGTTCACAAGAGTAAAGTAAGTGTCATAGGAGTTTTATACTCACTCGTTGTCCTCCCACCTAGCTATACTCTACTAGTTATGTTTAGTTATCTCAAAACCTTGTCGTGTCTTGGCGTCATTACCCTTTCCTCTATATATCGATTTACCCCCCTATCACTAGTTGATACTAAGTTGCTATAGACTTAAAGATCTCTCTCTTTTTATTAATTATTCCTAACAACCGCTTTCCCTTAGGATAAAAATAAATAACGATACCTTGGAATACTCCCAGGTAAAGTGCTACAGCGGTATATTCTGTGCGCTTGTGGAATTATCCAATAGACATAAGAAATACCCCAGGGCACTTCTGGCGCCGTTATCAGAGATAGCCTAACACCCTGTCTCTGGTGGTTGTGCTAAAAAGTGTCAACAACCTCCTTCCCCGACCGTGCTCCTCGGTCTCCATCCTGCATTGTTGCTGCCGTGAGCCGAACCCAAGCTTCTTTCCTTGTGTTGCCTGGATGTGATGTCTGTGATGCAATTTTTTTGTTTCAATTTTCCCAAATTTGAGTTGAAAATGCTGCCTGTGATGCGTTTGGGAGATTTTGGGGAAAAGCAAATGCCACTGCCTATGATGACTAAGGTTATTAACTGAGAATTTGCCAATCATTTGAGATTAATTGAATTTACTCTTACCTCTGATCTTTTTAGATCATGGTTTGGTTGTAAGTTCCGCAACAAGAATTCAGTACCTCTGCAGTGCCACTACCACATATGTTGCAATCATGAGTTCATCATTTGTTTCTTGGTTGCCTTGCACTGTCTATGAGTTCAGGAGTCCCTTGTTGTTTTTGTTAGCGTTAACTGAATTTTAACAGAATTTTACTCCTACTACTACTTGTATACTCCTAATCCTACTATACTACTAATCTTAGCTCTACTTCTATACTAGCTGTACTACCCTACTCTAACTGAATTTTACTTGAATTTTAACTGAATTTTAATCCTACTACTACTTGTCTACTCCTAATCCTACTATACTACAACTCTTGGCTCTACTTCTGTACTCTACTACTACTCTAAGCTGTCCTACCCTACTCTAACTGAATTTTACTTGAATTTTAACTGAATTTTACCCTAACTGAATTTTAACTACTACTACTACCCTACTGGACTGCTACTACCCTAATCTTGTGAAGATAGATCTTGTGCTAGCCATAGCTCTCTTGCTTGTTTCTTTCTCTTTGGTTTGTTATAACTAGTACCTTGCTGTCCGGCGTGGCCACAGCATGACAAGAATATATAGGATCATAATCTAGCTAGCCAGGTTCCTTGTCACAAATTAAAATAGGTCAGTATATAGTTGGTTATTACTACTTGCTGAATAATTTAACACCTGATCGAGAGCCTGCCAGCATGCCTCAATGTCAAGTTGTCAACACAATCACAATGTGGATGCATATTTTGGAACATTATTACTTTGAATGATGAGGGCCTTGCATTGTTCTATCTCTTTGGTCTAGAGTTTGGACTTCGCCCACCATTTGCACCAAACTTTATTGGACGAGTTCGTAAGTAAGGAGTATGAGGGGACTGGCTGCTGACTAGGTTCCTCTTTTTCTTTGATATATTCATATGAAAATCAGATTTTTTTTAATTGTATCATCAAGCATATATATGAACACTCTTTTTATGGATGAGGCAATCTCTCCAGCCAAATTAAATTGTGTTTAGAAAGTTAGTGTATCCTAGTGGACTGCTATATTGTCTGAATCTTCTTTTCTCTGCTATTTTGTGTTCTGAGAATGATTTAAGTTTCCATGATAGTTTTTATTATAATATATTTGATTCAAATAATTTAAACACATGAATGGTTACTCTCAGTTAGCTGAAAATTAAATATTTGTAAACTGATAGTAAATTCAGACCACTAACTCTTAAGATTATATTGCAAAAATAATGAAATTTAAGATAGGAGGTGTAATCTGAGGCTATAACACATAAAAATTGAGAATACACCTTCCATGCAAACTTCTGCACAAAAGAAAACTTCTTGTCCTTGGTTGTTTTCAATTCTTCTTGCCTTTTGACTTGCTGTGAACTTTTGCGAGGCACTTGGGGAAACTTAACTCTACTCCTACTCCTACTCTACTACTACTCTACTACTCTAACTCCTACTACTACTTTTCTACTACTCTAACTCCTACTACTACTCTACTACTACTTTTGTACTACTCCTACTTACTACTCCTACTCTACTACTACTAGTCTCTACTAGTACTCCTATTTACTACTCTACTACTAGTCTCTACTACTCTACTACTACTACTACTCTACTACTCTAACTCCTGCTACTACTACTCTACTACTCTAACTCCTACTACTACGTGTCTGTTGTGCTATGCTTCCGATCTATACAGGCAGCCGACTTGACACTTAACATTAGATATTCAATTTATATGGTGATATAGTCATCGACTTCATTTCAAAAATACAAAACAAGATGCTTTTCAATAGAACTTGAGTTTAATAATACTTTTACTATTTTACAATTAAAATTTGATCTATTCATAAATAGTATAAGAAAAAGGTACATATGTATTAATTTTATTAGTCGTACAAATTTTTTAAATTTTTGGGCCTCAATTTTTAATTCGTACCGGGGCCTCAATTTTCTGGAGACGCCCTAGGCTTAGCCAGCGGCTGGATTCAGTTTACAGAAGCCTTCGCTCTCCGTCTCTCTACAGTATGGCCAATGAAGCGACAGTTGGGCCTTAAGTTCGTTTGCGTGCTTCCGGCCCATTTTCCTGCTCTTGACTGCCTGGCTGCTGCTGCTCTTCCGTAGTGGTATCTTCTCTGTTGACACTTGACACCGCCCTTGCCCGTGTGCTAGGCCTATGCAGCCGAGAGCATGGCATTTGTGTGTGTGTGTCACGAGCAGTATTATATTATATTTTGCACAGGAACTTGTCTCCGAAGACTTTTCACCACCAAAATAATAGGATTCTCTTAGTATTTTTAATTAATAGTAAAACACTACCACTAATTATAGCATATGAAACTAAATTTTGAATGACAAAACACTATGACAAGCTCACCTTATTAGAAGTCTAGAATCTTTGTTGTGATTGTTAAGATATGTTGCATCCTGCTCCGTTATTGATGTAATCTGCAGGTATAGAGAGGATCCTTCATTGATGCAACATTTCCTTCCTCAGTTTCTTTCTATCTTCTTGCATCTCAAGCTAAACATCCTGTGTAAGCCACAACGGCTGTTTCCAGCCATATAAACATGGAAGTGTGAACCCAAGGAGTATCACGTACGTTCCACCCAAATCCACACCTTTTACTACCTATTCACAATTGCAGGTTCATCAATGTTTCTCATAAGATGGATACAAGACATATCATACTTTGATACTGGTGAATTAGTGTTGATGCCGAATACGATCCAGATCACACATCAACAAGGGTTAGCTCACTCAAGTCACCATGGACCAAAGAACGCACCAAGGGTATAACACTTATGCAGTGAAAAATAGAGAGATTTACAAGCAAACCACTAAACGATAACCAACATGCTTCTGTGACAAAAACGCAGGTAGTTTTCAGGCAAACTAACAAAGAAATCATAGAAACTCTCGCGCAGGAGGAACCCCGTCAGGGCAAGGACATCTTGTCGGGTTACCTTAGGTCAGCCAGCAAGCCTAGCTAAGGCGCCATCCTTGGTCGTCAGATAACATCATAGGGGTTTGAAAAGAGGGTAAAAGGGTAGTTGTCGATTGATTTTGTCCATTGAATAGTTAGGAACTCAATCAGCTGTGAGCTCACATATATAGAGAGAGGGGTGGCTGTAACAGAACCGCCTAAATCATATGGCCCACAGGCACCTGTCATTGTACCTAATGACCTCTGACAGCCGGACCCGTGTTCTAGATGATCTAGAAGGTCCTGCCGGGCTACACCAGCACCCGTTTTTTCCGACAGGATCCCATTGCGAAGCCATTACAGAATTACAACATTTCATAATAAAATAAATCAGAGTAAAAGTTCGGAAAGGTTACATAGTACTTAGATTACAAACCAGTTGTCCAAATAAAATTTAAGTACAGTTATTACAAACCATAATTAAAAGACAGTAGCAGTGGAACAACGATACAACATACGTAGATAAATGATAACAGGAACCTTGCCCACGGGTCCAGCTTCACTCTTCCTCATTTCCATCCTGAGCAATGGTCACGCAGCAGGGAGCAAGGCAAACCTGCTGCGGTGGTTCTCCTGCTGCAGGGGTTAACAAACCCTGAGTCCTGAGGTACTCCGCAAGACTTACCGGACTAAAGGAAAAGATGAGACTCAGGAATGCAGGCTAAGGGGAGTGTTGGTATAAATTAACTGCACTGTACTGAATATTATTATTATCAAAGTATCTTCAAGTACACAGATACAATACCGATGCAGCACTTCACTAGACAATCCCGATTTTAATATCGAACCTAAAGGAACAGTAGGTGATACTGACTAAGTCTATTAATTCTTAACCCGATAACACAATCAATCCAGAGAATATCAAGAATGAGGAAATAACTAGTGACTATCTAGTTCCAACAACCGGTAAGAATTGAATAATAATGTTCTAACTGGGCAGTCACCTGAATAACAACAGAAATCAGAGTTCTCTCCTACCAAGCACCTATACACCTATCGATCCTATCAACGGGAAGTGGACTACAGAGGACTCAACGTAGCAGTCACCTACACGATGTACCATTATCCGGCTAATTAGAGGATATTCACAAGCAATTATAGCCTAAACACCACGTCTACACTACCAACTACTACATCAACCTAGGAGCTACCAAGATCAAAGCACTCAATACGAGTTGTAAACTTAAGATGAATAAGAACAAATGCTTACTTGAATCAGAATGTTAAATACAAAAGTACCTCAGAACGCAACTCCGGGCGAGGGAGCTGAATCCAAATGAATACAGCTACGAAGAGGCTCTGACAGGCCGGGACTCCTCCGAATCTCTACTCATCTAGTCTATCTCTCTAATCTCTTTCTTGATTGCTAGCCTAGATCTAATGGATATCTATCTAATGTTTCAGGCTCTTCAGCTCTTGATCTGGCCTCCTCCAGGGGGGGTCTGGCCATCTATTTATAGCCTGGTGGGATGAATACGTGCCGTAGGATCAAACCGACTTAACCAAGGGCCGAGATGACTTCTCAAAGGCGGTGGAAGAAGACTCCGAAAGGCAGCGGGCAGAAACCCTATGGGGGCACCGCCTGGCCCCCCTTAGGGCCGGCCGGCCCCACCACCTGCCAGGTGGGGCCCCTGTTGCTTCGGGTGGCTTTCAGAGGCTTCTAGCGTGCTGATGACGTATGTTGCCTTGGCGTTCAAGTTTCGTGGTAATTAAGCACTTAAATCCCTCTTTTAAGCTTTTCTGGATAATCCCCTGTTAAATTTACAATTCACCAAAACTCGTGGAAATTATTAGTAATAATCCTATTCTACTAGATATTCATGTGTAATGCAGGGATAATTGATAATAAAATTTAGACGTTAACAAGTGTCAACAGGGAGTCATGGTAAGGATTTAGCAAGAGTCAAAGTGTTTTGCCAGAAAAGCAATACTAGTACTACTTTCAACATTTTAACTCAACATTATTTTAATCAATAATAACAGATCTTAGTTCTTTAACATGTGTCCTTCTAGTTACTTATTCATTCTCAAAAACATTCTAGTTCCGAACCACCCTTCGCTGAATGGTTGAAGGATCGAGTCTCCTTAACCGAGGAGCAACGACGATTCGAATCGATTAGTACCCAGCTGGGGATCCCTATCCACACTGCATATGTAGCATCTAAGCTTGCATATGCTAACCTCGTCTACCACGGCTTTTCGAAAACTTGAACCGGTCCTGCGCCACCCGAGAGCACAGTACTCCTCTCCTATCCAGGCACGCCGGCCACGAGGGTACACGCTACTCTCGCCATCTCTCCACTCCCAGTGCGTGATCGTTGGTTCAAGTAGTAGAGCAACCAGAGATAGGGCTTCCCGTAGTATGTGGCTAGTTGCAAAGTCTCGATCCAGCAGGCCTACAACGAATGGTCTCTAATTCTTTTTCCATTGGAAACAATGCATTGGGACTCTAACCCAAATACAATATGACCACACGGTTTTCAAATTCCTTTTCCATCGGTGACAATATGTTGGGACTCTAACCCAAACTACGATCACCAAGCAGAAAATCCCTTCCCGTCGGTGACGATGTAATGATCAGGTACACAGCCACCGAACGAGAACATTACCAATTCCCTTTTTCATAGATTTAATCAATAATATATCACAATAGCTCAAAAATAGCATTTTGTGCAAAACTAAATTAATTTAGCACGGCTAAGCATTTTTCAAACATTTTATTTTAAAATGGTTTCAAGGGTAGTATTTCAGTGGTCAAGGTTGGTAATGCAACAATTGGGTTATCACTCAACTCCTATAAACTTAATACAGCAGATTAACTCAAGTTATAAACATTTTATAAATCATAAGGAAAGGCTGAATGCACCGGGTCTTGACCTTGTAGTGCGAAGAGAGTTGGGTCAGAATCTGTGCCACAGATATCAAAACCCTGTACCACCTCAGGAGCAGTCTCCTCCACAATCACCTCAGCTTTTACTTCTTTATTCTCGGTCACTATACGTATACAATGATGAATGTTTTAATGCAATGCAGCGATACGGAATATAAGACATAATAAATAAAGCATTCTACAAACGCTACTACGTTTCATAACTATTTAAATTAACTTAGCTTAAGATGCCCTAGGTCATAAGGGTGTTTGACCTAGGACCACAATCAATCATAAATCACACCAAACCTAAGTTGTTATCCTTTAATACATTTTATTTATCAATTAATCCAAACATTAATTAACCACTAACTAAATTACTTCCAAATACTACCAAACTTTACCAACAGCTAGATCTTGAGCTCAAACAGTACCAAAATAAATTTCATGCTTTTTGGAATTTACAGAGAATTAATTAAAATTACTCAAATTTGCATTTATTGATTAATCCACTGATTTTTAGATCCTACAGAAAATATTCAAAATATTTATTTAATATTTTTGTGGCATTCTAAACATTGCAGAGAGCATCCACAAATTTTTTTATGATTTTTAGTGCAACAGAAATATTCTTACAGAAATGACAAAACCAAGCACTATTCATTTAAATTAAAAATCAGAAAACTTATTGGAAATTCGCTTTAAAAGAAAAACTCCATTTTGGCCCGAAGCGGCCCAACTCGGCCAGACCGGCCCAGCGCCGCCCACTCTCTCACCCGCGTCCTCACTCCCCACTCACCGGGACGCTGCCAGGCAGGCCCCACCTATCAGCCCCTTCTTCCTCCTCCCGCTCCCACACCCGACGCGTCTCGCGCGCACGCGCAACGCGGCGGCTCACCGCCGGCGGCTTCTCCGGTGAGGGAGACACCTCCGGCGGGCGACCCATACTTCAGCACACTATCCTAGGGACTTAAACGGACCAGGGCCAGCCGGTGACGAGCTCAACACCACCCATGGCGGCTCGGTGATGGCGGCACACCGCACTCCGGCAAGTGCAGGGCAAAAGGGTTTAAAGTTTGGGGCGCAAACGACGCAGGAGCTCACCGAGACTCTAGAACACCCACTGGTTGGCGTAGAGATGGCCCGGTGAGGCGAGTTCGACGTCAAGCGGTCCTGCGGCGGTGCTTCCCGATGACACTCTTCCTGTTCCGACGATCCTAGGGAACCAAAGGAGAAATCGACTCGCGCGTGAGAAACCATAGGGCATACTAATGCTAGAACACAAAACACGAGGATCCAGAGCTCACCCGAGAAGCCTCTTCACGTCGACGAGGCCCGCGGCGGCGCTCTGACCCGCCGTGAAGACGACTACCCCGCTCCGGCACGCGCAGGGCTCTACGGCTTGTGCAACCAGGTGAAATTGGTGCGCAAGGAAGTGATGAGGCTGAATGCGAGACAAATTTTGGCAATGGTGAACTGGAGACGGGCAATTTAGCCCCGACCCGAGAAGAGGTGCTCGGCGGCCGAGAGGGAGAGGAAGAAAAGAAATGAGGAGCTCGCCGTCTTTAACATGCCAGGGGAGGGAGGGGATAAGGGCGAGCGGCTGTCCGGAGCCCACGAGTGGCCCTGGCGCGGCGGCGACAGTGCCCTGCCGGCCGGACGGCGGCAGCGCGCGGCACACGCACGCGCGCACTGCATGCCTGGCCCTGTAGGTGCCCGGATCACTGTAGCAATCCCCTAGGTCAAACCCTATTGTGGTCATGATCTCCCTATTTTGTTTAGCAACTGGAAAAACTCCAAAAATAAAAGTTGTGCAAAATTTCATGAAGAACATTTTTTCTTTTTGAAGTATGTTCAAATTCAGAATATTTTTGAAAATATCAGAAAGGTGGTAAATCCCCAATTTGAATTTCAAATACAATTCAATCAAATTCTTAAAAGTTTTCTACACAACATGAAAATCTGTAAAATATAAGTTGTTCTATTTGTCAAGCTCTACAACTTTCATTAATGGAGTTGGGGCAGATTTTGATAAATTTTGAAATGACATTTCAAATTCAAATTTTCAAACATTGATTTAAATTAAATTTGAATTTCCATTGCATAACTTCAAACTCCCTAAAAATAAAAGTTGTTCCATTTTAAAAGATCTACAACTTTTATTAAAACACTTTCATCAGATTCCTTATAGTTTTTGAACTATGTTTTAGGGCCTAATTAGGGCTTATTTTTTATTTTCTTTTTGAATTTCTTTTTGGGATTTCAATTATGGATTTAATTGCACAATCATCATCATTCATAATCAAACCACTCTAAGGTCCCTAAGCACAATCATATGCAGGCAATTAAATTAAACATGATGACATGGCAGGTTTTAATTAACCGTAACACCAGAGGTGTTACAGTGGCCTTATCTCACTAGGAACAAGTCAAATTTGTAATCTCCAAGTTTTCCATGTCTAAAATAGATTTAAAATTATTTGAAGTCAAACCGTCTAGAAAACAGCACAAAATTCAGCTTAGCCAACTCCTGGGGTCGGCTTAACAGGTTTTCTTGGGCCTGGGATGCTGTTTGTGTATTAAAAACAGGAGGACCCAACATAGCTAGTTTGGGGACCCGGCTAAGCAGACTGGGCACTTAAAATTCAAGGTAAAATACTTCTGATATGCATAATTAATTCATCCAGACACTAAGACGAACTATGTGTGTTTTTCGATCAGCTTAGCGAGGATAGCGTAGCAGTGCAGTCCATTCTTGATTTTGAGAAAGTTGGTGAGTTAGCTTAGCCAGTTTTTATAGCCGGCTAAGCCTGTTCTGGCGGACAGTCCCTGAAAAGATGTTTTCTTCATCTGGGTTCCGAACGTGATGATCTAAGTATACTTTCTAGTCGTCTTCGTGATAGAAACATGGTGGTTGAGTCTATTATACATACTTTGGACATTTTTGAGTGTCAACAACGAGTAAAATTGGATTTTGCTAGAATGAGAAACAAATTTTACCGGATCCCAGCGATAAATGGAATTCTCGGTTTTATTAGAATTTTATTAATTGCCGCATTAAAATAAGTAGGGTGTGTAGTTGAATAAAAGAAATGTGCATCTAGTAGCCAATATATATAGATACTTTAGTACTCATAAAAGATGTACCAACACAATTATGTTTTGCATACTCCCTCCATATAAGAAAAGGATGTCGTTTTAAATAAGCTTTTGGTCAAACATTGGAAATATAAATTATGAATAACTTTTAAATTATTGAGTTTGGAAATATAAAAACTATATATATATATATATATAAATAGATTTGTCTTCAAATATATTTTCATAAAAGTATACATATATCACTTTTAATAAATATTTTTTATAGCAATATGATGTCAAAGTTATGCTTTGAAGATTGTGTCGTTGTCATAAACAACATCTAAATCCTATACAGAGGGAATATATATTTGTGTACAGTAAAATTTTGGATCATAATCTTTCTCAAATCTTGGTATGCCTTATAAAAGAAATGTAGCTTGGAGGTCATCGTAAAACTTACTCTAGGGGGCCAGGAATTGTTACTTATTTATCTCTCTTATAATACTAAACCCCACTGCAATTCAATATTTACATGCAAGACATCCACATCAGTAGTCCATTGGTAGATACAATTATGACACACTTATCTGTTCATGAAAGCAGTCCACGTCATCATGCCATATCACCTACTAAAATTCAACCGTCGCTCCCACAACAACGCGTAGGGTATACTTTTAATTACTGAGAAATCTAAATCCCCGCATCAAGTGTGATTTCAGTTGATTAGTGAATTGTGATTAATGCATGCATGGCATACATAAGTTACTCTTTGTAAATAAATGAAGTGAATGAATGTTACGGTAGCCGATGCATGTTTCTCCTCACACTCCCGATCGTGGCCGTGTAGCGCATATATATATAAATACATGGACACCATCTGTGTATAGGTATGCCGTTCTGGATGCAGGTGTCATTAGGCCGCAGACAAAGCAGGCACACTTGCTCGACTGTGTCCATTCCAAGTTTCCAATGGCTCGGTTCTCCATCGCCATCCCACTCCTGCTCATCGTCGTCGGCGTCCTCGCAGTGACCAGCAGCCTGCCGTCCCAAACGCGTGCTTCTCGGCTTCACCAAGCGGCTGAAGTCGCCGATTCACTGTCGTCGTCGTCGACGTCCGTGGACACTCACAATGTTTCGGCAGGCGCTGATGTATTGATAATCCAGACATCCAAGCAGAGAGAGCAGGTCGTTGAAGATGGCAACACCGATCATTTCTCGCTGCAGGAACTTGCTCCTTCCGCCGCGCCGACGTCGTCGCCTAACGAGGGCGTGGGTGGGTTTTTCGTGGAGCTGTGGAGGAGGATCTGGGGCTTTGACGAGCCGTTCCCCCGCATCGAACACCCCCACGTGATTCCAGGCATCGAACACTAGTAAATTGAGAGACATAGAAGTGGATCCGTATCCATCTCTTTTTACCGACGTTTTACGTAACGGGTGCTGGTACGGGTGGCCATAACCAATCGGGTATACATGCCTGCTGTCATCTGTGTCTAAGGAAGGTAGCAAAAGCATTATTGCAGAGGATCATGTACACATACGTGTTTATGACACTCCATCTGCCACTTTTTTTCTACATCTTGCAAGATGATAAATATAAATAAATAAATTATAAGAGACCCTTTTGCATGGATTAATGAAGCTTGAACTCCTTGTTATAGTTTTATGACAAGCTCGATCGCGATGCACGCAAATGCCGGAAGTGAATTGCAAGACCTCATACGAGAGACTTCGATGGCCTTATGGTATACTTTTTGATGGAATATTTGGAAAGAAAAGAATAGAAGAACCTTTCACTCAGAACAGAAGTCTATAGCGGAGTCAGGTGGTCCTTCACTCCAATTCAAGCAGTGGCTGAGCCAGGATTTTTACCTAGAGTATGCCGAACAAAAATTTTTATATGCAAACTGATAAAAACCATTTAACAATTTGGTAAAGTTTCATAAAAAATGCCTAACAAATCGGTACACAACTTTTAGATGCCATGATAAGTATTAGATTTCAATACAAATAATTTTAAAATCCTAGAAGCAATGTCTCCATCCCTCTTCATGGTTCACAAATCCTACAATCAAATCGCATAATGCATAAGTAATCGACCAATACATTCCTAATTCCTACTGAGCTACATCAATTGGACTAAATCTAGCAAAATTCTAACAACTATCTATTAAATTAGAGGGAATATTAAAGTTAGGGTTATGGATTTGGGAGAAAACTAAACAAAATGAAAGGAGAGCATAGGGGTGAGGGGATCGAGATTTCACCGCTTTGGTGAGTGGGCAACGCCGCAATGGCAGCCCGGCGGGAGCTAGCCGGCCAGAGGCAGGATTCCGGGGCGGTGCTGGCCAGCTGGGGCCGGCCGCCGGGCGACGAGGCATCGGTGCGGAGCCACAGCGTGCCGGCCGGCCACTGCCAGGGCAATAGCAGGGAGCCGCGGTTCCAGGTTCCTGCCGCGCGTGGCCGCCGGGATGGGGCGAAGGGCAGAGGCCGGGAGGGGAGCAGCCAAGCAGTACAGCAGGAGCCGCTCGTGACTCGCGAGTCGCCCTTATGTGCGCGAGGGTGAGCAGCCGCCGAGCGGATGAGATGCGGGGGGATGAGGGAAGCGAATGGATTTTTTTTTACGGAGTACCTGTATCCTTGTTGGGCTGGGCCTAGAGTATGCTACACCATACCCGTGCAGCCCACTGGCTCCACCAGTGAATTCAAGGTGTGTTCTCGCTTCCTGCGCTTCATGGAGCTCCCGGGTCTTTCGTTTTCGTCGGGGCTCAAATTGCAGGCAGACATCAGAGCTAAGCTGGGTTTGCCGGTCACTAGACCAAGCTCTAATCGTCATGCCTTCTTTCTCGTGGCTGCTTTTGGCCGTTCCAAGTTTCGCCTTTCGCCCTCTTCTGTGGGCACCCTTCTTCAGGCTGCGTTTGGTGGTGTTGCCTCCCAGTACTCTGTCTCCCAACTTGGAGATCATACTTTCAAATTTGCAGTGTCCGCTAAACCGGTTGGGTTCTTCATTGCCAATCTCGGTTCTTTTGTTTGTGACTCCTTCAAGGTTCACATTTTTCTTTGGGGCAACGGTGGCCCCAATTGGCGCCGTGAATTTGCTCTCTTCCTCAAGGAAGAAGCTAGTTCTTGGACACCGATCAGCTCTAAATCTTTTGCTGATGCTGTTCGTATGCCTGTTCTTTTTGGTGCCAATGCGGTTCCCTTGGGTTCTCATCTTCTTCCTCAAGGGGCTTGTGCAAGGCAATCGGTCTTCCAACGTATTGTTTTCCCGGCTGCTGATACCTCTGGTTCGTCCCTTACTCATGCGCGCCAGACAGGGGCATGCAGCCGGTGCCTGTCCATTGGGCACTGGCGAGGTGATTGTAGAGGTCCAATACGCTGCCGCGCGTGCCGAAAACCCAGCAATGTTGCTGCGACATGCAATAAATCGCAAATCTTTGTGGCAGATAGGAATCTTGCCAAGTCCAAGAAGGAAGCAGCTATTGTTTTAAAGCGTTGGTTTGGGGTTGATGGGTCTGACAGGCCCTCTCTAGACCCTAATCCTCCCATCTTCAATTTGTTTACTGAGATGGCTCTTTTTTTTGGCCCACGAAGGAACCCGTGGCTGATTTAAATGAGCCCAATGCTATTGGCTCGTCCCAAGCTATTGAAGGTCCCTTTGGAGCCCTTGACCATTCAGTCGGGCACCTCCCTAACTCTTCATCCTCTTGCCGCTTGCATAGTCCCGCGGCAACAGTTACCTAGGAGCAAAACCCTCTCCTTCGCCTCTCACCTCTGCCACCTCCACTGCTCTCTTCCCTTCAGCGCAAGATTCCATGGCCTTCCAACGGTCTGACCTTGCTCCCTTCATCCCGGCTGATCTGCAGTATGAAGAAATTCCCAATCGGGAGTTCATGGTGCGAGCTTTTGCTCCGGTCCGCCCGCCTGCGAGAAATGAAGACCTTGTGTTGACACCTGTTATCATCCAAATTTTATTATCAATTATCCCTGCATTAAACATGAACATCCAGTAGAATAGGGTTATTACTGATAGATTCCACGAGTTTTGGTGAATTATCTATTTTCTAGGGAATTTTTCAGAAAAGCTTAAAAGGAGGATTAAAGAGCATAATTACCACGAAACTTAACCGCCAAGGAAACATCATAACGAGAACACTAGAAGCATCTGGAACACACCCGAAGCACCGGAGCCCGAAACCCCAAAGGCTGGGGCCGGCCGGCGCCCCCCTAGGGTTTCCCCCACGTCGCCTTCTGGAGTCTTTTACCACCGCCTATTAGAAGTAATCTTGGCCCTTAGTTAAGTCGGTTTGATCTAACGGTGCGCGTGCATCCCACCTGCCTATAAATAAAGGGCCAAACCCCCCTGGAGGAGAGCCAGATCAAGAGATGAAGACTCTGAAGCATTAGATAGATATCCACTAGATCTAAGCTAATAATCAAGAGAGAGATTAGAGAGATAAAGTAGATGAGTAGAGATTCGGAGGAGTCCCAGCCTGTCGGAGCTTCTTCATAGCTGTGTTCGTCTGGATTCAGCTCCCTCGCCCGAAGTTGCGTTCTGAGGTACTTTTGTATTCAACATCCTGATTCAAATAAGCATTTGTTATTATTCGTTCTAAAGTTTACAACTCTATTTAAGTGCTTCGATCTTGGTAGCTCCTTGGTTGAAGTAGTAGTTTGTAATGTAGACGTGGTGTCTGGACTATAATTACTTGTGAATGTCCCCTGATTAGCCGGATAGTGGTAGATCGCGTAGTTGACAGCTGCGTTAAGTCCTCTGTAGTCCACTTCCCGTTGATAAGATCGATAGGTGTATAAGTGTCTGGTAGGAGGGAACTCTGATTTTGCCTCTTATTCATGTCACTGCCCGATTAGAACGATATTATTCAAAACTACAAGAAATTTGATTTTTTACGACAAAATTAGTCATGACGATGCCTGGTTTTGTCATATAATGCATCATAATATGACGCTGAAATTTGTTTCGTCACAAATTTATGAGAGCAAGTTTTTTTAATGACGCTATTTTTTTTGTCACATAATGGCGGTAAGTTTCGTCACATAATGTGTGGCGCCCGAAGACGAACGACGGTTTCTTTTTTTTTACGCTAGGACATATCCTTTTATGACTATTTATCATGTCACGTTTAGTTATTTTAATAATTAACATGTCCTGACGTTAGTATATCCCTGCTGGTGGACCTGAGCCTTGACCATTGCCATCGCCAGCGCTGTAAAAAAATCTTTTCCCCATCGCCCATCTAAACACGGCCGCGCAAGCGGAGGGCAGAGTGCAGCGGCGAGGAGGGCACAGTGCGGCGGCGCGGGGGACGGTGACCAGGTGGCGGCCTCTGGGAAGCGCGGTGGTGTAAGGCTGGCTGGACGGAGGCATCTCCCCTTCTCCCCCAACTGACGGCGCGGCGGGTGTATCCTAGCTCCTACTCCAGCTGCCGGGCGGCGGCGCACGGATCTCCGGTGACCACCGCGACACCATCACGCTCCAACTCCCCAGGTGCTCGTGGCCTGTGCCACTGCCATTGCCCTCACCTTCCCACCTCTATTTGTTTGGCAATGGCACCCTCATCCCCTCCCTGTTTGTCTTTGCTATTCACTCCGAGTTAGAGGCTGTAATAGTAGAAGTTAGAGGCAAGATGAATTGGCCCTTCATTTGTTTGATGCCAAGCTTAAGGAATGTGCAATGATGTCTGAGAACTGAGGAATGAGCTATTTACTGCTATTTTTCTAAGTCAGTGGCATAGAAATGGGGAATACAGTTTGGAAGTTAGTGATGATGTTGTTCTAGTTCTTCTAAGCATTTTTTCCAACGCCAATGATAATTTGTCCATGGTGTTCATGATTTCTTTGAATAAATTGGATAAAATATACAACTGCTATGCTTTTCCAACTAGCAATGATAAAATGCTTGTTAGTATGAACTTGTTTGAGTATATGTCTGAGCATATGTCTGTCGATGACCTAATGAATCCCATGTCTCTCAATCAGGTCTCATGTCGCAGGCATCGTCATCTACTGCTCGCACTCAGCGGTCAGTCTGGGTTGTCGACCAACCCGGACCCCGTGCTATTGTTCATCTTGCAGCACCTCTGGCAACAGCTGTCGATCTGGAGGCACCGATCGATGAAGTGGCCAATTTGCCATTGATAATGTGCCCAGAATGCAGGGACGTGAGGGTGTTTGCTGCCACTACCACGCAATCTCTACATAACAATGGAAAGAGATATTTCAAGTGTCCTAGGAAGAACTATGTGTGTGCAGTGGTTCAATTTGAATACCCCAAATTACAATCGTGTTTGCCCAAATTTTATTATTGGTTGTGGTTGTAATTTGGATGCAGGGGAGATGTCGTAGCTATTGGTTTGAGGAAGAATATGTGGTCTTCCTTAGTGATAATGGGTATCTACCATCAGCTTCAGCGATGACAGAAGTTCCTGAGGTCGTGGGAAAAATGGAAAGCTTAGAGCAAAACTTGAACAAGCTGAAGGAAATGGTAGGCAATAACAGGGAAGGCATGGGAAGCTGCATTTGCCTTGTGTGTGGATGTGTGAATGTAACACTACTTCTGTTGTTGGCCATTTTCTTGGTTGTAGCTATATTGTTCAAGTAGGTAATACTGATGAAGTATGGGCCTCTGTGTTGAAGCTCTAGTGTTCAAGAACAAGTTGTACTGAACCTGTTGTTGTGGATGCATGTGCACTTGGTATGAAATGTGAGCCTTTGTGCTCTTGGACATCTCTTGTGTAAGCTGTGCATTGCTGCAGTATGTTGGAAATAAAGATTCATTTTGCTGATGATGATTTACTTGTGTTGGATGAAATTTAGGCAGCATGTATTTAACTTCCAGCCTATACATTTTGTGACAGATTCTGGGCATTACATGACATTGGCATGTGTCATGAAATCACAAAAATTTGGGCACTATAACTTGCATCCTGTGAATCAAATCTGGGCACTGCAACTGGCGTCATGTGATAAAAAATCTGGGCACTGTAAGTTGCATGATACATCAAGTATCCACTGAAAACAGAATCATTGCATATAAGGTCTTATAATTTCATAATTTAGATACAAATATAGTAGCATAATTCAAATACAACAAAATCAATAACAAAAAAGGTCATGGTTCACAAATCTCCACAAATGCAAAGGTCAGTTATCATCAGTGTCTTCTCCTGAAGTATTGCCTTCTTCTTCTGGACTATGGTACTCAAGATAGGTTTCATCTTCATCTTCATCTCCGTCGTCTGCTTCATCACCTTGAGCTGTATGATTCTGTGTCCGGATGCTCTCGACGAGGTCTCTACTAATAGGGCTGCCTGGTTCATTATCCATGTGCAACAAATCCAAATCAGGATGAATGTCAGCCACTGCACCATCTCTCAATGAAATATGCTCCTCTTGGTATGCCTCCTGACATCTCATCTGTACCTGTTCTTGAATTGGTTGGTTTGTGTCAGACTCTTCGACATCAAATATATGTCGGTGGCCAAATTCTTGTACCACTCGCCAACTTGGACCTAACTTTGTATCTTCCAATAGAAATACTTGTGAAGCATCTGTGGCTATAATGAAAGGATCATTATTATACCATCGCCCTTGGATGTTTATGCTCTTGAAGTAACCATCGTCTTTCATCTGGTACGTCCTTCCCTCTAGATGGTACCATTCACACCGTAATAAGACAACAGTTCTACGCCCTTTGCTGTTATTATTGTAACTCAACTCAATAATGTCCATGACTGTCCCATAGAAGTCAATTGTGTCATCACCGTGAATACCTGCAGTTTTTATGGTGGAGTTCTGTGTCTTCTTGTGTTCGTCATGATGGAACCGTACCCCATTGATTATACAAGCTGTGTACGAACGCACTCACGGATCTGGCCGGCATGCTAGTGAGTATAGGTCTTCATCAACATGTCTTGTGTCTTGGTATTTCAATGTGGTAATCTAAAGGTTGAAAACGTACAGAATAAGTGAGTTTCAAAATGTATTGTACCATAAATTATTAAGTCATGTTGTAGAAGTTGCACACACATGATCCTCGAACCATGCAGAGAATTGTGTTGACATCATTTTTTCAACATCGTTGACCCCTTGTTGTTCTAATTCTGCCCTATACATGCTGCAAAGGAAGAAGATTATTAGTTGTTTTGTGACACTACTATTGAATAAAGATGGCTGAAATGACATGAATTACTCACTCTTTGTATTCATCAACCTCTTCGCAGTTATTTAGAACAAACCAAACCATGGAGTGATAGTCTTTGTCTTCGTAATGAAGTTTTGAAGCACCCAACAGGTTAATACCATGACCAAAAATAGAGTAACCATTGGGTGAGATGTTGTCTTCTCCATCTAAGTTTCTTTCAGGCCTAGTGAACCCACTAATGATGTCACTGAAATATGTTGAGCACTGAGTCATACACTCATAGACAGTGTATGCCTCTGCAATAGATCCTTCAGGTCTTACTTGATTGCGGACAAAACGCTTAAAGGTGCCCAATCTTCTCTCAATGGGATACATCCATCCATACTGCACCGGTCCCCTAAGGAGTGCCTCATGAGGTAAGTGTACTGCCAGGTGAACTATAGCATCGAAGAATGCTGGAGAATAAATTTTCTCTAGCTTGCAAAGGATAAGCACAATATCTTCCTTCATCTGGTGTAGTGCATCAACCTTTAGAGTTTTGGAGCAAAGTTGTCTAAAAAACCTACCCAATTTAGCAATTACTTCATATACGTCTTTGCGCACCAGACCACAAAGGCCAGCTGGTAAAATACGCTGCAGCATTATATGACAGTCATGTGTTTTGAGCACATGCATTGATCCTCCTCCCTCCATACTGACACATCTTGATATATTGGAGGCATAGCCATCTGGAAACTTAACATTGCTCACAAATTGCAAGAACTTCTTCTTTGCTCCTGGTGTTAGAACGTAACAAGCTTTTAGCTTTGAGGACGAAGTACCACTGTCATCTAGCAAATGAAGATCTTTTCTTATACCTCTGTCTTCCAAATCTAGTCTAGCAGAGATGGTGTCCTTTGTCTTGTTTGGAATATTAAGTAGAGTAGACAAAATGTTTTCACATATGTTTTTCTCTATGTGCATAACATCAAGGTTGTACTGTAGCTTCAATTTTGACCAATATGGTAAATCATACAAGCTAACCTTCAGATGCCATACTGGTTCATCTTCATTACGACGTCGTTTTCTTGATTTCGGCTTATTTGGATGCTTGCCTGGAACATAGCAAACTTGATCCAACCTTGCCATAACCTCATCTGCACTAAATTTTCTTGGCCGCTCTCTATTTTCATGGTGGCCATCGAAAGATCTGTTTTTCTTCCATGCGTGGTCACTTGGGAGGAAACGTCTATGGCATATGAAACCAATTTTGTTTCTCAGACATTCGGAGCATGGATTCTCATCATAGTGCACACATGCGAAGTAACACTTGGTGGTTCTGCCTGACATGGTGCCTAATGCAGGGTAGTCATTGATTCCCCACAAAATCGCTGCACGCAGGCTGAAGTCTTTGCCTTCAACTGCATCATAAGTTTTCACACCCTTCCAAAGCTCAATCATGTCTGCTATCAAAGGCTGCATGAACACATGGAAATCTTTGCCTGGTGATTTTTTTCCTGGAATTAGTAAAGCAAGCATGTAATTGGATTGGTCCATACACATCCATGGTGGAAAATTGTATGGTACCACTATCACTGGCCAGATGCTATATGAATTACTCCTCTAACCAAATGGGTTAAATCCATCAGTAGCAATGCCTAACCTCAAACTGCGGGGATCATCTGCAAAGGACTTGAAAGTCTCATCAAAATCTTTCCAAGCTTCCCCATCAGCAGGATGTCTCATTTCATTGTCAACTGTTACCCTCTTTTCCTTGTGCCATCTTGCATACTGTGCCCGCTGCTTTGACATGAAAAGCCTTTGAAGGCGTGGAATTATTGGAAAGTAATGGAAGACCTTGTGAGGAACTTTCTTTCTGCCCTCCTTGTTCACTTTCCATCTTGTGAACCCACAAACTGGGCAATGATCATCGCCTTCATGGTCCTTCCAAAATAAGGCACAATCATATTTGCACACATCAATAGAAACATGAAGTCTGGGCACATTCTTCAAAAATGAAGAAAGAAACTCAAGCATAGCATCGAACCCAGATGTTGTTATCCGATTGTACACTTTTATATGCAGCAGTTTAATGAGAAAGATAACCTAGACTCCTCAGTGCAACCTGGATAAAGTTCACGCTTTGCCTCTTCCATGATTTGTTTATATAAGTTACCACCAAAGCCATGGCTTGCTGCGTCGCGCAAATCTTGAATCAACCCCTGAACTCCCCTTGCACCGTCATCTAAGACATTTTCAGCTTGTCCTTCCTCATCAAGTGGTGCCTGCTCATTTCCATCCCATGACATATCCTCTGGTACAACAGCATGTTCTCCATCCTCAACTTGTCCAGCAACATTAGGTTCCTCTCCATGGTGAACCCACCTAGTATAGCACCTAGACATACCATTGAGTTCGATATCCTCGTATACTTCATCTTGACTTTTCTCTTTCTGGTTCAAGCATTTTCGGCATGGGCACTTGATCTTCTCAGTTGCACTATATCTACCTCTGACATGTTCCATGAATTGCTGAACACCATTCAAAAACTCCGGCGAAAATGATTTACTATTATAAATCCAGCTTCTATCCATGTTGACCTGGATAAATTGAGGTGCCAAAATTCTAATTAAAATTTGACATGGAGAGGCAGATGGTAACCCCAAATGTATATGCTAAAAATTTGCATTTGTAGGGCCGATCTGGAACAATTAGCTAACCTTGCAGCAGCTCTGGCCCCCGACAAGGCTGCTCGGTGGAGCACACCTGCTCGATCTGTGCGGATGAAGGTGGGCTGGCCACGCGAGCTTGCTGGTGGAGGTGGAGCCAGGGAGTAGCTATGCTCGGTGGGACGAGGTAGCACCTGGGGTCGCCGGCGAGGAAGCAGCTGCGGTGGCCGGCCGGCGTCGTTGTTGTGGGCTCCACGCGAAGGAGCATGCGGGAGGGGGGCGTCGAGGGAGCACGTGAGGTGGATGGAAAATGCACCTGAATGGCTGTATTTGGTCGGCGAGTATGCTGTATGGTCGCCGGGGAGGGAGTAGCTCAGGTCGCCGGCGAATGAGCAGGTGGCCATCGAGTATGCTGCTTGGTTCTTTTTTTCACACTAGGTAAGTGCTAAGTGCTAAGTTCAGGGTTTCAATGACACGTGGGCCCAGCAGCTAGTATGGCCTCTATTGCAGTGAGTTCATGGTATAATCATCTTTTTTTTAATTCGTAGCAAAATATTGTAATTAGTTTATCTCACACATACTTACTCGGAATGGGATGCTTTTTTTCTAAAAATTTGTAAAATTATAATCTATCCAAATATTGCATTGATCTCGGACATTTTTTCATGAATACAAAATTTGAACAAATCTAATTTTGAATTAGAAAAGTTTTAATTTCTCGCCACAATTTGAGACTCAAAATGAGTTCAGACAAAGAAGTCATGAATACAAAGGTTGTACAACTCATTCATATCTACATTTGTTATTTAGGTTGTTTGTTCATCTGAGAAAGTGATGATAACTTTGTTCTCAAATTTTACTCATCCCTCTACTAGTTATGAGACTATAAGAGGGATGAGTAAAATGAGGGATGAGTAAAATTTGAGAACAAAGTTATCATCACTTTCTCGGATGAACAAACAACCTAAATAACAAATGTAGATATGAATGAGTTGTACAACATTTGTATTCATGACCTTTTCATTTGAAATGATTTAGTACCTGAATTTTTGGCTTCTAGTTTAAAATATGTAAAATTCAAAATTCAAACTCTCGAAAAAAAGTCAAATGAAAAAAAGACAAATATAAAGATGGTAGATCTCGATGTGTTTTACAACTTCATTTCTTACCAATTTTCCATCTGAAATCATTTAGTACCCCAAAAAATGTATTTGAATTCCTAATACTACTAACTGTTTCACTGACATAAGGGCCCCACCGTGCCAGACGAAAATTTGCCACCTCAACCAGCGCCTCTCCCGCACAGCCACTGCCACCGACATGTGGGCCCCAACACACATCCCGCCCAGGTAGAGGGCAAAATTCCTGTCCATGCCTTATCCTCTCGGCCGCACCAGCTCAGCCCCCAGTCCCCTTCCTCCTCCGTAAACCTAAACCTCCACATCCGCCGCCGCCGCATCCCGCAGACCACGCCGCACCGCAGCATCCGCCCATCCCGCACACCACACCGCCACTCTCCGCCGCATTCGCCGTCGCCGCATCCCGCAGACCACGCTGCACCGCCGAACCGCCGCACCTCCACACCGTTGCATCCGCCCATCCCGCACACCACGCCGCCACTCTCTGCCGCATCCGCCCATCGGCCAGACCACGCCGCCGCACTGCCGCATCCGACAATATGCATCCATGAAGGAGATGGATCCACCACCAAGCCGGAGGCCGGAGCCGTAGCTGACCAGGCCGGCATCTCGGGATCCCTCAGCGGCGCCCCGTCGGAGCCGTAGCTCACGACGCCGGAGGCCGGACTCCCTCTGCAGCTCCTCGACGACATTCTGCCTCGGCTCTGCTTCCTCCTCCTGCTAAGGTATTCTGCTTCCTCCTCTTCTCCTCCTCTAGCCAGAGCTCTGCAGCCATGTTTCGATTTGTTTTGATTCGGATGGTACATGTGAACTAGCTCTGCAGACATTGGAGATTGAGTCAGTCTACTCGTTCCTATGTCAGAAGTAGAAATGGTAGCAATAGTGAGCCAACCCAATGTGTTCAGTATGTATTGTTACAAGTCCTTGGTTTTAGCATGGAGCAAGCATAGATGAAATGCATAAGTTAAATATTAGTGTTTCCAATTCTAAACTGCGGCATTGAACAAAGCATGTTGGTTTCTGTTCTTTCTTCCCAAATTATCTGGAGTCAAGAAGCATAGATAAAATGCAGAACTTAAATATTATTTGAAACACTTAACTTGTTGCTTATATATATTGCAACTGGACTGAGTTGTTAGTTTCTTCTACCACTTGTTTGTTATTTTGCCTTCTTTCTACCATTTCAAAGAATACTGATTTGTTAGTTTTTCCTTCAGCTCATTTATAGAAACTGAATCCAGATTCTGGTCTTTCTGCGTTTGATCGTACTAAGTAATACAAGAAATGACGAAAACCAAGTATGAGCAGGAGAGGGATGACAATGTAAAGAATATTCAGGACGTTTTTAAGTCTTTGGGTATTCCACTCTTAGCTCAGGAAGTTACAGATGTTATTTCCAAAAAGCAAAAGGGCAAAGGGAAGACGGTAGTGACTGACAAAATAGGAACTGACATCGATTATGATCCATCCTCTGACATTGATAACCAATCTGACAGTGATGATGATTCTAATGATGACCTTGATAATGAGGTCAATACTGAGGTGAGATGCATTACTTTGGCAATCAACAAGTTTCTGGTCTGCTTATTTCAAACATGCAGTTCATTATAGTCATGTAGTCTACCTTACACTTCTTTCTTATATAACTCATAAGATGCATGTTTCTCTGGGTAGGTAGGAGACATGGTTCCAGGAGCTCGCCCTCAGCAGAAGAAGCAAAAGGTGGGGGCAATGGCGGCTTCCAGACAGCAGCCACCGCACACGCCAACAAGAATAACTAGGCTAAGTGCAGCCATGCCTTCGCCTGGAGGCCGTCCACCACCTAGGCAAAGACAGCCCTTGCCTCCTAAGAACACTTCGAAGGCCATCCCTAAACCTAGTGCCATTCGCACTGCCACCCAACTGCAAGCCCAATTTAGTACAAGCGACAGCCAGACTCAGACCACAAAAACTACCATCACAACCACTCCAGCCATGTCTACGCCTGTTCGAACCAAAGTGCCTAGTCCTCCTAGACAAACCAGGTTATCTGCAGCCAAGAATGTGCCTGGTGCAAACCCTTTTCCTAGTCCTCCTAGACACACTAGGTCATCTGCAGCCAGGTCTGTGCCTGGTGCAAACATTGAGCTTGCTGCTGCTACTACTACACCAACTCCGCAGCCTACTCCCACAACTAGTGTCACCCAACCAGATCCTACAGACAACTCGCCAGGTGCACGAAGCTCTAGGCAAAGCAATGACATCAATGAGTCTGCTGAACAATTTGATTTAGAGCACCATATAGATGAAGGAGAAGCAAATGCTGACTTGGTTCCAGGTAAACACAATTTCCAAACATTTTTTTCCATTACATATCTACATTAGTTACTACTATATGTACACATTTTTATTATTATTTGCCAATTATAGTGCCCCAAAAGGAAGTCCGCAAGAAAACCATTGGTCTTGGCTTAGAGAGGCTGATAAAAAGAGGAAACAAGCTGCCTATCCAAGTGGCTGAAGGGAAGAAGAGACCTGATGTCCCACTTCAGGCAGCAAAGCTGGCATCAGAAACTGGTGTTGCCCTTAGAGCCCAGCTGCCTATCTACACATCTTGGAAGTTTTATGAAAAAATGAGGGGCCTGCAGAAGTACAAAAAGTGCTTGACAAAGTGGTGGTGAGACAGCTATTTCACTCTGAATACTTTCTTCCATCAATCTACTCCCATGTACAAAATTGTGTCTAATAATTCATTTGTGTGGCTGCAGACAAGGTTGGATGTGGAAGTTAAGCATGATGGACCAAGCAAAGCTACATGCTCTCATATCATTAAGAGGGGAGTACGGCAGCAAAGGTATCACCTTAAAAGGAAGTACTTCGACCCATCACTGACAAAAGAACAGTTGTTGGCCAAACCACCCCCACCTAAGATAAAGAAAGCGGAGTGGACCAAGTTGGTAGACTACTGGTGTGACCCAAACAGTCAGGTCCATGCCCTGCAGTATATGTTTTTGTTAATAAGCAATTTAAACTATGTGCATGTGAATCAAAACTTTGTATTGCATTTGTAGTGCAGGAGAAAAGTGAAAAGAATAATGTAAACCGAGGGCAAGTGTAGCTTCACCAAAGGACTGGATCTAGGTCCTATATTGCCCATCGATACAGCCTGGTATGGATACTATATCTTTGTACATTTAACTTCAAAGATGGACCTATATTGCTTGCATTTGTAGGATGTGCCTGCTGCTTTTCTAACATGATATCTGGTAGCATTTGTAATAATAGCCTGCTGCTGCTACTTAACTGCATGGCCAAATTATGTAAATGACAAGCTGAGTTTGAGCATGCTGTAGTAGTATTTTATCCATGGATTTATGGTGATACAGTGCATACATATTTTGGGACCTTCCTGTTCACATGTACAAATAATCCCATGTTTGTGCACCCCTCACTATACCTTCTTGGATATCATTGTAAATTATTTTTTTACATGATGCAGAGGCCTAAGTACAACAACATGGAGCCAGATCCTATTGATTTCTTTGGGGAATGTATGAATAGTCCACAAAATGGACGTACTCCACTTGCAGATGAAATATATGTAAGTTACATAATTATTGCATACATGTACTGTAGTCAAATTCAAGCATGGTTGAACACTGTTGTATGGCCTTGTTTTGAAGTTGAATCATTCAATGTAGGCACAAATGGTTGCGGAGAAGGCAAGAGAACCAGAAGGAGAAGCACCAAATTCTCCATCCAAGATTGTTGCTAATAGTATAAGTCAGATCAGCCGTTCCTCGACCTTTCTTCCAAACATTGGTCTCACTAAAGCCCAGAGTGTTGCCTGGTCCACAACAGCTGCAGTAGAAGCCCGCCTACAAGCTCAGTTTGAGGCAAAACTCCTAGCGGAAAGAGAGGAAGCTGCTAGGAAGCAGGAAGAATTGCAAGCACAGCTTCTAGCTTAACAGGCCTCTCTTGAAGAAAACCAAAATTTGTTGCGCCAGACCCAAGAAGAGGTGAAGGGAATGAGTACAAGGTTTGATGAGACTAATGCACTGCTGCGAGCTGTGCTTAAACTTCAGAAAGATTGAGGTAGGTCTGAATGCACTCCATGTTCACAATGCCTACGCCTTAGCTTCTGCTACCTTGCTAGAACACCAAACTTTCTCTGTTGGAACTTTGAGGACAATGTTGCTATGTTTGTGAACTATGTTGTCAGAACTATGTTTGGACCTGTGTGCTATGGTTGAACAGTTTGAACTGTATGATGGAACCAGAAACTTTGGTGTTGTTTGAACTTGCAAGCACTTGTTATCTATCCAGCTAGAATGTGTGTATGGTGGTTTGGCTCAATTCTGTATGACTTATGATCTCTGATGACTGTGATGGATGATGCCTACTGATATTTCTAGATGATTTTCTCTGATATGTATGTATATCTGTGTGTATGACCTGTGATGGAGATCTGTGCTGCAATCTGTTAGATATATATGTATACAAAGCAAGACACAAGTTTACTGTCACATAATACTATATGACGCCTCTGTTCGTCACAAAAGACTACCTCACTTTATCAGACAAGTACAAAGCAAGACAACACTACAATGTCACATAATATATTATATGACGATAGAGATTCGTCACAAAAAGTTCACCAATCAACATTCCCGATTGTCAATTTGTGACGGACCACGTATTATGTGACGCGCTGACAACGCATATGTGACGGCTGTGGTCGTCACAACAAACATGAATATGTGACGATAAAATTTTAGCCGTCACAAAAGGTCCTGACATTATATGACGGTTTGCCTGATTTCGTCACGCGATACTTTTTGTGTCGGTCGTTTTGTGACGACCGCGTGACGCCCATTTTATCGTCACAAAATACTTTTTATGACAATATCTGTACTTTACATGACAATTAGCCTTTATCATACAATCCAGAATTTCTTATAGTGGGTTATCGGATCTAGATAATCATTTGTTATCTCCTCATTCTTGACTTTCTCTGGATTGATTTTATTATTGGGTTAAGAGCAAAGAGACTTAGTCAGTATCAACTACTGTTCCTTTGGGTTCGATATTAAAACCGGGATTGTCTGGTGAAGTGCTACATCAGTTGTTTTGTCTGTGCGCTTGTGGATACCTTGATAATAATAATCTTTAATAGAGTGCAGTTAATTTATACCAACAAGCATTTCTGGTGCCGTTGCCGGGGAACGGTTTGCTGATTTTGGCTTAGTCTATCTTAATCTTGTACTATACTTTTATCTTTTATCTTTTACCTTTTAAAGTATGGAACCTACGTCCCAACTTTTATATCAATATGGAGCACCATCGGGATCGTATCTCCAGCCAAAAGAATCATCTTTACCGATCACATCATCTGGCTATGAGTTACGCCCGGAATTAATTAAGTTAGTTCAGGATCACATTTTTTCTAGTAGTTCTAGCGAAACCCTTATTCCCATTTAGCCGATTTTGAGCAGACATGTTCATGTTTGCACATTAAAGGCATGGCAGATGAAACTTTAAGATGGAAACTCTTTCCGTTTTTATTAACGGAAAAAGCAAAGAAATGGTATAATCGCCATGTTGGGAGTAGCCAAGGAGATTGGGAAGTATTTCGTGCTAATTTTTGTCTTAAATTTTTCCCTATTGAAAAGGTCGCTAAACTTCATTCTGAAATTATTGGATTTAAACAATTAGATAATGAATCATTAGGCAAGGCTTGGGAACGCTTTGATGGATTTATAAATTCTGGACCTAATCTTGCTTTGCCAGAACCTATACTTTTGCAACATTTCTTTTTAGGCCTTGATGATAAAAATAAAGAATACCTTAATTTGGCTGCAGGAGAAGCATCTATGCATATTACTATTTCACATGCTAAAACTATACTTACTAATATTTTAATTGATCTTCTTGAAGAAAAAGAAAAGTTGATAGAAGATGAATTTTTGTCATTTGATTCTAAACTTTTGTCTGATTCATCTCAACCTTTACCTGAACTATCTAATGAGAAGGAGATAATTTCTATTTCTGATTTTATGCTTGAATTTGAGGATGAACTTTTTGATGATTATGGAAACACCTCATGCTATCATAAAATTATAAAAGCACAAGAGTCTATGAATTTTAAAAGTTTTAATGTTTCATATCCTACTGATTTAAAATTCCTTAGAGAGACAACTAGAGAATTAATTTTTATTATGAGTAATGAGTGGTTGATAGAAGTTTTAATGTTTCATATCCTGCTGATTTAATGTTTCATATCCTGCTCCAATTTGTTCTGTTTTGATCTTCCCTGCATTCACAAGCTAAGAGTACAAGTGGAACTAGTTATTGATAAAATATGTTCATGATATGTTTATTCTCCTTTGAATCCGAGGCCTGTTGACGGTGTTTGAGTGTGGAATTTTATGGTATATCTACTGTCAACAGGCTCCCTTTTGATTTTTATGGGTTTGGTCAGCCCATCAATGGAGCAAATGATCCACAACCTGAAATACAGGGGCAAGAACAAAATGCCTGGGACCTCTAGCCGATGGAAGATCAGGCCCAAGAGCACTAGCTTTTGGAGGCCCAAGTTCCAGACCCTTTGCTGAATATGAATGAAATGCCAGCTGCTGCGATTGAAGAGTGTGATCTTAATCAGCAACCTCTAAACGTAGATTTAGATCCTGTCATTATCAATCCAGCTTTCCCTTCTCCAGATGGTGATGTACAAAACTTTGAAGGCAATAATGAAGAAATTCAGTATCTACTGCAGCTTGACAATGAGGTCTTCCAACTAAACCCACAAGTGGTTGTGCCGGCTGAGAATCCAGTTCCTGCAGTGAACCTGAACCAGGAGGAAGTGTTACATGTTGCCAGTCATATTCAACTCCCTCCACAAGGCTCACCTGTCAACTTCTTGACAGATGAAGTCCCCTTGGATCAGTTAATTTCAGATGATGATTAAACCTTCACAGACTAATCAAGAGGCAGCACTTGAGGTTTTGCCTGAGGCAGTGTGTTGACACTTCTTAATGCAACCACCAGAGAAAGGGTGTTAGACTATCTCTGATAACGGCGCCAGAAGTGCCCTGAGGTATTTCTTATGTCTATTGAATAATTCCACAAGCGCACAGAATATACCGCTGTAGCACTTCACCCGAGAGTATTCCAAGGTATCGTTATTTATTTTTATCCCAAGGGAAAGCGGTTCCTAGGAATAATTAATAAAAAGAGAGATCCATAAGTCTATAGCAACTTAGTATCAACTAGTGATAGGGGGGTAAATCGATATATAGAGGAAAGGGTAATGACACCAAAACACGATAAGGTTTTGAGATAACTAAAGATAACTAGTAGAGTATAGCTAGGTGGGAGGACAACGAGTGAGTATAAAACTCCTATGACACTTACTTTACTCTTGTGAACTATCCTATCAAATAGATGAGATATATCAAGACAGCTACCTTACTTCTGGTGTGTAGCGGATAGGCGAGACAGTAGGGGATATAAACTCTACCCGAATCGGCTATTCTCTTATGGGAGCCTACCTTTTAAGAACTTGCCTAAAACACGTGGAGGGATACTAAGACTAGACAGGGCTGTCACCACCTGCTAGCACCCACAAACAATCCGTGCGACAAGCGGCATTCAAAGGCAAGATCTAGTCTAAGCACCACGCTTACACTAAGCCTTACTACTCTAGTTGCGTACCAACAATTAAAGTACCATATGACAGGCGATGATCTACACAGTGAGCTGGTTACAGGATTACTATCCAATATAACTCAACTATAAGTTAAGATAAAACACAACAATACTATAAAGAATAGTAATGCACTAAGTAGAGACTTAGTAAAGTAAAATAAAGATAATATATTGATTAAGGTAAAGTCTTACAGAAGGAAAAGGTATAAGAGCTATACCAGACTCTCCAGCAGACAACTCCGAAGACTCCGAGTGTAGCTCGACTCGACTCTAAATCCCACACTAGACTAATACTACTACTAAAGAGTAGAACTCTTGTGACTTGTGACTTGTCTTGTGTTATGTTGTGTTTGAAGAGGAGTGGGCAGTCTCTATTTATAGTGGAGAGTGGAGGGATGCCACGTCAGCAATCCGTGTGCTCCTCAACTCTCCACCCTTGGATCCACCGCCTTGTAACCGCCTCGAAATGGACGGTCTTGGCAATTTGAGCGCATGGGAAGAATGCTTGGAGTCGGTGGGGTACGTCGATGGCAGGGGGCCACACCACCTGGTTCGGCCGACCCCTATGATGGGTAGGGCCAGGCCAGGTGTGGTCCCCACCAGTCATAGGGTCTTCCCTGGTACTTGTCCTATCTTGATTGCTTCGTTTCATGCCTCAATCCGTGTGCATTTGATCTCCACCGTTGAATGAAAGCACAAGTTGATCCGATGGATGAAATGACTTGGTCGGAATGTCACACGGATCCTGCCACGTCACCAGAGCCAGGTGGGCCCCATGGGCAGTTCGGCCGACCCATGGGTGGGCCCACCCTTGGCTCTGATCTCTTCCATTTGATGTTGTATGCACTGTATTGAAAGGTGGTGGCCTGGGGCAACAATACATGGTTCGGCCGAACCATGTAGTTGGCCCCTAGCTACTCACTTTTGCATTGTTTTGGTGTTCCCTGCGTTCACAAGTTTAAGAGTACATGTGGAACTAGTTATTGATAAAATATGTTCATAATATGTTTATCTTCCCGTGAATCTGAGGCCTGTTGACGGTGTTTGAATGTGGATTTTCATGGTATATCCACCGTCAACAGTGTTCCCTGCGTTCACAAGCTTAAGAGTACATGTGGAACTAGTTATTGATAAAATATGTTCATGATATGTTTATCTTCCCTTGAATCCGAGGCCTGTTGATGGTGTTTGAATGTTGATTTTCATGGTATATCCACCGTCAACAAGATCCCCAAGCTTAACCTTTGCTAGTCCCGAGCAAATAATTAAACTTAGCCTCGGTGGATCAGGAGTTGCTACAATGTTCATGTTTCAATAATACCATGTGTACAACTAAATACTTTTCTTTTGAATGAAAAAGTTGTCTATAAAAATTCACCCATTTCACCTTAGTTCTTTATGGAGCTAATGACCTTTCCTTTTGCCTTAGGTGGTTGAGAGACAGAATAGTTTAAATCGAGCACTACTTTTCTCATTCTTTGCAAGTTTCATACTGGAGGTTTTAGCAATGTTTTGCAAAAGACAACTTAATGTTACTCATATGGTTCTCTCATGTCGCTCAAATGATGTATGATTCCTTACCAAGGCATAAAGTAAATGTTGCCTTCTCTTTATCATCCTACCTCTAAAAATGGCTTATGTGGAGCTTAAGGTAGGAATGAAAGAATATAGCATACTTACTTTGCATATGTTGTAGAGTCAAAGCTTGGATCCAAAGAGAGAAGTGTCATACCCTTAGATCAAGATGTGCAAGTGTGTGGATGATGATGGAATATAATGCTCCTCTATTTGAATTGTATCTCTCTCTCATAAATTTTAGAGACATGGCTATCATTTTTTTCTCTTTTATTTATGAGCCTAGACTTGCTCAAATATTTTTTTTCTTTTCTTTCTATGGACTTTCTTGTGTCCATCTTTCTTTTTATTTTTTTCATTTTGCATAGCCTTTTGTCTCTTCTAGCATAATAACTAAGAGAGATTTTGTATGACTTTAACACATGGAGCATTTATTTAGTGGAAGGCATGTGGTTGCGTACTTCCAGTGTAGAAGCAGCATATATATATGTGGTGTGTACGTGATCTTGATCTTGAGAGCATGATAAGACTCTCAATAAGGGTTAGCAATACTTGACAACACTCAATATAAAGCAAATAGTTTAAGTGGAAGGTTTTAAATATGTGTAACATATATGGCTGTGGTAGAAATTTATCACCATTGAGGAACAATAAGGTTTTGATTGATTTAAGAAACAAGTCTCCAGTAATCATGCATGCTTAGAACAATATTATAGTAGCTCTTGTTTCACTATATCATATCTCACAACAACTTAGACTTAGTTCTAGCACTAATCATCCATAAAGTTTTCAGGTTCATGATGATTTAAATGAGCCAAGTAATCCATACTCAAAGAAATACTAAGTTGTAAACTAGGCGTTAAAGAAACATTAACAGAGCAACTATTCATCATTTCCATGAGGAAGATAAACATTCATGAGACATATGGATTTAAGGGAAATATTTTTGGTATTTTTATCTTACGCATTTTTTTATATGCAATAAATTAAAATAATGTAAAGAATTAGGATAGAATACTTACTTGGTGGGGGAGAGGCTCTCCCCCAAGCTTGTCCTTTTGCTCATTGTGGTGGCGGGTAGTATTGGAACCATCCCGCCCAGCATTGTACTTCTTCGTCTTGGATAGCTTGCAATAGTTGAGTATTTTGTTGTGCCATATTCAGAGTTGCGTCTTGCTCAACTTGCATTGCGCCCATGTCATTGATGAGTTGATCCATTTTCGATCCTTGGCTTCGACGACCCCTCGCCCGTGTGGACGGACGGGGAGTGCGCACTCTTGGAGTGTGCTGTTGAGGCTGCTCCGTGGACCTTGAAATGTCCATGGAACTTGCCTCGTCACCTTCTTCTTCATGTCTCCCTGCAGCTCGTGATGTGCCACCTTGCTCAAATTGAACGGCTTGTGACATGCTCCTTGTCACCCTTCTTGGTCCTGTAACATTTTGGCTTCTTGCCTCTCGGTCCCAATTTATGGTTAGTGTGCGTAACGCATACAACCGACGCCTCTCACAAGGGAGAGAGATTTCGGCTGTATGGCCGGGATAAACCATTTTTATATCACCATTTTCATTTCTTTTAAGGACTTGAGAACTTATAAAGAAATCTTCGGTTACAATATCTCTAGGAGAAGCAATGTATTCAAAGTAATATTTTCCATCTAGCAAGTCCGTTGTTTTCGCAATGCGAGTGATAAAAGAAGTGAGGAATATGGGCTCGCTTCTATGGAAAATACCAAGACAAAAGTGGACTAACATCTTAGCAGGTGAAACTTTTATTTTCTTTGTCATGACATAGAGCAGTCTTAATTCACCATTATAAAGAACTTGCACATTAGAGCCAGGAAGAAAAGTTATAGCCATCCAATAGCGGATCAAACGCAAAGTAGGATTATGGATTTCATCGGTTTTAGAGTCAGAGCAACCATTAGATCCTGTTATAGCTTTTCAAAATTCAGTTTTATCAAATCTTCTTGTTGCATTAACAAGGTCTAGATGATAGTCATTATCAAAATCAAGTGCCATGCTAAAAACTCCCCATGTTAAATTATACTCTTGGTTGAACATGTGAAAGTAGACATTATTTTCAGTGGCTTGTAAAGAGCATAGAAATTCAATGGTGAGCTTTTCTATTTCAAGTTCTTACACTTCCCAAAAACTTTCCCAACCAATTGTATTGAAAATAGTATTGAATTCCGCGGTCATACCTGTGCTGTCCAGAAGGACAGGGTCGATGATGCCAGTATGTTCATACCCTCGGTGCCGGATGAAGGTGTACCTTTGGTACTCTTCTTGATTTAGCATGAGGCCGCTTTCGGAGTAGAACGTCCTCTCAGAAGGCACTCCAAAGCTTCTTCTTGGTGGAGCTTCCCTTCATTCATCTTCATCATGGCAGGGTCGTTGGGAGGAACTCCCTACGACACTCTTGGCCTTCTTGAGTGCGGAGGAGAACTTCTTCATCCTGCAACAATGAGCTCACACAAGAACACACTACAACAATAGGGATTAGCGTTAGCGTTAGCGTTAGCTATCCCACTGTTAATAGTCCTTGCGGGTTATGGTTACCTCCACAAACAAGATATTGAGAGCAAAGATGAGAGTGAGACAAGCTTCTACTACTACAATATTTTTAGGTTTTTATTTTGAGTGTTTAAACTTAAACTAAACTTGAGAAAGACCTTGCTCAAATGGAGAGAAGAAGAGATATTGTGTGCTCGGCAGAAATCAGCTGGTTTGGGTGTGGATTTGAGCACACAATGGAAGGGTATTTATAGGGGGGAAGGGCTGGTGGTCAGGCCACTAGGCCCAGTTCGGCCGACCCCCCTGGCCTGGTTTTTGTTGTTTTTAACTTTGGACAGGGAATCTATTTGAATTCAAACTTGACCTTGCTGACAATTCTCCATTGATGGGTCGGCCGAACCCAATATGACAAGATCAGAGTTGCTTTTGCCTTTGGACAGGGAATCTATTTGAATTCAAATGCAACTCTGCAGAAAGGACCCAAATTATGGGTCGGCCGAACCACTTAAGTCAGGTTCAGTGTTGTTTTTACCTTTTCACAGGGAATCTATTTGAATTCAAACACCACTTTCTTGGGGGGGAGCCAAAACATGGTTCGACCAAACCAAGTTTTGTCCCCTTTCAGCTCTAAACAGTGTGTCCAGAAAAGTAGAGACTAGTGGTGGACCAAAAGTTTGAAATTTTCAGAGATTCCTTTGTCTAGTGTTTTGTGAAGGTAAAAGGTGAATGACAAAAGTGGGGACAGGTTTAAAGTAATTCCCATGGACCATGGGAGCACTCATTCATGCCAAAGTGTCCACTTTTCAAAATTTGGATGGATGTGGGTGTTGGATTCTCCTTGGAGCAAATGAAAGTGATCATGACCAAATTCAAGAAGGAGCTGGTGTTCAAATTTCAGGAAATGAATCACTACACCAGGCCAACACCACCAGAGGTGGGTGGGCCCCATGGTGGGGTCGGCCGACCCCACCTAGGTGGTCCCACCACCTCAGGTGTGAGCACTACTGTTCATTCTCAAGTTTTATTCATCTAAGTATTTTATTTTGTCGAAATAAATTATTGCAAAATTTAAATATGAAATGCAATGAAGAAAATACAAAAATTGAAACGCAAGAATTAAATATGGGGTAAATACTGATTTACCTTATCAGCAAGGGCTCCATGTTTTAGGTCTGTAGAGCAGGACCTCTCCAGTTCGAGTTCATTCTTCGGGTGCTTCAATCGGTCCCGGAGATGGAGACCGTGATGATCGCACCTCTTTCTTCGCCATTCCTTCTTGGTTGATGCTTGTGATTCAGCGGAGTCAGCCTTATTTGTCACCTCAGCCTTACTTACCAGTTCCACCTTTTTGGACCTTGGCAGTTGATTCTTTCGGCGGGGTGCATATTGTGGCTTGTTTCTCCACAGATTCTTACCTGGGAGTTGGAAGTGGACTTGGCTTAAGAGTACATGTGGAACTAATTATTGATAAAATATGTTCACGATATGTTTATCTTCCCTTGAATCCGAGGCCTGTTGACGGTGTTTGAATATGGATTTTCATAGTATATCCACCGTCAACAGTGTTCCCTGCGTTCACAAGCTTAAGAGTATATGTGGAACTAATTATTGATAAAATATGTTCATGATATGTTTATCTTCCCTTGAATCCGAGGCCTGTTGACGGTGTTTGAATGTGGATTTTCATGGTATATCTACCGTCAACATAGTGCAACATGATGATCGTCAAGTCTTAGTAAAAGTAACTGAGGAAGGGCAAGGAGCTGATATTCAGGCCCTAGAGCAAGCTGTCCACTTTCAAGTGGCTGGGGAGAATTCTGTTATGCAGGGTCGTGGGCACTTGCAAAGTGTTCTAGAATCTACTGGTGAAATTGGTAAAGAGGGCAGGGAAGCAGTTACTGTGGTTTCTCAAGGCCTTAGGGATTTAACTAACTCTCAGGCTAGGAAACAGGTGACTAATCAAACTGAGAATTGTCAAGAGCTTCCGAAAGAGCATGTGCTCTATAATTCTCTAATCAAAGATGAAGAAAACCAGCTACAGTTGGGCTCGCCTATAAATAGAAGGATCTTTGGTCAGAAAGTCACAGAACAGGATGGGGTGCAGGCAAGAGAGGCAGAGGCAACCAAACTGTGGTCTTGATTCTTCTCTCCAGGTAATGCCTCTAAGGTCAATGTCAGTATTCCTTCAGAATGGGCAAGCTTTTTCACTGTACTTCTTTTGTCACCAAGTTCCTTTGGCTGGACAAAACTATTGCTTGAATCTAGGAGTATAACATACATAAGTAACTCTGGCTCTGGAGTGATTGATTTCTTTGTGCCAGCAACTTGCCCTAATTATGACTTCCCATGTGAAACAGTGACAGTTAAGGATGACAAAGGGAAGGACATAGCAGTGGAGGAAGTTATGTCGGGATCGAGGAAAAGTAACCAGAAGGTAGCTGCAACTCTGGTGAAAACTGAGGTAAGAAGAAGTCCAAGGATTAGAGATTCAGTAAAAGGATTCAAACACTCTAGTTGTCCAACTAAGAAATGTCTGGCATGTGGCACAGTGCCGCCAATCCTTAAAAAGGAAGTAATAAAGAGGATTGCATATAATTTCTGCAAGCTAAATGATACTGAAATTAATGATGACCTCCTGTAGATAAAGAGGCACAAAACACACCCAGTGGCAAGAGCAAGGATTGCACTGGAGGAGATGCCTACTCAAGCCCTGGTGGCACAGCACGGACCGGCTGATGAGGAGGAAAGCCAAGCTTCAGGTGGAGGGGATTGAAGAATTTTGTTCTTCTATGGATTCAATCAAAGAACAATTAGTTTTGGTGCTGAGCCTGTGTTCACTTCCAGGCTATGGAACACAAAGATGTTTTGGCCTGTTTTTAAACAAGTGGTGTAATCTTTTCAGTTACTTTTGTATTAATCAGCTTAGTCCTAAGCTGGCTAGGGGACTAAAACCTGGTAGTAGTTGCAAACGAGGGATTTTTTTATGTCTTACAGTTGTCGGCTGGTTAAGCACTTTGTTAAGTTATGAAGGAACTCCCTTTTAAGTTATGTCAGAACCTTTTCCTTGTCTAATGAATCAGTCCAAATTCAGAAATTGGAATGTGTTGTGTTGGAATGTCAGAGGATTGAATGCTGGCAGAAAGTGGGACTCGGTCAAGAACAAAGTAATGGATGCCAATGGTGATATTGTCTGTTTGCAGGAAACAAAAAAGAAAATTTTGACACTGCTTTTTTGAGAAAAGTCTTGCCGCCTAGCTTTGATGACTTTCTGTTTGTTCCTTCGATGGGAGCCTCGGGTGGACTTCTAGTTGCCTGGAAATCGGCATTGTTTGCTGGTGTCATAAAATTTATCTCTAGCTCAGCTTTGGCAGTGGAATTTACTTCTAAACTCAATAATATCACTTGGAACCTGATGAATGTTTATGGGCCCTGTACTTTAGAGGGGAAAAGAGAATTCACAAACTGGCTGAAAACTGTAGACCTACAACTTGATGAAGAATGGATCATCCTAGGGGATTTTAACCTATATAGATATCCCGAAAATAGAAATAGGGAGGGGGCAGATATCAATGACATGGCAATGTTCAACAATACTATTAGTCACTTGGGCTTAATTGAGATTCCCCTACAAGGGAAGAAGTTCACTTGGTCAAATATGATGCAGCCTCCCCTGCTGGAGAAGCTTGACTGGGTTTTTGCCAACCCTAGCTGGTCTTTGGTTCTGCCAGAAACTTCTTGTAAAGCTCTGACCATGGAGGTCTCCGATCACAACCCCCTACTGGTGACTATCTTTTTGGATGTTCCTAAATCACATGTTTTCAGGTTCGAAATTTTTTGGTTACTAAGGGAGGATTTCAACAATGTTTTGATCAACAACTGGCAGGCAGCCAATATGTCCACAGATAGTGCTAAGATTTTAACCAGCAAGTGCAAAAAGCTCAGAAGAACCCTCAAGTCTTGGAGCCTTAACCTATCAAATCTGAAGCTTGCCATCAGTAATATCTCTATTACAATTCAGCTTCTCGATTTGCTTGAGGAGTACAGAGATTTAAGTTTAGAAGAATGGAATTTTAGATTAACCTTAAGGGAGAAACTCTTGTCCCTTCTTGAGCAGCAAAGAACTTATTGGAGGCAAAGAGGAGCCATTAAGTGGACAACCTTGGGTGATGCTGGGACAAAATTCTTCCATGCCAATGCTACTATTAGGCACAGAAGGAACTATATCTCCACCTTAAAATCTGATAATGGAGAATTATTATCTTCTCATCATGAAAAAGAAACTCTGATCTGGAACTCATTCAAGGACAGAATTGGGATGGCTGATATATGTGGTATGCTCTTTGACCTTTCCTCTCTAGTGCAAATGCATGACAATCTTGACACCCTTGAGGACCAATTCTCTATGGAAGAAACCAATAAGGTTGTCATATATCTACCCAATGATAAATCTCCTGGACCGGATGGCTTCACCAATGAGTTTATCAAAAAGTGTTGGCAATTTATCAAATCTGATTATTATAATATTTGCTGGGCCTTCCAAGAGAATAATATTTGCTTTCAAAGCATTAACACTTCTTACATAACTCTGGTCCCCAAAATTCAGAGCCCTGATTGTATTGCTGACAACAGACCCATTTCCCTCCTCAACACCTCAGTAAAGCTCATCACCAAACTGCTAGCAAACAGGCTGCAAAAGTGGATTATTCCTTTAATTCACAGAAATCAGTATGGTTTCATCAAATCAAGAACCATCCAAGATTGCATTGCCTAGGCTTTTGAATACCTGCACCTCTGTCACCACTCTAAGAAGGAAATTATTGTTTTGAAACTTGATTTTGAAAGGCCTTTGACAAAATTGATCACAGTTCTATTCTGAAAATCTTGGAGGCTAAAGGATTTGGGTCAAAATGGATTTCTTGGATTGAAAATATCCTTAGCACTAGCACTTCAAAGGTTTTGCTAAATGGTGTCCCTAGGAAAAATATTCACTGTAAAAGGGGTGTTAGGCAAGGGGATCCTCTTTCCCCCCTGTTGTTTATCATCACAGCAGATCTCCTCTAATCTGTGCTGAACAAAGCCATGAGTTTAGGGCTGCTCCATCTTCCTTTACCAATTTCTTCTTCCTCGGATTTCCAGTATGCAGACGACACCCTTATCATTATGGAAGGGGAGGCTAGGCAGTTGCTCTTCCTGAAAGCAATTCTAAATGCATTCTCTGAGTCAACAGGTCTGAGAGTTAATTATAATAAATCTCATATTGTTCCCATCAACATCTCTAGTGCTAAACTCTCTCACCTGGCTAGCACCTTTGGCTGCTCTGTGGGCTCTTTTCCTTTCACCTGCTTGGGCCTTCCCCTTGGCATCACCAAGCCTACTTTTGCTGACTTTCTCCCCCTGGTTTCCAAATGTGAGAGGAGGCTTATTTCTACTTCTTTGTTCCTGTCCCAGGCTGGTAGACTGCAGATCGCTAATGCAGTCCTCACAGCTCTCCCGACCTTTCACATGCGTGCGCTAGCCCTGCCTAAAGGAGTTCTAAAGCAGATAGACAAATTTAGAAAGCATTGCTTATGGAGAGGGGCAGATATTAATTCAAAAAAAATTCCAAAGGCGGCTTGGAAACTAGTTTGCATCCCCAAGCAAGAAGGTGGATTAGGAATAATTGACCTGAAGAAACACAATGAGGCTCTCCTTACGAAGAACTTGGATAAATTTTTCAATAAAAGGGATATCCCTTGGGTAGGATTGGTTTGGGAAAAGCACTATTCAAATGACAAACTTCCCTCACATGTAAAGAAAGGCTCCTTCTGATGGAGGGACATACTCAAACTCCTACCAAGCTTCAATCTTTCAGTTCAGCACAGATCTAGGATGGGGAATCTTGTTTATTTTGGTCTGATACTTGGCTGCAACAACCTCTAAAATCTGAGTATCCTGAGCTATTTTCGTTTGCTAGAAATAAAGAGATCAGGGTCTCAAAGTTTCTATCACACCACAACTTGCTATATTTTTTTCACTTGCCTCTATCTTTGGAGGCATTCCAGCAGCTGCAGATCATTCAGTCTTTCAGAGACCACTTCCCACTTACTCAACTTAATGACACCTGGACTCCTCAGTGGGGGAACTTCTCAGCAAAAAGAGTCTATATTCATCTAATGGGTCATAAACAAGTCCCTGCAGTTTTCAAGTGGCTTTGGAGGTGTTTTTGTCAACCGAAGCATAAGGTATTTTTTTTGGTTGCTACTCAAAGATCGGCTGAGCACAAGGAATATCTTGAGAAGAAGAAATATACAGCTTGAGTCATACCATTGTGTGTTATGTAATCAAGCAGTGGAAGAAACTGTGGAACATTTATTTTTGGGTTGTTAGTTTGCTAAAGATTGTTGGGCTCTAAGTGGAATCGCCCTACAAGGAAATATCACTATGGTTACAGCAATTGATCAGATAAAAGCACAATCACACCCAAGCTTCTTTATGCTGATCACAATTCTAACTTGTTGGACAGTTTGGACGGCTCGCAATAATTTGATCTTCAAGAATTTAAGGCCTGATTTGATGGTGGCAAGAAACTTACTTGAAAAGGAGTTAAGGATTCTCTCCTTAAGGGCGAGCTCAAGACTTATTCACACCTTTGATTTATGGATCCAAAATCTGTTGTAATTTTCTTGCTTAGTCTAATTTTCTTCTTCTCTTTTTTTTTCTGATTTTGTTGTACTTGTTGGCTACTTTGGTCTTTCCTTGTCCTCTTTTTTTAATAATAAATGCCTGCAGAGGCCTCTCGGCCTCTTCAGTTTTGTCAAAAAAAACAAAAGTCTATAGCCGCCAGAGGTGGCGTTCCTTTACTAGGAAGAGATTGATCAATTTCGGTCAGTAGGGGCGAAGCTACTTTATGAGTAGGGGGTGTCCATGCACCCCAAAAAATCGCAAATCTAATTCAGTTTCATGGGAGTTTTACTAGGTTAAAGTTGATGCCAATTTGGAGAGCGAGGGCTGAACCCAAATGCTGCTTCTTTGCTTGGACGTTACTGCACAAGAAGATCCTTACAGCCAACAATTTGGCCAAACGTAATTGGCACAGTGACCCGATCTGCAAACTCTGTGCCATTGAACTGGAAACTCCAAACCATTTATGCAAAGATTGTCCGTCCTCACAGCAGGTTTGGTCCTACCTAAAACGATGGTTAAACCTTGCAGTGATCGATTCTGTGAGCATGTCAGGTTCGATCCATGGTTACTGGCGCCGATGCCGGGCCAAATTCGACAAGACAGAAGGAGGAGATTAGATGGAATCATGTTATATTTTTAGTGGAATATTTGGAAGGAACGCAATCGGAGAACATTTCAACAGAATTCACTCTCTCCAAATCAAGTAGCGCAACTTTGCAAGGATGATATACTACAATACCAGATGGCCACGTCACCGACAAGTAGCGATCAGTAGCTGTTCCGGATCATTTAAGACTGTAACTCGTTTCCGGGTGGTGTGGAGTCCTCTCCTTTTCTTGGTTCAGTACGCTGGCCTGCGTGCCATGGTAGTGTTAGTAACGTTAGTAGCTCTAGTAGTTTTCATAGCGGTGGCCTAAGTAGAGTGGTCGAAACCAGTTGTAACTGTTGTGTTTTTTTCTTTCTTTACTCGTCTAATAAAAATACGGTAAAGTTCTTGCCGCCTTTCTAAAAGAAAAAAGAAGCTCTAAGTTGACTAACATGAATCCGAGTGTGGCACAGATCACATCAAGGCCGCAACGTAATTGTCCGCTTTCAGCTCCAAATAAGCAATTTCCTTTTTAACCTGGTGATGACATTGACACCTGATCATCATCAAAGTTTTAGTAGGCAGCGTCTTAAAATTTTTTTTTTTTAGCCGAAAGTTTGAACTATTTTCTGAAAACAAACTTTCCAAACTAACCCTTGCATACAAATTATGGATTACTCAAGCATATGTTTATCTCAGAAAGTGAATCTTTGAAGCCATGGACTCAAAAAACTTCAATGTTTCTTCAGTTTCTTTTGTCTGTGCGTCAGATTCATTGGAAGTGTCAGGGACAAACTACGAAATTGAAACTATACAGGCTTGCATCCGGTGGAGCACCAAATCCATGAGTCAACTTTTTTTAATGTTTAACTGGAAAGTTATAGTACCAAAGGAGCATGGCATCAAATTAACGAACCATTGATATCCACACACGTACTTCTCTAATACACTGGAGAAATAGTTGGGACGAAAAAAAAAAAAAGTAACTTTTATACATACAGTCGGATCCTTGTTAAGCAATACCCCCTCCATCTCTGAATAAAGTATCATTATTATATCCGTGTCGATAAAATTTTTTTAAGTTTAACTATATATAATAGTTAGGAGCTTGCTAACGCGCAGGCGGAGGCCGCATGGCCTGCACACCCTCCCGCAGACGCGAATGGCCCCCTATCTTCTCCACGCGACGCCGTGTCTTCCCCATCACCGGCGCTGCGCCACTCCCTGCCACCACCCCGCACCGGCTGGCTCCAGATATGGCTCGCCGCCGTCGTCTCCGACTTCGCCCCCGCCTCCACCACCTCCGACCGCCCCCTGGCTGGAGGAGGAAGAGGAGACGCCATGGCCGGTGAGCTCGCACGGGGTGACGGCGCGGTCATGGTGCGGGTGTGGGACGGGGACTGGAACGGCCACCGGGGAGCTCGCGGGAGTTGAGCGCGGGGATAGCCGCCGGGGAGGTCGCCGTGGAGGATGCTCGAGGCCATGGCGCCGGCGGCGTGCGGGAGTAGGACGAAGGAGACGAGAGCTCGAGGAGAGAGGTGTGCGGATGGACTGGCCGTGGTCTGCGACCACATGGGCCTGAGCAGAGGGATAAGATGTGCGTGCTCGTGGTCAGACGGTGGAGGAGCATGTGTGCGTGCCGCACCTCCTGAGCCTGCGCGCTCGTTTAGTAGTATTTAGGTAATAGTTATTATTATAGTACCAAAGAAGCATGACATCGAATTAACGAACGATTGATATCGACTGCACGATTTATTTGCAGCAAATATACCCCATACAACATGCGTAGTGTGGTGTTGTGGTTGAGACGTAACTGAGAATCAGAGTGCGACGGGGCTGAGCAGCGGCCTCCCGGCGAAGAACGCGTCGAGGTTTCCGGAGACGACATCGAGCACGCCGCGGATGGACTCCGCCGTGGCGACGGCCTTGTGGCTGGACAGCACGACGTTGTCCATGGCGAGGAGCTCCGGCGGCACGTGGGGCTCGTCCTCGAAGACGTCGAGCCCGGCGCCGGCGATGACGCCCTCGCGGAAGCAGCGCACGAGCTCCGGCTCGTCGACGAGCCCGCCGCGCCCGACGTTGACGAGCACGCCGCCGGCGCCCAGCGCCTCCATCACCTCCCGGCCCACCACGCGCCGCGTCTCCTCCGTCAGCTCGCACGCCAGCACCAGCACGTCGCTGGCCGCCGCCAGCGCAAGCACCGTCGGGAAGAAGGCGTACGGGCACGCCGCCGCCGGTGGCTTGGGTGCACGGGAGTGGTACGCCACCGCGCACCCGAACGCCGCCAGCCGCCGCGCCACCAGCGTGCCGATGCTGCCCAGCCCCACGATCCCCACGCGCTTGCCGCTCACCTGCAAAAATGGTAGAAATTATGGACAGCCAGAAGTGTCAGTCAGATTGATGTTGGTTTCTCGATCTTCTGTGTTTCTTCTTCTTCTTCCCCAGTTCGTTCGTGTTCTTGTATGGACAGCCAGAAATTAGCTAGCAGTTAGCACAACAAATCAGTCAGTCAAGAACCTTGGCGGCGAGCGGGAATTCGGCGTGGCCCAGAGCAGCCCAGCCGCGGCGCCGGACGAACGCGTCTGCGGCGGCGACGCGGCGGAGCGCCGCGACGACGAGGCCGACGGCGTAGTCGGCGGCGTCGGGCGAGTACGCGTCCCCGGCGTTGGTGACCCGGACCCCGCGGCGCCGGCACGCGGCGAGGTCGATGTGGTCGACGCCCACGGACGAGGCCGCCACCAGCTCCAGCGACGGGAGCGCGCCGATGAGGCCCGCCGTTACCGCCGGGAGCTCGACGGTGAGTAGCGCCCGCGCCGAGGCCGCGGTGGCCGCGTCGGCACCCGCGACGGGGTGGAGGCGGTAGCGCGGCGAGAGGGCCCGCTGGAACTCCTCGATGATGGGGTCGGCGAGGAGCACGACTGGCTTGCTGTCGTCGTCGCCGGATTCGGTGGCTTCTTGAGTCCTCGGCGGCGCCATCGACGACGTTTTCCGGTGGCGAATGAAGCGGGAGCACGACACGACTGTGCACTTGTGTCATGGAAAAGGCCAAGAGAGTCTGTGGCTGGGGACTGCGAGCAGGACTTTTCTTCGCAAGTGACGACAGGTACTACACGTACTGTATAGTTTATTTATGCTAGACTATTGATGCCAAAACTTAAAACAACAGAATTTGACGTACGGTACTCCTAAGTCTGACTATGATGCCTGCACTGATCCCTTTGAGGAGGACCTCTGCCAAAGCCGAACCAACTGATAACAACGCTGTAAAGATCCAAAACGAATCCTACTTAGAATCTTTTGATGTGGCACCAAAATAACCCATGTCCCACAGGGTTAGTATCATACTGTACGTTTGAGTTCAATATATATTATTCATTTTTGTCGGCATTCTTTCCACATACTCCCTCCGTTCCAAAATATTTATCGTTTACGCTTCTCAAAAAACAACTACCGACAATTATATATTTAAGAATGTTAATATTTATAATACATAATTAATATCATTAGAAAGATCTTTGAATCTAGTTTTTTAATAAATTTATTTAGAGATATAAACGTTGCACGTATTTTGTACAAATCGAGTTAAACTTGTGGCACAAAAACCGAAAACGACAAATATTTTGAAACGGAGGTAGTAGGCATACAACTACAACTCAAGAAGCATATGTTAACTAATACTGTGCTCAATTGAAAAACACTGACTTTACTGTCTAATATTTTGATCATTTGTCTTTTATGCGAACACCTATACACAACTAGCCAGACCTATGCGAACACCTATATTAAAGTATACTTGCAAATTGCAATAACAGATCAAATGGCGCTTCTCTCACTTTACTTGTACAGAACATTTATATATGAAGTTATTGATAAAAAATGATCTACTCGTATAATTTAATATAGTACATACTGTTAACATTTTGATTGATCCTGGCCACAAGGCATTGATGCCCTGTCTGATTTGGATCCTGGGCACAGGGCAGAGAGAGTTTTCATGCACAAAGCAAGAATCATGTACTATATGTTTGACTTGGTCGATCCATGGATCAAGAAGGCATCGCGTGGCTTGACAAAGTCAAGGTCACCTACCTTGGTGGCGAGCGGGTAGGCGCCGTCCGTGGCCCACCTGCCACGCCGGAGGTGGGCCTCAGCGGCGGCGACCCTGCGCAGCACAGCGACGACGAGGCCGACGGCGTAGTCGGCCGAGTCGACGGAGAACGCGGCGCCGGCGTTGGTGATGGCGATCCCGCGGCGACGGCAGGCGGCGAGATCCACGTGGTCCAGCCCGACGGAGATCGCTGCCACGAGCTCCAGCGCCGGGAGACCGTCGATGAGCTCCGCGGTCACTGGCCTGAGCCCCGGCACGAACAGCACGCGGGCCTCGGCCGCCGTCGCTTCGTCGGCGTCCGCCGCCAGCACGAACCGGAACTGCCCCTCCATCACCGGGGTTAAGCCGGAGTCCGACGGCTGCGACAGCAGCACCACCGGCTTCTTGTCGCCGTCCTTCGCGCCGGGAGCCGGCGCCGTCACCATCGTCCTTCTGTTCCCGATTGGATCTTCAGGAGCAGAGGATATTTCGGTGGGTGAGTAGTTTGTTGACAATTCAGTAATGATATATATACTATGACAAATCAGGGGACGGTGATGGAATCATTTACCTGAATATTCAGGTGCAAATTATTTAGGGATGTTTAGTTAGAGTGTCTCCAAAAGTATCCTAATTTTTATTCCTAAAACTATAGTGTTTTTCAACTCCTAAAAACATTTTGAGAAAAATTAATTAGGCCATCTACATCGGTTTCTAAAAAAAATAGCTCTTAAAATATTGTTCAAGTGGCATTTTCGTGATTGCCATCATCTTCCTCTAAGAGCCACGTACATGAGCAGCAGAGCGCCGCCGGACGGCTCTTCCATGCCCCTACCTACCTAGAGTGCCGGACCCAACCACAGCCTCCAACTATTGCCAAGCCCAGGAGGTAGCGTCATGGTGTACACTGCAGCACTGCCGCCTGGTCACGACCCCACACGAGGCAGATCTACCTACCCGTCCGCCGGCCACGCGGAGCGGCATCTCTGCACCACGCCAACGTCAAGCTCAAGCACGAGGAGGTCGTTGCGCTGCCCATGGCGACATCGCACGTCGCGTCGCCGGCCGCGCGGGGAGGCGCTCTCTGGCCAATTGGACTTCCGCGGACGGCAAGAGGATCAGGGTTGCTCCCTGTTTGCGGCCACCGGTTCCACGCTGTATGCATCAACAGGTGGCTCATCGCATTGCTTCTGCCCCACGCACCGCTGCTGCCTCTCCTCAAGTCGCGAAGAAGAAGAAGTCACGGTTCCACGAGCAGATAGACGCGGCCTCAATCGCGCATATCTTTAGGCGCGTGGGGGGTGGTTCTCCTAACTCCCAAAAGATTAGGAGCTGAGTTTGGAGCTGTTGGAGATGATTTTTTTTTCCTATTTTGCTAAAAATCTTAGATTGGGAGGTTGTTTTGGATACTCTTGGAGATGCTCTAACTAATTTTGCAAAATGGAGTACTGTAGCAACGTTTTAATTTTTTATAACAAGTGTCCAATCATGACCTAAGTAGGCTCAAAAAATTCGTCTTGCAACATTTTGTGAAGTTGTCAAAATAATTTTAGTTTTCAGTTACATTTAATGTTTCATGCATGTGCTACAAATTAATGTGACGGATATTTTTGTATTTTGCGGTGAATCTAAGCGGGCCTTAGTCCCTATCACGTGCAATGTTTTTTTTTTTTATCTCCTGGTGCAAGTCTTGTTGGCAAACAAACTCCTGTTTGGTGGGACAACGGACAAGACAAGATGCACTGCCGACCGCTCGTTTCCACGCCCGCACTCAACACTGACCACCACGCAAATCTCGCCGAGCCAAATGACATCCGCCGCGACGGGCGCGGCGACGGCGAAGCCAGGGCTCCTGCTGCTGCGCCGGACGGACGCCACCTTCACCGCCGCGCTGCGGGCGCGGTTCCGCCTCCACGACTTCTACGGCTCGGGCGCGCCTCCTCCGCTGCAGGCCTTCCTCGCCGCCGCCGCGGCGGAGCCGGACCCGCCGCGCGCCGCGCTCGTGGTGGCCGGCGGCGCCATCCGGATCGATGCCGCGTTTCTGGACGCCGTCCCTTCCCTCGGCTGCGTCGTCACCACGGGCGCCGGGGTGGACCACGTCGACCTCGCCCAGTGCGCGCGCCGCGGCGTCGTCGTCGCCGGCGCGGGCCAGACCTTCTCCGCCGACGTCGCTGACCACGCCGTCGGGCTCCTCGTCGCCGTGCTCCGCCGCGTCGCCGCCGCCGACCGCTTCGTCCGCGCGGGGCTCTGGCCCGCGCATGGGGACTACCCGCTTACCACCAAGGTTTCATCTTTCTCACGGTTCTTGGCTACTTTCCCTTTCCCTCTTCATTCAATCAATTGATTCATGATTCATCAGCTGATGAATACTTACAATTCATTGATCGATCAGCTCAGCGGCAAGCGCGTAGGCATCATCGGTCTGGGCAGCATCGGCTCGCTGATCGCCAAGCGTCTGCAGGCGTTCGGCTGCGCCATCTCCTACCACTCGAGGGCGCCCAAGGCCGCCGCCGCCGTCCCCTACCGCTACTTCGCCGACGTGCACGAGCTCGCCGCGGACTCCGACGCTCTGATCGTCGCGTGCGCGCTCAACGACGCCACGCGGCGCATCGTGGGGCGCCGCGTGCTGGACGCGCTGGGCCCGGACGGCGTCCTGGTGAACGTCGCGCTCGGGGGCAACGTGGACGAGCAGGAGCTCGTCGCCGCGCTGCGGGAACGAAGGATCCCCGGCGCCGGCCTCGACGTCTTCCAGAACGAGCCGCACGTGCCGCCGGAGCTGGGGGGCATGGACAATGTTGTGATGACGGCGCACGAGGCGGCGTTCACTGAGGAGTCTACCGCCGACCTCCGCGACCTCATGATCAGGAACCTCGATGCCTTCTTCTCCGGGAAGCCGTTGCTGACGCCCGTGGTTCGTCCATAGTGTGCATAGCAGAGCTGATTCATGAGATGGGTACACTGCGAGTTGATTCTATAAATCTGACTGCAAATGGAGTGTGTTGCATCTATGCGCATTGCTGTCAGTGGTAACTTCAGTGCAGAGTGTACGAAACCAAATATAGGATCTCCTGGGTGGCTCTCCTGAGTTCTAGTGTTCAGTTAGCCTAGCATCTAGGAATCAGTTAGCCGACCAGGCCAATGGCCTTGTGTATATGTACGAGCTCCTTCTGATCAATACATTGAGGACTTCAGTCTCTTACATGGTATCAGCCGCTTTCCTTCCCCATCCTTCCGCTGCCCCTCTCTGCTCTCCTTCCACGGCACCATGGCGTCCTCCAACCACTCCGGCTCTTCCTCCTCCAATCCCTTTGCCGACCCTGACACACATTCTGCCGCTACCATTGCCACGATCAACATTCGCACCCATGTCCCTGTCATTCTTGATCTGGACGAGTCCAATTTCCGGCAATGGCGCACATTCTTCGAACTCACCTTCCAGAAATTTGGTCTCATGGACCATGTTGATGGCTCGGTTGACGCCGTGCTCATGGGTGATGACCCTGAGTGGTGCCCCAACGATTCCAGCTTCAAATCCTGGCTCTACAACACCATCTCCAAGGATTTGATGGACGCCGTTTATCAGCCTTGATCCTCGGCGCATGCGGCCTAGTTGTCCATCAACAGCCAATTTCTTGACAATAGCCTCCAGCGTGCTGTCTTCCTCCAACAAGAATTCCATAGTCTCTATCAAGGAGACAAAACCATCTCGGAGTATTGTGGTCGACTCAAGCAGTTGGCCGATGCTCTTTATGATGTGGGAGCTGCAGTCACTGATCATGCCCTCGTCATCAACACCCTGCGCGGCCTCCATCCGGACTACAGCGGTGCCGTTGCGGTTCTCTCGACCAAGGTGCCGCCGCCGACCTTCCTGTACACTCGGTCCTATCTCGTGCAGGAGGAAAAGCGCCGGGCCGAGACGAGCAAGATGGCCGCCGCCACGGCTCTCCTCGCGACGGGCTCCACCGCCAATGCCACTCCTCCACCCAAGCCCGCCAACAATGTCGGATCTTCGTCCTATTCCTCTGGCGGGGATCGTCGCAAGAAGCGCAAGCCCAACGACGGGCGCACCCGGAATTCCAGGAACGCCTCCAACAACACCCCATCGTCGGGTGGTCAAGGTGGATCCGCTTCCTCCGCGCCATCTCCATCATGGCCGACGGCGTACAATCCATGGTCCGGCTATGTGCAAGCCTGGCCCATGCAGCAGTGGCGCGCGCCACCACAGGGAGTTCTTGGCCCGCGTCCAGGAACGCCCCAACCACAGGTGCTGGCGGCGTATCAGGCACCTCCGCTTCCACAGCCTCCACATCTCAGCGGGGGCGAGATGAACTCCTTCGGCATGTCCGCTATGCAGCCACCATCCGGGCTCTTCTCGGCACTCCATGGCGCTCCGAGTCAGGCTCCATTGGGTGGCCATGGCGGGGGTGATTGGTTCCTCGACACTGGGGCCAGTTCTCACATGGCCTCCAATCCCGGTATCATCTCTTCTCCTTCCTCTCTTCCTTCATCTTCTCATATTATCGTTGGCAATGGCGCCCCTCTTCCTGTTCATTCTCAGGGCCATGCTCTGTTGCCGACGCCTCCCACCTCCCTTAAATTAAACAACATCCTGATTTCTCCACATCTAATCAAGAACCTAATTTCTGTTCGTGCCCTCACTCGTGATAATTCTGTCTCTGTTGAATTTGACCCGTGTGGCTTTTCTATCAAGGATCTTCGTTCCAAGACGGTTCTTCTCCGATGTGATTCGTCTGGTGATCTCTATCCTCTCCGATGGCCAAAATCACGTGCTCCTCCTGCAGCTCAGGCGCTCCTTGCTTCCCAGGACTCCAAGCTCTGGCACGCTCGACTCGGCCATCCCGGAGAAGCTTCACTGCGTCGTGTTTTACAGTCATTTGATTTTTCCTGTAGCAAATCCGACAAACACACATGCCATGCCTGTCGTTTGGGCAAACATGTGCGTTTGCCGTTTTCTCCTTCCCAGAATATTTCTTCTTCTCCTTTTGAACTACTTCACTGTGATGTTTGGACGTCACCAACAACAAGCAATTCTGGATTTCAATTCTATTTGGTTGTTCTTGATGATTATTCCCATTATGCATGGACAATTCCCTTACGACACAATTCTGATGTTCTCCCAACACTGATCTCTTTTCATGCTTTTGTGCGAACACAATTCCAAACAGACATCAAGTGTCTCCACACTGATAATGGTCGTGAATTCGATAATGCAGCGTTGCGAACATTCTTAGCCACGCATGGCATTTCTCTGCGCCTCACCTGCCCTTACACTTCCTAGCAGAATGGACGTGCTGAGAGAATTCTGCGATCACTAAATGACAGTGTGCGCGCCCTTCTGTTCCATGCCTCCATACCACCTCGATTCTAGCCGGATGCCCTTAGCACTGCCACTTACTTGCTAAATCGACGGCCGTGTCGACCGCGCGATCAGCAAACTCCATACGAACTGCTCTTTGGAGTCCGACCTGCATATGATCATCTGAGAACATTTGGTTGCCTCTGTTATCCAAATACTGCTACCACAGCACCACACAAACTCGCTCCCCGGTCTGTCAAGTGTGTCTTCTTGGGATATCCCGCAGAGCAGTGCGGCTATCGGTGCTTTGATCTTGAGTCTCGAAGAATAATCATCTCACGACATGTATACTTCGACGAGCATGTTTTTTCCCTTTTCACAGGAAACAAAAGCACCTTCCGCGCCGTGCAGGGAGCCACCATCTCCAGTCCAGGACGTGTTACTACTTCTGGCAACACGACGAACAAGATCAGGCCCTGCGTCGGCACAACCACCTGTGCTCTCGACAGTGCAGTCCAGCCCCCATCCATCATTACCAGCGCCCGTGCACCCTGCTGACACGGAGCCGGCGGCTGGCCAGGTGACCACGACGTCCACACCTGTGCACATGACGGCGACCACGGCTCTAGCTACATCCACAACGAACCAGCATCCATGACAAGAGGTCGTCACGGCATCGTCGTCCCCAATCCACGCTACGCCAACATCACCACCGCCTCGCCACCATCTTCTCCACCGAGCTCAGTCAGTGCCGCACTTCGTGACCCGGCGTGGCGACAGGCGATGCAAGACGAGTACGACGCACTTGTGTCCAATGGCACCTGGACACTTGTGCCTCGTCCAGCTGGCGCCAACATCATCACAGGGAAGTGGATCTTCAAGAACAAATTGAATCCCGACGGCACTCTAGAACGCCGCAAGGCGCGCTGGGTGGTTCATGGGTTCAATCAGCGTGCCAGCGTGGACTTTCATCAGACGTTCTCCCCCATCGTCAAACCTGCGTCAATTCGGACAGTCCTCCACCTCACAGCCTCGCGATCTTGGCCAGTGCATCAACTGGATGTCAAGAACGCGTTCCTGCATGGTGACTTGGCCGAACAGGTATACTGCCATCAACCTGCAGGCTTCGTTGATGAAAGGAATCCCAACCATGTCTGCCGCCTTGTTAAGTCCCTCTATGGACTCAAACAAGCCCCGCGGGCCTGGTTCGATCGGCTGGGTGGCTATCTTCGGCGCATTGGCTTCGCCTCCACCGGCTCTGATGCGTCGTTGTTCGTTCTTCACCAAGCTGGGCACACGGCGTACCTGCTTGTCTACGTGGATGACATCCTGCTCACTGCATTGACCCAATCCATCCTCGACAACATTGTCAAGCTGCTCAGCACCGAGTTTGCTCTCAAGGACCTTGGCGCAATCAGCTTTTTCCTCGGTGTGCAGATCAAGCGCGACGCCCAAGGTTTCTTCTTCAATCAATCTTAATACGCTGAAGATATACTTGAACGGGCTGGAATGCAGAACTGCAAACCAACACCAACTCCAGTAGACACCAAGTCCAAGCTCTCTCTGACGGATGGAGTTCCCTACGCCGATCCGACATTCTACCGCAGCATTGCAGGTGCACTCCAATATCTGACACTGACACGGCCGGACCTTGCATATGCCGTCAATCAAGCTTGCTTGTTCATGCACGCACCACGGGACATCCACTGGAGCTTCGTCAAGCGTATTCTTCGCTATCTGCGTGGGATGTTGCACACAGGTCTGCGCATCTCCGCCTCACCTTCAACTCAGCTCACCGCATACTCCGATGCGGATTGGGCCGGGTGTCCTGACACAAGAAGATCGACATCAGGGTACTGTGTCTTCATCGGTGATTCCTTGGTCTCCTGGTCATCCAAGAGACAGACCACTGTGTCTCGATCGAGCGCGGAGGCGGAATATCGAGGCGTGGCGGAAGCAACCGCAGAGTGCTGATGGTTGAGGAACCTGTTGCAGGAGCTGCATGTTCCAATCAGCAAGGCGACGGTAATATACTGCGACAACATCTCGGCAGTCTACCTCTCGGAAAACCCAGTGCATCACCGACGAACCAAACATGTTGAGCTCGATATTCATTTTGTGCGAGAGAAGGTGGCGCTGGGACAACTGCGCGTCGTTCAAGTGCCAACAACGCTTCAATATGCAGACATCATGACGAAGGGCTTACCTAGTTCTGTATTTAATCAGTTCAAGTCTAGCTTGTGCATTACTTCCATAGATGCTGTAACTGAGGGGGGTGTAGGAAACCAAATATAGGATCTCCTGAGTGGCTCTCCTGAGTTCTAGTGTTCAGTTAGCCTAGCATCTAGGAATCAGTTAGCTGACCAGGCCAATGGCCTTGTGTATATGTACGAGCTCCTTCTGATCAATACATTGAAGACTTCAATCTCTTACACAGAGCAATGCAAGCCCGTGTGCAAGAATTGAGTTCAGGTTAAATGGGTGGTGACTTGCTGGCTATAGAAATATATGACCTTAAACTAGGTAATCTATTATTGGGTTTTTAGTCGTATCGTTGAATAGCTGTCCCAAAAAGTATAGAGATTTTGTTATCTTCAATTGCTTTGAAGTATGCCATAGTTATTGGTGCTCTAGCGAGTCTGCAGTAACTTTTCTGTGTCTGTTAATCACCCAAACTTTGTTTGGTTGGATGTATTTGATCCGAATCATGTGATTTATGAGCACGAGAATGATCACAAACTATAGGAAGACATGGTCTTTCCGGATTAAGTTCGTGGAAAGCTTAAGCTCTGTTCGTTTGAGCTTAAAACCGCTTATTTTTCAGCTCTTCTACAGTATTTTCCTCTCACAAGAAATCAGCATCAGCGCTTATTTTCAGCGGTTTTTAGCTTGAGCGAACAGAGCCTAAAGTTTGCAATGCATTTGTTTCAATTCCTTTTCGTGGTCATGTTTTTCTTTTTTCTTTTTTTTTAAAAAAAACAACAGTAGTTAGACTGTGTAACAGTAGTGGATCGTAGAACTTGAAAAGAAGCCTTTTCTCCACATGTAGGCCTGTACTGAACTTCTTCTGACGAATTGAGTATGGTTGTGAACCTGTTAGTGTTAGTAAACCTATTTGCTGATATGATGGGTGATGGCGTTGTCGGCTTGTCTTTCCTACTGTTACGCTTTTGATGAAACCAGGGATATGATCATTTGGAGCCAGCTATATGTTATTTGAGGTCTTTTTTTTTTTATAAAATCTATATGTTATTTGAGGTTGCCAATTTGCCAAGTTTGCTCTAGTTCATTCTCCAATGCTTGTTGTGTTAGGTCCTGTAGCACCATAGCAGCTCAGATTTTATTGTTTGGCTCAGGGCCTGCAGAGAGAAGACCGTGGAAATCCATACCCTTCTGGGTGAACTTCTGTTGCTTGCTGCACACACTGGCTTCATAAGTTTATCTGAAATTTGAACATCTGAAGATGCCGCCGCGCTTGGAGACGTGCCAGGACGTGCGTACACGGTGGCGCGCCAGGCGCTGCAGATGCACCTGCTGCACGCGGCGGCGAAGGCCCGCGGTGGTACGCGCAGAAGGACATACAGAAATGAAGAGGGACATACAGAATCATCAATAACTAGGACACGTGCCTGGGTACAGGTAAAAGATTTTGTTGGGGGGGATTTAAGTTGTTGATGGGGCGCCGGGAGCATCAGGCCGAGATGCCAAAATGTTGTTAAGCGAGCGTTCACCCGATTCAAAGGTAACCAACGATGACTGCGGTCCCTGTCTCCTTTGTGTGAGATTACAGCAAACTGGGGTTTTCTCCCTCCCTCCATCCCTCCCTGTGGCTGATGTCAGCAATGACATATATGAAAAAAAAACAAAGCATTTATTTCAAAATGATATAACTGATAAACGGTGTATCCATTTTAAATTCCGTTTGTACCAGTGTGTTCTATATAACGTGTCGAACAAAACTAGATCTCACTTGCATACTTTTCGATTTATTTTTCTATAACTGATTTCTGTGTATTACCAGGTAACATATAATTATTTACACGAATTGTACTGACTAACTTATATACACATGTTTGATAATTTTTATACATAAACTGTGTTTTGTGACTTTTTGTGTTTCTAAATTTTGGTATAAGTTACAATAATATGTTTCTTTGTTTATTGATAACTTTTGTATTTGCAAAATTTGTTCTTTTGTGTTCAATAACCCTTTATAACAAATTATTCGGTTTTTAAGTATTCACATAAGTTATATGTTATAAGTTATACGTTATAAGTTATATGTGACAAGTTATATATATAAGTTATATACATAATTTACTATGAGACAAATTCTTTAAAATATAGGAAAGTGACTAGTTTTATTCGTCTCATCGTGTAGAACACGGTGGTGCAAACAGAATTAAAAATAAATACACCATTCAACAGTTATAGCATTTTAAAATAAATATTTTGTTTTTTCGTAGTTCGTGCCAACGCTTACGTCAGAGAGCAGCAAAGGGGAGTCTCGCGCCCGCGAGCCAAAAGAAGAAAGTGTGGGAATTTTTTATAAAAAAGGAACTTTTAGGTTGTCGGAAAATTGATCGCTGTTTTCAAGTCCAATGATGGTTCGCGAAATAGCCTGGCCGCACGAGATGAGACCTAGAGTTTTCCGGCCCGGCCTTGATGGCAGTAGACCTTGATAGGCAATGACGAGCAGAAGTTTCGAGGCCCAAATAACACTTCACTGCTTGATTACAGTAACAAGCACAAAAACATTGAAATCTTTCGGAAGTCGTATAAAGTAGCTACGAATATTAAGAGGCGTGTCTATCCAGCAACCGGTTATTATGGAGTTTCTTGGCACCCGGTTGTCAGATAAACAAAAAAACAACCGAAATGAAAAACTTGTGTTTGTTGCTGCAGCTGCAAAATATCACAGTGGTACAGAGCAGAGCAGCACTGGCCGTGGCTACAGGCGTACAGCAGCCCGCCTGGAACTTTCGATCAGGCATCACTGACAAGAAAAAAAGAAAAAAACTTGTTTTGAAGAGAAACAATTTTATCAAGACACATTTTTCAAATAAATGAAAAAGGGGAAAAAAACATGTCTCAGCGGGCAGACTACATCCGAGACCAGTGTTTTCAAGTCGTCCGACTAATCGCGATTAGTCACGATTAGTTGTCCTAATCGGTCCCTGACGCTCGATTAGGGGGCTCGATTCGACCAGCTCGACTAGAAAGCTAGTCGTCCGACTAATCGTCGCGTAATCGTGATTAGTCGTCCGATTAGGACCTGGACGACTAGTTTGCGGGCCTGTTTTTTTTTTTGCGCGGGCGAGCGCGGGCTGCGCGCGAAAAATTACGCGGGCGGGGGCGAGCTAACCAGTCAGACTCGAGTCACGGGCGGGAGCGAGCGTCACAGGGTTGCCGCGCGGGAAGGGATAAGAGGAAAGCGACAAGAAAAGAAGAGAAAGGACGGCTGCCGGAAGATTCGCTGCTCTGGGCACTCTTCCCCGACGGGCGACGGGCACCTACTCCCGGCTGCTGCGCTCCTCACCGCTGGGCAGCAGCTGGGAACAGCTGCCGCTGGTTCCCCCAGCCGGTGGCTCTCCTCTCCGCCGGGCAGCTCTCCCTTGTAACACCCTGAAATTTTTAATTTTTGAAAATAGGAATTTAATTTGATTTATTTATGTAATTGATTGAGCATTTAATATATAGAATAATATTTTTTGTGAATTAAAATAAACCCTTGGGCATAGAAACATGTTATGTTGTATACATGCCGCTGCACATATTTATTTCCTGAGATTTGATTAGATTTTGTAAGGGTTCAAAACTTAGTTTGAAAAGTTATTTGGAAAACAAATTTTAAAATGAGTTTTTTTAAAAAAGGGAAAAACCGGTCTTTGTTGCCCTCTCGGCTGATAGGCCTACTGGCCTCCTCTTACTTTCCTGTGTAAGCCAGCCCAAATCTCTCTCTCTGGCCCAACCCGATCCAAGGCCAACTCCAGCTCCTGCGCGCAGCAAGCTCAGCTCGGAGCCAGCCCAGGTTGGCGCGTGCCGTCCCCTCCTCTCGGTCTCGCTGACACGTCAGGCCCACGGCTCAGCGTCGTCTCCCTCCTCAGGACGGAGTCTGAGCGGAGCACGAGCGCCGCCTCCAACAGAAGGCAACCGCCGGATTTTTCGGCCGAGTCCATCCCGTGCATGCCTCCACTGGCCCATAAAAGGAAGCCGCGACCCTCTTCCCCCTCCCTCTGCCGCTGACGCGTAGGGCCTGCTGTCCCGCGCCATCCCTTTCCTCCAGTCGGAGTCCGCGCGAGGCACGAGCACTCCCTCCTCCGGGTCGAGTCTCAACCGTGTCCAGCTCTCCTACACCTCCCTCGCGCCCCTATATAGGTCGGCTGAGCCCTGCCGTCCCTCCCACAAGTTCCCGAGCAAGCCACGCCCTCCAATCTTGCCCTAGCCGCCGCCCCGAGCTCCGCCGCCGCCGTCGATTTCTCCTCGGGAGGACTTCTCCATTGAAATTGATTGTTCTCCAAGCTTCGCAGCAAGGTCAGGGACCTTCCCGACCCTTTCTCCCTCGGTTTTGTGCACTATAGCCATGATGCCGAGCTTTGCCGCCGCCATAGTTCCGCCACCTAGCTCGCCGCATCCTCTCCGAGCTACCTCTGTGGCAACCGAAACCATAGATAGGTTTGGCTTGAGCTCCTCTTGCTTCCCGACCAGATCCCGAGGTGTGCCGAGCTTCCAAGCCCCGAAAACGCCGTCTCCGGCCATCCTCCGGCGAGAGCGCCGCCGTTGGCCGCCCGACTCCGGCGACCAGGGCCGCCCCTCTTTCCCCCGAGCTACCCTGCGCCGTCCACGGCCGATCCAACGGCTCACAGTGAGAGATACCCTTTCGCCGGCAATTTTGCAGAGAACCCCCTGAGCTTTTTAATGTTCTAACCCGCGGTCCTTTGGCGTATTTCTCAGATTACGCTTTCCTATTTAGAAAACGTATTTCCTCGGCTTTAATTCAAAAGGCGTTTTCAATATTTACAGATTTGCCACTCAGTTTATTTCGGCCATATTTTATTCGTTTTAGCTCCGATTTGATCCGTTCAAGTCTCGTTAGATTCGTAATTTTGTAATCTATCTAATGATGCTACTGTTACTCATGTTTTCAACTTTTAAAATTCAAGATTAGATTTAATCTATTATGTTATTAAAGTAAAACTTGTTTATTTCATAACTTTCCCGTTTGAACTCCGATTTTCGTGATCTTTATATCGTTGGAATCGTAGCAACGCATAGATTATTTTTATACACCTTTCAATCTGTTTTTCCACTGTTGGTGTACTGTTTCTAATATAGATCTTGTTTGCTTCGTGTATGTTTGCCTCGATGATTGTGCGGTGATTTTATGATCGAGTTCAGACGGTGAGCAATACGTTGGTGATCAAGAGTACGTTGAGGATCCAAGTTCTCCAGAGTACTTTGATCAAGGCAAGTATAGCACGGACCATCCTTGTTGCCTATTCACCTTAATCACCAAATTCATGATGCATGTGTCTACCTTGGCAACCCTAGTATTTATTCCTAAGTTTTGATCACTTGATCCTTGTTACCTATGAGATTGCATTTGAGTAGTGATGCTAGTGCTTGATGATGTCATGATCTTATAAACTTGAATAATTGATTATAGAATAAAAGTTAAAAGATGCTTTTTAGCAACATGGACTAAGGACTTATCAGTAAGTATGACACCGGGACTTACAGCGCAACCATGGGGGCTATATGGCTCTGGCTTTAGTCAAGTATGGAGTTACTTTCTACCATGCTATTAATCTTGAAAGGTTTCTTGCCGAGCTGGTTGTTTTGCGGCTCCTGTCTTTGTGTGTACTGCTGCGTGTGTGCCACTTGGAAGGAGGGCTCTACCGCCCCTTGCCATTGTGCCCGGATTGATTAGTAACTTGTTAGAGAGCCTTTTGAAAGACTTCATAGTGAGACCCTGTTATGCACCTTGGCAGTGTAGTGTGGGCCTTGCAAACCCCGACACATGGGAATCACGACTCATGGTGAAAGTGTGCAACCTCTGCAGAGTGTAAAACTGATATATCAGCCGCGCTCATGCTCACGAGCGGCCTTGGACGTCTTACAGGAATTTAACTAATTGAATATTGATTTATTTGAAGTTTCTATTGATGTTTATTCCATATTAATTATCATGTTTATATGATCATGCAAATCTTGTTCCTTGGTATATTCTATTGCTGCTACTCAATTGCTAAAATGTGATCAACTAAAAGCAACCGCTGTCAACCAGTGTCTTGCCTTATTTGAGCCTCATAAACCCGTGCTATTCTTGTTGAGTACGACATGTACTTACGCTTGCTTTATTTTTCATATTTGGATAAAAATCCCGGATGGGTAACAGACGACTATGAGGACTCTTCTGAGGATTATTAGGATTGTATTCACCAGTCAACTATTCCCTGTGGATTGGAGTTTCCGCGAGAGAGTTATCTATATTATTCCGCTGTTATTAATGTAAAGACTCTGTGATATTATTCATTATATATTGAACCTTGTGATGGTACTATGTAATTTGTCACTTATGTGTGTGATTGATCTCTGGGCGCACATAAGTTGGTTCATTCAATTTTATCCTTAAAATTGGGTGTGACATCCCTGCCTGCCGGGCGGCTCTGCTCCCGCCGGGCACTGGTCTCGCCGGCCACTCTCCTCCGGTACTCCTCGCTGTCCTCCCCTGCTCCTCTCTCCTCTCCTCTGAGGTGCTCTGTCCTGTCTCCTCTATTTGCTTGAAGTCCTCCAGTCGGACACTCTGCTGTAGTGTTGTCTGCTCTAAATCTGATTAGGATGGTTGAAGTTTTCTCAAGGCTGCAATCCTCTGAAGGTTTGAAGCTGTCAGTCTTCTCTAGTGATGAGCTACTCTGACAACGACAACGACAGTATGTGCCTAAGTGCCTTCTCCCCTCACCTGCATCCTCTCTGCTAGACTTCTAGGAAGCCTGCTTAGTTCTGCTTCTGCTTCTGCAGATTTGGTGGACCGAGTATGTGCTAATGTGGAAGTGATAATGCCGAGGACTGAAGGAGGTGTTCCACATTCATCATCTGGGTCAGATGCTGCTACCACGGCTTCCTCAGCTACTCCAGAGGTTGCAACACTAGTTGAGAGGGCCATAGCAAAGCTACCTCCAGAACTTGCTGCCCAAGTTGTTGACATCAAGAGGAAGGCAAAATCAAAAGATCCAGGTTGGAAGTATGGGTGGTGGCCAGATGTTTCCAAGAAGAAGTTTGTGCAGTGCACATTTTGCCAAAAGGTTATCCCTACTGGAATAAAAAGATTCAAGCAGCACCTTGCTGGGGGGTATGGAGATGCAGTTGGATGTAGTAGTTCTCCAGAAATAGTTAAGAAGGAGATGGCTGCTTACCTGAAAAAGAACTCAAGGTCTATTCTAGCTGTGAATCCTACACTAGGTGAAGATGAAGAGGAAGAACAAGAGGATGCAGCTGCTGCAGAAGAACCTACAGCTGTAGCAGTACCTAGCTCTGGAACACAAGTCAAGCAAAACAAGAAGAAGATTGCTCAGGCTGCCATCACTTCTTTCACTGTCTCTGCTGCAGCAAAACCAACAACTCAAAAATTTTCCAGATCAGTGAGCTCCATGCTTTGTAAGTCACCAGAAGAAGTAGTTGAAGAGAGGCACAGATCCAAGCAAAGTCAACCTACACTTGAGCATTGCACAAAGAAAAGTAAGGAGGCCAAAGTAATTGTTGATGATCATATTGCAGATTTTTTTTATGAGACTCGCATTCCGTTGAATGTCATTAATTCAAGAAGTTGGGAAGTTTTGATGGAGTCAATTGGACAATACGGCCCTGGGTACCGCTCATCATCATATCATGATATTAGGGTGCCGCTGCTAGAAAAGGCTGTAAACAGGACATCAGAGTTGAGGAAGAAGCATAAGGAGGCTTGGAAGGAATATGGCTGCACCATAATGTCTGATGGGTGGACTGACGCAAGCCATCGCCATCTCATCAATTTCCTTGCTAACAGTTGATAGCCCTAGTTTGGTTTTGATACTTAATGACATCCTAAGGACTAACCTAGATTACTAGTGATGGCAAGGTTTTAGGTTGGTCAATCCATGGTGTGAAGCCTAAAGGAAAATGGTGATGACTAAAGGAAGGCTTAATCATGGAAGGAGCAAAATTGATCAAGTGAGAAGGAAAAGGTATAATCCAAATAGGTTTTTCTTTTGGTGAACAAGACACCTAGTGGGTGTGTTCACATTTAGGATAGATAGTCGACTATTAAGGGGAGTACGAGTGTTGGATTACTTTTAAGTTCTCTAGGTTGCATCTCATGTGCATTGATCTAGCTAACCTAGAGAACATCTTTGAAAACCCTTGAAAAATATTTGCAAAATGCTAACACACTGTGCACAAGTGTTGAAGACCTTGAGTGCTAGCACATAGAAGCAAGGGGTGAGACATAGACTTGAAAAACGCTGAGAAAGGAGCGTCGAACTGTTAGCAGGGGCAGCATCGGACTATTGTCCAAAGTCCGACTCCTAATCCTAGCTCCGGCCAATGGCGAGCGTCGGACACTCGTTTTACGAGCGTCGAACCATTGCCCACTCCAGTCCGACGGTGCCGAGCAGCGAGGTGTGACGCGTGGCGCAATCTGAGAGCGTCGGACGCTGAGGCTTAGTCCGACATCGAGCGTCGGACGAAGTCCGACGAAGTTTTAGCGTTTCTGGACCTCTCTGGAAACGTCGGACTCTTGAGTTCATTAGTCCGACGACCCCTCCGTGACAGTCCGATGGCGCGCACAGTGTACTGGGAACAGAGCGTCGGACCGAGAGTTTTAGTCCGACGCCCCCAGTCCGACGGTCCGCAGTTGAGCGCGGGAAGTAGCCGTTGCGATCCAGCGGCTGAGGTTGAACGAGAGCTGACACGTGGCGAGATCTAGAGCGTTGGACGCTAACGCTTGGTCCGACGCTGCCGGTCCGACGGTCGGTCTGACGTCCCGAAAGCGTGTTAATGGCTGTTTTTCAGTGGGTAACGGCTAGGATTGCACTTAGAGGTATTTATACTCCTTCTCTGGTCACTTGGTGACAACTCTTGCACTCTTGAATCATTTGCATACTCTTTGTGAGCATCCTAAGCCTCCCACTCACTCATTTGATCATCTCTTGTTCATCCATTTGAGTTGAGTGATCCTCAAGTGCATCATTGCTTAGTGATTTGCATTCTAGAGCACTTGAGAGCAAGCCAAGGCTGAGTTCTTATTCTCTTGGGACATTGCCGTGTCCCTAGCAGCTTGGAGGTGATTCCGGTGTGAGGTTGATTGGTGTTTGTTCAAGCCCACATCGAGGAGATTAATTGTGAGAGGTTTTGTGGTTATCCTCGGTGGAGAGCAAAAACCAACTCTAGTGGATTTCTCGTGGTTGATAGCCACTTCTCCTGTGTTGGTGAGCGGCTCCTGGTGAGGGATTGGCGTGTGAAGCCTAACTCACAATCCACCAAGGAAGACCGGTGCCACAACGAGGAGTAGCGTGACGGCGATCACGTGAACCTCGGTAAAAAATCGAGTGTTCTTTGTCTTCTCCACCATCGAGTGGACTTTTGTTTTTCTTGTATTCTTTTGGGTTTGATCATTTGGTTTTCATATTGGATATCTCCCGATGATTGGTCTTCACGGCGTGCGGACTTCACTTCAATCAAGCCCATTTGTATAATCCACTTGATCTTTCTTCCTTGCACTTACTACTTGTTTAGGTGCCATCTCTTTAGGAACGGAGGAGTTGGTTTCTTGTGTGTTGAGTGCTTATATTTGTGAGTAGCATATCATGATAGGTGGCTTGCATAGAATAGTTTAGAGCTGGCACTTTGTCTCGCTTGCTTATCTACTAACTTGTGGTCTAGTATTTTGCTAGAATTTTTAATCGGCTATTCACCCCCCCTCTATCCTATACGGTCCTTTTCAAGTGGTATCAGAGCCGAGGTCACCATCGTTTGAGGCTTAACATCCTTGTGGTGAAAAATGGCTCAAATCAATGTGTTGGGAAAGCCGCCAAAGTTTGATGGCACAAGCTATGATCATTGGAAGAGGAAGATGATAGTGCATTTCATGACCATGCATATCGATGTGTGGAAGGTGACGGAGACAAAAATTGAGTATGAGAATGCTCAAGCTCCCACCGATGTTGACAAAAGAAAGATGGAGTGCAATGCCCATGCAATCAATGCACTCTACACCGCTCTTGAGTCTCATGTGTTTGAGCAAATCAAGGATCTTGATTTGGCTCATGACATTTGGAAGCGGTTGGAGGAGACATATGAGGGCACACAAGAGGTCAAGAATGCCAAGGTATACATGTTGAGAGAGAAGTTTGGCACTTTCAAGATGAATGAAGATGAAAGTGTGCCGGAGATGTTCAACCGGCTACAAGTGATAGTGAATGACTTGAAGAGCTTGGGTGAGGACATCAAGGACAAGGATTTCTCTCATAAGTTCTTGAGGTGTTTGCCTGCAAGATTTGCAATTATCAAGACCTTACTTGCAAGAGAAGACTTGAGCACTAAGAAGCCCAACCAAATCCTCGGTGAGATCATCACCCAAGACATGAACAATGAAAGGTGGTTGAGGAGAAGAAGAAAAAGAGTGTGGCTCTCAAAGCTACACCCTCCAAGAGCAAAGGCAAGGCCAAGATGGTTGACATAGAAGAAGAATCTATCTCTAGTGATGATGAAGATGATGAGGCCATGGCTCTTCTAGTACGCAAGTTTGGTCGTTTCATGAAGAGAAAGGGCTATGGTCAAGGCAAGAAGAAGTTTATCTCCAAAAACAAGCAAGAGCCAAGGAGATGCTTCAAGTGTAAGAGCTTGGATCACTTCATTGTTGATTGTCCTCTCAATAGTGACAATGACAATGAGAGTGATGATGATAAGAAGAAGAGCAAGAAGAAGAAGGACAAGAAAGAGAAGAAGAACAAGAACGTGACTCTCAAGAAGAAGAAGAAGGGGTAATCATATTGTGTCACTTGGGATGATAGTGATGCCTCTACCGATGATGATGATAGTGATGATGAGAGCAAGACCATCAAGAAGAAGGCTATGGCAAGCATTGCTCTCAACAACAAGCTATCTCTCTTCGACACTCCATCTACATGCTTGATGGCTAAGCCATCCAAGGTACAATCCGATGATGAGAGTGATGAGGAGGAGCTATCATGTGATGAGCTTATGTCCATGCTTGATGATGCCAATACTTACATTGAGGCCAAGAGAAAGGAGTGCAAAGAATTGTGCAAAGGCAAGATAGCCATTGAGCAATCCATTGATGAGCTCTTGAAGTCTCATGAGAGGCTAATGGAAGCCCATGAGAATCTCAAGGTGGCTCACTCCAAGCTTGAGAAAGCTCATTCCTCTCTAGTGGCTGAAAATGAGAAGAGGGCATCCATCAAGACATGTGACATGGGTTCATCATGTGATATCCTTAGTGACATGTCAATTCTTTCTTCTACTATTGTTGTCACTAACCCTTCTTGCAGCTCCACCACTCCTATATCACCTAAAGTTGATGACTCTAAGTCCTCACTTGTGGTAGAAAATAAAAACCTCAAAGAGGAGGTCAACAAGCTCACCCGTGTCTTAGGCAATGCCTATGGTGGGGATGCCCGCTTGCTAAAGTGGTTGGGTAGCTAAAGATTTAGTCACTCTAAGGAAGGACTAGGCTATACCCCCAAGAAAGGCAAGGCCGCTTTTGTGACTTTCAAAGCTAGCTTTGTGAGGAGTAATGGTAGGTATTGCCAAAGATGCAAGCAAGTAGGGCATAATGAGCAATATTGCATGGCCAACAAGATCATGCAAGTAAAATTTGCTAGTGCGACTTCAATTCGCCTTGATTCTTGTTACATGCTCACCAAGGGAGTGAAGGGTGTTAAAGCCAAGTATATTGGTACACCAAGAGGTAACCCACGGATGAGATCCATTTGGGTGCCTAAGTCTTTGGTCACTAACCTCCAAGGACCCAAGAACGCTTGGGTACCTAAAACCAATTGATCTATTCTTTGTAGGTCAATTATAAAGCCGGAGGAAGACATTGGATGCTTGATAGTGGATGCACTCAACACATGACCGGAGAGTCTAGTATATTCAATTCTATCAACACAAATGGTAGCCAAGAGTTTGATTCTATCACATTTGGTGACAATGGAAAAGGCAAGGTGAAAGGATTAGGCAAGATTGCTATCTCAAATGATATGAGCATATCAAATGTGTTGCTAGTTGAATCTCTCAATTTCAACTTATTATCGGTTGCACAACTATGTGATCTTGGTTTCAAGTGCATCTTTGGTATTGATGATGTTGAGATTGTAGGTGTGGATGGTTCCAACTTGATCTTCAAGGGTTTTAGATATGGTAATCTATACTTGGTGGATTTCAATGATAGTGAAGCAAAGCTTTCTTCATGTTTGATCTCAAAGTCAAGTCTTGGTTGGTTGTGGCATAGAAGACTTGGACATGTTGGAATGAAGCAACTTGGTAGATTGGTCAAGCATGACATGGTTAGAGACTTGAAGGATGTACACTTTGAGAAGGATAGGTTGTGTAGTTCTTGTCAATTTGGAAAGCAAGTTGGGAACACACACCCTAAGAAAGGCATGATGAGTACATCTAGTCCTCTTGAGCTACTGCATATGGATTTGTTTGGTCCAACCACTTATGCAAGTATCGGAGGAAGAAAATATGGCTTTGTGATAGTTGATGACTTCTCAAGATACACTTGGGTCTTCTTTCTAGTTGACAAAAATGAAGTGTATGGAATCTTTAAGTCTTTCATCAAGAGAAGTGAAAATGAGTTTGATACAAGGGTGAAACAAGTTAGGAGTGATAATGGTAGTGAATTCAAGAATACAAGAGTTGATGAGCTTTGTGATGATCTAGAAATCAAGCATCAATTCTCGGCAAAGTACACTCCTCAATCAAATAGTCTTGTCAAAAGAAAGAATAGAACTCTCATTGATATGGCAAGAACCATGCTAAGTGAATACAATGTTAGTGATGAATTTTGGGCGGAAGCTATCAATACGGCTTGCTACACTAGCAACCGTCTATATTGTCATCCAATGTTGAAGAAGACACCCTATGAGCTCTTGAATGGAAGAAAACCCAACATTACATATTTTACAGTGTTTGGTTGCAAATGCTATATCTTAAAGAAGGGCACTCGTTTGGGTAAATTTGAGAAGAAGTGTGATGAAGGATTTCTTCTTGGGTATTCAACTTCAAGCAAAGCATATAGAGTATGGAACTTGGCACATGGGATAGTTGAAGAAGTTCATGATGTTGAGTTTGATGAAACCAATGGGTCTCAAGAAGAGAAGGATAATCTAGATGATGTAAGGGGACCTCAATTAGTTGATGTTATGAAGAACATGGACATTGGTGACATTAGACCGAGACAAGTTGAAGATAACGATGATGAAGTCATCCCTCCTATTGTACAAGTGGAAGATAAAGCAAATCAAGCAAGCTCAAGTGAATCTCAAGCTCAAGCTCATGATCAAGATCAAGACCAAGTTCAAGATGCTAGTTCATCTCATATTCTCCAACCAACTCACATTGCAAGAGATCATCCTCTAAATCAAATTGTTGGTGATATTAGTAGAGGTGTACAAATAAGGTCAAGAGTGGCTTCATTTTGTGAGCACTATTCATTTGTCTCACAAGAGGAGCCTACCAACATTGAGAAGGCACTCAAAGATGAGGATTGGATAAATGCTATGCATGAAGAGCTCAACAATTTTGAGAGAAATCAAATATGCGAATTAGTTCCAAGACCAAGTAAACATAATGTGATTGGCACCAAGTGGGTCTTCCAGAACAAGCAAGATTAAGATGAGATTGTTGTGAGGAACAAAGCTAGATTGGTTGCACAAGGTTACACTCAAATTGAAGGTTTAGACTTTGGAGAAACCTATGCACCGGTGGCAAGATTGGAAGCAATCCGGATCTTATTGGCATATGCATGTGCTCATGATATCAAGCTCTATCAAATGGATGTCAAAAGTGCATTCTTGAATGGCTACATCAATGAGTTAGTCTATGTTGAGCAGCCTCCCGGTTTTGAAGATGATAAGAAACCCGACCATGTATACAAGCTCAAGAAGGCTCTCTATGGCTTGAAACAAGCACCAAGAGCATGGTATGAGAGGTGGAGGGACTTCCTACTCTCTAAAGGGTTCACGATGGGAAAGGTTGACACCACACTCTTCACTAAGAAGATCGGGAATGACTTGTTCATTATGCAAATCTGTGTTGATGATATCATCTTTGGATCAACAAGTCAAGCATTTTGTGAGGAGTTTGGAGAAATGATGGCCAAAGAGTTTGAAATGTTCATGGTGTAATACCTCTGGTATTATCATTTAAATAATCTGCCATGTCATCATATTTAAATTTAAGCATCTGTATATGATTGTGCTTAGGGCCTAGAGTGATTTGATTTTAGCTAAAGTATTGATTGGGTAATTAAGTCCTTAATCAATAATCAAAAATAAAAATTAAATAGAAATCAAATTAAACCCTAAAGTTGACCTAAAAACTCAATTCAAAATCTATATGGAATATGGGAAAAATGCCTTAATAAAAGTTGTAGAGTTTTTAAAATGGAACAACTTTTATTTTTGGAGATTTTGAAGTTATATTATAAAAATTCAAATTTAACTCAAATTACTATATTGAAATTTATATTTGAAACTTCAGTTTCAAAAATATTAAGAATCTTCAAAAACTTCCTACATAGAAGTTGTCAATCTCACTGAGTAGAACAACTTTCATGTTTACCAATTTTCAAGTTGTTGAGAAGAATCAAAAGTAATTTTAAAATTTCAGTTTGAAATTCAAACCCTACTTTGACCCCCTTTTCTGTAATTTGAAATTTTGGCCGAATTTGAAATTGGTGTCAAAAGCAAAAATGATCTACACGAAATTGTCTACAACTTTTGTATTCACCACTTCCTCGGATTCGGGCTGGATCAGATTCAATTTGAATCAAATAGCATTTGACCTAGATGGCCTAGTACTATAGCTACAGGAGGGGGGGTCCCCCCTGTTCATCTTCCACGTCGCGCGCGCGTGCCGCGCGCGGCGCCGGGCACCGTCCGGCCGGCGTGAGGGGCCAGGGCCACTGTCGAGCAGCCAGGAGGGGGCCCGGACCTAGCCCGAGCTTATCCTTCCGTTGCCCGGGTCTTTAAAGTCGACGAGCACCGTCTCTCGCCATTTCTCCATCTCGCGGCCGCCGTCGAGCTCAATCGGAGTGCGGTGAAATTCACCGTGACCAAGCCATCACTGCCTCTTCCATCTCCAAGCAAGCTCGCTAGCTTCCTTGCGCATCGATTGGTGTCATCGGTGTGGGCTGTGGTGCCTCGAGCATCCGGAAACGCGGATCGTCGTCTCCGCGTCTGGCCGAGGCCGAGCAGGGCGCCACCGCACGTCGGGAAGCTGAGGCCGGTCTTTTAGGGATCACCGGAACGAGAAAGGTCATCGCCGGTGCTCTTCGTCGCGGGTCGGCACGTCGTCAAGTCTACTCCTCCGTCCCGTCTCCGTCCCAACCAGCTAGTGGTTTAGGGTCGTGTGACCGAGAATCCGGAGATAAAGTCCGAGGGTCCAGCTGAGGAGGTCGCTTCGGAAGTTGTGCAAAGCTTTGATATCTGTGGCACTGACCCGGATCCGACACTCTACGCAATTCAAGGCAAGCCCCGGTGCATTCAGACCCTCCTTGTTATTTAAAAATATTTATCACTTGAGTTAATCTACTGCATTAGGTCATTAGGAGTTGAGTGATAACCTATTGATGCATTACCTTTCCTTGACCACATATTATACCTAAGACCCGGATTTATTTAAAAGTATTAAAAAATTCTTAGTCATGCTTAATGATTAGATTTGCAAAAAATGCCATTTTGAACTATGATGATACAAATGAAATGAATCACTTTATGGGACTGGTTATGTCCTTGTTTGTTGGCAGTGTTCCTAGCTAGTTCATTGTCATCAACAGGGATGGTTTCCCGTTTGGTTGGCCAACTGCTTGGGTTAGAGTCCCAACTTTCGTCGCCATCGGGATAGGGATGTGAAAACCGGGTAGTTACCAGTGTACTTGGGTTAGAGTCCCAATGCATGGTTTCTAACGGAAAAATATTAGGGACCGTTCGTTGTCAGGCCTGCTGTGATCAAGACTTTGCAACTAACCACATACTACGGAAAGCCTCTGACTCCGGTGGCTCTACTGCTGGAACCGACAACCACGCACTGGGAGTGGAGAGATGGCGAGAGTAGCGTGTACCCTCGTGGTCGTCGTGCCTGGAGACGAGAGGAGTACTGTGCTCTCGGGTGGCGCAGGACCGGTTCCGGGGTATGAAAAGCCGTGGTAGGCGGGGTTGGCGTATGCAAGCTTAAGTGCTACATACGCAGTGTGGATAGGGATCCCCAGCTGGGTATTAATCGATTCGAATCGTCGTTGCTCCTCGGATATGGAGACTTGATCCTCACACCTACAGTGAATAGTGGTTCGGAACTAGGATTGTTTTTGAATGGATTAAGTAAATGAAAGAATGTTGATATATGAGAAAGTACTTGGAGAAATGGATAGTGTGGGATAGTATTATTGAAATAAAATATTGAGATAGGAATAGTAATGCTTTTCCGCAAAATTCTTGAACTCTTGCTAAAGCCTTACCTTGACTTCCCCTCAGTCTGCATTCCTGAGTCTAACCTTACACTTTAGTCGGGTAAGTCTTGCGGAGTACCCCATGTACTCAGGGTTTGTTAACCCCGTTGCAGGAGGGCAGCAGGAGACTGACATTTGTCTCGCTCCGTGCTGCGTCACCATCGTCCAGGAGAGTGAAGAAGACTAAGGTTAAACCCTTGGGCAGGGTTCGTGTAATATTAAACTATCTGTCGTACTGTTGTCCCAAACCCTACTGCTACTCTTTTATATTTATGGTCTGTAATAACTGCACTTAATTTTATTCGAACACTGGTCTGTAATATTAAGTACTATTTACTCTTCCGCAAATTCTACTCTGATGTATTTTGTTATGAAATGTTATAACTCTGTAATGGCTTTGCAATGTGATCCTGTCGGAGATAACGGGTGCTTATGTAGCCCGGCAGAGCCCGCTTAGGTCATATGGAACACGGGTCCGGCTGTCAGATGTCATTAGTGACGATGACAAGTGCCTGTGGGCCACGTGATTTAGGCGGTTCTGTTACAGCTGGTATCAGAGCATTCCATTGCTAAATCATTGCAGGTTACCTTTCGAAAATTTCAAAATGTTTTGGATCATAAAAACTTAAATTGATATTTTGAGTCCAAACTGCTTACAATCTTACCTTACTCAGTAGTTCTTATCTTGTTCTGTAATTTATCTTATTATGGTAGCAGGTGGAACAACATTATTAACACTAGCCCTATGTTTAAACTAATTATGCTTTGACTTGTATTGCATGGTTTAAAATTCGTAAGTACATGCATGCATCATGATAATCACCCATGTTAATAACTTCCTCCTTAAAAGTGGGTATATGGGTTAGGAATTATCACACCTATTCTTGCTAGCCTTGTATATCCTCATTAATTCAAACTTACCTTTCCAGCTGGCACGAACTAGGTTAACGGCGCGCAAGATGACTGGTCCTCGTGGAGTTCCGCGTCACCAGTTGGCACCCCGCGGCAGTGACGAGGTGTCTGGCAGCCGTCCACCCCGCCGCAGCCGCAAGGAATTGAAGAAAGAGATCAAGGAGCTGCACCGTGAGATAAGCCTCATGAGGGAGGACTTCTAGGTAGCCCGGGCTGATCATTACTGGGATGTGAGGACCAACAGAGACCTACGGCGGGAGATCGACCGCCTGACTCAAGAGAGGGATGAAGCTTTGAAGCAAGTTGGCGGGCACGTGATCGCGTTGAGGAGCTAGAGGGGTACATTGAGAACTTTGAGTGGAACAACGGGATGATGCACGAGGAAGTGCATAGGCTGAACGATCAGCTTAACCCGATTCTGATTCCACGAGAGGAGGAGCCTGAGGAGGGTGTGGTCATAGGACCAGATGATGAGTATTATGACAGTGAGACTTCAGAGGACGGTTACCTTGAGGCAGCCGACCCAATGGAGGATGTAGTCGTCGAGAAGGACGAGGAGGAGGAGGTTGTCGTTATCGACTAAGCTAGTCTTAGGACTAGTGGGGTTTAGTCTTCTGTATCCGAGTATTGTAATCGTAGTGCCAAGAACCATAGCCTGGGCGGGACTTGTTCCGTTTGTGTGTGTTGAACCTTGTTAAATTTGGTATTCTAAGTTGTAATGCTACTATGTTTTAATTATGCAATGTGAGTCCTTAGTGGTTGTCCTGAAACAGATGGTCAACACTCGCTCAAATGGTGCTGGTACTTCTGACGAAGGAGCTGCTCCCTATCCACCACCCATTCCACCAACTTTAGCAGATGCCATCGCGGCCCTGGCTAATGCAGCCAACACTATGGCTCAAAACCGAGAAAACCGTGGCGGGCGTCGAGGCCGCCGCGAAGATGAGGAAACCACCTATGTAGACTTCACTGAAACCCGTCCACCAGTATTCACAAAAGCCGAGGAACCTTTGGAGGTCGATGACTGGCTTCGTACTATGGAGCAGAAATTCAGTTTGATCCGCTGCACGGAAATCCAAAAGCCACTCTTCGCGGCTCAGCAGCTGCGTGGTCCGGCCAGTGCCTGGTACGCCAACCTGTTGTCTGCACAGCCCGAGGGGCATCAGCTTACTTGGGCAGAGTTTCACAAAGCTTTCCGAGCACATTACATCCCAGCAGGTGTAATGAAAATGAAACTAGACCAGTTCTTAGCTCTGCAACAGAAAGATTCTTCTGTGATGCAATATGTGAACCAATTCAACCATCTTGCCCAGTATGCTCCTGAACACACCAATACCGATCAAAAGAAGAAATATTGCTTTGTCAGGGGCCTAAACTTCAAGATCCAGCGTAGTTTATCTAACAACCTCAACTGCTCTTATCACGAAGCTGTAAACAGTGCCATTGTTTACGAAGAAAGTGATCATAAGCATCAGGATGAGAAGAAGAAAAAGAAGTCAGGCTTTTCTGGCGGTCAAAAACGCCAGAAGATCATCTATCATCCTACACACCACAATCGCCCCGCTTACCCTCAGCAGCAAGTCGTGGTACGCACCGCGGCTACCTCCCATACCTCGAATCAACAGAACACCACTCAGCCGAATGCCCCAGGCGTTCGTATCAATACACCTCAGACCACCTATAATCATCCTTGCTACAACTGTGGCAAATTGGGACATTGGGCTCGTGACTATCCATATCCCAAGAAGTACAATCAAAATGCCCAGAAGGGTCCTGGACAGCAGCAACAGCAGCATCAGAATCAGCACCGTGGTCAGCAGCACCAGGTTCAGAAGGTCAAGCTTGTCAAGAAGGATGGACACGTCTATTATACTCATGTGGATGACATCCCTGCAGGAGAGCCCGTCATGATGGGTAGGTTTCCTGTTGCCAGTCACCCCACTATTACACTTTTTGATTCTGGTGCATCACATTCATTCATCAATCGTACATTTGTGGTAAAACATGAGATTTCAATTGGGGAAATAAAGGAAAACTTCCTTACACATTCGCCCGGAGGGCGTATAAATACTAAGGAGGTAGTGCATCGAGTACCTATCGAATTGGGCGGGCATATATTCCCAACCACCATGATAGTACTCAAGGATCAGGACATAGATGTCATATTAGGTATGAATTGGATGTATCAGCATAAGGCACTGATAGATGTGCTGAATAGGACCATAAAGGTCAGCATACCTGGTAGTCAGTCTCAACTTCTTATCCAACTGCCACTACCCGTGAGAATGATTGAGAAGACAGTGCAGAGATTGTGTGCCACCTCAGTTCAAGAAATCCAAAATATTCCGGTAGTTTGTGAATTTCCGGATGTATTCCCTGATGATCTACCCGGTCTGCCACTTGACCGTGATGTAGAGTTCGCTATTGAGTTGAAGCCAGGAACTGCACCTATATCCCGCAGAGCCTATAGGATGCCTCCCAAGGAATTGGCTGAGCTTAAAATTCAACTGCAAGATCTGCTTGATAAGGGTTTCATCAGACCAAGTTCATCTCCTTGGGGTTGTCCTGCTATATTCGTGAAAAAGAAGGACAAGTCACTCAGACTCTGTGTCGATTATCGCCCACTCAACGAGGTCACCATTAAAAATAAATACCCTATGCCTCGCATTGACCTACTCTTTGACCAGCTAGCTGGAGCCAAGGTCTTTTCCAAAATTGACCTTAGGTCTAGTTACCACCAAATAAAGATCCGTCCTGAGGATATTCCTAAAACAGCATTCACCACCAGATACGGCCTTTATGAGTATCTGGTCATGTCTTTTGGCCTAACCAATGCACCTGCCTATTTCATGTATCTCATGAACTCTGTTTTCATGCCCGAGCTTGACAAGTTTGTAGTCGTGTTCATCGATGACATCCTTGTTTATTCTAAAACCCCTGATGAACATGCCAACCACCTTCGTATTGTCCTAACCCGTTTGAGAGAGCACCAACTTTATGCAAAGTTTAGCAAATGTGAGTTTTGGCTAGATCGAGTTCCTTTCCTCGGACACATTCTATCAGCTGAAGGTGTATCCGTGGATCCCAGCAAGGTGGAAGAAATCATCTAGAGGCACTTGGTAGTGGTGATTCGCAGCGGTTTCTCTCATTACTCTTGGAGTTTGCTGACTCCTAGACGGCTTGGAGCTGTGAGGATCGTTGAGGGGAGTTGGTGATTGTCTCCGCCTCCGATCAAGGTATTGTGAGGGGTTCTTGAGCTTATCCCCGCGGGAGATCGCGAAAAGCATCTTTAGTGGATTGCTCGTAGCTTGGTGGATCCCCATCTTGTGTTGGTTGTGCAGAACCCTTGAGAAGGGTTTGGCGTGTGATGCCAATTAGCGCGTGAACCTCCAAGTGGGTGTATCGCTACAACGAGGACTAGCTTGCCGGCAAGCAAGTGAACCTCGGTAAAAAATCTTGTGTCATCTCTCTACCGAAGATTTCCCTTATATGTGATTGATTGGTTATATTGGACTTCATATCTTCTCTACACCGGGGGTATTGAAATCACCTTCTCTCTTTACTTTTGTGCACTTACTCTCGTGTGTAGCTTGTTAGTTAGTTGCTCACTTAGGAGTAGTGTATAGTAGTGACATAGCCTTTGAGTGTGAACTAGTGATCATAGTGTAGTATACTTGTCTAGGTGGCTTGCATAGCATAGTTTAGAGCTAGTGTTTTGCAAAGCTTGCTATTGTTACTAATCGTCTTGTAAAGTGTTGTTTGTAGATTTTTATAGGCTATTCACCCCCCTCTAGCCATTTAGGACCTTTCAAGTGGTATCGGAGCCGAGGCACCGTTGATTTGAGGCTTAACAACCTACGGTGTAAAAATGGCTCAACTCAACATTCACATCAACAACACCAAGAAGCCACCCCAATTTGATGGCACAAATTATGCATATTGGAAGAGCAAGATGACCTCACACATCAAGTCAATCAATAGAGAGGTTTGGAAGGTTGTGGAAACAAAGATTGAGATTGCCAATGCGGCCAATCCCACAACCGCCGAAGAAAGATTGCTTCAACTCAATGACATTGCGGTTTGTGCTATTCATGAGGCCGTAGATGAAAAAGTGTTTGAGCAAATCAAGAACATTGAGAGTGCTCATGAAGCTTGGAAGAAGCTTGAGGAATCATATGAGGGCACCAAGGGTGTAAAGGCCGCCAAAGCATACATCTTGAAGGACAAGTTTGCAAGCTTCAAGATGAAGGATGATGAAACCGTGCCGGAGATGTTCCATAGATTGCAAGTCATTGTGAATGATCTCAAGGCCGTGGATGAAGAGGTGAAGGATAGTGACTTCTCCATGAAGTTCTTGAAGAGCTTGCCCAAGAGGTTTGCCACATTGATCACGGTCTTGGTGAAGACAACATTGAGTGAATTGACTCCAAATCAAGTGCTAGCGGAGGTGATGACCGATGATGCTTATAGAGATGATGATGATAAAGAGGAGTTGATCAATAAGAAGAAGAAAGAAAAAGATGAAGACTCCAAAGATGAGAAGAAGAAGAGTGTGGCATTCAATGCCACATCCTCATCAAAGGGCAAGAGCAAGGCCAAAGAAGAGTCAAGTGAAGATCCCTCTAGCACAAGTGAAAGTGATGAAGAAATGGCCCTTCTAGTAAGAAGATTTGGCAAGTTCATGAAGAAGAAGGGCTACCGGGCAAGAAAAAAGAAGAATGCAAGAAGATTTGATGGCCCAAGAAGATGCTTCAATTGTGGAAGCAAAGATCACTTGGTAGCCGATTGCCCACACTCAAGTGAAGATGATCACAAGGGCAAAAAGAAGAACAAGCATGAGAAGAAGGAGAAGAAAGAGAAGAAGGAATCTTCATACAAGAAGAAGAAGAACTATTCTCATGTGGTGACATGGGATAGTGATGCCTCTTTAAGTGATGAAGAGAGTGATGATGATAAGAAGAGCAAGAGGAAGGCACATGCAAGCATTGCCATTCATGACAAGCCTTCCATCTTCGACACTCCTTTTTGCTTCATGGCTAAGGGCTCTAAGGTATCATCCAACACCGAATCTAGTGATGATGATAGTGATGATGACCTAACAAAAGAAGAATTAATTGAAATGCTTGATGATGCACGTATTCATTTTGATAAACTTAGAAAGAAATGCAAGGGCTTGCGCAAGGATAAACAATCCATTGAGCAAGAACTTGAGGAACTTAGAGCATCTTATGAGAGTCTAAAGGAAGACCATAAGAAGCTCCAAAAGGTTCACACTAAGCTTGATGAAGCTCATTCTTCTCTAGTTGAGCAAAATGAAGACTTGCAACAACAAGTGCAAAAGAAAGAAACTAAAACTTGCAACATAGGTGTAACATGTGACATATCTTGTGAACCTATTGTTGTTACCACTAACCCTTCTTGTAGCACTTCCACTACTACCTCACCCACTAGTGACCCTTCACTAGTAGTTGAGAACAAGAACCTAAAGGAGGAGGTTAAAAAGCTCAATCACTCCTTAGCTAAGGCTTATGGTGGTGAGGACCGCTTGCTTATGTGCTTGGGTAGCCAAAGGGCATCTCTCCACAAAGAGGGATTGGGCTATACCCCCAAGAAAGGCAAAACCGCCTTTGCTCCTCACAAGACTTGTTTTGTGAAGAGAAATGGCCGGTATTGCACAAAATGCAAGCAAGTTGGTCACTTAGAGCAAGATTGCAAAAACAAGAAATCCAATGCTTATGTATCCTCAATTAAGTTTGATTCTTGCTACGTTCTCACAAAGGGCTCAAATGGTGTGAAGGCTAAGTTTATTGGTACATCCATGTTGGGTCCAAAGAAGAAGACCATTTGGGTACCAAAGAGCTTAGTCACTAACCTTCAAGGACCCAAGCAAGTTTGGGTACCTAAATGGAATTGATCTCTTTTTGTAGGTCAATTACAAAGCCGGAGGGAGCCATTGGGTGCTTGATAGTGGATGCACTCAACATATGACGGGTGATTCTAGTATGTTTGGCTCTCTCAACACAAGTGCAAATAGTGGCTATGATGCAATCACATTTGGTGACAACAAGAAAGGGAAAGTGAGAGGACTTGGTAAAATTACTATCTCCAATGATATGTCTATCTCAAATGTGTTGCTAGTTGAAAGCTTGAATTTCAATTTACTCTCGGTTGCACAACTTTGTGATCTTGGTTTCAAGTTCATATTTGGGGTTGATAATGTTGAAATTGTTAGTGTTGATGGGTCAAATTTGATATTCAAAGGGTTTAGATATGACAACCTATATCTTGTGGATTTCAATGCTAGTGAAACTCAATTGTCAACTTGTTTGATCACTAAGTCAAGTTTGGGTTGGTTATGGCATAGAAGGCTTGGTCATGTTGGAATGAAACAATTGAACAAACTAGTGAAGCATGATCTAGTTAGAGGCTTGAAAGATGTCACTTTTGAGAAAGATAAGCTTTGTAGTTCATGTCAAGCCGGCAAACAAGTTGGAAATACTCATCCTAAGAAGAGCATGATGAGTACTAGTAAAGCTTTTGAGCTCTTGCATATGGACTTGTTTGGACCAACCACATATACTAGCATTGGCGGGAGCAAGTATGGATTTGTGATTGTGGATGACTATACTCGATATACATGGGTATTCTTTCTTGTTGACAAGAGTGAAGTGTATGATATATTCAAGTCTTTTGTCAAGAGAAGGCAAAATGAGTTTGAAACAACCATCAAGAAAGTTAGAAGTGACAATGATAGTGAATTCAAGAACACCAAGATTGATGAATTATGTGATGAGTATGGCATTGGACATCAATTCTCACCCAAGTATACACCACAATCAAATGGCATTGTTGAAAGAAAGAATAGAACCTTGATAGATATGGCAAGATCAATGCTAAGTGAATACAATGTTAGTCATTCCTTTTGGGCCGAAGCAATCAACACCGCTTGCTACTACATCAACCGCTTATATTGCCATGGTATGCTTGCAAAAACTCCTTATGAGCTATTGAATGGTAGAAAGCCCAACATTGCATATTTTCGGGTTTTTGGTTGCAAATGTTACATTCTCAAGAAAGGCACAAGATTTAGCAAGTTTGAAAAGAAATGTGATGAAGGTTTCTTACTTGGCTATTCAATCACAAGCAAGGCATATAGAGTTTGGAATTTGGCTAGTGGTACTCTTGAGGAGGTACATGATGTTGAATTTGATGAAACCCAAGGCTCTCAAGATGAAGTTGAAAATCTTAGTGACGTGAGAGGCAATGACTTGGCAAATGCAATGAAAAATATGGATATTGGTGATATTAGGCCAAGGCAAGTCAATGAAGATGAAGATGATGGTGCAATTCATACTAGTATGCAAGTTGAAAATGAAGCAAGTACAAGTGACTCACAAGATCAATCTCAAGTGCAAGATCAACAGGCTAGTTCATCTCAATCCAATGATCAAGTTCCTATTCTCCAACCGGTCTCTATTGCAAGGGATCATCGTTTGGATCAAATCATTGGTGGTATTCAAAGTGGAGTTCAAACTAGAGCAAGACTAGCTCAAATTTGTGAGCATTTCTCATTTGTGTCAACCATAGAGCCAACCAAGATTGAGGAAGCTTTGCAAGATGTTGATTGGGTTAATGCTATGCATGAAGAGCTCAACAATTTCACAAGAAATCAAGTTTGGGAACTAGTGGAAAGACCAAAGAAACACAATGTGATAGGAACCAAATGGGTCTTTAGAAACAAGCAAGATCAAGATGGCATAGTAATAAGGAACAAAGCTAGATTGGTTGCACAAGGTTATACTCAAGTTGAAGGTCTTGATTTTGGAGAAACCTATGCACCGGTTGCTAGATTGGAGGCCATTAGAATCTTATTAGCCTATGCTTGTGCCCACAACATCAAGTTATATCAAATGGATGTCAAGAGTGCATTTCTCAATGGGTACATCAATGAGTTGGTTTATGTAGAACAACCTCCCGGATTTGAAGATACGAAGAAACCCAACCATGTGTACAAGCTAAGAAAGGCATTGTATGGTTTGAAGCAAGCACCTAGAGCATGGTATGAGAGATTGAGAGATTTCTTGCTCTCAAAAGGTTTCGAAATGAGAAAGGTTGATACAACTCTCTTCACTAAGAAGCTTGGTAATGATTTATTTGTGTTGCAAATATATGTGGATGATATTATCTTTGGATCAACAAATCAAGATTTTTGTGAAGAATTTGGAAATATGATGGCAAGTGAGTTTGAAATGTCTATGATTGGTGAGATTAGCTACTTCCTTGGTCTTCAAGTTAAGCAAATGAAGAATGGTACATTTGTAAGTCAAGGCAAGTACATAAGGGACATGGTGAAGAAATTTGGATTGGAACATGCAAAGCCCATGAATACTCCTATGGCAACTAATGGACATTTGGACTTGGATGATAGTGGCAAAATGATAGATCAAAAGTTATATAGATCAATGATTGGAAGTCTCCTTTATGTGACCGCATCTCGACCGGATGTCATGTTTAGTGTGTGCATGTGTGCAAGATTTCAAGCCTCACCAAGAGAAAGTCATTTGAAAGCCGCAAAGAGAATATTGAGGTATTTAAAGGGTACACAAGATGTTGGGTTGTGGTATCCTAAGGGGTCCAACTTTGAGCTTATTGGATATTCGGACTCCGACTATGCCGGTTGCTAGGTGGATAGAAAGAGCACTAGTGGAACTTGTCAATTGCTTGGAAGGTCACTTGTATCATGGTCTTCAAAGAAGCAAAATAGTGTTGCTCTCTCAACGGCCGAAGCGGAGTACATCAGTGCCGGAAGTTGTTGTGCACAATTGCTTTGGATGAAGGCAACCTTGAGTGATTTTGGATTGAAATACAAGAAAGTGCCTTTGCTATGTGACAATGAGAGTGCTATCAAGCTAACCAACAACCCCGTGCAACATTCAAGAACAAAGCACATTGACATAAGGCATCACTTCATTAGAGATCATCAAATCAAAGGGGATATTGCAATTGAAAGTGTTGGCACCGAAGATTAATTAGCGGATATCTTTACCAAGCCACTTGATGAGTCAAGATTTTGCAAGTTGAGAAATGAGCTAAACATACTAGACTACTCCAACATGAAGTGAAAAGCTTTCCACATTATATGACATGCCTCTTCTTCGATTAAAGCAAGGTAAAATTGGTTGACATGGCATTCATACTTTGATAAGGATTTGTCTAGTTCATGTAGACATGAAATGCATCTTATAGGCTCATTCATGAAAAATCAAATGCTTTCATGTATATATGGTACCACTTTTGTTCTTTATGCTTGTATGATCAAGTGGTAGCATATGACATATTGATGGGCTTGCAAACCTAGTGTTAAATCTAGAACATGAGCTCATGATGTGTAACTTAACATGGTCAAGATAACCCTACAAGTGAGGTGTGAAGAAGCTTGTCCTTGGATCAAACTTAGTTACATATTCTAGGCAAGTAATCTAGATTGAACCAATGTGAAATTGAACTAAACCCCATTTATTGACTTGATATTCCCATAATTTGCACCATTTTTGGTGATTGTTGACAAAGGGGGAGAAGAAAGTCACAAAGATAAGAAAGTAAAGGAATCAATTAAAAATTTGAAAGCACACAAGTAGGGGGAGCAAGCTCATGAATAAGTTGTTGCATTTGTGTATGCATTAACATATGAAATGTTGCATTGTCAAAACTTCAATTCCTATACTTGTTTGAATTGATGAAATGCTTAGAAATAGGATTTGAATGGTGATTTGACAATCTAGCATGCATAGGACTTATATGTCATACAAAGTATCTCTTTTACTTAAATGTTGATCTCACGAGGTATTTTGAGTTTGTGATGTATGACTAGTGAACAATGGTGCTAAGGAAGGTATATTTCCGCAACTCCGATGGTATCACGCTTCAAAGGTCCATTCTATATACCTTAGCATCATTTGATAGTGGTAGCTCACCCAAACTTTAAAACTCATGCATATGTGAAAAATTGAACCAAACACAAAGAATCACATATGTAGGGGGAGCTAATACCATCAAAGTGCAAACTTGGTTTTCATTTCATATCTTTGTGAAGGTTGTCATCAATTACCAAAAAGGGGGAGATTGAAAGCCCATATTTGGTTTTGGGTAATTGATGAAACCCAGTTTGCTAACGATTGCTCTAAGTGTTTCATGAGAATTGATTAGCAAAATGTCATGATGGAGCAAAGGACCGGGTCGGTGGAGGCCACAAGTGAAGGGCATTGACGGCATCCATGCAAATGGTATAAGTCCATCATAAAAAGGAGTCCACAAGCTTCATCAAGAGATGGTGAAAAAGCTAGGAGCTCAAGGCAAAGGTATAATTTATAGGAGCTCTTTTGCTTTTGGTGATCAAGACTCCATAGAGGGAGTGATCACATTTAGGATAGATAGCCGTACTATCAAGAGGGGCGAAATCATTGATGAAATACGGTTATCAAGTGCCACTAGGTGTTCATGATCATTGCATAAGCATATAGATGCTAGAGACACTAACTTGACCCGTGGAAAACTCTTTGAAAAGGCTAACACACGTGCTCCTAAGTGAGAGATACTTTGGAGTGTTAGTGCCTTAAGAAATGGGGTGAAGTTTGAGGGTTAGAGAGGGTTTAGTCCTCTCTTCCTCCTACCGAGCTTGCGAGGCAGGATTCGGCGAATTTCGGAAACATTACAATAGAAAAACTAGCGTCGGACCGTATAGTCACAAAGCGTCGGACCATTAGTCTCGGTCCGACGGCTAACTCTGCTGAGAGCGTCGGACGCTCAGTTTTGGAGCGTCGGACTATTGTCCGAAGCGTCCGACGGTGTAGAGCGACGAAGAGGTGACACGTGGAGAGCAGAGGAGCGTCGGACTCTCGGCGTTAGTCCAACGGTGAGCGCGGACCAACGTTTTCAGGGCTCGGGGAGCTCTCTGGAAACGTCGGACCGTGGTTTCGTTTGGTCCGACGCGCCGTGTATTTTCAGTCCGACGGTGCAACGGCGGTGGACGTCGGACCGTAAGGATTGGTCCGACGGCCTATCGTCCGACGGTTCGTTTAGCGCGGGAATTTAGCCGTTGTGATCCAACGTTCGACTTCAAACGGCTAGTGACACGTGGCGTTCATCCGGGGCGTCGGACCGTGCTGATTAGTCCGACGGTCTGGCCGTCGGACAGTCCGATGGTACGCAGTGAAGTCTAAACGGCTAGTTCTTTGTGTGTGGCTTATAAATAGCGACTTGGCCGGTTTGGGGAGGATGTCTTGGCACTCCTAAACATCATAACATACTTGTGAGCCTTCCCACTCCACTCTCACTCATCCTACTTGATTGTGATCATCATTTGGTGAGTTTGGAGAGCATTAAGTGCATTGCATTGATAGAGATCATCTAGAGGCACTTGGTAGTGGTGATTCGCAGCGGTTTCTCTCATTACTCTTGGAGTTTGCTGACTCCTAGACAGCTTGGAGCTGTGAGGATCGTTGAGGGGAGTTGGTGATTGTCTCCGCCTCCGATCAAGGTATTGTGAGGGGTTCTTGAGCTTATCCCCGCGGGAGATCGCGAAAGGCATCTTTAGTGGATTGCTCGTAGCTTGGTGGATCCCCATCTTGTGTTGGTTGTGCAGAACCCTTGAGAAGGGTTTGGCGTGTGATGCCAATTAGCGCGTGAACCTCCAAGTGGGTGTATCGGTACAACGAGGACTAGCTTGCCGGCAAGCAAGTGAACCTCGGTAAAAAATCTTGTGTCATCTCTCTACCGAAGATTTCCCTTATATGTGATTGATTGGTTATATTGGACTTCATATCTTCTCTACACCGGGGGTATTGAAATCACCTTCTCTCTTTACTTTTGTGCACTTACTCTCGTGTGTAGCTTGTTAGTTAGTTGCTCACTTAGGAGTAGTGTATAGTAGTGACATAGCCTTTGAGTGTGAACTAGTGATCATAGTGTAGTATACTTGTCTAGGTGGCTTGCATAGCATAGTTTAGAGCTAGTGTTTTGCAAAGCTTGCTATTGTTACTAATCGTCTTGTAAAGTGTTGTTTGTAGATTTTTATAGGCTATTCACCCCCCTCTAGCCATTTAGGACCTTTCAATGGTTTCTAACGGAAAAATATTAGGGACCGTTCGTTGTCAGGCCTGCTGTGATCAAGACTTTGCAACTAGCCACATACTACGGAAAGCCTCTGACTCCGGTGGCTCTACTGCTGGAACCGACAACCACGCACTGGGAGTGGAGAGACGGCGAGAGTAGCGTGTACCCTCGTGGCAGTCATGCCTGGAGACGAGAGGAGTACTGTGCTCTCGGGTGGCGCAGGACCGGTTCCGGGGTATGAAAAGCCGTGGTAGGCGGGGTTGACGTATGCAAGCTTAAGTGCTACATACGCAGTGTGGATAGGGATCCCCAACTGGGTATTAATCGATTCGAATCGTCGTTGCTCCTCGGATATGGAGACTTGATCCTCACACCTACAGTGAATAGTGGTTCAGAACTAGGATTGTTTTTGAATGGATTAAGTAAATGAAAGAATGTTGATATATGAGAAAGTACTTGGAGAAATGGATAGTGTGGGATAGTATTATTGAAATAAAATATTGAGATAGGAATAGTAATGCTTTTTCGCAAAATTCTTGAACTCTTGCTAAAGCCTTACCTTGACTTCCCCTCAGTCTGCATTCCTGAGTCGAACCTTACACTTTAGTCGGGTAAGTCTTGCGGAGTACTCCATGTACTCAGGGTTTGTTAACCCCGTTGCAGGAGGGCAGCAGGAGACTGACATTTGTCTCGCTCCGTGCTGCGTCACCATCGTCCAGGAGAGTGAAGAAGACTAAGGTTAAACCCTTGGGCAGGGTTCGTGTAATATTAAACTATCTGTCGTACTGTTGTCCCAAACCCTACTGCTACTCTTTTATATTTATGGTCTGTAATAACTGCACTTAATTTTATTCGAACACTGGTCTGTAATATTAAGTACTATTTACTCTTCCGCAAATTCTACTCTGATGTATTTTGTTATGAAATGTTGTAACTCTGTAATGGCTTCGCAATGGAATCCTGTCGGAGATAACGGGTGCTTATGTAGCCCGGCAGAGCCCGCTTAGGTCATATGGAACACGGGTCCGGCTGTCAGATGTCATTAGTGACGTTGACAGGTGCTTGTGGGCCACGTGATTTAGGCGGTTCTGTTACACATGGTTGGTGAACTTAGCTACTTTCTTGGACTCCAAATCAAGCAATTGAAGAATGAGACATTTGTGAGTCAAAGCAAGTATATCAAAGACATGGTAAAGAAGTTTGGATTGCAAAATGCAAAAGCAATCTCAACACCAATGGGCACTAATGGAAGCTTGGAACCGGATGAAGAAGGTGAATTGGTTGATCAAAAGCAATATCGGTCAATGATTGGTAGTCTACTCTATGTGACCGTTCTAGGCCGGATGTGATGTTTAGTGTGTGCATGTGCGCAAGATATCAAGCCTCTCCAAGAGAGAATCATTTGAAGGCAACTAAAAGAATAGTGAGGTACTTAAAGAGCACACCTAACATTGATTTGTGGTATCCCAAGGGCTCCAACTTCACATTGATAGGTTATGCAGATGCGGACTATGCCGGTTGCAAAATTGATAGAAAGAGCACTTCCGGTACATGTCAACTCTTGGGAAGGTTACTAGTTTCATGGTCATCCAAAAAGCAAAATAGTGTTGCACTTTCTACTGCCGAAGCCGAATACATTAGTGCGGGAAGTTGTTGTGCACAATTGCTTTAGATGAGGCAAACCTTGAAGGACTACGGATTGAAATTCAATAAGGTTCCATTGCTATGTGACAATGAAAGTGCGGTAAAGATCACAACCAATCCGGTGCAACATTCAAGAACCAAACACATAGATGTGAGGCACCATTTCATAAGAGATCACCAAGCAAAATGAGATATTGCAATCACATGTGTAGGCACCGATGATCAACTAGCCGACATATTCACCAAGCCACTTGATGAAGCTAGATTTTGCAAGATAAGGAATGAGTTGAACATACTTGACTACTCCAACATGTGTTGATGCACTTCATGAATATCTTATGACATGTCTATTCTCCAAGCAAGGCAAATGTATCATTATTTGACATGTGCATTCATACTTTGCTAGGACTTGCTAGATCATATAGACATGATTTTGTTCTCTCTAGGTCATTCATTGAAAGCTAAAATGGTTTTGAAGTCTATATGGCATCACTATTACTTGGTTGATTGCTTGATCTAGTGATGGCATATAACTTGTTCATGGGGATGCAAACCTAGTGTTGAATCTAGATTAAATGAGTAACTAAGTGCTTAACTCAACATAGGCAAGATAACCCCGGGTGGCGTGAAGAAGCTGATCTTTGATTCAAACCGAGTTAAGACACTTGTACCAATTTGCTAGATTGAACCAAAATTTGACTAACAAAGGTCTCTCATTCCATTAACTTGACCCTTTTGTGGTACTTGATGCCAAGGGGGAGAAAGAACAAAGATAAAATGACAAAGGGGGAGAGAACTTGAACTTCGCGATGAACCATCATTAGGCCGATGATGGAAGAGCAATAGGCCAAAGTAAAGGGATCAAAAATTTGAATCATAACCTTTACTTAAGATAAGCTCACCTTAAGGGGGAGCAAACTCATGAACTTGGTTGTTGCATTTGGAATGTGCACTCACATATGATTGATGCACCTGCATATGTTTTTACATTCTATTGCCATGTTCTTGAGTGGAGTATGCTAGTATAGAATTGTTTGATGACTCGATAACTAGCATGCTTAGGTGGTAGCTAGATGATCTTGTACTTTACAAGTGGTCTTACAAGTGGTTCTTGAGCATTGCCTATAATGTTGATCTCACGGTATGTTTAAGTTTTGTGATCATCTAGTTATCAAAAGTGCTAAGGATGGAGATTTCCGCAACTTCGATATGAAATTTTCAATCGGTATCACGATTCAAAGGTTTATCCTAACCATCCTAGCACATCTTGGTGAAAATTTACTCTCTATATATGCATATGTGCAAGCTTTAAATTCCAAACTCATGCACATATGTAGGGGGAGCTAAATAGCCACCAAACCGAATTTGTGTTGTTCGTCCTTTCCAAAAACATGACAATCTTGTTCGGACAAGCTCACAAGTTCAAAAACAAACTTAACTCTTATCTTTGTAAGGGATGTCATCAATTACCAAAAAGGGGGAGATTGATAGCCCTAGTTTGGTTTTGATAATTAATGACATCCTAAGGACTAACTTAGATTGCTAGTGATGGCAAGGTTTTAGGTTGGTCAATCCATGGTGTGAAGCCTAAAGGAAAATGGTGATGACTAAAGGAAGGCTTAATCATGGAAGGAGCAAAGGTGATCAAGTAAGAAGGCAAAGGTATAATCCAAATAGGTTTTCCTTTTGGTGAACAAGACACCTAGTGGGTGTGTTCACATTTATGATAGATAGCCGACTATTAAGGGGAGAACAATTGTTGGATTACTTTCAAGTGCTCTAGGTTGCATCTCATGTGCATTGATCTAACTAACCTAGAGAACATCTTTGAAAACCCTTGAAAAATGTTTGCAAAATGCTAACACACTGTGCACAAGTGTTGAAGACCTTGAGTGTTAGCACATAGAAGCAAGGGGTGAGAAATAAACTTGAAAAACGCTGAGAAATGAGCGTCGGACTATTAGCAGGGGCAGCATCGGACTATTGTCCAAAGTCCGACGCCTAATCCTAGCTCCGGCCAATGGCGAGCGTCGGAAGCTCATTTTACGAGCATCGGACCATTGCCCACTCCAGTCTGACGGTGCCGAGCAGCGATGTGTGACGCGTGGCGCAATCTGAGAGCGTCGGACGCTGAGGCTTAGTCCGACGAAGTTTTAGCGTTTCTGGACCTCTCTGGAAACGTCGGACTCTCGAGTTCATTAGTCCGACAACCCCTCCGCGACAGTCTGACGACGCGTGCAGTGTACTGGGAACAGAGCGTCGGACCGAGAGTTTTAGTCCGACGCCCCCAGTCCGACGGTCCGCAGTTGAGCGCGAAAGTAGCCATTGCGATCCAGCGGCTGAGGTTGAACGAGAGCTGACTCGTGGCGAGATCTAGAGCGTCAGACGCTAACGCTTGGTCCGACGCTATCGGTCCGACGCCCCGAAAAGCGTGTTAACGGCTGTTTTTCAGTGGGTAACGGCTAGGATTGCACTTAGGGGTATTTATACTCCTTCTCTGGTCACTTGGTGACAACTCTTGCACTCTTGAATCATTTGCATACTCTTTGTGAGCATCCTAAGCCTCCCACTCACTCATTTGATCATCTCTTGTTCATCCATTTGAGTTGAGTGATCCTCAAGTGCATCATTGCTTAGTGATTTGCATTCTAGAGCACTTGAGAGCAAGCCAAGGCTGAGTTCTTATCCTCTTGGGACATTGCCGTGTCCCTAGCGGCTTGGAGGTGATTCCGGTGTGAGGATAGTGGATTGTTCGTGGTTGATAGCCACTTCTCTTGTGTTGGTGAGCGGCTCCCGGTGAGGGATTGGCGTGTGAAGCCTAACTCGCAATCCACCAAGGAAGACCGGTGCCACAACGAGGAGTAGCGTGACGGCGATCACGTGAACCTCGGTAAAAAATCGAGTGTTCTTTGTCTTCTCCACCATCGAGTGGACTTTTGTCTTTCTTGTATTCTTTTGGGTTTGATCATTTGGTTTTCATATTGGATATCTCCCGGTGATTGGTCTTCATGGCGTGTGGACTTCACTTCAATCAAGCCCATTTGTATAATCCACTTGATCTTTCTTCCTTGCGCTTACTACTTGTTTAGGTGCCATCTCCTTAGGAATGGAGGAGTTGGTTTCTTGCGTGTTGAGTGCTTATATTTGTGAGTAGCATATCGTGATAGGTGGCTTACATAGAATAGTCTAGAGCTAGCGCTTTGTCTCGCTTGCTTATCTACTAACTTGTGGTCTAGTATTTTGCTAGAATTTTTAATAGGCTATTCACCCCCCTCTCGCCTATACGGTCCTTTTCAACAGTCCAGCTGGGACTTTCTTTCTAGGGTCTATTGATGCTTCAAGTGAGATAGCAAATGCACCTATGTTGGCTGATTTGTTAGAGAAGCAAATTGATAAGGTTGGGAAGGAACATGTGGTGCAGATCGTCACTGACAATGGAGCCAACTTCAAGGATGCAGGGAGGCTTTTAATAGAGAGGATCCCACATCTATTTTGGACATCAAGTGCAGCCCACTGCTTGGATTTGTTGTTGAAGGACATTGGGAAGATCAAGGAATTCAACACTTGCATCACCATGGCAAAGAAGGTGTGCAGATTCATGTACAAGCATGGGAGGATTCTAGATCTAATGCGAGATAAGATTGGAGGAGATCTTGTGAGGCCAGCTGTAACTCGCTTTGCCACTTCATTTCTCACATTGGCAAGCATGTATAAGAACAAGGCCGGATTGAGGAATTTAGTGGTTAGTGAGGAATGGCAAGGCACCACCTTCTCTAGCACTACAGAAGGCCGACAAGCTGAGAACATTATCCTTTCAACAGCATTTTGGAGTAAAGTGAAATTATGCATAAGAGCTACACAACCACTGCTTGTTGCTCTAAGGATAGCAGATGGAGATGAGACACCTGCAGCTCCTGAGATTATGGCAGCCATGGATCATGCAAAGGCTGTAATCATAGATTCTTTGAAAGACAAGCCAAGTTTACTCAAAGAAGTACTAGAATACTATGGCAAGAGATAGGAAAACCAAATGGAGCAGCAGCTGTATGGAGCAGCCCTCTACTTGAATCCAAGCAAGTTCTTTGCCATAAGGGAAAAAGATAGGAGAAATGCCACAAAGCTAAGAATCATGTTTAATCAAGTTATGTGGAAGATGGTGAGTGATGATGAGGAGCAGAACAAGATAAGTAAGCAGGCAGATGACTATGAGAGGGCTGAAGGAGAATCATTCTCAAAGCCAGGAGCAATAAGAGACAGAGATAGAAAAAATCCTAGTAAGTAATTCGAATCTCTAGTAACTATGTCCTTTCCTTTTCTGAAAGCAATCAGCAGTTAACTAACAATAGAATTCTATGTTGGGAACGAAAATAACAGTTCTTTGGTGGGGTGCGTATGGTGGCCTGACATATGAACTTCAATGTTTGGCTAAAAGGATTGTTAGCCTTTGTTGTTCTGCATCTGGATGTGAGCGTAATTGTAGTGAATTTTCTACTATAAGTTTGGCACTTGGCAGCAACTAGCACTATTGGTATGGTATGGTATGGTATGGTATGGTATGGTATCTAATTCTGCATTATGTTTTGTGTAGATCTATACAAAAAAGAGAAATCGGTTAGAGCACCAAAGGTTAAATAAGTTGGTATATGTCAGCTACAACCGCAAGATGGAAAACAGATTTAAAAGAATTAGAGAGTTGGGTTCCGCAGGAAAGCGCTCCAATCCACTCTTGCTTGATGAATTTCATTGGGAAAATGAATGGGTCAATGATAATTCTGAATCAGTTCATGAAGGTGGTGGCAATGCTATTACTTGGGATAATGTGGATGATGCTATTGGTTCAACTCAAGGTCTAGAAGGCCGTAACTTGCCTAGGGCAGCTGCTACTCGTGCTGCTGCTGCTGCTGCCCCTATGAGGCGTACTTTTGCTAGGAAGCGACCAAGGAACACAGTGACTCTGGATCTTGAGGAAGTTAATGATGAAGACCAAGATCAGCTAATAGAATCTAATTCAACAGTTATGGATGAGGATGAAGAATCTGCACCAAATGCAACTGGAGATGGACAGGGAGATGGAGGGTTCCAATTCAATGCTGATTTGCTTTATTAGATGTCTACTAGATGCCTACTTTACCTTATTTGTATTTGTACTCAATGTACTGAAGTACTGAACTGTGAACTGGTTATGTAATATGCTGGATTGCTAGTTGTGTGGTCTGCTAAATGCTATTTATTTGCTACTGTAGCAGTGCTTCCTAATGTAGCATTGCTCTTGTTGAGCTGTGTAAGATCAAGACTACATTAGTATTGCTATTGCAGCATTGCTAATTATGGTCTTCTTTGGAATTTCAAGCTTCCAGCAGCAAGTCAGCAAAGGAATGCAGTTTGGGACAGCTGGACAGTGTAGAAAAGACAAGAAAACAACCCCCACAAGTAAGTCACTAGCTAAACAATAATGTAGTCTTGATGCTTGCTTTATTGTGTACATTATATATATATATATATATATGTGTGTGTGTGTGTGTGTGTGTGTCCTAGTATATAGGACGACTATATGGACGACTAAGGTCGACTAGTCTCGATTAGTTGGCCTGATCAACGACTAATCGCCTGTTCGGTCCCAAGGCGACTAGGTTCGACTAGACGACTTGAAAACATTGTCCCAGACAGTGCTAGCTGCCCTCCCAATTGGACGGCAATAGCAACTATTTAGTTGGAAAAAATTTTTGGATTCTGGTACTATAGTATATTCGTTTGTGTTTGACAACTTTTGTTCAACTAGGGTCTAAATAGATTTAAAAGATTCTTCTCGATATGAACAGACAAACTATGCAATTAGTTATTTTTTACCTATATTTAATGCTCCATGAATGTACCGTAAAATTGATGTGACGAGAAATCTTGGAAAAACTTTTGGAAAGTTTAGAAACTAAATAGGGCCTTTGACCACCCCTCTCCCTTCCACTTTCCTCCAAAATTACTGATATCAGAGCGCGGAGGAGCGGCATGCCGGCGAGGAGCGCGGAGGTGCGGCCGACGCCCGGCACGCCGTTGAGGAGCGCGGAGGTTCCGGTGACGACGGTGATGCTCGTCCAGATCTGGACGACGGAGCTCAGGAGAGAGAGAGTACGTGAAAAAGATTCTAGTAGGGATAACAGGGACTTTTGGCGATGTCCTTGGTTGTGGTGTCCGGTCCTAAAACCACATGTATTCTCGGACGGAGGGAGGATACCGACATGGCACTGTCAAGCATGCATGCAACAGTCTGCTGGACTGGATGGCCCCTCCTTCGCTGCACTGTCTGCTGCCACGGTGCCACTGCCGCTTATGCTGTTGCTCTGTCCCGGCCGGGGCTGGCTGCTTGCAATGGCAATGCAGAGTAGCATCTCTTGCTGTCCATGCATGATGCATGTAATGTACTAGCTGCAGAGGCATGGCTCCATCAACGTATAGGCTGATGCATGTGGAGCACATCACCTGGCCAGGCACACTGGCATCGGCACCGCCCAGTCCCGGACGCAAGATCAACCACAAGTCGACAACCAGGCGTGGTTTGGTCCAAAGCCAGATTAATCTTTTTTTTTTAATCTGTGAAGCATCTAGGCCCTAATGGTTTCGGTGACTAATGACAACAAAGAGGTTATTATGATTAACGTATGTTTTGCAGGATAAGTTAGAGGTTAAGTCATAATAATATGTAAGTTCAAACCGATGGAAATCGATTCGGTTTTTAAAGGACGGAAGACATGACGGTGATAGACTAGTTCCAAGTGTCGATTGATGTTGAGAGACACTTGGAGTAGTCTTAGATTTTATTTTTCTCTTTGACCGTACTATAAAAAGGGGTTTGGATGGGTAGCTTGACTTAGGGCAAGGTTAGAGAGTGTAGATGTGATGCACACTTGTCTAACATAGCTTTAGACAGCCCAGGAAGACTCTTAAGAGAGAGAGGATCAAACTTCATTTTGTAAAGTTTTCGATTCGGCGAAGTTTGAACTGAGTTTTGGGCATCGGACCCCGGGGAGTATGGTCGTCGGACCAATACCCAGAGTTCGACGGTCCACGTGGCAGCCCCTGGTTGTGCCTCAGCACATTAGGGAGCGTCGGACCGTGCCCTGGCTGGTCGTCGGACCATTGGGCACAGTCCGACGGTGCCTGAGTGTTTCAGGTGAGCGTCGGAACGACTGGTTTAGCAACGTCGGATTAATGGTTCGCAGGGTCCGACGCTTCTAGAGAGGTCCAGATAGCGCTTTTGAGCGTCGGACCATTGCTGCGTGTTTTAGCCGCTGAGAGTTCCTGTGTATAGTTCACCCGAGAGCTCGAGGGCGTCGGACTATGGTCTGATGGTGTGCGTTGGACCATTGTGGTGAGTCCGACGCCTCTCGTCACAGTGCCGAGTTCAGATCATTTTTGAAAGTCGGGCTGATGGGTATTGATTCGACGGTAGCACTATTCACACGGTCCGACGGTTCGCAGACTACAAACGGCTAGTTTTGGAGAGGGGGAGTATTTATACTTCACCATTGGCTTCATTCTAGCTCTCTTACCCATTTGTTCATCTGAAGCAACCATTGTGACCTTGTGAGAGTGCAAGAGCCCAAGAGAGATTGAGTAATTCCCACTTGCTTGTGAGTTTCTTCCCTAAAGTGTGATCAAGAGTGGCTTGTGTGCATCCATCACCCTCTTTGGCCTTGTTCTTGGTGAAGTGAGAGTCTAAGCTTGTTACTCTTGGTGATCGGAATCATCTAGACGGTTCGGTGGCGATCGGAGGGTTGGTGACCGCTTGAAGAGTTTGTGGGCGGCCCAAGCCAAGCTTGTGAGCGGTTGTGGGTGATCCACCGCGCCGGAGAGGCAAAGGATCAGCCCGTAGAGAGCACTTGGTCTTTAAAAAGATCAACGGGGAGCTACATCCTTGCGTGGGCTCCAATGAGGACTAGTGGAGAGTGCCGACTCTCCGATACCTCGGGAAAAACTCATCTTGCAATCTCTTACTTATTTACTTTCCCACATTTACTTTGTGTTCTTTACATTCTTAGGGTAGTATACTTGTGATAGGACTTGACTCTAGGTTGCTTAACTTATTTTAGGCTTAGAATTACACACAAACAATTGTGGGGCGAGATTGGGCAAATGGTGATAGATTGAACTGATTTACGAAAAATTTATTAGTTGCCCAATTCACCCCCCTCTTGGGCATTCTCGATCCTTTCAATTGGTATCAGAGCTTTGTGCTCACTAATTTGGCTTAACCGCCAAGAGAAGGATGTCCGGTGGTCACGATGGTCCCCCTCCCGTCTTTGATGGTAACGATTTTCCTTATTGGAAAATTCGTATGGAGGCATACCTTGAGGTGGTGGACCTTGGTGTTCACAATGCCGCCGTTCAAGGGTACCCACTCCCAAAGCCGGCGCTACCCTCACACCCGTTGAGGAAGAGCACGAAAAGTGGAATGCTAAGGCTAGCAACATCATCTTTAGAGGGCTTAAGAAAGAGGTGTTCAACCGTGTGAGGAACCACAAAAACGCCCATGTACTATGGTCGGACATTTGTGCGCTCCATGAGGGAACTAAGAATGAGCGTGAGGAACGATATTATCTTATCATAGATAAGCTCTATTCTTTTAAAATGCTTCCCAATGAAAATGCTAATGACATGTATTCTCGATTGAATATCATTGTAGAGGAAGTCAGTGGCCTTGGGCTCACTCAAATTACTCCGGCCGAAGTTACAAGGAGGATCCTCAATGCTCTCCCTATTGACAAGTATGGTCACATTGTGACCGTGCTTCATCAAGGGGATCTCTCAAATGCAACTCCCACTCAAATCTTGGGAAAAGTCAATGCTCATAAGATGTACATGAAGATCACTCCCCAATATGGCTCATCATCCAAGAAGGAAGAGAAGAAGGACTTAGCTCTCAAGGCCGACAAGAAAGGCAAATCTCAAGTTAAGTATTCTTCTCTTGATTTCACAAGTGATGATGATGATGATGATGATGATGATGATGATGATGATGATGTGGAGATTGCTCTCATGGTGAGGAAGACCACCAAGATGCTCAAGAAGCTCAAGAACAAGGGAATCAAATTTGATTCCAACAAGAAGAAGTTCTTCACAAGTAGAAAAAGAAAGCCCATCTCCGAGATGGATTGCTACAATTGTGGAGAGCTTGGGCATCTTGCTTATCAATGCCCAAAGCCCAAGAAAGACAAGGTCAAGAACAAGAACAAGAGCAAAAGGCAAGACTCAAGTGATGAGAGTGATGATGAGAAGAAGAAGGCCAAGCCATTCAAGAAGAAAGAATTCAAGAATAAACAATTTCACAAGAACAAGAAGAATGGCAAGACTTACATTGTTGGTGATTGACTCACTGACATTGAATCTTCTAGTGGATCTTCCGGTGAAGAAAGTGATGATGAAAAAGAAAAGGTGGCCGCTCTTGTTATTGGGACTTCACTTCCTCCACCGCCATCACCACCTTCATCTCCAACACACTTTTGCCTCATGGCTAAGAAAAAGAAGGTACCAAATGATGATGAGAGTAGTGGTAGTGACAATAAGTATGATTCACCTAATTATGATGAACTTGGTAGTTTGCTCAATGATTAGACCAAAGTGATAAGAAAGCTAACAAGTAAAAATAAAACGCTAAAACTTGAGAATGGTAACTGTTGGCAAAAAATATGGTTCCTTGCACTTTAACAAACCAGCGAAGCCGGATATGATCTCAAGAGCGTTGGAGCTTCCAAGATCCAGCTAGCTTCAAACCCGGTCAGAGAGTACCGATGACCCTCAGGCGTGCCAGTCAATTTGACCTGCAATTGACAAGGAAAGATAATAATCAGTAATCACAGGGCGGAACTAACCGGTAGATCCAGGTAGTTCCAACTATGTGGTTTGAGAGCCGATTGAATCGAAAATTGACTAAAGAGTCGATTCCGGCATGTTTGCATGTCTTGCCACAGGAAATAATTATTGAACTGATACGTAACTGATTGATATGTGTAATCAAATAGAACAATCTACATTAAACAAGTCTATGCAGATGGTTATAACAGATTAAAGCATAATCGATTGTTGTAAACAGGTCAAATCATTCGGTTCAGACTGCCTGAATGTCAGACAGACAGAAATCGGCAGAACACGATCGGTTAACTGGTTTTCCTCGTGAAAGCACAACTGCATCGGCTAATTAACCGATTCAGGGTCCGTGAAGCAGAAAACTTGGTGGTGATTAGTTCCAGGTATAAACCTGATACTGATATGAAGCTGGTCTAGAAGGCCTGCGGCATTGCACCAGTTTAGATTTATTCCTAAAAATAATCACAAGCAAATCTAGAAGGAATACAGAGCTGGTCTAGAAGGCCGGTGGCTCTGTGTTCATTCAGATCGGCTCTTGTCAAGCATCCACAGCACGTACGAGCAAGACTACGATAGTACTTGGCCGAATCAAGCGATATCATAACAAAGCATAAATATGAATGAAACATAATGAACATTTTTTTATGTAGATCTAAGGCCAATACTATGCAATCTTGATCGGGCAGAGAGATGTTATATTGATAAATAAACAATAAATGGCAAATAACATCTTGATAACTTAATGTATCTAACTAAGATGCCAAATTAGTTAGAGCCGATAACTAATCCATGCACATAATCAAGCTTAACCTAAGCCCTCGTCCACCGGATGATGCTAAACATATATTAAACAAGAAAACAAACATGAATCAATTAACTAACCCTTATTTGATCTAAGCCCACGTCCACCGGATGACGTTAAACTCATATCAAACAAGAATCAACCCCGATCTACGATGCTCTCATGTCCACCGGATGACATTAAAGAAACAAAGCTTAGCGAGGTATGACGGTACTTACAAGCAAGCCTGCGTCCACCGGATGACACTCAGCTCGATTGAAGAACTCGCTGAGATCTACGTTACTCCTACTCCTAAGGTTTGGCCGGAGCCGAAAGATGTGTTGTATTGATGTGTATGTTACAATGGCCGGGGGTTTATATTTATACCATGGGCTCGACAAAATAGAGTCCTAGTCGAATTACAACTCGAAATAGATATGGAAACTAACAAACTTTCCTAATCTAAAGGTAACTTGGGGTCCAATCTTCCCTTTCTAAAAACAGACTCCGAACATGACCGCTCCTTGGCGCTGGAAATTCGCGCTGACGTCATCAATCGACTCTTATCTTCATCCGCGCCGTCTTCTCTTCAGCCCAACAATCGATCCAGGGCCCGATCGGCTATTCTCAAATCTTCGCATAAAAGGTTCTGCTTCCCGAAAATCGACTGTCTCTACTCTCGGTATCGGCTATATATACTCAGCCCAAATTTTGGTGTAAACAGTAACCTTTTAGCTCAAAATGAACAATTCACTAAAACTAGTGATGAGCTTAGAGTTGAAAATCAAAATGTGTTATCCAAACTCAAGGAGCTCAGATCCAACATAAAGGAGGTCAAAGAAAAATATGATAAACTTGAGAAGATACACATTGAGCTCACCACTAGCTACAACAGGCTAAAAAAGGACTACACTCAAGTAAAAGTGAATCATGACAACCTTGCTATGGCTTATGACTTGCTTTCAAATGAAACACATGATGCTCCTAACCTTGTTGTTAAGTGTGACATAGCTACATCATGTGATGACTTGGTTGATGAGATCATTAAGCAAGGTGCTAGTAGCAAAGTCAAGGAAGTGGTGGTGGCCGATTGCCATGATGACTATTTGAAGCTTAAGATTGAGAATGACAACTTGAAGAAAGAGCTAGAGAAGTGATCAACCACCAACACCATTGTCATTGAGACGGTGCAACAAGATGATGAAGTTGAAGTGCTAATAGAAGAAAACAAGATTCTCAAAGTGAGAAGTGTCAACTTGCATCTTTGTTGGAAGAGAACAATAAATTGAAGCAAGAGAAGAGTCACCTCACCGTTGGGTTGCAAAGATTCACAAGAGGCCAATATCTTCAAAGTGATCTCCTCATGAACACCGTGATGAAGTTTGATAGAAGTGGGATTGGCTACATGGGTGAGAAGGTGCAAAACATTAGAGCCCAAAATAGACTCAACAAAGCAAAGAACAAGCCCAACTCCAAGCCGAAGAGATGCCTTGAGTGTGGTCAAGAAGGACACTTTGCTCATGAGTGCAAGACACCACCACCACAAAATCTTTGCCTAAGCATGCTAGGCCCTTGGCTTTTGATGCTCATTACATGCTAAGAAAAGATTCTAAGGGCAAAGTGAAAGTCATGTTCCTAGGTCCCCCTAACAAGAATAGGCCTAGGCAATTGTGGGTGGCAAAAGCTTTGGTTGAGAAAATCCGGAGCCCTTCTCAAGTATGGGTTCCTAAACAACAAGCTTGATTTGTTGTGTGTAGGTGAACTACAAGACCGATGGCTCTCATTGGGTAATTGATAGTGGATGCACTCAAAATATGACCGGTGATGCTCGTATGTTCACCTCACTAGAAGAGAATGTAGAAGACCAAGAAAAGATAACATTTGGTGATAATTCCAAGAGCAAAGTGCAAGGGCTTAACAAAGTGGCTATATCAAATGATCATTCTATCTCAAATGTGCTTCTAGTTGCTTCTTTGAGCTTCAACTTGCTTTCCGTTGGGCAATTGTGTGATCTTGGCTTCCAATGCCTATTTACAAGTGAAGAAGTGGTTGTTTCCAAGAAAGATGACAATGAAGTTATATTCAAGGGTTTTTGGTACAATCACCTCTATCTAATGGACTTCAACTCGGAAGATTGTAATTTGAAAATTTGTCTATTCACCAAATAATCTCTTGGGTGGCTTTAGCATAGAAGGCTTGAACATGTTGGGATGAGCACACTCAAGAAGCAATTGAAGAAGGAGATGGTGAGAGGATTGAAAGATGTTGTATTTGAAAAGGACAAATTGTGTAGTGCTTGACAAACCAGCAAGCAAGTGGCAAATACGCATCCATCCAAGACATTTGTATCAACCTCAAAACCATTAGAGCTACTTCACATGGATTTATTTGGGTCAACAACTTATGAAAGTATTGGTGGCAAGCTCTATTGCTTAGTGATTATTGATGACTTTTCAAGATACACTTGGGTGTTCTTTTTTCATGACAAGACCGAAGTTGCCACATCTTTCAAGAAGTTTGCCAAGAGAGCATAAAATGAATTTGAAGTGAAGATCAAGAAGATTAGAAGTGACAATGGGAAAGTGTTTGACAACACAAACATTGAAGTTTATTGTGATGAAGTTGGGATCAAGCATGAAGTCTCGTCCTCCTATACCCCTCAACAAAATAGAGTTGTTGAAAGGATGAACTGAACATTGATCACCCTTGCAAGGACTATGCTTGATGAGTACAACACACCAGAGAGGTTTTGGGCGAAGGCAATCAACACCGCATGCTATGTATCGAACCGCTTATTCCCTCACCGGTTGCTAAAGAAGACCCCCTATGAGCTACTCGTTGGCAAGAAGCCGAATGTCTCCTACTTCCAGGTGTTTGGTTGCAAATGCTACATCTACAAGAAGCGGCAAAACCTGGGAAAGTTTCAAAGACGTTGTGATATTGGCTTTCTTATTGGTTACTCATTGAAGTCCAAAGCATATAGAGTATTCAACAATACCACCGGCCTTGTTGAAGAAACATATGATGTGGAGTTCGATGAATCTAATGGCTCTCAAGGAGAGCATGAGAATCTTGATGATGTAGGTGATGAACCCTTGAGGAACGCTATGAAGAATATGCCAACCGGAGACATCAAGCCTAAAGATGATGAAGATGATGGTGATGATGTGCAAGTGATTGTTGACACTTCTTAGCGCAACCACTAGAGACAGGGTGCTAGGCTATCTCTGATAACGGTGCCAGAAGTGCCTTGAGGGATATTTCTTATGTCTATTGGATAATTCCGCAAGCGCGCAGAATATACCGCTGTAGCACTTCACCAGGGAGTATTGTAAGGTATCGTTATTTATTTTATCCCAAGAGAAAGCAGTTGCTAGGAATAATTAATAAAAAGAGAGAGATCCTTAAGTCTATAATAACTTAGTATCAACTAATGATAGGGGGTAAATCAATATATAGAGGAAAGGGTAATGACACCAAGACACGACAAGGTTTTAGGATAACTAAAGATAACTAGTAGAGTATAGTTAGGTGGGAGGACAATGAGTGAGTATAAGACTCCTATGACTCTTACTTTACTCTTGTGAACTATCTTATCAAATGGATGAATTATACTAAGACAGCTACCTTACTTCCGGTATGTAGGGGGTAGTGCGAAATAATAGAGGATATAACCTCTACCCGAAGCGCCTACTCTCTTATAGGCGCCTACCTTTTAAGAACTTGCTTAAAACACGTGGAGGGATACTAAGATTAGACAGGGCTGTCACCACCTACTAGCACCTACAAACAATCCGTGTGACAAGTGGCATTCAAAGGCAAGATCTAGTATAAGCACCATGCTTACACTAAGGCTTACTACTTTATCTGCGTACCAACAACTAAAGCACCCTATGACAGGCAATGAACTACACACGTGAGCTGGTTACAGGATCACTATCTAATATAACTCAACTATAAGGTAAGACAAGACACAACAATACTATAAAGAATAGCAAAACACTAAGTAAAGACATAGTAAAGTAAAGTAAAGATAATATATTGATAAAGGTAAAGTCTTACAGAAGAAAAGGCACAAGCGTAGCTCGACTCGACTCTAACTTCCACACTAGACTAATACTACTACTAAAGAGTGGAGCTTCTCTTGTCTCTTGTGTATCTTGTGTATCTTGGGTGTCTTGAAGAGGGTGATGGCAGCCTCTATTTATAGGGGAGAGTTGAGGGGCGCCACATCAGTGATCCGCGTGCTCCTTGCCTCTCCTCCCTTGGATGAACTGCCTTAATACCGCCTCAGAATGGACGGCAGTGGTGAATTCATCACGTGGAAGTCATGCAGGAAGGCAGTGGGGGCCAACCGACCTGGCTAGGCACCAGGGGGTCGGCCGACCCCCTATGACAGGAGGGCCTGGCCAGATGTGGTCCTCACCAGTCATAGAGTGTTGCCTTGTGCTGGTTCTGTCTTGATTGTGTCGTTTCACACTTTGATCCGTGTGCTTTGATTCTCCACCATTGAATGGAAACACATGTTGATCTGATGGTGGAGTTGAGCTGGGTAGAGTGTCACACGGATCCTACCACATCACCAGAGCTAGGTGGGCCCCATGATGGGGTTGTCCGACCCACACATGGGCCCACTCTGAGCTCTCCTCTCTTCTAAGTGATATCTTCAGTCATTTGTTGAAGTGTGATGGCTTGGTTCCCAAATATGTGGTTCGGCTGACCCAACATATTGGGCTCCAATTGCTCCAATTTGTTCTGTTTTGATCTTCCCTGCATTCACAAGCTAAGAGTACAAGTGGAACTAGTTATTGATAAAATATGTTCATGATATGTTTATTCTCCCTTGAATCCGAGGCCTGTTAACGGTGTTTGAATGTGGATTTTCATGGTATATTCACCATCAACAGTGATCAATCGACCATCTTCATCAAATGTGCCTTAAGATGATGAAGACAAGGATGGGGTGGATCCACATTAAGACACTCACATCACACAAGAAGAAATTGTGGCACAAGCACAAGATGTTGATGCTCCACAACCTCCTCCTCAAGTGGTTAACAGAAGATCTATTCCACTCCTACAAGCTCATCCTCAAGATCTCATAATAGGGAGTCCTTCAAGGGGGGTAATGACTCGCTCACAAAGGCATGCTTAATTCATTGAACATCACTCTTTTGTCTCTTGCATTGAGTCTACTAGCATAGAACAAGCTCTTCAAGATCCGGATTGGGTGAATGCCATGCATGAAGAACTCAACAACTTCACCCGCAATCAAGTTTGGACACTTGAAGAGAAGTCAAAAGGAACAAGAGTCATAGGCACCAAATGGGTTTTCCGTAACAAGCAAGATGACAAGGGCAACATTGTGAGAAATAAGGCAAGGCTAGTGGCAAAAGGGTTCTCCCAAGTGGAAGGCTTGGATTTTGGGGAGACTTTTGCCCCGGTTGCAAGATTGGAAGCCATTCGTATCCTACTTGCATACGCATCTAATCACAACCTAAAACTCTTTCAAATGGATGTGACAAGTGCATTTTTGAATGGCTTCATAAATGAACTTGTCTATGTTTCGCAACCACTGGGTTTTGAAGACCCTAAATATCCAAACTATATTTATAGGTTGTCCAAGGCGCTATATGGCTTGAAGCAAGCCCCACGGGCTTGGTATGAGTGCCTCCGCGACTTCCTCCTCAACAAGGGCTTCAAAATCGACTTGGTTGATACCACACTATTCACCAACAAACATAAAGGGCATATCTTCATTTGTCAAGTTTATGTTGATGATATTATCTTTGGTTTGACTAATGAAGATTTTTGCAAGGAATTTGGTGATATGATGTCCAAGGAGTTTGAGATGTCCATAATCGGTGAGCTCACATTATTCCTCGGCTTTCATCTCAAGCAATTGAAGGAAGGGACGTTCGTGTCGCAAGAGAAGTACACGAAGGACCTCCTCAAGCGCTTCAAAATGGAAGAATGCAAGCCCATCAAGACCCCCATGCCTATCAATGGACATCTCGACCTTGATGAGGGAGGTAAATCGGTTGACCAAACTCTCTATCGTTCTATGATCGGTAGCTTGTTATACTTGACCGCATCTAGGCCCGACATCATGTTTAGTGTATGTATGTGTGCGCTTTCAAGCTAACCCTAAGGAACCTCACTTAGTTGTGGTGAAAAGAATCCTTAGGTACCTAAAGCACACCCCAAGCATTGGCCTTTGGTATCCCAAAGGAGCTAACTTTACTCTTGTCGGCTATTCCGATTCGGATTATGCCGGTTGCAAGATTGATCGGAAAAGCACATGCAGAGGGTGCCATTTGCTTGGAAGATCACTAGTTTCTTGGTCCTCTAAGAAACAAAATAGTGTTGCCTTGTCAACAACCGAAGCGGAATACATTGCCGCGGGAGCTTGATGTGCACAAATTATTTACATGAAACAAACCCTACTTGATTATGGAACTAACTTAAAAAGGGTGCCTTTGTTATGTGACAAAGAGAGTGCGGTACAACTTGCTAATAACCCGGTTCAACACTCGCGCACTAAGCACATTGACATCCGCCATCACTTGCTTAGAGATCAAAGGTGACATTTCCTTTGAGGGAGTGAGAACGGATGATAACGTGGCGGATATCTTCACTAAACCATTGGATGAGGCATGGTTTTGCACAATAAAGAATGAACTCAATTGCCTTGATCTAAGCAACTTTACTAAAAGATGATCTTGTGTTGTCATGTGCATTGCATTGTAACATAAAACATGTCTAACTTTGAATTGCACGTAGGGCTTGTCTAACTTGGTTAAGATAACCACCCAAAAGCGTGTGTTGACGGCTGCTAACACCTCAAAATACCGTCAACATAACAAGATAAAGGTGACAAAATCCATGAAAAAGATGCATATTATGTTTGAATTTTACTCGGTTCCACTTGTACTTGGAGAATTGTGAGTGCAGGTACAAAACAAGTGAAAATAAAGCAAACCAAGGCACATATGAGCAATGCAAGTGATGGGAGACAGGCAGGAGCCAAGTCACAGGGCGCCCGCCCCCCTCCTGGTGCCATTTGCACCCTGCCACGTCATGGATCCGTGGCTTACCTCTCCAAACAAGCTATGGCATGTTGATTTATCATCAATGGCTGAGAAACGTTGCACTCGGATCCGGTAGCCCTCTGGAGCAGGGCGCCCGCCCTGTCAGGATGGCCTGCCACGACCACAATCTGAGGAAAAGGCTCCCAAGCCCTTGCAACCGTCTATTTGAAGTCGGTTTTCATCCGTGGGAGATCAAGTGATGAGCCAAGGATTCATAGGCCCACATGTCATCCCCTACGGTTCACAAACCGCCTTTCCAAGCAAGAACCAACGTGTCAACCGACTTGGGAGAGTGATGGAAGGCCATTGGATGCAAGAGGCGGTGGATCATAGGGCGGCCGCCCTACTCACCAGGGCGCCCGCTGTCGACGGAATACCGGCGATAGTCTACCGAGGGGTATGCCCGCGGTAGTAGATGAGACGGTGAGGGTGCGCCTGAGACGAACGAGGGAGCACAATTCGTGCGGGACGGAGATTTAGACAGGTTCAGGCCGCCACGAAGCGTAATACCCTACGTCCTGTATGTTGCTATGTTGTATTGTTAGTAGATTAGATGAATCGAGTAGACCCCCTGCCCGCCTTATATAGTCCGGGGGGCAGGGTTACAAGTTGATCTTGCCATACATAACAGATTACAATCCTAGGCGATCTGGGAAACCAATCGGCTAGATCCTAGGAAAGCTATTTCCTTGCCCACCAAGGACTCGGCGGATATACGCGATCTCCTGGAGATCGTATGGGCGACACGTCCTTGGTAGTTCAGGCCTGTTCGATAGACTTGGGCCAAGTATGACTATGCGGGTATACGGGCTTATACCCCCACAGCTAGTCCCCGAGTGCCTTGCATTTGTCGAGAGATGCAGACCTTCAGTGTTGCTTGACCAGACGGATGTAAGGGGCTCAGAAAAAATTGAAAGAAGTTTCTCTTTAGCGAAGTGTATCCACTTTTGCCACGGCAGAGCCAATACCTTCACCGACAGGTGAAGTGTATCCACTTAGTCCCCGAGCCTGATAGCATGTGACATAGTCACATGGTGTCAGGGTCATAAATTTTGATGATATCGCTGATCATTTTTGGTTGAATGACAAAGTCCCCGAGCACTTTACTGCTCGGAGACGCCTGGCGAAAACGACGAAGTCCCCGAGCAGCTTGTCGCTCGGAGACACGTGACAAAAATGACGGAGTCCTCGAGCAGTGTTGCTCGAAGACACTTGACGAAGACGACGAAGTCCCCGAGCAGTGCTTATTGCTCGGAGACGCTTGGTTAAGACGACGGAGTCCCCAAGCAGTTTGCTCGGAGACGCTTGACGAAGACGACGGAGTCCCCAAGCAGTGTTGCTCGGAGACGCTTGACGAAGACGACGGAGTCCCCAAGCAGTGTTGCTCGAAGACGCTTGATGAAGACGACGATGTCCCCGTGCAGTGCTTATTGCTCGAAGACACTTGACGAAGACGACGAAGTCCCCGAGCAGTGTTGCTCGAAGATGCTTGACGAAGACGACGGCGTCCCCGAGCAGTGCTTATTGCTCGAAGACACTTGAGGAAGATGACGGAGTCCCCGAGCAGTGTTGCTCGAAGACACTTGACGAAGACGATGAAGTCCCCGAGCAGTGTTGCTCGAAGACGCTTGACGAAGACGACGGCATCCTCGAGCAGTGCTTATTGCTCGAAGACACTTGAGAAAGACGACGGAGTCCCCGAGCAGTGTTGCTCGAAGACGCTTGACGAAGACGACGGCGTCCCCGAGCAGTGTTTATTGCTCGAAGACACTTGAGGAAGACGACGGAGTCCCCGAGCAGTGTTGCTCGAAGACGCTTGACGAAGACGACGGCGTCCCCGAGCAGTGCTTATTGCTCGGAGACGACTGACAAAGACGACGAAGTCCCCGAGCAGTGCTTATTGCTCGGAGACGCTTGACGAAGACGACGGAATCCCCGATCAGTTTGCTCGGAGACGCTTGACGAAGACGACGGAGTCCCTGGGATAGCTTTTCTCTGCAACAAACGATTTGTGAACCGAAAATACCCCTGTGCTGTTTAACAGGGGAATAAGTAGAAAAAGCGAACATTTGGTTTGTCTTCTTGTGCATTCAAATCCCAAAACCCACATCCGTCTCCGCCTATTCCTCCACCGTCGTCTAGGGTTCCATTTTTTTTCGCTGCCGCCACAGAAAAATCGTCGAATCCACCTCTTCCCCGCCTAGATCTGCCATGGCAGGCACCAGGAAGAGCACCCGCGAATCAAAAAAGTCAAAGGAAGCACAACCGGGGGAGTTCCGCATGTCGAACGAATGGCAGCCGTCGGTATTGGGAAAATCGCAGCTCGATGCGCTCGTGGCCTGGGGATTCCTTCCTGACCAGGCAACCGGTCGCTGGAGAATATCACAAGGTGAACCATATCCAATGCCTGATTCTAGAGAAATAGTTGTCTTTTCTGAATATTTTACCCGCGGATTTGGTTTGCCATGCCATCCGTTTCTTCTCAAGTTACTTGATTATTACCAAATTTCCCTGTGCCATTTGAATCCCAATTCTATCCTCTTGATTTCCATCTTTATCCACTTCTGTGAAGCGTACCTTGGCATTCTCCCGCACTTCAATCTGTTCCGCCATCTCTTCGTTCTTGTGAAATCGAGCGGCACAGGTTCACGAGTTGCTGGTGGAGTGTATCTGAAAATGCGTGACGGAATGTCCGTACATTACCTCCAAATTCCTCTGGATACCAGTGTGCGTGATTGGAGCAAGAGATGGTTCTATATCCCCAACCAAGAACCGAGCGTCCGGTGCGCCGTGGATCAGATTCCAGAAAAACAGAATAGCTGGACGGAAAAACCGCATGTAGAGGAGTTGGGACAAGTAAACGAATTGCTGGAAATCATCAAGGGTTTGACCCTGAATGGAGTTAGGGTTGCTACCAATTTTGTGTTTCGTCGCGTCCAACCTTGCAAGGATAGAGTCCATCCTGCCTTTGAATTTACCGGTCGGAATGATCTGACCAGGTGCTCATCCCGAGATCTATCCGAATCCGAAGTCAGAGAAGTCTTGGAAGAATATTTTGGGAAAGGCTCTCATATAGGCAACCGTGGCCAAAGTGCGGCTTTTAATCTGAAAAATCCCCCGCCAGAGGTAAGTTCCGAACTGCCCTGGCTCTTCCATCGCTCATATTGTACTTATACCATAACTTCTGCTTGATCTCTTAAAGATAAATGGACAGGACCGAAAGGTGTATTTCTCCGATGTACCAACCGCTGACTGGCCGGGCCAAGTTGACGCGATGCACAGTTATCATCAGAGATGTGCCGAGGACGACTCTATTGAACTATCCGAAGAAGAAAGAGAGTCTATTGACGAAGAAGATGAGGAGACACTGGCCCAAAGAACTGCTCGGGAGAAACAGCCGGTAAAGATTTCCGAGGACCGTGCCCAAGACGCCGCCGACGCCCCTTGCACGGATCAGGATGAACTGAGCACAAAACGCCATAAGGGTGATGTGCCTACCGCTGCCGCTGGGGCTTCCGGTCAAAGAAAGAAATTCGGCCGAAAGCGTCGTCACTCAGAAATGTAAGTAGGATTTTCTCCATATTTCTCCCTTTTTGATCCGAACAGTGTTGACATTTTGTCTTGAAAATGTAGGGACCCTTCTAATGAAGATGCTGAGAATCCCGGCGCTGAAAAGATGACAACTTCAGAAGCTGGTGTAGCCGAGGACTTCCGCGCTGGCTGGACTTCAGAACATGAATCACCCCAGAGGTCGCCCGAGAGGCCCTCAATAGCTGATGCGCAAGGCTCACCATCTCCTCCCAAGCAGCCGCGCATGCCTACCCCGCCGCCTCCGGCTTCTCCTCCAGGGCCGAATGTCAAGGAGCTGAGCCGTGAAGATGAAACTCGGACGTCGCCGTGGAGGGACAGTAGCACCATTCCTCCTGGGGGTGCTGATCATGGAGCGGAGACCAGCTCGGAGGCGTGAACAGGGCCATGTCCTCGGCCTTCCACAAGCGCTTCCCCAGAGGGTGCGGATATCGAAGAAGTCGCTCGAAGTGGGCCCGTGCCATTGATTCGCACCAATCGGATGGTGGGGAGCACCTATGCTGTCGCCACGGAGGAAGATCTTGCTGACGCCGAGATAGATGGACTGAAGAATGACATCCGCGATACTCGCGCGGATTTGAGAAAGCTTCTCGGTCGTCTGGGAAACCTTTCATCGCGTGTGCAGGTGACGCCTGTCATATTTTATCGTGACAATACAATGACTTGATAATCTGTCGCTCCTTTGGTCTTCCAGGCAGTGTATGAGACCGCCGAAGATCGCCGGAAAACCCTACACCGCCTTTGGGATGTAGCAGAGAAAAACAAACAGCTGCAGACCGAGGTGACTCGCCTAGAGGGGGTGATGGCTGGCATGCGCGAGGAGCGTGAAACCCTGGAGCTGCACTGCTCGGACCTTATGGAATCCGAGAAGCGTCTATTGCGAGAGAACAAAGGTATGTTGGACTCTTGTGCTTCTTGATAGCTATTCGTCCCGCTTTTGCTCTCTGAACACCAGTTGTGTGGCATGTAGGTCTTCAAGAGCTACTGAATGGATCCGCGAAGCGGAGTATGTGCGACGTCTCGCCATTTGTAAGATGTCTTGGTTTGATGATCTGATTGTATTCTTTGTGACGTGCAGCCACTGAGCTGGAGGCTGAGGTGGCGCTGATGCGAGAGGCCGCCCGAAAGAACCTGGAAACGATGACAGGTTGCCTGTCTGTGCTCGGCTTTCCTCTTCCTTTTTTTTAGTGCGACGGACGTGCTTTGTTTGTCAGAGATGGGACGTCGGCATCGTGCGCAGGTTGATGACCTTGCGGGTCACCTTGAGGCTGCCAATGGAAGGTTTGACGCCTTGGTTTGTGGTGTTAAGCCTGTGCTTGATATCATTGAGTATGCGCCCGCCGTACCGCCTGCTGAAGGTCCCGGTGCCCTCGACATCGTGCAACGTGGACGGGAGGCTCTTCGATTCTTTAAGGACTTCTGCGTGGATGCTGCTGAAAATGTGGCCGCCCATGTGCTTGGAGCTGTCCGATCGCACTACCCGGGAGTGAAGAACGACCGAGTACAGACCGGGTATGCGCGGGGAACCACCGAAGAGCAGGAAGACCAGCTTGAAGAAGAGGCTAGGGAAGCCGCTAAGATGTTGACTGCTGATGTTCAGCGTTTTCCCACCGAGGGGATTTGAATTGAGACGCCCGAGCATGGTCGAGATCTTGTATGGTCGACGAATAATCCTACACGCCCTGCGTGTCGCCCGTGCTTTTTCCGGGGCTTTTGGAGACGCTGCTGAACTGCCCAAGCGTCCTCGGGGCTTACGTGTTAGCGAAGACTTAACGGCCCAGGCGTCCCCGGGGCTTACGTGGTGGCGAAGCTACCCGCGCTAGGCGGGGGTTACGCTTATCGTGGGTGAAGGCTACCCGATATATCGGGGTGGTCGATGAAGTGTCGTAGTTAGGCAGCCTATCATTTTTAGGGCTTACGCGGCGTCGAACCAGATGCCGCCCGACGGGTGTGGGGGTTACGCATTGGTGAAATCGTGTTGCCCGAGCAGTGGCGGGGCTTACACATTGTCGAAGACGTTTAGCTGTACAAAATGTAATGGAGGCAAAAATATCGAGAATAACAATATATTTCCCTTGTTTATAATAAAATGAAAATACACATATCTGGTTTGACCCCTAGATCAGTGGTAGAAACGTCACAGGTGCTCGATGTTCCAGGAATTGGGGATGTTGACGCCGTCTAGGTCGGAGAGCCTATATGCACCTGGTCGAGTAACTGCCTTGGCCATGTATGGCCCTTCCTAGGGAGATGATAGTTTATGCATCCCCTCCTTGCTCTGTTCCGGCGGAGAACGAGGTCACCGACTGCAAAGGCTCTGCCGTTTACATTTTGATTGTAATATCGCCTGATCCCTTCTAGATATTTAGCTGTTCGTACACAGGAGATCAGGCGTTCTTCCTCTAGCTTGTCGACTTCGTCTGCTCTGGCCTCGTTGGAGTGGGCTTCTTCGTACGCCTCAACCCTTGGAGATCGATAGATTACATCTACAGGTAGTACTGCCTCCGAGCCATACACCATAAAATATGGCGATACGCCTGTGTTCCGGCTGGGTTGAGTCCGAAGTCCCCAGATCACCGCCGGTAATTCGTCAATCCAGTTGCCTGGGCTTCTATCCATGACTGCGTGGAGACGCTTCTTGAGGGCGTCGAGCAGCATACCGTTTGCCCTCTCCACCTGGCCGTTGGCTCCAGGATGAGCCACGGACACATATTTGACGGATATGCATCTTTCTTCGCAGAAATCCCAGAAATCACTTCCAGTAAATGTTGATCCAAGGTCGGTGATGATGCTGTTCGGAAGCCCGAAGCGATAGGAGATGTCCTTGAAGAACTCTGCTGCTTTGGTTGCCGTAGCCTTGACTAACGGCTTGTATTCGATCCACTTGGAAAACTTATCGATAGCGACATATATGGAGCGAAATCCCCCTCTTGCCGTTTTAAATGGACCAACCATGTCCAGTCCCCATGTGGCGAAAGGCCACGACGCAGGGATGGTCTGCAACTCTTGGGCTGTACATGTGTCTGCTTGGCAAAGAATTGGCATGCCTCGCATTCTCTGACTATCTTCTCGGCTTCCTGGACTGCTGTTGGCCAATAGAAACCTTGCCGACCAGAGTACGTGAAGCCGCGTGATTGCCGCACATTCCACTATGAGCCTCATGAAGAATCCTGAGACCCTCTTCCCGTGGGACGCATTTTTGTAGGACTTTGCTCCTGGTATTCTTGCGCATGAGTTTGCTGTCGACCAGGATATAGCTTTTGGATCTTCTTGCCAGGCGCTCGGCTTCTGTCCTATCTTCGGGGACCCTTGCTTCCAGTAGGTAATCAATGAACTGGGTTCTCCAGTCCTCCTCAGGGGTTGGAATATATGCCACTATCTGGTCGGTCACGGAGCTGCTGGTATCGCCATTAGTCTGTATGGAGGGGTTGAACAGATCATGGATAAAAACGCTGGCGGGGACGTCGGACCGGGATGATCCGAGCTTTGACAATTCGTCGGCCGCCTGATTTTCGCTTCAAATGATATGATAGAATCCTATTCCGAGGAATTTCCCTTCGATTTTTCTGAATGCGACGACGTAGGAGTCCATTTTCTCATTGTTGTAGTCCCAGTCTTTGTTAACCTGGTTGATGACCAGGGCCGAGTCCCCGTAGACCATGATGTGACGGATGCCGAGCTCGGAGGCTATTTGGAGACCGTGCAAGGCGGCCTCGTATTCGGCCGCGTTGTTGGATGCCATGAAGTGAATTCTCAAGAGTAACTGAGGCGCTCACCGAAAGGCGATATAAGGAGTACTCCGGCTCCGGCGCCACTGATGCTAAGGGACCCGTCGAAGAACATTGTCCAATACTCTTCCTGTGCCGGACGCGAAGACTCTTGTACCTCTGTCCATTCAGCTATGAAGTCGGCGAGTACCTGCGACTTGACTATTATTTGGCTGCGGAAATCAATGGAGTATGTTCCCAGCTCTACTGCCCATTTTAAGATCCGGCCGTTGGCGTCTTTGTTTTGGAGGATGCTACCCAGGGGGTATTCAGAGATTACTGCTATGGAATATCCTTCAAAATAGTGACGGAGCTTTCTTGAGGTGACGAGAACAGCGTATATCAATTTCTGCACCGTTGGGTAACGGGTCTTGGACTCGTTGAGGACTTCACTGATGAAGTAAACTGGTCGCTGGACCGGATAGGCGTGACCGTCTTCTTCTCATTCAACGACGACGGCAGTACTAACGACGTTATTAGTCGCGGCGATGTAGATCAGCAATGTTTCGTCCTTTTTAGGAGCTGTGAGAAGCAGAGGACTCGTCAAGAAGTGTTTGAGTTCTCTGAAGGCCGTATCTGCCTCTTCCGACCAGGTGAACTTCTCGCCAGCTTTTAGTAACTTGAAGAATGGGAGGCCTTTCTCGCCCAGTCTGGAGATGAAGCGGCTAAGGGCCGCCATGCATCCGGTGAGCTTTTGCACATCTTTGACATTGGTCGGAGGCTTCATCCTCATAACCGCGTTGATTTTTTGGGTTGGGGAGGATGCCTTGCTTGCTAACGATGTTACCGAGCAAGTTGCCGGACGCCGAATATACACTTGCCTGGATTAAGCTTCCATTGGAATTTGTCCAGTTTCTCGAAAACTGCTTCGAGGTTGGAGATGAGGTCTTCAGCCGTCTGAGTCTTGATGACGACATCATCAATGTATGATGCAGCGACGTCGGGGATAAGGTCGTCGAGACAAGCTTGAATCGCCCGTTGGTAGGTTGCTCTAGCATTCTTCAATCCGAAAGACTTGGTCTTGTAGCAATAAGCCCCAAAAGGGGTGATGAAAGATGTCTTCTCTTGGTCTTCTTCCTTCAAAGCGATCTGATGGTATCCGGAGTAGCAGTCGAGGAAGCTGAGTAGCTCGCAACCTGCTGTTGAGTCGACGACTTCGTCGATTCATGGAAGACCGAAGGGGTCTTTAGGGCAGTGTTTGTTGAGATCAGTGTAATCAACGCACATTCTCCATTTATTATTCTTTTTTCTTACAAGCACCGGATTGGCTACCCAATCAGGGTGATACACCTCTCTGATGAAGCCGGCAGCTAAGAGCCGAGCTATCTCTACCCTAATGGCCTCCTTCTTGTCTGGAGAGAATCGCCGGAGCTTCTGCGTGGTTGGCTTGGAGGTCTTCGAGACATTCAAGGAGTGCTCGATCAACTTCCTGGGAACGCCGGGCATATCCGCTGGTTTCCATGCGAAAGTGCTTACGTGCTCCCTTAGGAAGCTGACGAGCGCATCTTCCTATTTGGGATCGAGGTCGGCCCCGATACGAGTAGTCTTGTTTGGCTCGCCGGTGTAACACCCGAAAAATTGTATTCTTTTAAATAGTGGGAATTTATTTAATTATGCAATTAGTTGATCATTCCAATATAGGGAAATAATAATTTTTCACAAATATAAAATCAAACCTAGGTCATACACATGTATGATGCATTCATGCTGGAGCATTTCTTCTTTGTACTGTTTGGAGTTTATTTGAATTCTTCAAATGTTCAAAAATAATTATTCAAAATCCCAAATTGAAAATCCTTTTGAAAATGTAATTAGAAAATAGAAAAGGGAAATAGGAAAACCTTCCCTCTCTGATTTTGGCCCGAGGGCCCAGTCCTCTTCTTCATTTCGGCCTGCCCCCTCCCTTGCTAACTTGGGCCGAGGCCCAGCTAACTAGCCAGCCAGCCGGCGCAGCAAGCTGAGCGCCTCCTCTTCCCATCTTTGGATGACAGGCGGGCCCCACAGGGCAGTCCCTCTTCTCCTCCTTCCTTTCTTCTCCCCGGGGCGCCCAAAGCAGAAAGCCACGCCACGACCGAGCACGCGCGCGCGGAGCATCCCTCTGCCGTGACTGCCAGCCCGACCCCAGCGCTCGGTGCTACCGACCAGTGGGACCTACAGGACAGCCCCTCCCCTATTTCCCTCTGCTGCTCGCCGAGAGTCCGACGCGAGAACGAACAGAGCGAGTTCGTCGCTCGCCGCCCTCGATTCGATCTCCTATATATCCGAGGCGAACTCAACTCCCCTATCCCCATCGCCTCGGGACTATATAAGTCCAGGCGGGCCCCTATTTGCCGCCATCCAGCCCTAGCGGCATTGCCTCTTCCTGCCCTCGCGCGAACAGAGCCGCCGCTGCTCGAAGCTTTCCGCCGCCCGAATTTTCGGACGAGTCCGTCCTGAGCATGCCTCCACCGGCCCGTAAAAGGAAGCCGCGACCCCCTCCCCTCTTTCTGGCACTGACGCGTCGGGCCACGGCACAGCGCCGTCCCCTTCCTTCGGACAGAGCCCGAACCGAGCACGACTGCCGCCCCCGACCATATCCTAACCACCGAATCTCCCGAAGACCGGATCTCCTACGCCTCCCTCGCGCCCCTATATAGGTCGGCCGAGCTCTGCCGTCCCTCCCCACAAGTTCCCGAGCAAGCCACGCCCTCCAATCTTGCCCTACCCGCCGCCCCGAGCTCCGCCGTCGCCCCGAGCTCCGCCGCCGCCGTCGAATCTCCTCGGGAGGACTTCTCCGTCGAAATTGGTTGTTCTCCAAGTTTTGCAGCAAGGTCAGGGACCTTCCCGACCCCTTCTCCCTTAGTTTCGTGCCCTATAGCCATGATGCCGAGCTTCGCCGCCGCCATAGTTCCGCCACCTAGCTCGCCGCACCCTCCCCGAGCTACCTCTGTGGCAACCGAAACCATAGATAGGTTCGGCTTGAACTCCTCTTGCTTCCCGACCAGATCCCGTGGTGTGCCGAGCTTCCTAGCCCCAAAAACGCCGTCTCCGGCCATCTTGCCGGCGAGGAATCGGCCGGGCGCCGCCCGACTCCGGCGACCAGAGCCGCCCCTCTTTTCCCCGAGCTACCTGCGCCGTCCACGGCCGATCCAACGGCTCACAGTGGGAAATACCTTTTCGACCGGCACTTTTACAGAAGAGCCCCTGAGCTTTTTAATGTTCTAACCCGCGATCCTTTGGCGTATTTCTCAGATTACGCTTTCCTATTTAGAAAACGTATTTCCTCGGTTTTAATTTAAAAGGCGTTTTCAATATTTACAGATTTGCCACTCAGTTTATTTCAGCCATATTTTATTCGTTTTAGCTCCGATTTGATCCGTTCAAGTCTCGTTAGATTCGTAATTTTGTAATCTACCTAATGATGCTACTGTTACTCATGTTTTCAACTTTTAAAATTCGAGATTAGATTTAATCTATTATTTTATTAAAGTAAAACTTGTTTATTTCATAACTTCTCCGTTTGAACTCCGATTTTCGCAAACTTTATATCGTTCGAATCGTAGCGACGCGTAGATTATTTTTATAAACTTTTCAATCTGCTTTTCTACTGTTGGTGTACTGTTTCTAATCTAAATCTTGTTTGCTTCGTGTATGTTTGCCTCGATGATTGTGTGGTGATTTTATGATCGAGTTCAGACGGTGAGCAATACGTTGGTGATCAAGAGTACGTTGAGGATCTAAGTTCTCCAGAGTACTTTGATCAAGGCAAGTATAGCATGGGATCTTCCTTTTTATCCTATTCACCGTAATAATTACATTCATGTGCATGTGTCTACCTTGATAACCATAAGTGCTACCTAGAATTGTTATCTTCTACCTTGTCACCTATGGGATTTATGCGTTGGGTAGTTGATGCTAGCGCGCTATTGGAATCATGATCATGTAAACTAATTAATTGAATATGCAATAAAGATTAAAAGGTGCCTTTTAGCAACATGGAACTAGGGGATTCGAGCATAGTTTTGTGATGCTCAAAATCCTTCACCTTTGATAATGATCTGTAAGTATGACACCGGGATTGACAGTGCAACTCTGAGGGCTACATGGCTCTGGTTTTAGCTCAGTATGAGGACCTTTTCTAGCTTGTTAGAGGTTACCGAAAGGCGCAAGAGGGGCTTTGACGACTCGGGTATAGTGCGGCCTCTGTCCATATGTGTATAACCTGCGTGACCTTGTGCCATATGGAAGGGGGGCTCTACATCTGCTTGCCGAGGGAAACCTCACGGCCCTAACATGTTAGACGAACCTTTGAAAGGCTTCATAGTGAAACCTTGCTCGCTCACCTTGGTAGTGTTATGGGGTTAGCTACCCCGAGCAAATGGGAATCACGGCTCATAGTGAAAGTGCGCAACCTCTGCAGAGTGTAAAACTGGTATACTAGCGGAGCTCACGGTCACGAGCGGCCTTGGACGTCTTATGGAATAGTTATCTTTGGGGTGATGTTGACTTGTTGCTAATATAGTGTTGCTATTCATTAATTATGTTTACTATTGATCATGAATTATGGGCTATCCAACTTGTTGCTATCCAATTGCATAAAAGATGCTTAATTAAAAGCAAACCGCTGTAAACTCGTGTCTACCCTGTTTGAGCCTCATAAACCCCATGTTATATTTGCTGAGTTCGACATGGACTCACTCTTGCTATTCCCCCCACACCTCAGGAGAAGTTTAGGCTTGTGGTCAACCAGTCAGTTGTGTCCCTGTGGAGTTGGCGTCTACACGCGAAGATCGGAGTGTCTTTCCGCTATTTGTTTCTTAAAGGTTATATTCTAATTATACTACGTTATGTATTTGATCATTGTCTTTTGATATTACCTTGTATTTGTCGGCTTATGTGTGTTACTGATCCTGGGGCGCACATAAGGTTATGCATTCAATTTTATCCTTAAAATTGGGTGTGACAGCCGGGGACCAGGATAACCTCCTTCGTTTCCTTGTTCTTGGTGGCTGATCTTGGTGGGGTCTTCTCTGGGATGACTTGGTCTTCTGGAGCTACTTGCTTTGCATCCGCGGCACAGATGTTCATGAGTATGGATTCTTCGACAGCTTCCGCCATGGCAATAGCCTCCCGCTCGCAAGCATATGCAACTTGGAGATCGGCGCGAATGGAAAGGACGCCGTTCTCCGCTGGCATCTTCATGACGAGGTAGGTGTAGTTGGGGATGGCCCCGAATTTCGCCAGAGCTAGTCGGCCGAGGATAGCATGATATGCGGCGTCGAAGTCAACCACCAAGAAGTCGATGTGCTCGATGCGGAAACACTGTGGGTGCCCGAACTGAACCGGGAGGCTTATCTGCCCTCGAGGATATGACGGCTGTCCCGGGACGATACCCCAAAAGGGGGCCGATGTGGGCCTCAATTCTTCTTCTTTCAGCCCGAGTTCCTTGGCAGCTCCAAAGAACAGGATGTTGAGGCCGCTGCCGCCGTCGATTAGTACCTTCCGGAAACGCGTCGTGCGTATGACCGGATCGACGATCAATGGAAAGCGACCCAAGTACGGAATCTGGGTCCATTGGTCGGCCCTGCTGAAGGTGATGTCTTGGTAGGACCGAGGAGGAAGCCTTGGATCAGCGATCGCGCTGTCAGAATTGGCAACGGAGTTGACACGTCTATTGACGAGTTTCTGCTCCCTCTTTGACTCGATGGCGGCGCGTCCACCGATGATGGTGGAAACGGTTCGGTGTGCGTCAGTGAAGCCTGGAGGCTTGTCGCTGTCGTCGCGCTGGTCCCTGTCAGACTCTACGCGAGCCTTCTTCTTCTCTTCTACTTGGAACTTCCTGGAGAAACCATCGTACTCCCTCATGGTGTGCTTGTGGTGCTTGTGGACGGGGCACTGGGCGTCGAGGAGCTTGGAGTAGGCCTCCTCGTAATTACGCTTTGGGGCTGGTCGGGTGTTGTAAACTTGATAGTGGCGGTGCCTCTCTCCAGCCCTGGAGCTCTCGGCTTCGTCGTAGCGGCGGTCTTCTGGGCGTCGTCGATGGTCGCGGTCATCGTGGCGGTAGTCTCTCCGAGGAGCTCGATCATCCTGGTGCCGATCAGTTTGGTGGCCCTCTACTTGGTTCCGCGACTGGTCGGGGAAGCGAAGGCGACTGTGAATGGAGTGATGAGCTGCGTCATTTCCATCGGCGTATTTGTTGGCGATGCGTAGCATCTCAGCGACGGTGGTCAGGCTGGTGCGGTATAATTTCTTCCGCAGTTCCTCGTCGGGCCTCAGGCCGCGCATAAACGCGGAGATGGCTTCTGCATCTGTGATGTCGGGGATGTCATTTCTGATTTCAGAGAAGTGCCGGATGTAGACTCGCAGGGAGTCCAGAGAGCCTTGCCGAAGTCTTTCAAGATCATACTTCGTGCCCGGTTGCTTGCAGGTGGCGCGGTAGTTATTGACGAACTGCTCCTTCAACTGATCCCAAGTGTTGATGGAATTCGGCCTCAAACTATGAAGCCAGTTGTTGGCGGAGGCGCTGAGCATGACCGGGAGGTAGTTGGCCATCACATCCCTGTTTCCACCGGCGGCTTGGACGACGATCTCGTAGACGTTGAGCCATTTGTTGGGATCGGCTCTTCCGTCGTAAGTCTTGACGCTGACAACTTTGAAGTTAGGAGGCCAAACAACTGCTCGGAGTGCCGGCGTGAATGGCAGTTCCGGGACGGTCTTGTCGTTGGGGAAGCCGTGCGTCTGATCATACTCTCTTCGTCGCTCGGCCTCTGCTGAGTGTCTGGCATCTCTCCTGTTCTCGATGTGGCCGTGTAGGTCTTTGGTCTTCAGCTTTGCACGGAGGTCGGATTGGTTCACCTCTTGGTCGCCATCTCGCCGATGAGGTCTCCGACCACCGCGAGATATCTCACCATCTTCGCCGACGAGCTCTGTAGCCGATGCCGTGCTATGAGATGGTGCTTGTCTTCCTTCGTTGATCTGGACCTGAGTTGCTTGGAGAAGAGCGGTGAGCCGTCCGAGCTCTTGAGTCTGGGGTAGCCTCTTGGCCTCGGCGATCGCGACGGCGACATTGGTGCTTGGAGTCGTGCAGACCTCGTACTGCCCGAGCATGCAAAATTCGGGCTCCAGATTCTTCACCGTAGTCTTGCTCGCTTCAGCTTGCTGCTCGCGGCGTCGTCTGCGATCGGTGTTCCTTGCCTCGCGGCTGCTCGGGCTTCTTCGGACTCATTGGGCGGCGGGTCACTGTCGTTGCTGATGGCAAGGACCGGTCCCCCAAAGAATTGCTTGATGGGGGCAGATCGGCGGGAAGGCCACCCTCTTGATCATCATTGTCAGGGCGGACGTTGTCAGGGGTGATGAAGGAGCTGGTGCCGACGTGTCGACGCAGCGTTTGAGCGAAGCTGGAAGCTCCGTTTTGTAGCCCGAACGACAAGTAGCCGTTCGGAGGACGATCCCCTCGAGGTCGCTCCTCGACGATGCGCTCGAGAGGTGTGACGGTGACGACCAGTGTTGTGTCGTGGGACAGCGATGAGGGGCGGTGCGTCGTGGATGACACGGACTCCAGGATTTGGAGTCCCTCTGACAGCTTCTTGGTGACCCGATCTATAGATCCGATCAGGTCGTCGTTGTCGATGTTTTTCCGAACGTAGCGTGGCAGCCTTTTCATCGGAGGAGACACGGAGGGGATCTGGGCTGCATCCTGAATCACCCCTTCGCCGTTCGCGCCGATGACCCAGGTGATGGATCCCACCGTGAAGATCTAGCCCGGCGTCGGGAACTTGATGGAGCTTGAAAAAATCACCTTGTTCGCCATGGAATCAGGTGGCACACCCCCTACCTGGCGCGCCAACTGTCGACGGAATACCGGCGATAGTCTACTGAGGGGTATGCCCGCGATAGTAGATGAGACGGTGAGGGTGCACCTGAGACGAACGAGGGAGCACAATTCGTGCGGGACGGAGATTTAGACAGGTTCAGGCCGCCACGAGGCGTAATACCCTACATCCTGTATGTTGCTATGTTGTATTGCTAGTAGATTAGATGAATCGAGTAGACCCCCTACCCGCCTTATATAGTACGGGGGGCAGGGTTACAAGTTGATCTTGCCATACATAATAGATTACAATGCTAGCCGATCTGGGAAACCAATCGGCTAGATCCTAGGAAAGCTATTTCCTTGCCCGCCAAGGACTCGGCGGATATACGCGATCTCCTGGAGATCGTATGGGCGACGCGTCCTTGATAGTTCAGGCCTGTTCGATAGACTTGGGCCAAGTATGATTATGCGGGTATACGGGCTTATACCCCCACACCCGCCGCCTCACCTGCTCTAAACTGACTCCAACTTCTCCTACAAGTACCCCAAGGGTCCCTAAACACTATAAATAGGTGTTAAAGGTTCATTTGTAAGTAGACTGTAAAGCTTAAGTGAGATAGATACTTAGATACAAAAGATAGTCTCAAGTAAAATGTGTAGTACTCCTACGCATTAGAGAGTGAGAGAGTCTCATCTGTAAAGAGAAGAAGAGGAGTCCGAGGAGGAGCCGGGCTTGTCGGCAACTTCGTCTATGGTGCACCTCTGCGCTTCTTTATGGTAACAAAGTTCTACTTCCTTATTTAATTATTGTTATACTTTAAGTATTTGTTTGCTTGTCTCACTGCTTGGTTAGAGTGCTCTAGTTCTTGGATCCGAGTTAGAGTAATAAGTTCATGGATTAAGCGTGGTGCTTAGGCTATATCTTACCCGTGAGTGCGGCTAGGCCCACGGATAGAAGTGGTAGGTTCTAGGTGGTGACAGCCCTAGGATCCTCTGGATTCCACCACGTTCGGCCTAGTTTTAGTATCGTAGAGCTTCGGGATGTACAGTGCCTAATCAGTCTTACCCTGGGCGAGTTTAGGACTTTGCATGCTCACAGTAAACAAGTCTTGGCATATCACATAATTATTTGGGGCTACCATTCAGACCTTCTCTTTCTACCCAAACCTTAGATCTTGTCTCCCTTGACACACGTTCCCTGTGGATTCGATAGAAACCTGGGACCACTCCTAGGGAAAAGCTACATCTGACAGTCATGCGCTTGTGGTCATTTTCGTGTGCCACCCCAGGTGTCAACAAGCTTTTCTGGCGCCGTTGCCGGGGAACGGTAGCTGATTTAGTGAGACTAAGATCTATTTTGACCCCTATTTATCCTTTATGGAAGAATTATCTATCTTCCAATTCGTTGCTCCCAAGAGTACGCGATTGGAACCACCTTCATCATCCCAACCTATTCTTACCAATGGGTACGAATTGCGGCCTAGTTTCATAACTATGGTACAAGAAAATACTTTCTCAGGAAATGAGAAAGAAACCCCATATACTCATTTGCGAGAATTCGAGCAATTGTGTGCATGTCTGAATATCCCAGGCATGTCACATGAGACCCTTAAGTGGAAGTTATTTCCGTTCACTTCGACGGAAGTAGCCAAACTGTGGTACGCTCGGACCGTAGGTGGTGTAACTGGAGAATGGAAAGAATTGCGCACTCAGTTTACCTTAGCCTTCTTCCCAGTAACACGAGTAACCCAACTCCGACTCGAGGTGCTTGCTTTCCGTCAACAGGAAGGGGAAACCTTAGGTGCTGCCTGGGCTCGATTACTTGATTTAATCAATTCTGGATCCGACCTAGCCATTCCGGACCACGTACTCTTTCAGCACCTGTAGTTGGATTAGGAAAACATGATGCTCATCATCTTGATTTAGCATCCAGAGGTTCATTTCTTTATCTTTCTGCATCTGGTGGTAGAGATATTCTTAAGAAAATCCAACAGAACACCGAAATGCATGATGAGTTTCCTAGAGAAGAAGAAGCTAAGCCTTCAATTTCCAAAGAAACTGAACCTTTAATCGAACCTCTCGAAAACAAATCTAAAACTCTAGAGGAGAAAGAAGAAGTACCCTTAGAATTCCTATCTGAAATTGAAACTGATATATTCGAAGACTTTGGGAAAGCCTCAAATTACTTGACCCTGCCTAAACCATCTTCGAAATCACCTTTTGAATCTCCTGACGAAGTTCCTGATCAGCAAGATATGCAACATCTTTCTGCTATCATGAGCCACGAGTGGACTACTGAAGCCGAAGTATCAAAAAAGGTTCCTCGCATAGACAATATGACCAATAGGATAGAATGTAGATTTAATGGAGATCATATTTTAGCCTTTTATGATCCCATTCTTGGAATAAACATGATATTCAACACTTTTCTATTCGAGAAATTCTCAAACATTATCCTTCAACCTACATCTCAATGCCTTAAAGACCCCGATGGTGGCATTATACAGAGTCAAGGTATTGCTAAGATTATCCCTTGCCACATTAATAATACGAACTTACTCTTGGACTTCTATATCTTTGACACCACCAGATTCAAAGTCTTTATAGGACAACCTTGGTCCAACCTAGCCTATGAAGGGACAACCAAGGGAAAGGTTGATGTCAAATTAGGGAGGAAAAGGTATGCTTTGCCTATAACTCGTGCAACAAATTCTATTGCCGAGCATCCTCCTGATCCAGATCCTTTGGAACAAGTAGTAATAGCCAATCATGAAAAGCTAGCCCAACCAGGTAATGAAGAATCTGAGTCATTTATAGAGGAAGAAGCTCCAGACAATAATACCTATCACTTAGACAAATATGAAGAGCCAACTAGGACACCTATTGAGCTTAAACCTCTACCAGACGGGCTTAAGTATGTTTGTCTTAACAATAACCCTGAGACCCCTATCATAATTAGTGATAAATTATCCACAGAGAAAGTTGAGAGGCTTACCATTGTTTTAGAAAAACATTACTCAGTCTTTGGCTATTCACTACAAGATCTAAAAGGCATCAGTCCAACTCTCTGTACTCATCGAATCCCAATAGAATCTGATGCTATTCCATCTCGTGAACCCCAAAGAAGACTCAATAATGCCATGCGTGAGGTTGTCAAGAAGGAAATGTTGAAACTTCTACATGCAGGCATTATTTATCCAGTCCCTTATAGTGAGTGGGCAAGCCCTGTACAAGTAGTTCCTAAGAAGGGTGGCATGACCGTCATAAAAAATGATAAGAATGAACTCATACCACAACGCACTGTTACGGGATGGAGACTGTGCATAGACTATAGGAAGCTCAATAAGGCCACTAAGAAAGATCACTTTCCACTTCCTTTCATCGATGAGATGTTAGAGAGATTGGCCAAACACTCATTCTTTTGCTTTCTAGATGGATATTTGGGATACCATCAAATCCCAATCCATCCTGATGATCAAAGCAAAACAACCTTCACATGCCCGTATGGAACATATGCTTATAGGCACATGTCCTTTGAACTTTGCAATGCACTTGCATCATTCCAACGTTGCATGATGTCCATATTCTCCGACATGATCGAACAAATCATGGATGATTTCTCCGTCTATGGAAAATCATTCGATGATTGCCTAGAAAATCTAGACAAAGTCCTACAACGCTGTGAAGAAAAACACTTAGTACTCAATTGGTAAAAGTGCCACTTCATGATACGAGAGGGAATTGTCTTGGATCATCGAATATCGAAGCGTGGGATAGAAGTGGACAAAGCTAAGATCAGTGTAATAGAGCAACTTCCACCACCCACAAATATTAAAGGAATAGGAAGCTTCCTAGGCCATGCAGGTTTTTATAGCAGGTTTATCAAGGATTTTTCGCAGATTGCTAGACCTTTGACTAGCCTTCTAGCTAAAGACATCCCTTTCAATTTTGATGATAAATGTCTTCAATCCTTTCACGTTTTAAAGAAAGCTCTAGTTTCGGCCCTAATCATACAACCCCCTGATTGGAACTTGCCTTTCGAAATCATGTGTGATGCTAGTGATTTTGCTGTGGGAGCCTTCCTTGGTCAAACTAAGGAGAAAAGGTATTATGCTATCTCCTGTGCTAGTAAGACCTTGACAGGACCCCAGCTTAACTATGCAACCACAGAAAAAGAGCTTTTAGCTGTTGTCTTTGCAATAGACAAGTTTAGATCTTACTTGGTAGGAGCCAAGGTGATTGTCTACACCGACCATTCCGCCTTGAAATATCTACTCACCAAGAAAGATGGTAAACCCCGCTTGATCCGCTGGATCTTACTCCTTCAAGAGTTTGATCTAGATTAGGGACAAGAAGGGAGTGAAAAACTCAGTAGCAGACCACTTGTCTCGTTTGCAAGGCCAAGACCAAGACAACCTTCCTATAAATGACTTCCTTCACGATGACACTCTTTTAAGGGTGACTAATACCAATCCATGGTATGCCAACATCGTGAACTTTATAGTCACTGGCTATGTTCTGCCAGGAGAAAATAGGAAGAAGTTGCTTTACCAAAGCCGGACTCATTTATGGGATAACCCCTATCTCTATCGAGTCTATGCTGATGGATTGCTTAGAAAATGTGTCCCTCTGGAAGAAGCAACTAAAATAATAGAAAGGTGTCACTCCGCTGAATACGGAGGACATTATGGAGCCTTCTGAACACATGTTAAAATCTGGCAGAGTGGATTTTTCTGGCCATCTATGTATGAAGATACAAAGGACTTTATCCGACGATGTATCCGATGCCAGAAACATGGCAACATCAGTACCCGAGATGTCATGCCACTTACAAACAATCTGCAAGTAGAGCTATTTGATGTTTGGGGAATAGATTACATGGGACCATTCCCTAAATTTGGTCATTTTGAATACATCTTAGTGGCAGTGGACTATGTGTCTAAATGGGTAGAAGCCATGCCTTGCCCCTCAGCAGATGCCAAAAATGCCAAAAGAATGTTTGAAGAGACCATCTTCCCCAGGTTTGGAGTTCCTAAATTAGTCATTAGCGATGGAGGATCCCACTTCATAGATAGAGGCTTCAGGGAATATCTGACTAATCAAGGAATCCAACACCATGTAGTCACACCATATCATCTTTAAACCAGTGGCCAAGCCGAAACCTCTAATAAGCAAATAAAGAACATTCTACAAAAGACAGTGGAAGAAATGGGAAGGGGATGGCCTCATAAGTTGCATGGTGCCTTTTGGGCGTACCAAACCGCATACAAAATCCCTATAGGCATGTCTCCTTATCAATTAGTCTACGGCAAGACTTGCCACCTTCCCGTAGAACTTGATTTCAAGGCACATTGTGCCATCAAGAAATGGAACATGGATTTTGAGATGGATGGACGACATAGGAAGATGCAAATCTCTAAATTAGAAGAATGGAGAGAGAAAGCTTACCATAGTGCTAAAATATATAAAGAAAGGACTAAAAGATGGCACGATAAAAGGATAAAAAAGAAGGAGTTTCACCCAGGAGATAAGGTTTTACTCTTTAACTCCCGAGTTCGTCTTTTTGGTCATGGGAAGTTGCGGAGTAAATGGGAAGGACCATTTAAGGTGGTTGCAGTATCACCGCATGGTGCCGTCACACTAGAAAGTGATGATGGCAAACTTTTTAAGGTGAATGGTCAACATCTTAAAGTTTATCACGAGATCGAAGAGGAAGGAGAAATAGATGTAGTAGAGTTCATAAATCCTGAACACTACCTCCTTTAATTAGAAGCATCATCTTCGGCCATAATCGTTTAAAGGCCCATTGAAAGCCGTGTAGAAAGCCATTCAAATGCCCTAAAGAGCACCTGGAAGGACGTGGATGGGCAAGCCCCACCAGAGGCAGGCGCTCGCAACCACCAGGGCGGCGCCCGCCCCCTATTCAGCGGATACGCGACCCTTTGGCACGTGCTCGATGATCCATGGTTGTTGCAACATTCCTTCACGTGAATTTCAAAGAGATTCGCCGGGAATATTGCAAAAGAAGCCTATCCTTCCACCATGACCATCTTCAAATAGCCAACTCCATCTCCCTCTTTACTCCATGACCTTCCAACATCCAAAACACATCTAGAACCCTAACCATGGCCTCCTTCAAGCGCAAGAGCATGTCGCCCACCACGCTCCGCTTCCTAGTCGACGACGATGCTCCCACCGACATCATTGATGTCGTTCCACTCGCCATAGCACCTCCTCCCTCTGTCCCGATCGCATCCCCAGCACAGCAGAGCCCAGAGGCCAGCCAGGGGGCGGCGAGCGCCCCATCTCCAGGGCGGGCGCCCCCTTCTTTTCGTCGGCCGCGCTCCCCCGCGATCCCAGCACATTCTCCTATGTCAGGAATGGCCGGGAAGAGGCCCCGTGGTGATCTGCACGCTCGTCCTACCATCGGAGAGATTACCCCGAAGAAGGCGCTGACCTATCCCTCAGAGAAGGACCTCCCTACGCCAACTCCTCCGGAGAAGGCAATGGTGTCCATCTCCAACTCCGACTCCCTGGTAGATAGCACAATCCACAGCACAACTCCCAATCCGAAATGACAGAAGTACGCTATCTCAGGTCATCGATTGCCAGATGGCCATTATGAGAAGGTGTTGCATCGCCTTCCCGAATCCAGCGACTCCAAGACACAGGAGGGGTCGCTGTCCGCTCCTTCAGTTCGTCGCCATCGCACCCCGCCACCGATCGGTGTGCCAGGAGAAATGGAGCATAGTGGTGAGAATGACGCCTCCATGGAGAGCCTTTTGGCCCAAGTGAGGAAGGTGAAGGCCAAAAACAAGGCCTTAGAAGATAAGTTGCCTGAGCACGAGATGTGGCGCTTGGATGTGGAGGATAGGTTCACCATGCTACGCAAGGCGTGCACTTCTAAAATCAAGCGCCTCTACAAGGAAACGGGGCATGAGGATCTTTATGAAGCCCCATAGGACTAGATTAGAATATCATAGGTGTTTGCTTTTGCTTTGATTAGTTTAATTATTCTTAGTTCGTTTGCTTAGTTCAATTTTATTCAAATTCAGCTAGCCTTTGTATTAGTTTGAGATAAATAAAAAACACCTATGACTATTTCACTCCACTTGTTTGTCGGTCCGCTGGTGTTTTCCCACCAGTTGGGCCTTTATCACTTTACATTTCCCTTTCTTGAATAAAGATTAGAAATACCAAAAGAGAAAGTGTGGGGGAAAATACCAACACCATATCAAACTGCCGAAACAAGTACCAAAACAGCCTGAAAAAAGATGGAACGTGACTAAAGGATGCCACACGAGGCCTTTTGGCCCGAGTTGTAGGGCGGGCGCCCCCCTCAACAGGGTGGCCGCCCGGCCTCTGATGCCCAGCACGACCAGCTTTGCACACAGCGCAGGTATGACTCCTTCACAATTGATTTTGTCAGTTTATTTCATGTTATTTAATCCATAAAAGCTCTTGAATTATTAAAAACAAACTTGTCACCCTCATAATTAAAAAGTTAACGTGAAAACCATGCCATACTTCGAGACATGACTTGTATAAGCTTTGTTCTTGTCAAATGCCTAAAACTTGTGATCTACTCATTTTAGTATGGTCCTCCTAAGTTGTTGACTATTGTGATAGAGTAATGTCTAGTGCTGTCCATTCTTACCATGGAGAATATTTATTAAAAAAATGATGAATGAATTCATTACTCCTCATATGTGATGAAATACGTACCAAGGCCAAAAAGAGTAGCATAGGAAAATAACCATATAGCTCTTTTGATTATACTGAGTTTTGCGAAGCCTAATGATCTAAGTAGAGAGTTTTGTCATGCCTCAAAAACCAAGATTCCATGCACCCTTGAGAGAACTTCCACATAAGAAGTATTCTTCCGCTTCATGATTCCATCATGCTTAATTTGAAAAGATCCCATGAAATTTCAATCTCAGGGACATGGCTAAAAAAAACAAAGAGAGAGCAAGTGCTCTGATGAAAAAAAGAGAAAAGAAGAGAGAGCAAGTGCTCCGAAAAAAAAGAGAGAGAAGAAGTAAGAAAGTAAGCCATGATCCCTTGAGAATTGAAAGAGGAATGGATCAAAGAGTGAAAGCATATCCCAGTTACTATCACATATCTTGATTAGAGAGCATGACTTAACCCTCCTAGGATCTTTTGTTTGGCTTAGCAAAATAAGTAAATCAAAGATGCTCATTTTATTCCACATACCTTGAGCTCCACAAAAAGCCTTAAGATAGATGTGAGTGCTCTCATGAAAACTAGAAAGAAACATATACTATGAGTGATTGAGAGTCTCATATGAGGAGATAATGATTCATATTTTCTTTGAAAAAATTAAAAAGCTCCAAGGTAAGATGGAACACGCTAGTTCATAGCCATTCCACTTCTCAACAACCGAAGGTATGATCTTAGCCACCGGAAAGATCATAAGTCTAGGTATGAGATCACAGAACAATGTTTATACTTGATCAAGTTTAGAAGAAAAGCATGAGTTTGCACTAAGTAAATTGCTCAGGACGAGCAAGAGTTTAGTGTGGGGGAGTTTGTTGACGGCTGCTAACAGCTCAAAATACCGTCAACATAACAAGATAATGGTGACAAAATCCATGGAAAAGATGCATATTATGTTTGAATTTTACTCGGTTCCACTTGTACTTGGAGAATTATGAGTGCAGGCACAAAATAGGTGAAAATAAAGCAAACCAAGGCACATATGAGCAATGCAAGTGATGGGAGACAGGCAGGAGCCAAGTCACAGGGCGCCCGCCCCCCTCCTGGTGCCATTTGCACCCTGCCACGTCTTGGATCCGTGGCTTACCTCTCCAAACAAGCTATGGCACGTTGATTTATCATCAATGGCTGAGAAACATTGCACTCAGATCCAGTAGCCCTCTGGAGCAGGGCGCCCGCCCTGTCAGGATGGCCTACCACGACCACAATCTGAGGGAAAGGTTCCCAAGCCCTTGCAACCGTCCATTTGAAGTCAGTTTTCATCCGAGGGAGATCAAGTGGTGAGCCAAGGATTCATAGGCCCACATGTCATCCCCTACGGGTCACAAACCACCTTTCCAAGCAAGAACCGACGTGTCAACCGACTTGGAAGAGTGATGGAGGGCCGTTGGATGCAAGAGGCGGTGGATCATAGGGCAGCCGCCCTACTCACCAGGGCGCCCGCCACCTCACCTGCTCTAAACCGACTCCAACTTCTCCTACAAGTACCCCAAGGGTCCCTAAACACTATAAATAGGTGTTAAAGGTTTATTTGTAAGCAGACTATGAAGCTTAAGTGAGATAGATATTTAGATACAAAAGATAGTCTCAAGTAGAATGTGTAGTACTCCTACATATTAGAGAGTGAGAGAGTCTCATCTCTGAAGAGAAGAAGAGAAGTCTGAGGAGGAGCCGGGCTTGTCGGCAACTTCGTCTATGGTGCACCTCTGCGCTTCTTTATGGTAACAAAGTCCCACTTCCTTATTTAATTATTGTTATACTTTAAGTATTTGTTTGCTTGTCTCACTGCTTGGTTAGAGTGCTTTAGTTCTTGGATTCGAGTTAGAGTAGTAAGTCTATAGATTAAGCGCGGTGCTTAGGCTATATCTTACCCGTGAGTACGGCTAGGCCCACGGATAGTAGTGGTAGGTTCTAGGTGGTGACAGCCCTACGATCCTCTGGATTCCCCCACGTTTGGCCTAGTTTTAGTATCGTAGAGCTTTGGGATGTACGGTGCCTAATCAGTCTTACCCTGGGCGAGTTTAAGACTTTGCATGCTCACAGTAAACAAGTCTTGGTATATCACATAATTATTTGGGGCTACCATTCAGACCTTCTATTTCTACCCAAACCTTAGATCTTGTCTCCCTTGACACACGTTCCCTGTGGATTCGATAGAAACCTGGGACCACTCCTAGGGAAAAGCTACATCTGACAGTCGTGCGCTTGCGGTCATTTTCGTGTGCCACACCATGTGTCAACAGCGTGTGAAGAAGCTTACCCGAGGACAAACTTGACAAGCAACTAGTTTAATTTATGCGAATTTGCATTGCATATGCATGGTTGTTCGTTTGTCGTTTCGTTCTTGGATTTTATTGCCTATTTTTAATAAAAACTACATATGCCTATGGCAAACTATTTGAATGTTGAGGGTTTGAGAGAGGACATCTCATACTAGTTTCAACTGGTGTTTATTTGTCTCTTATTGGGGTTGGAACTTAGTTGGAGAATTCGGCGCGAAGAAACTTGAAGATTTTAAAGTTTTTGGGCGACTGACCGAGGCATCGGACGCTGGTTTTCCCAGCGTCGGACCAACTGCCTCAGTCCGACGGTCCCTGGCTCTGTTGAAGAAGGTGTCGGACCGTGGCATGGGACGGCAGATTTTCGAGCGTCGGACCAAGCGTTTTTTATGTTCACGCCAGTTCACACCGTCGGACTGAAACGTATGGTCCGACGGTAAGCCTCGGACCGCGTCCGACGCTTGTTGGTGCTCTCTGGTGCGTCCTGGAAGCGTCAGACTTTGGAGTCCATTGGTCCGACGGGTGCTTCAGGTAGAGTTCGACGGTCGGTTGGCTCACAAGGTTTTGTTCATATCTCTGTCGCGTGGGGCCCACTCTTTTCTCCTTCTTCTTCTTTCCCGTGCCTGATCGTCCTTCGCCGCCTGTACGCCATCCCTAACCCTAACCGCCGTGCTGTTTTGTCTTCTGCCCCACCATGCTCGGCTCGCCTGTGCCATCGCCGCCGTGGGCAGGCCCGCGGTTCTCTGGCCCGTGCCCTTCCTGCTCGCTCGCCCGCGCTTCTCTGCTCACAGCCCTCGGCTGCGCCCCTCCGTGCGCTCCACCACCGCCGCCGTGATTCTACTCAGATCCACTCCTCGCCAGCATTCTCCTCTCCGGCGTGTCCCACCTAGGTCTCTTCTTCCCTGAGGCTGAGGCTCTCGGGCGTTTCCTTCTCTCGGCGGTGAGCATCTTCACCTAGCACGGCAGGTGCTCGACGCTTTGTGTCTAAGGCATTTGCTTACTTCTTCTCGCCTCTTTTCTGTTGCAGTGCCTTTGGAGTTTGGTGGGTGTCTCTCTGCAGTCTTGCTGACCGTGCGTTCGTGCCCTCTCTCCGTCACCTAAGGTTTGTGCTCTCATCCTTGTCGTCTTTAAGAACCCTGGGTTCGTTTCCTCTTCGCGCTCAAGTGTGTGCTCTCTGTTCACGGAGCTTGAGCTTTCGTCTCGGTAGTGCCCCTACGTCGACAGAGTACCTTTCCTCTTCACAGGTCTTCTCTTAGGTTGTTGCTTTGCTATTCTATCTCTCACCTTGTGTGCTTGCTTCTGATAGGCCTTTCTCATCTCTAGATCTATATATATGCTTATGTACTCCCTTCTATTCTTCTTCTACAGCTTGTCATGGTTAGAGGCAGCTTGTGAGGAAATTGGTCAGGGTCAGTGAATCCGGGGCCAAGCCCACGGATACGGATTGAGGCCAAGCCTCACAAGTGTCAGTTCGCAGTTGCAGAGGGTCAGTGGTTAGAGGTTGGCGGAGATGCCTCGCTGCATGCAGGCCTGTCGCAGTCACGGTGACACAGGTGGGGATGAGAGACCTCCTCCTCGTCCACCTCAGGACAAGGGGAAGCATGAGGGCAGCAAGAAGAGGAGGAGGCAGTTGACGGCTGAGCAGAGGCAGGCCATCAGGGCAGCATAGGCAGCTGAGGAGGCAGAGCATGGTAGAGGCCTCCACATTGGAGGCATTTCAGTCAGCTTGGCAGGCAGAGAGGGTCCTCAGGAGCATTCAATGGCAGAGACAGTCAAAGAGACAGCAGGAGTAGCAGGAGACACCGACTCAGGGGGAGCAGGCCCAGGCACCTCCACTCCGACGCTTGGCCCGTACTCGACCTTCGGTGCCACCCCGGCCCTCTAGTCAGAGACATGGCGACCGAGTTCCCAAGGCGCCTGTTCCCACTGAGCCATAGCTGGAGCCAGAGCCAGAGGTACACTTGAACCTGCGAAACATCTCCGTAGCCCGAGTCAGAGAGCTTCGGCTGAGTTCTCCTGAGAGCTGGTTCCCACCTCAGAGAGACCCCAGAGCTTCAGAGGGCTGGTACACTACTCTTCACGAGGACTTCTTTACCGCCCTTGTCACTTCAGAGGTTGGGTTACGGCAACAGAGGGTATGTCCCCTGGAGGACATAGTCTAGGCAGGTGGTGAGGAGATCAGGCCGTATTTGACCTACTTGCCTGGACTAACTGACTTGCTTGGACAGTTAGGACGGTACGTTGAGTCGTGGGTCCGTGAGTTCTACGCCTCTCTTTGGATCGAACCCGACCACGAGTACCTACAGTACACCTTCGGTGGAGAGCCTTACAGGCTGTACGCGAAGGCCCTCAGAGAGCTGCTCGGAGTACCAGAGTCTGCTACCTGGTTGCACAGTATCTACTATGGCACAATGGTTCCGTCGAGGAGGGCACACGGAGGACAGGCACTTGGCACAGCACACGTAGCAGTTTGCTTCCGACCACCGTTTGGAGACGGCTTCCGCAGGACCCCCTCGGAGCTTTGTCCCGTCGTTCGTCTTCTGAACGACGTGATGAGATGCACTCTTCTACCGCGGGAGGGTTACAAGGAGGGATTGACTCACTTACAGCTTTGGCTCCTTAGTGCTCTGGTCTAGCAGTCAGAGTTTGATGTTGTGGATTTGATTATTTTAGAGATGGAGGACACCATAGCTGAGGGTATCCGGTCACGTCGGCAGCTCCCCTACGCACACTGGATCTCCTCTATCCTTGTGTGTATGCTCTGCACGATTTGGACAGGGATCACCAAAGAGTTGCGCCAGACTGACACAGAGTTCCTAGTATATAGGATGACCTCGATCATAGATGGATGATGGGGCAGCAGTGCCATTCACAAGATTCAGCGTGGTCAGCGTTCCGAGGCAGACATGGCAGAGGTCCAGCAGTAGGACAAGGCTATGAGGCACGTTGCCCATAGCGAGCTTGAGCAGTTGCTTGTCGACGATGACCCTATTGACGCCACTTTCGATAGCACTTGCGAGGACTATCGGCCTATCCCTAGGTGTCCACGAGCTCACGACTCGGAGGCCGGTGGCTCCAGCACAGCTCCACAGGCTCCACAAAAACAGACCCAGCCTTCCTTGTGATTCTTCAGAGTCTTCAGCAGTCTCAGCAGCAGCAGGCACAGGAGCAGACTCACCTCGCCCAGGAGCAGGCCCGGTTAGCCAGAGAGCAGGTTGTAGCGTTTTCACAAATTTAGCTTCGCCAGGACAGTTCCAACAGCAGATGCTCGCAACGCAGCTCCAGAGCCAGCAGATTCAGTTGCAGACCTTTGGGTTCATGGAGCACATCATCAAGGACACCGGAGCCTTACCTTACTTGGCCTCAGCTCCTCCGGTTCAGCAGGTTGGTCCAGCAGCCACTGCAGCCCAGGTAACTCCAGCGTTACAGTCCAGCGGACTTCAGAGTCAGGGCACTGCTCCGTTCTCTAGCTCACTCACTACTCCTTCGCAGCAGACACAGCAGTGGTTCGCCTCACCAGGGTTTGCTTAGGGGTTCACTCCGATCCGCACCAGTTTCATACCAGACTTGGGTGGCCCCTCAGTGACCAGGAGCTTAGGTGCTACATTCAGCGAGATCACTGGCCTGCCCACACCTCCAGAGTTCAGAGAGCCAGTGCCTTCCACCACAGCTCCTCCTGCTACCGGTACGACCGAGACACTACCGTCCTCAGTAGCGTCTTCTGAGCACATCACTACCACTACCATAGACACTGAGGTAGTAGTTGTGATAGTAGCAGAGCCACAGGGTCAGCAGCTTAGCACCGAGGAGCAGACTGCTCCAGAGTCTGTTCAGGCCGTACCTGAGGAGCCCGCACCTACAGAGAGAGTTTCTGCAGCTCCAGACACACAGGCTGACCCAGTTAGAGAGACAATTGAGCCGACCCAGACCGCTTCACCTACTCGTTCACCGTCGGAGGGTCAGGCAAATCAGAGCTCGGAGTCGGACACCGACCCCTCGCAGTTTGAGCTTCGTCCTCACGCCTCCGACCGCGACACTGCAGCCTCTTCTCCACCTCCAGAGTCTTAGGTCTTTGGTGCTTGATGCCAAAGAGGGAGAGAGAGCATAGATTTAGGGGAGCGTTGAGAGAGGGATTTGGCCCTTATATGACTTTTGTTTGTGATATACTCATGCATCATGTTTACATTCATGCATTTTTCTATATGTGTGCTTGAGACTTGGCTTGTGACATGTGTTTGAACTCATTGTTATATATATCATGTCACTTGGTTATGCTCATTGTCTTAGTTTCCGCACTTCACTCCGATCTTGAGCATAACTTTTGGTACTTGTGCTTATTTCATATCATTTGTGTACCTTGTGGTTTTGATTTGTATAAGCATGCCTAACCCTTTTGCTCTTATTGTCATATGCTTATATGAATCAAACCTTTAAAAACCTCACTCTTTCTAAATCTATTTGAGGTTGTTGTCATCAATCACCAAAATGGAGGAGATTGAAGCATCTAGGCCTCAGTTGTTTCGGTGATTAATGACAATAAAGAGGTTATTATGATTAACGTGTGTTTTGCAGGATAACCTAGAGGTTAGGTCATAATAACATGTAGGTTCAAGCCCCTAGCGATGGAAATCGATTCGGTTTTCAAAAGATGGAAGACAAGACAGTGATAGGCTAGTTCCAAGTGTCGATTGGTGTTGAGAGACACTTGGAGTAGTCTTAGCTTTTGTTTTTCTCTTTGACCGTACTATAAAGAGGGGTTTGGATGGGTAGCCTGACTTAGGGCAAGGTTATAGAGTATAGATGTGATGCACACTTGTCTAACATAGCTCTAGACAGCCCAGGAAGACTCTTAAGAGAGAGAGGATCAAACTTCGTTTTGTAAAGTTTTTGATTCGGCAAAGTTTGAACTGAGTTTTGGGCGTCGGACCAATGCCCAGAGTCCGACGATCCACATGGCAGCCCCTGGTTGTGCCTCAGCGCATCAGAGAGCGTCGGACCGTGCCTTGGCTGGTCGTCGGAGCATTGGGCACAGTCCGACGGTGCCTGGGTGTTTCAAGTGAGCGTCGGACTGAGTGGTTTAACAGCGTCGGACTAATGGTTTGCAGGGTCCGACGCTTCCAGAGAGGTCCAGAGAGCGCTTTTGAGTGTCGGACTAGGTCCGACGGGGATCGTCAGACCATCGCTGCGTGTTTTAGCCACTGAGAATTCCTGTGCAGAGTTCACCCGAGATCTCGAGGGCGTCGGACTATGGTCCGACGGTGTGCGTCGAACCATTGTGGTGAGTCCGATGCCTCTCTGTCACAGTGCCAAGTTCAGATCGTTTGTGAGAGTCGGACTAATGGGTATTGGTCTGACGGTAGCACTATTCACACGGTCCGACGGTTCGCAGACTGCTAAAAATAGTACAAACGGCTAGTTTTGGAGAGAGGGGAGTATTTATACTTCACCATTGGCTTCATTCTAGCTCTCTTGCCCATTTGTTCAGCTGAAGCAACCATTGTGACCTTCTGAGAGTGCAAGAGCCCTAGGGAGGTTGAGTAATTCCCACTTGCTTGTAAGCTTCTTCCCTAGAGTGTGATCAAGAGTGACTTGTGTGCATCCATCACCCTCTTTGGCCTTGTTCTTGATCAAGTGAGAGTCTAGGCTTGTTACTCTTGGTGATCGGCATCACCTAGACGGTTCGGTGGCGATCGGAGGCTTGGTGACCGCTTGAAGAGCTTGTGAGCGGCCCAAGCCAAGCTTGTGAGCAGTTGTGAGCGATCCACCGCGCCGGAGAGGCAAAGGATCAGCCTGTAGAGAGCACTTTTGGTCTTTGCAAAGATCAAGGGGGAGCTACACCCTTGCGTGGGTGCTCCAACGAGGACTAGTGGAGAGTGCTGACTCTCCGATACCTCGGGAAAAACTCAGCTTGCAATCTCTTACTTATTTACTTTCCCGCAATTACTTTGTGTTCTTTATATTCGTAGAGTAGTATACTTGTGATAATACTTGGCTCTAGGTTGCTTAACTTGTTTTAGGCTTAGAATTACACACAAGCACTTGTGGGGTGAGATTGGGCAAATGGCGATAGGTTGAATTGATTTGCGAAAAAATTATTAGTTGCCCAATTCACCCCCCTCTTGGGCATCCTCGATCCTTTCAGTTTGGTTTCTTATTTGGTTCTGTATATGGTTTGGGTGCATGGGAATGAGCTGAGAGTCTAACAGGCTGGTTCTCTCGATATAGGAATGTCTCTCGATATTTTTTTAAACAAGATGAGTGGTCAAACTGATGGTTGAAAAAATCAAACGACTTATAATTTAGAACAGATTAAAGCATGTTAGATTATTAGTTGGATCTGGAGCCGATTTCTTATTTTTGGGCATCGGAACGGTTTGAGACCGTGGTTAGGCTAACGATGTGAGACTCAAAAGGATTGCCGAGCACTTCCTCTCGTGCCTCCTTCTCATGAAAAGGTACCGGCGGTGTGGTGTGTGCAAGGGCCACCATGGACCAACTCCATGAGGAGGGGGTATGGATGATTAAATCCCAAACGTAGATCTGGTGATGGACGGTTTATGTTACAGGTGAGAGTTGTGTTTACTAGTATTCCTTTGTATTACTGGATTTGTGTTTTTTCTATAGGAAATTGGCCATAATGCGTACTAGCATGGAGCTATGCATGCTGGTGTCCACAAGCTAGACATTTTTAAATAGTGCGCGTGTGTGCTACAAACGACAGCAAGGTGACACATCATAATAAGTTGATCGAAGTTAGGTATGGACATGTATGTTATACGTACGTACTCCCTTAGCCCGAAATACATTTATATCAAATTTATTCTGAATTATAGGTTATTATAGATTGCTCGACCTCAGACATGCATGAGTATCTTTTAAACCCCATCTACGTGCCTTTTAAACACTACCTTGCCCAAAATGACTTATAATTGGTAGCTGAAATAAAATAACATGCATACATGCCTTTTTTTTACTATGCATTACATGAAAATTGAGCATGCAGGTTAAGTACTTCTGAATTAGATATTAATTAGTTTTGGGGGTATGTGAGCAATCCAACTAACTGCTACCTCCACAAGGCGTAGGCCGGCTACCATGACATGGTCTCCAAAATTATATTTTGAACATTTATTTCCTTTTATATTATACTGTAATTTATGATTCTAATAAATTCATGATTATTGGATAGTAAAATTGCTTAATTAGGAGTCTAATCGTATCAATCTATATTATAGTAGTTAAAAAATTCACCAAATGATTGGTCAAAGTTTTTACATTTTGACTCAGGAGACGTGTGTGGGGGCTTAGAAAAGGAAACGAGGTAGTACTTAGTATTTTTTTTTTTTTTCAAACTCCCCTTGTTTGGTCCTAAATTGGCTGTATGAGACGTCTTGGTGTTTATAGATTCATAGTTTTTTATATGCATATATAGATATATATGTCTAAATACATATAGTAAAAGCGATAATAATACTATAAAAGCTGGAATGTGTGGCAATGTAGAGTAGTAGATAGAGGGAGCTTGTAGGATAGTTTCGATCCTTTTGGCGGGTCACCTGTGTTGCTGGCATTAATTATTTGTTCTCTTTCCATTTCCATTCGCGCGAAAAAAAAGGAAATAGATGTCCGGCCGCTAGGACATGCCTGCCTGCAGTACTGCACTGCACTCGACGACCGACGACTTTGTGTATGTGTGGTTACGTTACGTTGGCAGGGTTACATGCATGTTTGCATGCAAGCACACGAATCTCGATTCTCGAGTGATGATTCCTGCATCGCGATCGCTTCATGCTGATCTCGTCTATTGCTTGTCGTGTTGCACTTGCACACGTGCGCATGCAGCAGAGAGTGCGTATCATATATAGCTCGTACTAGTACGTGAATGGGACGTTTATAATGATCGGTCCAACGTATATGTATATATGCATGTGTCAACCATGCATGCAGGCATATTCAAATTTTGTTTGATGGCCTGTGCACATGCATGCATGCAACGAGAGATCATGAATAATGTGACGTATGTACTGTACGGTCGTCGTCACAAGGCATCGATGGGAAGTCGCAGCTCCTACGATTGTACTACCTACGAGCGCATAACCATTCGTTTTACTACCTCTACCCCACGTACTGTCCATGCAGCGATCCGGTACGGTACATAATAACGAGACATTGTTGGAGGGAGTACATTTTTTTAACAAAATTCGAATCTTAACAATGAAGTACAGTACTCCTAGGGACGGAGGGTGTAAGTTTTTACTCTTTTTTTTTTATTTGAAATGCTGCTGTATGTTGTGTTGGCAAAACTAGGCTAGGGACGGAGGGATGATGTGCATGCTTGCTTTTGCCAAAAGTGAACAAATGACCAATGCAAAAATGAATGCAACACGTACGACGTGGATGCATGCATGTGAAGCCCATCCGTCAACGCTTGATGATGACATGCATGTACGTAGTGTACCATGCATGCATGCACGTACTGTACCATGCATGCATGCACGGGATGGATGGGTCGATGATGCGACACGTACGTAATAAAGCTCCTTTCTTTTTTTTTTTTTATTTTGGTGCCGTTGGGTAGTACGTGCACGTGTGCACGTGGTAGAGGATTTTCAAAAATGTTATGTAGAGATCCGATCGTATTTGAATTTTGAAAGAACTACCGATCGACAGTGCAAAGCAAACCAAGGCACATGGTGGGCCCACGAATGTCAATCACATGCATGATTGCCCTGGTAATTTGCGTTGAATTTGAAAATGAGGCCATGCATCCTATTTAGGTGACGGTTATATTCGTTATTCAACTTGTTCGGTAGGTTTAATTTTGACTATTGGTCGATTAATTTCTACAATTGATTTATCATAAAATGAAAATAGCTCAAGAAATTAAACATGATGATTGGTTTAAAATCCATCGACCGGCTAAAAATTTTCAAAACGACCGATGATGATAATGTATCACTACACGAACAACAACATGAATGATGAATAATAATAATGCTTCTGGAATGGAGTTTCTCGATGTCGTCGATCCATCCCTGTCGATCATGGCCCCCGCGCATGTCCGCACACCCGATGCAGCTGCGAGCTAGTACAGTACTAGTATTATGTCCGGACGATACCTACAGTACATGCATGCCTCGATCCCTGCAATGGAAAACGAGGCCTCGCACTCGCACACTCTGCATGGGACACGGTTTTTTTACTCTAAAGGCATATGCTCCCACTGTATGTGTCTTTGGATCTGCATGCAGATCCGTACATACACGTATCTTCATGCAGATGGACACATACAGTGGGAGCATGTGCTCTTAGGAGCATATTTAACTTTTCTGCATGCATGGAGAATATGGATGGGTGCCTCAAAAGACGGCGCCGCCTGCATGCATGGTGCCAGCAAGTCGTTTTCTGCTGCAGCTTGCAGGAGGATCGACGACAAGTCCATCTGGAATGCACTCACTGTATATCCCCCGGCCCGGCCCACTGGAAAGATCGATATGCGTGTCACAGTCAGTCAGGCTATTCATCTCATTACTTGCATGCATGCTAGGTTACTTTCATTCCTCAATTCCAATTCCTTTCATACTTTAGAGGTAGACATTCTCTTTCACTATCGTCTGTCTGTCTACAAACACAGGTGTCTCTATATGTCTGTGTCTCTGCTGTTCGCTTTCACTCACACTGTAAATTTCTGTATCACGAGTCAGTACTTGATGTACTTCTTCTTTTGGATCCATATGCAGTTATGCACTCTCACCATCGATCATCTCCTAGTACCATATATACGTATCACATTCACATGTCTCTGCTAGCTGCATACATGAAGCATGCATGATATCAGTTTTGTCTTGCATGCCGATCATAACGTACTACGCGCGTTTGCTAGTTACCCTGCTTGTTACACGTAAATGAATATGAAATGAATGACCCAGATTCCAGAGAGCATGCACCACGATCCGCCCGTGACATGCGCTCTCTCTCTCTCTCTCTCTCTCTCTCTCAATAATCATGCATGGATGCATGTGAATATGTTCTTTTTTTGAAAACAGGTGGATGTGAATATGTGATACACAACCATGCATGTAGTGCACAGGTGCACTTACGAATGAAGGGGCTGTTTTTTTGGACTGATCACTGCTAGTAGCTTAGAGAGAACGATGGTCCAAGTTAAGTGATGCCTCTGTAATAAGTAAATAAAGGGAGAAGACTCCAATCATCATTATTGTAGTACGTTGTGGTAACCCCCTAAATGCATCTGCCTAAATTACTCACCTATGCAGTTATGAAATGTAATCTAAATTAAGTTGCTGTTAGGACCCACCCAGCAGGTTAATTAACCGAACCCAAATGTTAACAACTTAACGACTGAGCTTACGCTAATCATCAGCCCTGGTAATCCTGGAGACGGTAAAACTTTTTAAAACTAATTGGGATCTATTATATTGTTAGAGAAGCCCTTGTGTACATCCGTTGAAATCTCAATTTATAGGGTCATTTGTATTACTACTAGATCTTCCGTATTCTTTATACTCGAAATTTGGAGACTGGAAGTGGTAGGTGCCGTCTGGCAGCCTGCTGAGCAGCATGCAGGTCGTTGCGTTGCAGCATTCTTTGATAGGACCAGAAGGAAGGCAGGCAGGCATGGTCGATGATGATCGTCACGAGAATTCAATTGAATTGCAGCAATAATAAATCCTGTCGTAGCTGCATATGCAGCCACATTCATTCATTCTTTGCTGCGATTCGATATCGATCAGACTGGATTTCAAAATGTCCTGAATCGAGCGCGCGCAGACGAGGCAAGCAGCACACTACCCCATATTCACACATTACTGTCGGTTCCAAAATCCCCTTCACTGGCGGATTTTAAGCCGACACAATCAACTCGGCAGTGATGAGCTTATGACATCACTGCCGATTCGTGTTACCAACCGGCAGTGATAGCTAAGATATCACTGCCAGTTAGAAATACAAACGGGCAGTGATATCTTAGCTATCACTGCCGGTTTGCAATGAGACCCGGCAGTGATATAATTTTTATAATTTGTATTTTATTAATTCTTTTATTTTCAATTTGAGGGGATATCTTGGGGGGAGGTGGGAGTTGTGTTGGCGGTGATGCAATCGAATAATTGGATATGGATGTGGATCTCGACGTCACTACAAATCTATTAATGTTTATATTACAGAAATTCTAAAATAAAACGTATAAGTAACGAAGTAATTAAGAGTCGCATTACAATAGCCTATCCATATGTTCTCTTTCATAGGCCTTCTTGAACTTCTTGGTCTTGGCAATGCAGAATGATCTATTCTTGCTCAATACCTCGTCAGTAATAAACTTTGCTACTTCTTCTTGAATTCCTCTTATCTCGAAATCGACCAACCAGTTGTGACCATGTGCTTCGCGCTGTAATTAAATCAAGATGATATTTAGATGCAAAAATATAAGCAAAAACAATACAATTGGGAAGCCTACGTACTGCTTCATCTCCTTTGTCGGTTTTTGCACCAAAGTAGACAAGCATAGCCCACATCACATAGAACCCGCATTCATTATTCCCCGCCGGTTGGTCTAGGGTCTTGATATCATGCATATACTTAGCCGTGAATGGTTCACTCCAATTCTTGTGCTTCTTGCTATCGATATTTTTCCAGTCAGTTAAGGCCTTCATTCTGTGTGACATTATAAACAAAGTATCAAGGCCATGGACATTACAATGTCCTATGTGATTAGAAAGTAGTGTTGTGATATTGGGTTCGCTTACTTATTCAATACATTGACTAGATCGTCGATTTGAGAAAGTGGCTTCTTCTTGGAATCCCACACCTCGATATGTGAATTTAGAAGACAAATCTCTACGAGGACATAATGGTTGCTGCAATCACGAGGGAAAGTCCATGTTACTAAATGTCATATATATTAAGCGAATAAACACCAAAGTGAGGGCCGAGAACACATACTCGCAGTTGTAGGGTAGGAGTATGTTTGTTTTTTTATTTTTCAACATCCTTTCAAACTTAATCTTCAAACTTTTTGGCACATAATCATCTTGACACCCGGCAGTGCATGTTGTCTCGTTGACAAATACGGGATCCAAGAAGTCTACATGCATCAGGCGCCTCCGTAGGCACCATTTTGCCATACACCTGCATAATAAACAAAGGATATATTCAAATGCAGATCACGTGCTTTATTATAACATCGTGAGGGTAGGGTACTTACATAGTCCATAACATCAAAATCTGTACATCGAGCGAGCGCCGTTGGAAGAACTGAAAGAGGACTTCATAATAAACACTATGCACCTCTTCTTCAGGATGATTAAAAATCAGCCTGGGAGGGATACAAACTTCAAAACCAATGTAGTCCCCTTTGGCAGTATCGAGGGTGTAATAATCATGCAACTGTCGCATATATGTTGGTAACTCTTTATACTCTTGTTCAGTGGCGACCAAAGGTTTGCCTCTTGAATACTGGTATGCGACAGCTGCTGATTCAAACTATCTTCTTCCATAATATAACTCCACGGCCTCCTCCATGGATATGCCCATGTTGTTGGCCAAGTTCTGTATCTGTAGCAAATGTTGGGTCTGTATTTCTGTTTCTCTAGTCTGATTGCTCTCTTTGTTGTCTGCCTTTCAAATTATGTCTGTTGCATCCATGGAGGGAGACTAGCTATTCGCTTAAAGAAGAAAACAGATGCTTCCTTGGTTCTTGGATGCTACTCCACAGTCTTGCCCTTTATCAAAGAAGTAATCCTAGCATCCACCTTGTTCTTCTTGCTTATCTTGGGAGCATTACCAACTGAAGACGATGACCTCTTCTGTTGGGAGGTCGAACCTGATCTTAAAGAACGAGATGGAGGAGGAGGAGGAGGAGGAGGAGCAGGAGTCTTCTTCTTTGGCGGTGGGGGAGGGGAAGGTGGAGGAGGAGGAGTCTTCTCCTTTGTCGGTGGAGGAGGAGGAGTCTTCTCCTTTGTCGGTGAAGGAGGAGGAGGAGGAGGAGACTTCTCCTTTGGCGGTGGAGGAGGAGGAGGAAGAGGAGGAGGAGGAGTCTTCTCCTTTTGCCGTGGTGGCGAGGGAGAACTAGGGTCTTCCTGTCCAAACACAGGATAGTAACCCTGGGAGGTGGTGATGCCAATGATTCATCGTCATCCTCATCATCTGAAGATGGCTGGTCATCAAGCTTGATGAAACGTTTGCGCCAAGCCACATCAGTGCCCAAGTTTTGAACAAGACGCGGCCTATCTTCCTCCACTGGGTAATCAATATGTATCTTATTAAACTTCTTATCCAAGATCTTATCAATGCTGACCCTGGCATACCCGAGTGGCATTGACTTGCCATGAATGATACCGTATCCTCTCGGAAAGGCTTGTCCGACCACGACCTTGTCTTTTGTCCACTGCTGACGGATGTACAACCTAACATTAACAGGTTCAGTGATGTCGTCCACCGGATGATGAGCATTGACCTCTTTTTCGTCAGGCATATGGGTAGATCCACAGCTACTGCAACCCTTGAGCACTGGGCTATTCCACGTCTGGACAGGCTGCGGTTGTGCCGAACACATGGATTACATAGCTGTCATAACTCTGCATCAACTTGAGCAGCTATCCGTGCTTCCATGCTATCTTCGATTTCCTTTTTCCACCTTTGGAGCTCTTCTTCTCTTTGCAATTTAGCCCTCGCCCGGCTCTTATAGGATGAAGATTTGCCTTCGAAGGCTTTCTCCTAAGGAACGATCCTAGCTCCTCTTGTGCGACCGGGGTGCTTCTTGTTCCCAAGAGCTTGGGTGAGCACATTATTTTCTCTATCCGACATGCGAATTCCTCTATTCACTTCGTCAGTTATCATGAAATCCTCTAGAGGAGGTCGGTGATGGTGGGTTCACTCTCAGAAGAAAGCCTCCCGGTACTGTCGTACCGTGCTCCCCTTGCGAGAAGGTAGTTGACTGATCTAGGCTGCCAATCGCTTGTCTTGATCCTTACGCCGCTCTGCTCTAGTTTCTGGACTTTCGTTTCCTATTCTGAAATCTTTCTGACATAGCCACATGATCCTAGGTGATGAGGATCCTTTGCCTTCTGCGAGTTTGCTCTATTTCTTTCGCTTGCTGCTTTGGCCTCTTCGGATAGCTTGTAAGACTTGAACTCCTCCTAGAAGTCCCTCTACTTAGCACATTCCCCTCTCTCAAAGTTTGGTTTCCTGTCTTCCTTGTCTAACTTATATAAGGTTCCGTTGAAAGTCTTGAACGAACGACCCATGATTTCCTTGGCCTTCTTCTTGACTGTAGCCTCATCATAGTTGTTAGGGAAAGTAAAATAACCTTTCAGCTTATTCCAAACTAGCTCCTTCTCACTTTCTGGAACCCTCCACAGGTCATCCTCATGACCAGTCCATTTCCTATACTTGATCGGGATAAAATCTCTGACAAGTGTCCTGATGATATTCTTGTATGGGCCCAAAGCTTTGAGAGGCTCCACCGGCTCTCCTTCCTGAGGCCCAGGTGTTGCATGTCCAAGCGTGTCGCGAGAGAATCCTTCGTTGTCCCCCCGGTGTTCATCAACGTGTTAAGAGTGTTACCGCACACATTTTTAGTTATGTGCATTGGATCAAGACAATGACGTACACTCAAAAGTGGCCAGTAAGGTAGTTTCCAGAAGATTGACTTTTTCTTCCAGATACTATCAGCAGGCGCTGGTACTGCCCCTTCCCCCTTTCTAAGGACTACATCTATGAGTTTGCTTACTTGTTTAAGTATCTATTTGCTGTCGCGATACTTTGGGGTCCACGCTTCTCAATAGTCCCATTGAAATCTTTTCTATTCCTGCGGTAAGGATAATCTTTTTGTAGGAGCCTACGGTGTCCCATATAGACCATCTTCTTGTTTTCTGGAAGATGTATAGCATCCGTCTCGTCCAAGCACTCGACACACCTAGTGCATCCTTTTGTCTTCTCTCCAGACAAGCAACCTCGCCCTGGCAGGTTGGTGATTGTAGCGATGAGTATAGCCTTTATCGTGACATGTTCTTTTTTGTACTCATCCCAAACATCCTTCACACCCTTCTCCCACATCTGTAGTAGTTCATCGATCACTGGTTCTAGAAGCACATCGATATCATTGCCAGGTTGTTTTGGGCCTTGGATTAGTAGTGGCATCTAGATGTATGACCGTTTCATACAAGGCCAAGGTGGAAGGTTGTATATACATATCATCACTGACCAAGTGCTATGATTGCTTCTAACCTGATCAAACGGATTCATCCCATCTGTGCTCAAACCTAACCAAAGATGCCTTACCTCTCCACCGATGTTCTTATAGAACATAGTGTTGATAGTCCTCCAGTCCGACCCATCGGCGGGATGCCTCAACATTGTATCTTTCTTTCGCTCTTCGCCGTGCCAGCGCAACAGCTTCGCTGACTTTGCATTTGCAAACAAGCTATGCACTCGCGGAGCTATAGGAAAATACCATACGACCTTTACGGGCCCTTCTCTGGTCTTGCTACCCTCATTTGACGGCCCTTGCTTGTATCAGGGAGCTTTACACTTGGGACACGTATCCAAGTCTTTGTATTTTTCTACATGGTACAATATGCAATCGTTGGAAAAAGCGTGGATTTTCTCAACCTCGAGGCCGATTGGATTGCTTGGCCAGATAAGTATTTTCTGGTAACTCGTTACCCTTTGGGAGCAGTTTCTGTATTATATCTAACAAGTTATCAAAGCCTTTATCACTCAATCCATTCATTGATTTGAACTCTAAAAGCAAGATGTTGGCTTCCAGTTTGCTTATTAGACAGGTTGGATACAATGATGTTTTTGCATCCTTTCCCATGATCTCCAGTTTTTTCAACTGCGTAGCACTAAGGAATCCACCCTGCACATCATGCAGGAGCTGAGAAATGCCATCATTTTCCTCTGTGTCGTCAGCTAACGTATTGCTAAACACACTGTTATTGGTAGACATAGATTCTGTGTAATCATCAGTAGGCAGAAACTCGTTTAGAGATATGCTAGGTATGGGAACATCATTATTATTTTCTTATCCACCATTTTGACCAACCTCCCCATGCAAAGTCCAAATCATGTAGTCTCTCATGAACCCCCTAGTAATCAGGTGCAATCGTATATGCTCCATATCGCCTCATTTTCTCGTATTCTTGCAATCTTGCATGGGCAGAATACAGGCTGCGAGTCCCCAGCATTGGCTATGGCGAACTTGATGAAATCATCGATACCCGTCAAGTACCGTCGGTCCGTACATGACAGATTGTACATCCACCTTCGATCCATGCCTGCAGAGGGAAAATGGGCAGGTGTAACACCCGGAAATTTTCAATTTTTAAAAATAGGAATTTAATTTGATTTATTTATGCAATTGATTGAGCATTTAATATATAGAATAATATTTTTTGTGAATTAAAATAAACCCTTGGGCATAGAAACATGTTATGTTGCATACATGCCGCTGCACATATTTATTTCCTGAGATTTGATTGGATTTTGCAAGGGTTCAAAACTTAGTTTGAAAAGTTATTCGGAAAACAAATTTGAAAATGAGTTTTAAAAAGAAAGGGGAAAAATCGGTCCTTGTTGCCCTCTCGGCTGATAGGCCTACTGGCCTCCTCTTCCTTTCCTGTGTAAGCCAGCCCAAATCTCTCTCTCTGGCCCAACCCGATCCAAGGTCAACTCCAGCTCCTGCGCGCAGCAAGCCCAGCTCGGAGCCAGCCCAGGTTGGCGCGTGCCGTCCCCTCCTCTCGGTCTCGCTGACACGTCAGGCCCACGGCTCAGCGTCGTCTCCCTCCTCAGGACGGAGTCCGAGCGGAGCAAGAGCGCCGCCTCCAACAGAAGGCAACCGCCGGATTTTTCGGCCGAGTCCATCCCGTGCATGCCTCCACTGGCCCATAAAAGGAAGCCGCGACCCTCTTCCCACTCCCTCTACCGCTGACGCGTAGGGCCCGCTGCCCCGCGCCATCCCCTTCCTCCAGTCGGAGTCCGTGCGAGGCACGAGCGCTCCCTCCTCTGGGTCGAGTCCCAACCGAGTCCAGCTCTCCTACACCTCCCTCGCGCCCCTACATAGGTCGGCCGAGCCCTGCCGTCCCTCCCCACAAGTTCCCGAGCAAGCCACGCCCTCCAATTTTGCCCTAGCCGCCGCCCCGAGCTCCGCCGCCGCCGTCGATTTCTCCTCGGGAGGACTTCTCCGTCGAAATTGGTTATTCTCCAAGCTTCGCAGCAAGGTCAGGGACCTTCCCAACCCCTTCTCCCTCGGTTTTGTGCACTATAGCCATGATGCCGAGCTTCGCCGCCGCCAAAGTTCCGCCACCTAGCTCGCCGCATCCTCTCCAAGCTACCTCTGTGGCAACCGAAACCATAGATAGGTTTAGCTTGAGCTCCTCTTGCTCCCCGACCAGATCCCGAGGTGTGCCGAGCTTCCTAGCCCCGAAAACGCCGTCTCCGGCCATCTTCCGGCGAGGAATCGGCCGGGCGCCGCCCGACTCCGGCGACCAGGGCCGCCCCTCTTTCTCCCGAGCTACCCTGCGCCGTCCACGGCCGATCCAACGGCTCACAGTGAGAGATACCCTTTCGCCGGCACTTTTGCAAAAGAGCCCCTGAGCTTTTTAATGTTCTAACCCGCGGTCCTTTGGCGTATTCCTCAGATTACGCTTTCCTATTTAGAAAACGTATTTCCTCGGTTTTAATTCAAAAGGCGTTTTCAATATTTACAGATTTGCCAGTCAGTTTATTTCGGCCATATTTTATTCGTTTTAACTCCGATTTGATCCGTTCAAGTCTCGTTAGATTCATAATTTCATAATCTACCTAATGATGCTACTATTACTCATGTTTTCAACTTTTAAAATTCGAGATTAGATTTAATCTATTATTTTATTAAAGTAAAACTTGTTTATTTCATAACTTCTCCGTTTGAACTCCGATTTTCGTGATCTTTATATCGTTGGAATCGTAGCGACGCATAGATTATTTTTATACACTTTTCAATCTGTTTTTCCACTGTTAGTGTACTGTTTCTAATATAGATCTTGTTTGCTTCGTGTATGATTGCCTCGATGATTGTGTGGTGATTTTATGATCAAGTTCAGACGGTGAGCAATACGTTGGTGATCAAGAGTATGTTGAGGATCCAAGTTCTCCAGAGCACTTTGATCAAGGCAAGTATAGTATGGACCATCCTTGTTGCCTATTCACCTTAATCACTAAATTCATGATGCATGTGTCTACCTTGGCAACTATAGTGTTTATTCCTAGTTTTGATACCTTGATCCTTGTTACCTATGAGATTGTATTTGAGTAGTGATGCTAGTGCTTTGATGGGTCATGATCTTATGAACTTGAATAATTGATTATGAAATAAAAGTTAAAAGATGCTTTTTAGCAACATGGACTAAGGACTTATCTGTAAGTATGACACCGGGACTTACAGCGCAACCATGGGGGCTATATGGCTCTGGCTTTAGTCAAGTATGGAGTTACTTTCTACCATGCTATTAATCTTGAAAGGTTCCTTACCGAGCTGGTTGTTTTGCGGCTCCTGTCCTAGTGTGTACTGCTGCGTGTGTGTGCCACTTGGAAGGAGGGCTCTACCGCCCCTTGCCATTGTGCCCGGATTGATTGGTAACTTGTTAGAGAGCCTTTTGAAAGACTTCATAGTGAGACCCTGTTATGCATCGTGGCAGTGTAGTGTGGGCCTTGCAAACCCCGACACATGGGAATCACGACTCATGGTGAAAGTGTGCAACCTCTGCAGAGTGTAAAACTGATATATCAGCCGCGCTCACGGTCACGAGCGGCCTTGAACGTCTTACAGGAATTTAACTAATTGAATATTGATTTATTTGAAGTTTCTATTGATATTTATTCCATATTAATTATCATGTTTATATGATCATGCAAATTTTGTTCCTTGGTATATTCTATTGCTGCTACTCAAATTGCTAAAATATGATCAATTAAAAGCAACCACTGTCAACCAGTGTTATGCCTTATTTGAGCCTCATAAACCCGTGCTATTCTTGTTGAGTACGACATGTACTTACGCTTGCTTTATTTTTCATATTTCGATAAAAATCCCAGATGGGTAACAGATGACTATGAGGATTCTTCTGAGGATTATTAGGATTGTGTTCACCAGTCAACTATTTCCTGTGGATTGGAGTCTCCGAGAGAGTTATATATATTCCGCTGATATTTATGTAAAGATTCTGTGATATTATTCATTATATATTAAACCTTGTGATGGTACTATGTAATTTGTCGCTTATGTGTGTGATTGATCTCTGGGCGCACATAAGTTGGTTCATTCAATTTTATCCTTTAAAATTGGGTGTGACAGCAGGGCAGAGAAAACATAGGAAAATTTTAATAAGCCTTTCGCAACCATATTATTTGAAGCACAGAACCTTAATGTATTCTTTGAAAAATTTGAAATTGTTTGCCCTATAAAAATTCAAATCGGTCGCGCTATAAATTTGAAATAGATAGCACATACAAAATAATTGTTCTACAATATGCTGTGTAAAAATGGATTCAGAAAACATAAGAAAAATTGAGGCTCCATCATAAACAACATTAATTGCCCAAAAAATTCTAAAAACAATAATGTACCTATAAACAATGGTTGCCACATAAATTACAATTGCCAAAAACAATTATTCTACAACATGTCACATAAAAATAAAGGAACAAATTATAAAATGCAACCCCTCTTCTTGATCATGAACAATAATATATAGCTCCAATTGAAATTAAAGGTGGCAATGGTTTTAACTAACCTTTTGAATAGTGGATTTACCACAACCTTGATGCCTTCCTCAAGATCCAACCCAAATGTGCTCTCTAAAATGGAGGAAGTAAACAACTACAATAAGAATCAATCTCCAAATACAAAAGTAATGTAAATCTACAAATTCAAAGAAGTGTGCTTGTTACAAACCATAAGCTAGAAGATCTTCACCATGCTTGAGCTTCCAAGAGTTTCCTTGAGCAATTCGGTGAAGAGCAGCCGCAACAATGGAGGTCGTAGGGAAGAGCAGCCGCAACAATGGAGGGGAAGAGCAGCCGCAACAATGGAGGGGAAGAGCAACCGCGCACCGTTCTGTTTCGTTGGGACAGAGGAGGAGGGAGGGAGCTCGAGCTGTAGTTTATATACTGCAGTAGTATCACTGGCGGTTCCAGCGACGAACCGGCAGTGATACATAGCATCACTGCCGGTTCGTGGCTGGAACCGACAGTGATACTGCGGAGTAACATCACTGCCGGTTCCAGCCATGAACCGATAGTGATACCTAGCTTCACTGCTCGTTGGCTGCCGGCCCAATCATTTGGGGTTTGAACTGGCCCATCACTGCCGGCCCAAAACAAACCGGCAGCGATGGATCGGCAGTGATGTTTGAATCTGTAGTAGTGGCAGCTAGCAGCGCTGCTCTTCTCCGCACTGCAATGAAAGAATTGGCAGGAAGGCAGGCGTACTAGCTGCTAGCGGCTGTCCGGCCGGTCGTCCATGACTAATCTTCCTTAATTTTTCACCGATCCCCTGGTAGCTGCGTGCCTCCGTGGATCATTCCTTTGGGTGGCCCGCTGCAGCCAGCAGCCTGCCAGAGTGGGGAGCCGACCAACGCTGCATCTGGATATGTACATGGGTAAGACCAACTGCAGCGCATACTGTAAAATGCTTCTACAGGAACGGGTTACTGGAAAAACGTCTGCAGCGTTGTCCGCCATCCAGTCCGGAAGGAGCGGGTCTCCGCAATATTCAGCGATGTCCAGGAGCTCCGGTATCAGTCGTGCGGGACCACGCGCCAAGCCTGAACACGCGCGCGAGAGAGACCAGCGTGAGAGAGAGAGGAGAGAGAGGTGACAGCAGTGGCAGACCCCACTATTTTCATAGGCTAAAAAAAGCTATAATTCACAACCAAAACACCAAATTAAATTTCAATTGTATCATTAAATTCGTTTCAATAAATCCTTCAAAACAAGATCTCTTATGGATATATTTAGATAAAATTACAAGTGGACCCCACTGATGGTAGTTGGTATAGAGTATGAGATATAGAGGATGATGGGTGCGGAAGAAACGAGTATAGAGAAGAGAATCTTAATGACCAGGATGTATAGAGGAGGAAAATAGAAGATGATGAGTGCGGTTGGTCTAAACAAGAGATTGGTTTTTTTAGGGGTCAGGTTTATTATAATTATAACCTTGAAAGTTGAGGCATAATAAAAATGTAAAGTTCAGAAATGATGGTGACAAAAGGTACAACAAAAATACTATTATACATCATGTAAACATATGACCAACCTAAGATATACATTTGCAAGCTATAACTGTGAGTGCAAGTAAAAATCTTTTCTCATAAAAAATTGAGTAAGGATGGTCCCAATAGAGCAACCATGGGCACCTATGGTGCATTCACGACACATGGCCATGCACATGCATCCAACGCATGTTACATTGGACTATCTCCACTGTTGGTATTTTTCCTTTCTGAAGCAACTAGGACCCTAATGGATTTCGGTGATTATGACAACAAGAGATTATTATGACTAAGGTGTGTTTTGCAGCGGCAAATTGAAAGTTAGGTCATAATAATGGTAAGTCGTGATTGATTCATGCCCTACTCAGATGGAATTCGTTTTCGGTTTTCAAAGGATGGACGTTCAAAGTGCCGTTTGGTATTGAGAGGCACTTACAGTAGTTTAATGCTTTATTTTTCTTTTGGCCGTACTATTAAGGGGGTATGAATGAGTAGCTTGACCTAGATAAGCCTATTCCTGTTTAGGTGTGGTACACACTTATTAAAAATAGCCCTAGGTACCCTAGAGAGAGTTTGAGATCGATAGGATCAAAGTTTGTTTTAGGAAAGTTTTCGATTCGGTGAAGTTTTGATCAATTTTGGAGCTCCGGACACTGGTGTGAGACTTGATGCGGACTAATGGTGAGCGTCTGGAGGACATGTGACTTCCCCAAGTTGCTTCTTAGGCACCTAGGAGCTCCGAACGCTAAGGTGGGCACCGTATGGACCATTATGTGAGCATCCGGTTGCCTGTCAGCTATGAGCATTGTCCAAATGTTTTGAGCAGTGTTCGCTCGGACCATTGTTCCGTGCGTCCGGAGGTGGCCAAAAGTGATCAGAGAGGGTATGAGGTGTCTGGACGCTGTCTAGGCCTAGGGTCCGGACCTTTGCTCAGCGTCCGAACGCCATCTGCACAGTGTTGGTGACAATAGCCATTGTGAGAGTCTGGACGCGGGGTGAATGGTCCGAAGCAGGCCATTGTCCGAGTCTAGAGATGCCGAGTCTGCTAATTTTGCTCTGAATGGTTAGTTTTCGAAGTGTGGGGTATTTATACTTCTCCAACTCCTCCATATAATAGCTCTCTTGCTCATTTGATTAGCTGAGAAACACCTTGGGGTGCTTGTGAGTGCAAGAGCCTAGTGAGATGATTGTGATTTGAGAATCAAGGCTAGTAACCTCACTAGTGCAAAAAGAGAGTAGCAAGTGTGCATCTACCCATCTCATTAGGCTTGTTGTGGTCAAGTGAGAGTTCATTGCTTGTTATTCTTGATGATCGACATCATCTGAACGGTTCGATGGTGATTGGGAGCTTGGTAATCATCCGGTGGTGTTTGTGGATGACCTAACTCATCTTTGAGCGGTTTTTGATGATTCACCGTGTTGGAGTGGCGAAGAATCAGCCCGTAGAGAGCACTTGATCCTTGCGTGGATCGAGGGAGAGCTACACCCTTATGTGGGTGCTCCAACTGAAGACTAGTGGGGAGTGTCGACTCTCCGATACCTCAGGGAAACATCTCTTGTTCCTCTCCTCTCTTTACTTTGTGCAATTTCCTTTAAGTACTTTACATTCTTAGAATTACCATGATAGAATAGGAGGCTTTGCAAAGACGTATTCAATCACATGAGGAACCACAAAAACGCTTATGCACTATAGTGGGATATTTGTGCGCTTCACGAGGGAACCAAAAGTGAGCATGAGGAACACTATTATCTTGTGATGCAAAAGGTTAACTCTTTTGAAATGCTTCCTCAGGAAAATGCTATTGAAATGTATTCTCTGATTGCATAACATTGTAGAGGAAGTCAATGAGCTTGGACTCAAATCACACCACCCTGAGGTTGCACATTAATTCTCTCCTTGAAGGGGTTGACTTTTAGAATATGGGATGTTTTATATTCATGTGGAATGCAACAACATTGTACCCTAATTTTTTCCATACATTTTTGGCATGCAAACTTTGTATCTGGGTGTTGAGTTGCATGCCAAAAAGTTTAGTCATGCCAGACACAACATGCGCCCCATGATGCTTTTTTACCCTCTTTTGGGACTCTTATGTGCCAAATACAAAATGCGAAAGAGAAATTTTTGGTTATTTTACAATATCATGTTTAGTTTCATTTTGGAAAAAGATGAGACAAAACACCAAAACTTTTTGCAAAATGAAGTAACTAAAGTCCCGTTTGACATCGCTCAGTTTTTTTTTTTTTTTAGAGAAGCCATTTGGCGCACTTTATTGATCTCTCAAACAGTGTTACATCGTTCACCAAAGCTTCAAGATTAAACCTAGGGGGTTCATCGACCCAATTACATAGAGATTTTGAGCCCATTGCTAATCTAGCTACTTCATGTGCTACTCTATTATCTTCCCTATTACAATGATCAATCGAGATGAATGTAAATTCCTGCCATAGTAGTCCACATTCTTCGTATACTGGGGCGCTCGCTGTTGCTGAGAAACCTCCCTCCTTCATTGTCTCTACCACCTCCAGGCAATCAGCACAGATCGTCAATCGGCTGCAGCCTATTAGCTTGTGCTAGTTTCATCCCTTCCCTGAGCGCCAGCGCTTCAGCCACAGGGGCGTCCAACACATGCTCAAAATATTTTGCATTTGCGTCAATAAAACATCCACCAGAATCTCTTATCACAGCACCTGTGCTTCCCGATCCGCGATTTTGGTTGTAGCTTGCATCTACATTCAGCAGGAGAACATCCTCCGGAGGTCTCTTCCAGCCTTCCTTTGCTTTAGGTGCTGCCCTTTTGTAGTTTGTAACAAGCGCCGCTATTGCCATGGCCGATTTTGTCGGATTTTGAACAGTTTCACCATGGGTCAGTTTCCTACGCTCCCACCACAGGTACCACCCTCCAGTGGGTATAAACTCCGCCAAACCAATATGATTCAAACTCGGAGCCTGCATTGAGACTCTAATAACTTCCACTACCACCACAGACCCTGACCTCTCACTTTGCATTACCTTGTGAATCTCATCTGTCAATCCCAGCAAGCGCCAAATTTCCTTTGCTCTGCTGCAGCTGAACAGAACATGCTTAATATCTTCACACCCTTCATGGCAAGCAGGACAACTCCCCACATTTCCAATATGTCTGTTTGTCAAGATACCTCTGCACGGCAGGAGCCCATGAAGCTCTTGAGCTGTTTTGATAATGTTGTTTGGCAAAGTAGTTTCACCAATAACTTTATGTATGGTTGTGAGAGAAAGATGTGGGAGAGAGCCGAGATGAGCTACTTTTTCAGTTTCTTGTCAACTCATCCTTTTATGAGAGGAGATGAACAATAGCTTCGTCTATAAAGTTGTTTTTAAAAAGGTTGTTTGAAAATAAACAACTCACAACGGCTCATGAAACTGTTGTAAGATATACTTAAACAAGCCCTATGTTTGTATACGTTGTGGGTGATTTTGGCTGTCCCGTCCGCGCTCTGAAATACGGTGAGACTGAATGAATGATTTCACTGCCAACTGCTCTGATGTACTACTACTAGTGCAGGTGCTGTGTGTTCTACTGTACAGTAGTCATCCACGCACCGATCTTTGCAACTAGTGGGTGGAGGTACTGATCAGAGGTCAGGGCCCTTAATTTGCATTATTTGGGTGGCCGGAGAGTAACTTTGCAATCGACGCGTGCTTGCGACGAGCATTAAATTGGATAGCTGATCCCTTGTCCTCCCTTCATAATTACAGCATTTAGAGGCCTGAATTGGGATTGGATGCATACTAACTTGATTGCTAGGATGCGCTCCGATCATTTCGTCTCTCATACTACACAGTAGTGCGTACGTACGTACTCGTATTAGCAGGCGGGCGATGGATCTGTCTTTCCATTTGAATTTTTGAATCAGCCAGCTAGCTAGCAGTACTGTATATTTTGAAATCGTAACGCAAATACGGCAGCAGCAGGCTATACGAGACGAGATCTAGAGCAGATTTGATTAGTTTACTTATTATTACTATACGCTAGTACTAGCAGGTAGTAGTAGATACTACTGTTGTTCGTTCCTGGTCTGAATGCTACTTCTAGTAATAATTAATTTAATTTACCAACAGACAACTGGCACAGTATAGATGGTGGGCTACCTAGCAGCTGCTTGACTGCATGCAGGCAGCATGAATGATGACGACGATGCTTCGAAATGGAGCAGTAAAAATCTCTTCTACTCCGATGGATGGATCTAGAAGTGATTAGAGGAGGAGTTTAGCTTTGCTGTGGCAGTTGATCGAACAAGAGGAGCTTTGTTTTCTTCACTGAAAAAGAGGAGGATCACATTCACATCGTAATTGAAGCTAAAACTTTAAAAACGTTGTTTTGGTGTTCGTGCCAATCATTTGACTTAGAAAATACCGATAATATTTTCATCTTCAAATAAATTTGTTAAAAAACTAGACCTAAAGATCTATCCAATGATACTAATTATGTATTATAAATATTAATATTCTTTTATATAAATTTCGTTAAAGATATTTTCTCGGGAAGCGAGAATGACATTTTTTTTAGGGACTGAGGGAGTAGAGAGGTAGTATGTGTAACAGTGTGAGGATAGTAGGGAGATGCAGTGGTGTTGTTGGGCATCACACCTGCTTAATTGTCCTATCAGAGAGAGAGAGAGAGGGAGGGAGATTCCTTCGGATTTACAGTCAGTCAGTAGCAGTACGAGTTGTTACGGTGGGTGCCTCAAATTCAGTGCGGCCAGTGGGAGGACGAAACGTCACCCACTCCCATCCGTTATCCGCTAATCCCATGGATTAATTACTGCGTCCATGATGTCACTACTGCTGTCTCTCTGTTGACAAGTGAGTGATTAGTGTGCCTGTGACTGCATGCCATGCCTGCCTGGGGATCGGATTAGCATTTACTAAGAGTAACCATTAACCAAAGCAAGCTGGCAGTGTGGTAACTACGTAATTAATGTAATAATTGACGAGGAGAAATGCATATGCATGGGCAGGCCAGCAGCAGCAGCAGCATGGCAATGCAAGGGGGGGGCCTTGAGGTGGGAGCCATTTGTTTTTGTCTTTGGAATCATCCTCCTCGGCCGTCCGTCATGTCGTCGTCATCCTCATCCATCTCTCTCATCTCTTGGTCTTGGATGATGCATGCATGAGTGAGGCAGCTCAGCTGTGATTGATCCCCCCTGCATCTGCATGCATCTGCAGCTGCATGCCTTTCCGCTTCCCAAAGCTAACCTTATGGGGGTGTTCAAAGGCCGGGTAAGGGTAACCTAAACTAAACCTTTTGGGACTGATTCTTACGGGGAGGTTAAAGTAGCAGCTAGCATGTTGTCAAAAAAAAAAAAAAAAAAAAAAGTAGCAGCTAGCAGTATAACGAAGAGCGTGCAGAGTAGATACCTCCCTTTCTTATGGCCACGTGATGGCGAGGTGACGACTGCTTTTCATTTTGCATTACACTCACAAGCAGCTACTTCTAGTGCATATATACATATAGGACAACGACACTGGTTTTTAAAGCATAACTTTAACTTTATATTTCTGTAAAAATATTTATTGAAAAGTAATATATATATACTTTTATGAAAATATATTTAAAGACAAATTTATTTATATAGTTTTTATATTTTCAAACTCATCAATTTGAAAGTAATTTATTATTTATATTCTCAATGTTTGACCTAAAATATTTTCTAAAACGATATATTTTTTTTCCTATACGAAGAGAGTACTATATAGTATGCATGCATGAATGAGAACGATCACCAGCATTGTTTGATATACACACTATTGGAACAGTATGTGTGCATGAGTTGTATATGCTATAGCTGCTGCATCTTTCAAATTGCAGCTAATAACAACAACTAAGGAAGAGAGGAAGGGGGTACGTAGTAGCACGTGGTGTGGGTCGCATACGCATTCTTCCCAGCAGCTCGATCAAGCATGATGATCCCGATCTCATTTTCAAATTTGGAGGGAAATATATAAACGCACTACTGTGTCTTAAGAGTGGTAATATCATCATAGGAGTATACTACTATTATAGTACTGCTACTAGTCACAGTAATGGGAAGGGAACAACAGCCCGGACCGGCGCGCGCCCATGCACGGGGTGGTGTGTGAGTCCAAGACAGGAGCAGGGTGCAGGGTGGGCTCTGAAATTGAAGTTGATAGACACACAGCATGCTGCTGAGTTCCTACCCCTATAGTATGATAACAGCTTTCCACTGTCGCTTGATGTTTAGAAACTGCAGCTAGCGTTATTCCTTCATTTCCTCACGCTCGCCATCCCTTCACATGACACGAACCCAATGCAAATGCCATGCTGACTTCATCACCTCACACACGCACACACACACCAGCTAGTGGACTCCAAATTATTTTCGCACTTTGATATTGCCGTCCGGTCCGGACATCTCGCTATCGTCTCCCTTCCCAAGCTTAACTACTTCCTCTCACCAAACACAGTACGACTAGTATCTCACTCACACTCACACTAGCTCCCTTCCTTTTAATTCCCTCTCCAGCTTCAAACTCTCCCTCCTTCCCTCGCAGATCTCCTCCACCTTCAAATTCTCCCTCTCCCTCCTTACCTTCCTTGTTGCATCGCAGTAGCTTGATCATCTTCAGTTCTTCACAAAAGCCATTCTTTCCACCATCACCAACCTGCGAGCTAGCTGCAGCGGGCAACCACGTCTAGCTACCATGGGCCGGAAGACAAAGCAGTCGTCGTCGTCGTCGTCGTCGTTCTGGTACTCACGGAGCCGTTCTTCCTCCGCGCCGACCACGCCGAGGCCGGAACCAGCAGCGGAACCACCCGTGGGGTGCATGTCCATGGTGCACTACCTCATCTTCGCGCCGGGCGCCGGCTGCGTCGGCCGCCCGCCCACCTCCTCCTCCTCTGCCGCCATCGTCACGCTCCAGGACGGCCGCCACCACCGCCGGCGCGACGACGACGACAAGCAGAGCGGCTTCGAGGCGCCCAGGAACAGCCTTGACCTCGACGGCGACAACCCCAACGACATCCAGGTCGGCCGGCCACTCTTGCTAATTGCGTGCCTTCTTGCGACATTATCATTTGCTAATTGCGACATTGTTACGCTGTCTCTGTCTCTGTCTGCCTGTCTTGCAGATTGGCGTGCAGATCGAGCCGGTGTTCGACGCCCTCGCCGGCAGGAAGACGACGAGCAGCACGCGCCGCACCACCAAGAAGCCCACCGCGCCGTCGTCGGAGGCGGAGACGCCCAGGACGCCCAGCCTCGTCGCACGGCTCATGGGCATCGACGGCCTGCCGGACTCGCCGTCGCCGGCGCACCACAAGAAGCAGCCCACCGGTAGAAGATCGACCACCGCCTCCACTACCAAGGAGAACAACGACGGCAGCAGCTGCTGCGGCTCCCCGCTGGCGGCCAAGGGGGAGAAGGAGAAGAAGAAGCGCGTGATCCCGGAGTCCATGAACCGGCGGGAGCCGCTGCGCAGCCTCAGCTGCAACGTGGTCGCCATCGCCGAGGCGGCCCGGTCGCTGCCGGAGACGCCGCGCGCGTCCACGTCGGCGCCGGCGCGCGCGTCGTGGGACGGGCCCAGGCTGTCGCTGCAGGCGCTCAAGGAGAACGTCCTGGACCAGCGCCGCACACTACATGTCCATGCCAAGCTCACCCACCTCCTTGTCGTCCGCCGCCGCCGGCGAGAGGAAGACGAAGAAGAAGGATGCTGCTGCCTGCAGCCGCCGCCGGAGCAGCCGGGACGAGAAGGCGGCCAAGGAGCACGCGCGCGAGATCCTCCGCCACGCCAAGGAGACGGTCGCCAGCCGCAAGTCTGCTGCTGCTGCCAACAACAACAACAGCGCGTCCTCGTCGCCGGCGCCGGAGAAGAAGAGGCAGAGCATGAGCAGCTGCTTTAACAACAAGGAGAACGTGATGGAGGACGCCGCCAAGCTGCGTGCCGTCGTGGTTCATCAACAACCTGCCAAGCCCACGACGGTGGCGCCCCCAAAGCCCCGCGCCGAGCATCATCATCACAGCCCCAGGGTGGCGCTGGCGCCGAGGCAGCAGCAGCAGCAGCCGTCGTCGTCCCCGCCGCCGCCGCCGCAGCGAGCGAAGCCGTCGCGTCCGCCGCCGCCGCCGCCGCCGCTCGACCCGCCGCCCACCCGAGCGAGGAAACCGGACGGGTGCGAGCGCTTCGCGACGCGGATCAAGAAGCCCGCGGCGTCCGCGCCGGCGACGACGTCGTCGGCGGCGGCGCCATCAACGACGACGGACTGCCGCTCAGCAGCGGTACTGGCTGGCGTTTCGTCGTCGCCGCCGCCGCCGCTGGAGGAGGACCCCGAGTACAGGTACCTGCGGGCCGTGCTGGAGCGCGGCGGGTTCATGCGGCCGTCGCCGCCGCCGGCGCCGCCTCGGCGGCGGGCAGCAGGGCGGGGCCACTGCCACTCCGTGGCGGCGCCAGTGGACCCGATCGTGTTCCACCTCCTGGAGCTGGAGCTGCCGGCGGACGACGAGGCGCGGCTGGGCCCGCTCCGGCACCGGTGGAACCGGAAGCTGCTGTTCCACCTGGCGCAGGAGCTGCTGGCGGACCTGCTGCTGCTGTCGTCGACGTCGACGGGGTTACCGCTGCTGGAGAATGTGTGGAGAAGAGCCCGGAGCTTCCCGGCTGCGGACTGCCGGGTGGTTGGCGACATCGACGCGCTGGTGGCGGCGGACCTGGGACGCGCTAGCGTGCGGCAGCACAGGCACCCCGCGGCGGAGGAGGAGGAGGAGGCCGGCGACGTGGCGGAGGAGGTGGCGGACCGCGTCCTGGACGCGCTCGTCGCCGAGTGCGTGGCGGAATCTGTTTCTCTCTCCTGCGCCGCCCGCGCCCTGTCGTCGTCACGTGCGCCGGCAAGGTAGCCGTTGGGGGAGCCCGTGACGTCACCCGGCCGGCCAGCGGATCTCGACGGAAACAGCGGGGGGGCGCTCACGACCATGCCCTGCCGCCGCCGCTCTGCCTCTGCCTCTGCCTCTCTGCTCTGTTTCTCTGCAGGTGGGGCCAGGTGCCAGAGACCACGCAGCTTCTCTATTCAACGGTCGTGATGGGAACGTGCCTCGAGATGGGTGCCGCGCCGCGCCCTGGCAGAGACTTTGCCGGCGTACTCTCTGCACCTGTACCTGTACCTGTACCTACTCCGCTCGGAATTTTGTCTGGTCGGCTTGGAGTTGAAGTTTTTGTTGGCCATGTACCGTGTGTGTGTGCGTATATATATAGTAGTATTTCCTAGTATATATATTTAATCTTTGAAATGTACTTATATATGTCAAAGATTCCTATTCCTATATACTCCATGGACATAGGACTATAGGAGTAGGCAAACGGCAAACGTTGTGCGGGTACCTACTCCTTCCTTCCTACCAGCTGGTATAATGTGCAGTGCAGAGCAACTGTGGTCATGTCTCTGGTTTTAAATCTCATGCATCTAATCACTGCTGCAAGACGATCATGGCACCTGTCTATTTTTTTTTTGAAATGTACTGTACATACTTCCATGTTAAGGATCGATGCAAGGATTATTGGGGGCCATGAGAGAAAGAGAATATGTACGGCACCTTGACGGTACATTATTATATGTGCAGGAAACTCAATACATGTTCACGGCATCTTTGAAACATAAAAATTTCAATCTCATTTAAGAAGAAAACAGGAACATGAAGAAAATAAACTCGTGTTCCAAACATTTATATTGTTGGATGGAAAAATTATGGTTTTACCGACCCACATATCAGCTTCGCTTTAATCAATGGTTAGGAACGGTCTAGTTTCCAAAATTCTTATATGAGTTGGATGATCTATATAAATCTTGTAAATTTAGGGAGCTATCTTGTCTACTAGAGTTGGACCTATATATCTTGTCTAATAGGGTTTCTTGTTCTAAAATAGAACTTAGGCTATACAAAACGATTGTCCATTTTAGATTATTTTTGTGCCTGGATCATGGTAAAGCTGGAGCTCTATCCAACTTTGTCCTACTGCCCTCCGTCCCAAAATAAGTGTCGTTTTTGACTTTTTGAAATCGACGTGACCATTCGTCTTATTCAAAAAATTTGTGAAAATATAAAAATAAATAAATCAAGATTAAAGTACTTCTAATAATCACTAGTACACAGGAGCTCTATAGTGGCGGTTAATAAGCCATCTTCACTGGCATTTCAAAGGGCCGCCAGTGGGAGAGGCCAGTGAAAATAAATCTTTCCACTGGCGGTTTCCTGTGAACCGCCAGTGAAAATATGTTTCCACTGGTGGTTATTTCCACTGGTGGTTTGCTTAAGAAACCGCCAGTGGAAATATATTTATACTGGCGGTTTGCTTAAAGTAGAGATTGCCGCCCTTTTTAGGGAATTTCAGCCCCTCGGCCATATATATGTATTTATTTTTTTATTGTAGATATTAAGCTGTATTAGATCATGATCAAATATAGCAAAACAAAATTTAATTATTATACAGTATATTTATATACATCAAAGGACTGTGCTCATAATATATACACATATATATGTTCATCAAAGTTACATGTGATAACATCTCAAATTTACACATCTAATTAATAACCCTCTCGGGTAAGCCCTAGCATGCTGATTTCCGTTAGCTCTCTGAACTCTTCACTTCCTAGAGTGTCTTCATTGTCGTGATAATTCCCTGTAACACCCTAAAATTTGCTTTTATTAAAGTAGGGACAAATTGATTTATTTATGCAATTGTTTGGCATATTAACCTAGCAAATAATAATTTTTAGCAATTAAAATAAATCATAAGATTTAGAAACATGATTTGTTGCATCCATGCTGCTCAATGATATTTTTGTTTGAATTGCACTTTATTGAGATTTGGAAATATTCAAATGTATTTGGAAACCTTCCCTCTTCCTTTTTCACCCGCTTGGGCCGAAGGCCTGCCCGAGCGTCGGCAGAACGGCCCATCTTCCTCGTGCAGGCGCCCTTCTCCTTTGGCTGCCATGCGGGGCCTGCTGCTCAGAGTCGTCCCCTTCCTTCCTCTGGAGTCCGAGCAGGACTCGATGTCCAACCGACCGCCGCCGGAATTCTCGGACGAGTCCGTCCTGAGCACGCCTCCACCGGCCCGTAAAAGGAAGCCGCGACCCTCTCACCTCCCCTCCTACTGGCACTGACGCGTCGGGCCACGGCACAGCGCCGTCTCCTTCCTCCGGACAGGGCCCGAACCGAGCACGACTGCCGCCTCCGACCGTATCCTAACCACCGAATCTCCCGAAGTCCGGATCTCCTATGCCTCCCTCGCGCCCCTATATAGGTCGGCCGAGCTCTGCCGTCCCTCCCCACAAGTTCCCGAGCAAGCCACGCCTTCCAATCTTGCCCTAGCCACCGCCCCGAGCTCCCCGTCGCCCCGAGCTCCGTCACCGCCGTCGATTTCTCCTCGGGAAGACTTCTCCGTCGAAATTGGTTGTTCTCCAAGCTTCGCAGCAAGGTCAGGAATCTTTCCGACCCCTTCTCCCTCGGTTTTGTGCACTACAGCCATGATGCCGAGCTTCGCCGCCACCATAGTTCCGCCACCTAGCTCGCCGCATCCTCCCCGAGCTACCTCTGTGGCAACCGAAACCATAGATAGGTTCGGCTTGAACTCCTCTTGCTTCCCGACTAGGTCCCGAGGTGTGCTGAGCTTCCTAGCCCCGAAAACGCCGTCTTCGGCCATCTTGCCGGCGAGGAATCGGCCGGGCGCCGCCCGACTCCGGCGACCAGAGCCGCCCCTCTTTTCCCGAGCTACCTGTGCCGTCCACGGCCGATCCAACGGCTCACAGTGAGAGATACCCTTTTCGACCGGCACTTTTGCAAAAGAGCCCCTGAGCTTTTTAATGTTCTAACCCGCAATCCTTTGGACGTATTTTTCTGATTACGCTTTCCTATTTAGAAAACGTATTTCCTCGGTTTTAATTCAGAAGGCGTTTTCAATATTTACAGATTTGCCACTCAGTTTATTTCGGCCATATTTTATTCGTTTTAGCTCCGATTTGATCCGTTCAAGTCTCGTTAGATTCGTAATTTCGTAATCTATCTAATGATGCTACTGTTACTCATGTTTTTAACTTTTAAATTTTAAGATTAGATTTAATCTATTATTTTATTAAAGTAAAACTTGTTTATTTCATAACTTCTCCGTTTGAACTCCGATTTTCGTGATCTTTATATCGTTGGAATCGTAGCGAAGCGTAGATTATTTTTATACACTTTTCAATCTGTTTTTCTACTGTTGGTGTACTGTTTCTAATATAGATCTTATTTGCTTCGTGTATGATTGCCTCGATGATTGTGTGGTGATTTTATGATCGAGTTCAGACGGTGAGCAATATGTTAGTGATCAAGAGTATACGGAGGATCCAAGTTCTCCAGGGCACTTTGATCAAGGCAAGTATAGCATGGACCATCCTTGTTGCCTATTCACCTTAATCACTAAATTCATGATGCATGTGTCTACCTTGGCAACCATAGTATTTATTCCTAAGTTTTGATCACTTGATCCTTGTTACCTATGAGATTGCATTTGAGTAGTGATGCTAGCGCCTGATGATGCCATGATCTTATGAACTTGATTAATTAATTATGAGATAAAGATTAAAAGATGCTTTTTAACAACATGGACTAAGAACTTAACTGTAAGTATGACATCGGGACTTACAGCGCAACCATGAGGGTCATATGGCTCTGACTTTAGTTAAGTATGAAGTTACTTTCTATTATGTTGTTAATCTTGAAGGGTTACTTGCCGAGCTGGTTGTTTTACGGCTCCTGTCTTTGTGTGTACTGCTGCGTGTGTGTGCCACTAGAAGGAGGGCTCTACCACCCCATGCCATTGCGCCCGGATTGATTAGTGGCATGTTAGGAAGGCTTTTGAAAGACTTCATAGTGTACCCTGCCGCACTTCATTGGTGAGGTGACATGGGAGTCATGACCCTTGGCATATGGGAATCACGACTCATGGTGAAAGTGTGCAACCTCTGCAGAGTGTAAAACTGATATATCAGCCGCGCTCACGGTCACGAGCGGCCTTGGACGTCTTACAGGAACTTAACTAATTTAATATTGATTTATTTGAAGTTTCTGTTGATGTTTATTCCATATTAATTATCATGTTTTTATGATCATGCAAATCTTTGTTCCTTGGTATAATCTATTGCTGCTACTCAATTTGCTAAAATGTGATCAACTAAAAGCAACCGCTGTCAACCAGTGTCAAGCCTTATTTGAGCCTCATAAACCCATGTTATTCTTGTTGAGTACGACATATACTTACGCTTACTTTATTTTTCATATTTGGATAAAAATCCCGGATGGGTAACAGATGATTATGATGATTCTTCTGAGGATTACTAGGATTGTGGTTCACCAGTCAACTACTTCCCTGTGAATTGGAGCTTCCGCGAGAGATTATAATTATTAGTCCGCTGCTATTTATGTAAAGACTCTGTGATATTATTCGTTATATATTGAACCTTGTGATGGTACTATGTAATTTGTCGCTTATGTGTGTGATTGATCTCTGGGCGCACATAAGTTGGTTCATTCAATTTTATCCTTAAAATTGGGTGCGACATTCCCGTTGCTTGAAATAACATGTTTCATGATGAATGAGCACATGTCCTCAACTATGTTGTATAAAGTCTCCGTGCTCATGTTCTGCGCCTTAAGTTTTTTATAATTCCGTAACTGTAGTTATAACTATATTAATTAATATGTATAAACATTATATACACATTTATAACTTTAAGGTTATAATGACTATTACTTACCTTATCAACGTTCTTGATGTATCAGTCCGGACTCCCTCATAAACTCACAGACATAGAATCCGCAGTGGACCGATCCGGGTGGTTGCTTGTGGCACTATATATGTAAACAGATAAGCGAATATTTAATTAGTTGCAACATTGTCTTATGTGTTGTACATGGATGATAAATATGTAGTCATAAATAACTAACATACCGTCCACTTGTAATTTATTGTTAATGGTCCTTTTTTTTGTCATGCTTTCCGCCTTTTAGTTTATACCACCTATATGCCCTATGATTTCGAAAGAATCACCAAGTTATATATTCTCAATGCAAACTCTCGTCGAGAAAATAATGCAAACATTTCTCTGCTTACCTCTCTAAGAAGGTCAAGAATGTCGCATACGTAGTGGGAATCATAATCTGCGGAGTCAAAGACAAGCACCCTTCCTTACCTTGGATAAATATAAAAACAAATCCAATGGTCCCTTGCACGAATCAAGTTCTCATGATGCATGGACCGGGGACACATATATATATGGATTAGACAACAATAACATTATTTGCAAAAAGAAACTCGAGCTTACCTAAAGTTGTATAGGGGCCATTATGACTTGACTATCTTGAAATTGAAGCATTAAATTTCCTAAGTATAGGCAGTATTTGTCCTCCATCTCTTTTTTAGCTTAGTAATAATCTGCTGAGCTTCTTTCTCAGTCTTGTCCTTCAATTTGTCATTGTCCTTTCCGATCCTGAATGTGTGCCGCTCCTCGCATATTTCGGTAGGGGTTGAGATAGCCAATCCTCTCTTCTGCGTGTGAATAAGGATCGATACCAAATCTCGCCTCCTGCTGGTCATGTTGTAGTCTGCAAGGCACATGTGCAAATGAATCTCAGAGACTGAAACATAATACATCAAAATAATAATCAAGTGAGTATATGAGCGACACTTACAATACTCACACTGTTACGAGCTGAACGTCAAGTCTCTTGAGGTTCATCATCAAGTGCATGTCCTCGAACGTGACCACAGTTTTACTTCGCCCGTTCATAAAAGCTCTTGGTGGTATACATACGCTTAGAGCGTCGATGCCAACAGAACCTGCTCTCATGTACCAGTCATGCATTCTTTTAATTAGAGATGGGATTTGGGTTACTTTTTCCAAAGTGAGAAGCGGCCTGCCCGGCACATATGTATCAGGGACATTTTTATAATCCTCTTTCGTTGGCTTCCTGATCTGTATGGTCTTCACAGAAGATTTCCCCGATTTCTCAGCCTCAGAACACTCAACGACACGACTTGTGCGGCTGCATGCTATTCCTGACAACCACAGCATGGTCCCAGCAGTTTTTTGCTTTGGCCGGTGTGGCGAGACCATTTTGGGAACAGCATTCCTCTTCTTTGCTGGCGGGGGGTTTTTTCTTTGGTTTGTGGGGCTGACGGGGTCGATGTTTGCTCATGTTGTTTCTCTTGTGGGCCCGTTGGGGTCGATGTTTCCTCAGGTTGTTTCTCTTTGCTTGCTGGGGAAGGTGGATAGTTGATAGGAGATGATGGTGGCGGAGGTTCTGGATTTGGATGCATAGGCGAATTTGGAGAGGTAGGAAGAGGCCGGTTAGGTGATGACAACGGCGGTGGGTCATTATGAATGCTATGCTCGGTAGATGGTGGTAGCCCACTCAACCTGATGTCTCGCCTAGGCTAAAGGATGAAATTCTTGATGGCTTGTCCCAGTGTTTCAATGCCCTCGGGTGCAGGGATGTCCAACATGTCATCCTCATGTCCTTGCACTACGGTCACCACTTTGACCCTGCAGTACTCATCTGGAATGTTTGCACCATGAAATGTCCATCCAGGGATTGTGAAGCCAATGCCTACTTCCCTAGTACGAACATTGGTAATGCCATATCTTATGACTAGTGAGCAAGGCGTTGGCATGTCAATGGCATCAACTGGATAGCGAACCTTTGCCGTAGACGCGACACTGGTTGGAGCATTTGGAGACTGTGCTATCAACTGCTGAGCTCCCAAGGGCTGTGTAACTGGCACCAGCTGCATCTGCGGAGACTGTTGGGTGTTCGCCCTTTGTTGAACAGAAGACGACACCCACCAATTGCTGTGCAAGCTCGGTATCAGGATTTGCTACTAATTTAGTCATCATGTCTTTGAAGGCTTGCTTTGCCTGCTCCTCAAAAAAAATCTTTCAAGTCCTCCTTGTATCGATCACGCTTCTTGTACATTCCGGCCCACTCCTCGCCGAATCCTTCTTTCCATCCTAGCCTTGACGAGATGCCTCGTACACGACCAGGGTGCTCGGGGTTACCAAGACCAAGAGTAAGGATGTCCCGCTCCCTTTGTGGCTTGGCACTTCCTTCCTTCACATGAGCTGCCGCCTCATAAATATTCTTCGCGGCTTCTTCAACCATTGGATCAGAAAAAGATGCACTTGACTCAGATATTTCTCTTGGTTTGCGAGCACGAAGCTAGTTCGCGCTCCTTTCGCCAAGTTCCTCAGACAACACTGGCAACCCTGCTGCCTTCTTCGCATCCTCTTTTTCCCTCCATTTGGGAACCTGCCGCTTGTAACCACCTGTGCCAAGGTGGTGGTGGTACTTGTTCTTCTTAGCAAGTGCTGAGTTCGCTTGGCTCCGGGCCAAGAATTCTGGGTTAGTCTTCTGCTCTTTAAAAATATCCCACTGACCTTCTGTAATGTTGTACTTGCTGGTGGGGTCCAACCCTGTCTTCACATATTTGCTGTTCAATTCAGACCTCCAGTTGTGAAATGTGATGGCCAACTGCCTCATTGCATAACCCTTTATGAGTTCCTCTGAACCCCGAGTCAGAACAAACTTCTTTGACAACTTTTGCCACAAGTTTGCCTTGACCGAATCTGGCACATCTTTCCACTGAGATATTGTGATATCAAGATTATCCCTAACTAAGAAACCAATTGCGTTCCAAAACTTAGCTTGCACCCCTTGTGGAGTTAGGGGCTCTCCTTTTGCACTTACGTCTAGCACCATATATGTGTTACTATCCCACTTGTTTGATCCCCTGTCACCTCGTTTCTGATCACTCAGTTTTCCTCTTCCTTGATTCTTCAGTGCTCGTATCGGTAGGTTCTGGCCCTTGGTCTTCGTGTTGCAATTCTTCTTCTCCTAGTTGTCGCATTTGAGACACGACCTCCTGTTCATAAAATTGGGCGCACACATGAAATCATGGATGAGTACATATATAGATAGAAGGGATTCATTGAACTCCGCGTATGTTACCTTGTCTTCTCGTGGATCGAAAGTAGGGTCGCGCTCCATTTCACGACGAGCCTTTCTATCTACGTTGGGACACGGATCACTTGGACTTTGATATTGTTTGCTCACTCAGCTCGTTATGTTGAGAGGACTCTGATGGTGAAGTCGTCATCGCGGTAATCTAACATAAAATACGAATTAAGACCTCTCAATTTGCATATATATAACCATGAAATACACATTGCGAGGTCGCCGTGAAATATAACTATGAAATACACATATATAACCATGAAAATTGGAGGAAATACACATATATAACCATGAAATACACATATATAACCATAAAAATTGGACGAAGTGAAATACACATGATAAGAGCTAATTAACCTAATTAAACTATATAAAAACCTAATTAATCTAAAACCCTAATTAAACAAAAAAAGTAATTATAATAAAAACCTAAAGTAAACTAATTACAACCTATTTAAACTAAAACCCTAATTAAACAAAAAACTCATTAAAATAAAAACCTCAACTACACTAATTAGAACCTAATTAAGCTAAAACCCTATTTAAACAAAAAAACTAATTACAATAAAAACCAAAAAAATAAAAAGCCCACACTAGCTAGCAGGCCAGCCGACTAGCAGGCCGGCCCACTAGCTAGCGCTGCCGGCCACCGAGCCACCACCGCCGGCCGCCTGCCACCAATGAGGCACCGGCGGCCGCCACCACTGACCCTAACACGGGCCCGCCACCACTGCCGACGCCACCGGAGACAAAGAGGAGCCACCGCGCGCGCGCCCTCGCCGCCGTGCCACTTGCCGCCGCGCCACCCGCGCCGCCGTGCGCGCCACTCGCCGCCGCGCACGCCACCGAGCCACCGGAGCAGGGAAGGTCAGGGTGCAAATAGAATTGGGAGGGAACTTCACGGCTTACCGGTGAATGGACTTGGTGGCGCGGCGCAGGGACGACGGCGACGTGGCGCAGGGCGTCGGTGCCGTGGCCGTGGGGCGAGGGCACAGCTGCGGCGAGGCGGTGGGATGAGGGCACGGCTGCGGTGAAGTCACAACAGCGGCTAGGGCACGGCTACGGCGAGGGCACGGGAAAATCCGGTAGCTTGACGGCGTCGGGGAAGAAAGGCGGGCTCCTCCAGACTTAGTGAAAATTCGGACGGGGAGCCCGCGATTTATATTCGGTCCATTTATACTGGCGGTTCATATTGAGAACCGCCAGTATAAAGTTTTTACACTAGCGGTTCATATTGTGAACTGCCAATATAAAGTTTTTACACTGGCGGTTCCTTAGGATAATCGCCAGTACAAATGTTTTTAAATTTATTTTTTCAATAAACAGTCTGTATGTTTTATTAGGCTAGGGATTTAGTTTACCTAGGGTTTTAAGGTTTAGGGTTTAGCTAGGGTTTAGGGTTTTTTTTAGGGTTTAGGGTTTAGGTTTTACCTAGGGGTTTAGGGTTTAGGGTAGCTAGGGTTTTTGAATTTTGTTAGGGTTTAGCTAGGGTCTTAGGGTTTAGGGTTTACCTAGGGGTTTAGGGTTATTGGAGAAATGTAAACATGTTAAAATAGAGAAATGTAAACATTTTAAAATAGATAAATGTAGACATGTTAAATGTAGCATAGGATACATGTTGAAATAGAAATAGATTACATGACAAATGACATAGAATCTAGCAACCTACTGTTCTTCCTTGTCCATCGGGGAGCACCCATGGCAACGAACTTTGTGGGATGCTTCGCTCAATGTGTCTTATCTTTACTGGATGGTCTACAAAGAGAGACATATTGCTGAATTGGTTAAAATCCTCCAGATCAGTTACACCATCAACTCCTAGAGCTTGTTGCTTCCCAGGGAAAACTATATGCTTCGGCTTGTCAGAACTTTTCTTCTCATTTTTAGAAAGGATTTGTTCAGCATAGAAGACCTGTGCGGCACGGTTAGCAAGGATCCACGGGTCATCTTTGTAACCTACTTTACTTAGATCAAGAACTCTGAGCCCATAGTTGTCCACTATGACATGTTTGTCTTCAACCCATTGGCATCGAAACACAGGTATCTGAAATGTACCATAGTCTAGTTCCCATATGTCCTCAACGAAGCCAAAGTATGTACTAATCTCACCAGTTGCATCATCTATGGCCTCGCATCGAACACCACTGTTTTGTGCCATGCTCTTTTTGTCCTTGGACTTGGTACAAAACGTGAAGCCACTGATGTTGTAGGTTTGCCATGTTGTGACCTGGCGTGATGGTCCACACGATAACTTCTTGATGGTTTGTTCCTCAAACATTTCCCTATCTGGAATGTCCTGCTCCCTTAGCCATGCGATGAACCGACACTTGTGTTCCTGCTTGACCCAATCGTCCGTGTGCCCACCATTATGTTGGCGAAGATCATTCATGTGATGCTCGATTAAAGGATCCATTATCGAGAGCTGATGCAGGATGCTATAGTGTGCTTCGAGGGCTACCTTGTAATCTGACGGGATAAAAGATTTTCGTCCAGTCCTCCCACTTCCATGCAGCCTACCCTCGTGTCGTGACGGGGGCAAACCTATTACAATCTGGTGTTTTAGGACACTATTGCAGAATGGGCCACCAGAAACAATGGCCTCTTCGGTACAGTACCCTTCTGTCATGGACGCCTAAGGACGAGCACGAGTTGATACATAGCCATTCAGTACTGACATGAAACGCTCATAAGTCCACATCTCATGCAAATACATGGGCCCCAATGCCTCTATTTGCGGCACCAAGTGCGTCACAAGGTGAACCATTATATCAAAGAATGATGGGGGGAAACACATCTCAAGCTGTGATAGAGTCTCCACCGTGAATTCTTGAAGTGACGGCAGCTCATCACGGTCAATAACCTTCTGTGAGACCTTGTTGAAAAAGTAGCACAACTTGGTGATTGCCATCTTTAAGAACACCGGATTTATAGCCCTGATGGCAACAGGGAGGAAAGTAGTCAGCATGACATGACAATCATGTGAGTTGTAATTGGTCAGTGTAAGGTCTTTCATTTACACAATACTCCTTATGCTAGAGCAGAATCCAGATGGAACTTTTAAATTTTTCCACCACACACACATCGCACGTTGCTCCTCTGTGTTGAGGTTGTAGCTTGCTGCCGGGAGGTGGTACTTCCCATTTTCTAGAAGAGCAGGGTGCAGTTCCTTTTTTATGCCCAAATTTACCATGTCCATACGTGAGTTGAGTCCATCCTTAGTCTTGCTCTTTATGTCAAATAACGTGCCAATGACGTTCTTCTAAACGTGCATACCGTCGATCGCGTGTCGTATGTCTAACTCTTTCCAGTATGGCAAATACTTGAAGAAACTAGACATCTTCTTGAATGTAGCCCCTGGAGTTGGTTTCACATCCTTTCTTGGTTTTCCGTCTTTTGTTTTCTTCCCAAAAACAAATTTGATGTTGCTGACTATTCTGAAAACTGTTTGACCTTTACTGTTACCCGATGGAGCAGTAGAATGCAGTTCATCATTATTGTCGAAGTACTTATCCATCTTTCGCAAGCGGTACCTGTGCTCTTTTGATAAGAACCGTCTGTGCCTCATGTACACTATCTTCTTTGATGCATCAAGGAACACGTAAGCGGTTCCATCTATACAGATTACGCATCCAAGCTTTCCCTTGAACTGCCCTAATAATGTAAAGAGAGCAGGGTAATCGTTGATGGTCACGAAAATAATTGCATACAGTGTGAAAGTTTCTTGGCGGTACTCGTCTAATATTTCAACTCCTGTTTCCCACAATATTTTCATGTCCTGCATTAACGCCTCCAAAAATACATCTATGTCAACGCCGGGTTGCTTAGGTCTATAAATAAGAATGGTTAGCATAAGGTATTTACGCTTATGCATCAACCAAGGTGGAAGGTTGTAGATGGTGAGAATCACCGGCCATGTGCTGTGCTTGCTACTCCTCTCGGCAAATGGATTCATTCCGTCCGTACTCAAAGCGAACCTAACATTTCTTGGCTCCTTAGCAAATTCTGGATGGTTGGCATTGAAATCTTGCCATTGCTTGCCATCGGCTGGATGTCGTAACTTTCCATCATTTTTGTGCTCATCTGAAGCATGTCAGCTCATAAGTTGGGCATCCTCAGCGTTTGCGAACAAACACCTCAATCGATCAATCACGGAAAGGTACCACATCACCAGAGCAGGAATTTTCTTCTGCGCGTAGTAGTCTACTTCTTCTTTATCTTTCCTGGTGGGTTGGGTCTTTTGTTGGGTCTTCTTTCGCTTCTTCCCCGTAGACATGGTGGTGGCACAATCTTCCTCTCGATAGTATTTATTCGTCTTGTATCTACTTGCACCACAATTAGGACAACTATCCAAGTCTTTGTATTCATCACCTCGATATAGCGTACAATGTTTTCTACATGCGTGGATCTTTTCGACATCCATTGTAAGCGGACTGATTAGCTTCTTTGCATAGTATGTGTTAGCAGGAACTCTATTCTCCTTTGGAAGCATGTCTGCGAGAATACTCAAGAACGCATCGAAGCCAGCATTGCACAAACCATACCGGGCTTTTACCATCAATAACTTTAGCACTGACCGCAATATCGTGAAATCTTTTGTGCAACCCTTAGACTCATCGAAAAAAGGCTCTTGTGCTGCCTTCCTCATTTCCTCCATACCTTTCATGAAGAAGATAGATAGATCCAGAGGACTACGCAATATTGCATCTAAGAAGTCTGTATCTTCCTCAGCACTAACATTGGGCAGACCATCAGCATTAGGCACAACATGTTCACTCTGAGGACAAGGTGTTTGTCTCTCGTGTATGAAATGACATCCGTCAACAAGCATATCTGCACAATCGACACTGATGTTCACAGGAGTACCAGTTGTGTAAGCTTTTGTCCAAATCAGGTAATTCTCCATAAATCCTCGGCACACGAGATGAGAAAATATTGCTTTCGTGTCATCAAATACGATAACATTCTTGCAGTCTATGTATGGACAATATATGTGCTTCGTATTTGACCTCCAAGTATGAATCTTAGCGGCATCGATAAACCTCTGCACCTCAGGTATGTATGATGGATCAATTCGTGATAAATTGTACATCCAGAATGACCTCTCTATCATTAACTGTAAAAATATAATGAGTTTATTATGACCAATGCAAAATAAAAATGATTGTTTATAGATATTATTTAATTAACGAACCTTTTTTCCAGCAACCTTCTTTGAAGAAATACAGATGAATACCGTTCACTTGAGAATTTTTGAATTTGTAGACCTTTGGAACCTTAGTTCACTAAAATTTAGAAGAATAATGTGTGTTAAGACTTATTCTCAGTGTCAAAGATTGAATATTTTGCAAATAATAAACATAATTTATAATAAACAAAATAGAAAACTAATTAACAACCTATTAACATAATTAAAAAATAGAAGAATAATGTGTTCTAACAAAGGATTGAATATAGACACCCAATTAAAAAAATAAAAAAACTAAAAAAACTAGCTCTCCCTACATGAATACACAAGAGCACACACCATTCATGGAAACAACTAATATAACCTAAATTGAGAAGTAATTAAGAAAAGGGAGAGATGAGATACACTATCTAACCATCATAAATAACCTAATTTAAATAAATAAATACAATAACCTAGCAATCATTCTCTCTAACTCATAGCAAACCCTAGATCCAAAAAATGACTTAAATTAAGCAAAGTTGATTAAATAGAGGCAAAAGATACATAAACTAACCTTTCTTAGCAACCTCCTCCAACGAAATGAAGAAGAAAACCTCCCCCCTTGTATTTTGCCAGATCCGGACCTCCATAAATGCTTCCAATGGAGGCTGGCCACGAGTAACTGTTCGGTCGGGGAGAGAAGAACGGGTATTTATAGCAGATTTTACACTGGCGGTTGGCCTAACGAATCGCCAGTGCAAATCACTTAACACTGGCGGTTTTCTTAAACCAACCGCCAGTGAAAATCGTAACTTAACACTGGCGGTTGGTTTAGCTCAACCGCCAGTGTTATGTTACGATTTTCACTGGCGGTTGGCTTAAGAAAACCGCCAGTGTTAAGTGATTTGCACAGGCGGTTCTTAATTCTGGCCCTCTATTTTATTTGCACTAGCGGCCGGTGAATGAAACCGCTAGTAAAAAAAAATATCAGACGCCACTGTAGAGCTCCTGTGTACTAGTGAATGAATCATATCATAATAAAATAATTAATTTTTGATAAAATTTTTGAATAAGACGAATGATCAAAAGGAGATAGTCAAACTTCTAAAACGACACTTATTTTGGGACGGAGGGAGTACCAACAAGAGCTAGCGGACGAAAAGCTCGTAACTCACTAGCTCACTCGACTCAGCTCGTTAGTGGCTCAGCTCGGCTCGGCTCGTTTATATTTTTTAACGAGCTGAGCCAGCATTTCTGCTCGTTTAGTTAACGAGTCAGCTTGCGAGCCTAACGAGCCAAGACTGTTGGTATTAAAGTTATATTAATTTTATATGATGATATCTTACACTCAACTATTAGTTGATGATTCACATATACTCTTTAAATTTAGGATTACTATGACTTTTTCTCTTTATTTTAAATGAATATATGGATAATCAATAATAGATTATAAATGTATTATGTATTATATGAATATGTGTAGAATTATATTATACTATTATACTTTATATATAGCATATATTATTTTTCCCTTGATTTATGACTTGCTTTTGAATTTTTGCAATTATTAAAATTTAGATAAATATAGATATTTACTTTTTTGTAATTTTTATGTCTAACTCGCGAGCTAAACGAGCCAGCTCGAGCTCATTAACGAGACGAGTCGAGCAGGTCTTCTGGCTCGTTAGAATAACGAGCCAGCCGAGCCAAAATGAGCCAATCTGGCTCGTTAATCCAGCCCTAGTTGTATCTGATGCGAGGTTGGTTTGCAGTAGCAGTACAGATTGAGAACCGAGCGTAGCTCGGGTGGCAAACTCTGCGGGTGTGCAGGCTGCCGGCGTGAGTTCGATTCCCAGAACCGAACCCATGTCTCTCACCGGGATTTATTCCCAAATTAAATAGTTTCCGTTTGGATTGATTCCAAGCAGTCTGCCTCTCACGCGTGGTGCCACAAGGGGAATGCGACGCGCCCGTCGCCTACGGAGTCGAGGATTCCGGTGATCTTGTGACAGAACCGCCTAAATCACCGGGCACACGTGCACCATCATCGTCCCTAAGGACCTCCGGTTACTGTGTACGAGTTCCCCGCAACCTAGGTGGCCTGTCGGGTTTTCTTGGAAACACTGATTCACCCGAGGATCTCATTGTAAAGACCTTACAAGTATTACAACAGCTTACACAAATTGTTTGAATCAATGTACAGGGTGCGGAAGTATTATATAACCATAAGTTTACAAAAATAAATTACATTATCCCAAACCAGAGTTTCGTAGTGGAGTAGCAGTGTACAACTTGACACCTTGCCCAAGGGTCATATCATATACATATCTTCATCCATGCACGATCCGTCAACTGGCACGGTCCCATGTAGAACTGTACCCTCAACTCTCCTGCAACAGGGGTTAATAAACTCTGAGTACATGGGGTACTCCGCAAGACTTACCCGACTAAAAATTGTGGAGAAGACTCAGGAATGCAGGCTGAGAGGAGTCATGGTAAGGCTTTAGTAAGAGTTAAAGTATTTTGCGGAAAAACAATATTAATCTTAAATCCTACTTTCAATATTTTAACTCAATATTATTTAACCAATAACCATAGATCTCAGTTATTTCACATGTATCCTTCAATTCGAATTACTTAGTCATTCTCAAAACATCTTAGTTTCGAACCACACTTCGATGTAGGTGTGAGGATCAAGTCTCCATACCCGAGGAGCAACGACGATTCGAATCAATTAATACCCAGCTGGGGATCCCTAACCACACTGCATATGTAGCACCAAAGCTTGCATATACCAACTCCGTCTACCACGACTTTTCTAAAACCTGAACCGGTCCTGCGCCACCCGAGAGCACAGTACTCCTCTCCTATCCAGGCCCGCCGGCCACGAGGGTACACGCTACTCTCGCCATCTCTCCACTCCCAGTGTGTGGTTGTTGGTTCAAGTAGTAGAGCCACCGAAGATAGGGCTTCCCGGAGTATGTGGCTAGTTGCAAAGTCTCGATCACAGCAAGCCGACAACGAATGGTCCCTAATTCCTTTTTCCGTTGGCGACAATGCATTAGGACTCTGACCCAAGTACAAGTGTCCCATCGATTTTCGAATCCCTTTTTCGTCAGTGATGATGCCTTGGGACTCCAACCCAGGTACATGACCACTGAACAGAAAATCTCTTCCCGTTGGTGACAATGCACTGCCCAAGTGCACAACCACCGAACGAGAACATTACCAATTCCGCTTTTCATTAATTAATCAATAATATATATCATAATAGATCAAAAATAGCATTTTGTGCAAAACTAATTTATTCAAGCAGGGCTAAGCATTTTCAAACACTTTATTTTAAAATAGTCTCAAGGTATTTCAGTGGTCAAGGTTGGTAATGCATCAATTGGGTTATCATTCAACTCCTATCAACTTAATGCAGTAGATTAACTCAAGTTATAAGCATTTTTGCAAATCACAAGGAAAGGGCTGAATGCACCGGGGCTTTCCTGTGTTGTAGGTCTGTCACTCCTGTCAGGAAATCAGAGAAAACCCACTTGACTTTTTCTGACGAATAATCCTCCGTCGGACACCAAGCAAGTCTTCCAAAAACCCGTTTACTACACGTAAAATAATAATGCATATTTAACATTATGATATGTATGTCATGATACCTGAAATGCACTAATTTGTAATTTAATAGAAGGTAAAATTAATTTAAAAGTTGAGTACAACTCTCCTTTATGATAAAGTTGCAAGCTATTGATTATTACTTAAGGTTTCTCTTTAACAGTTGTAGAAAGCTGCATTAATCAATTCATCCTACTATTAAACAAGTTAATAATGAACTTACTAAAGATGCCAAGGATCATTTTAAGTTAATGACCCAGGATCCACAATAAATCCGAAAGTCACACAAAACCTAAGTCATTAGGGTTTTTCATTTATTTTAATAATCATTTAATAGAGCATTAAATAATAAACAAGCAAACTACTTACATCAAATAACATTTAAATATTTTAATTAATAAGATTAGCATAAGTTTAAACAAGTTAGCAAGATACCAATGGTCAGCACAGGATAACGACCCAAGGTCAACACACATCCCAAAGTCATATAAACCCTAAAATTATTAAGGTTTTGATTTATTTTTATTAATTAATTTATCACTTAGAATTTCGTTTTAGCATTTGATTACTACATAAAGCAATTCATTTTATGCTTACAGGGTAAATGATCAACAAACTTTGGAAGAACATAGGTTCATGTGTTCCAAGGTATTTAATCAATTCATAAAAGATCAAGCAATTCATTAAATTTAATTCTAATAACCTTTTCTTAATTAATCAATTAATAGGGTATCAAATGACAAACAATAAACTACTTCCATTTGAGCCCAAGCTTTTTCTACAGATAACACATACCCTAAAACAGTACCAAGACAAATTTTGTGATTTTTGGATAATTATTTTGGCCTATAAAAATCCTAGAAGCTTCATTTATTAATTAAAGGGCACATTTTTGCTACAAACAGAGAATACCCAAAACTCATATTTCATATTTTTCCTGTGTTAATCATATCACAGAAAGACTACACAAAAATTTTCATGATTTGATTGTGCACCAAAAATTAATTATGAAAATAACAAAACACAACACCATTTAAAATTTCAGAAATGGAAAAGGGTCATTTCACTTGCTTTGGCCCGGCTAGTAGGCCGGCCCACCTCGGTCTCTCTCTCTCCCACGCCCACACAGGCCAAGTTGGCCCAGTAGGCCCAACCAGGCCCAGCCTGGGCCTCCCTCTCCCTCCTTCTTCCCCTCGCTCCCCCACCCGAACACAACGGCAGAGCTTGGCACGACGGCGGCAAGCTCACCGGCGAGGGCCTGCCGACGACCAGACCGAGCCCACTCGAATCCTCTCCCTCTCGCGCACCATCTGGTAAACAAGGTTAGGCGGCTAGGGTTTTCCTGGGGTGCACGGTGGTGACGAGGCGGCTCGGTGGCGCAGCCACGGCGACGAACCTCGTTCCGGTGACCCCAACCCGGTAACCTTTGATTAGGAAACGCAGAAACGACCAGAGGCCCACCGAGATGCTAGGGCTTGAGTCGGTTGGGACGGGAAAGGACCGGAGGATGCTCGTCGACGAGAGCAGTGGCCACAGCGGGAAACTCCGGCGACGAGACCCGCATTCCGGTGTCCCTGCGGCTATAACGGAGGAACCAGCTAATGCACGAGCTTAAAGGCATCAAGGAGAATCCGAGACACGAGGTTAACCTGCCCAAGGCTCACCCGAGCACCTAGTTCAAGGCGAGGCGAGCACGGCGGCACGAGTTGCCGGCAGTGAAGAAGAAACGGCCACCCAGGAGCTTCCGGTGCACAAAGATGCTGCTAAAGGGCGCGAACGACGTGTTAGGAGGAGGCAGACTTGGTGGCAGGAGGAATTGAACGGAGGCAGAGCAATGGTGATGAATCTTACTGCGCACCGAGAGCTCGTCGGCGCCGGGAATAGAGGAAAAGAGGAAGAAAACGGCGACGGCGGTGGCTTATATAGGGCAGAGGAGAGGTGCACGACGTGGAGAGGACCCCCACGGACCCGGCCATGACAGCGACAGGACCCTGGCCGGCCCCGGGCATCGCCGGCGTGCGGCGCGGCGCACGCGCGGCAGTGCGCAGGGGAGGGGTAGGGGCCCAGGTACTGTAGCCCCCCTAGGCCCTAATCCTATTTTGTGAAATTGCTCCCTAATCTACATAGCTACAGTAGATTCTCCAAAAATAAAAGTTGTGCAAAATTTTGTGAAGATCAACTTTTCTTTTTGAGCCATCTTCAAATTCTGAGTAGATTTGAAATTATCAAAAAGGGGGTAAATTCACCTTTTGAATTTTATTTCTAATTCAGTTCAAATTTCAAAAAATTTCTCAACAGCTTGAAAATATATAAAAATAAAAGTTGTTCTACTTGACAAGAACTACAACTTTTATTAAAGGAGTTTTGGCAGATTCTTGATAATTTTTGAAATGACATTTCAAATTCAAATTCTTAAACACTAATTTGAGTTTTATTTGAAATTTTATTCAATAACCTGAAAATTCACAAATATAAAAGTTGTTCAATTTGAAAAGATTTACAACTTTCATTAAAGGTGTTTGGTCAAATTCTTAGTAGTTTTGATTTTGTCTTTCAAATCTAAATATTCAAACATAGGGTAGGGTTTTATTTGAAATTTTATTTAATAACTTCAAAATTACCCAAAATAGAAGTTTCTCAACTTTCAAGGATCTACAACTTTTATTTAAGACCTAACAACTAATTTCTTTTAGTTTTTTAATTAGGATTTTCGGTCCGATTTAGGATTTTATCTTGATTTCTTTTGAATTTCTTTAATTTATTTTAATTTCATATACATACACAAGCATTAACACAACAAGATCACTCCAAAGTGCCTATGCACAATCATATGCAAGATTAAAATTTATTTTTGTTAATGCATACTAACAGCGTTGAATGTGGGATAATTTGTATAAAGTCATGATGACATGGCAGGTTTTAGTTACAGTAACATCAGGGGTGTTACAGATCTCAGGAAGAACGCGGTTTTCAATCTGTGTGTAGTTATAGGTCTGTTTGTACACGTATGGTGTATATCGTGTGCGTGTGTAGCGTGTGTATGCGTATGTATGAACAGATAATACAGCTGTACCTAGATGTGAGGCGTTAAAAAAAAAGTAGCAGTACATATTAGGAGTAGTAGTTTTCATCATCATTTCCCAAGGTTAGGATGTGACGTGTAAAGCCGCATCATTTGTACTTTGACGGAATGTGTCGTTTTCTCTCCTGACCCAGAGAGGATGATGTAGCACTCGTTAGTTACCGTGGTACTACTCTTGTGCTTAAATTCGAATTGTTGTGCATCGACCAAGAACGAGCGTAAGTACCAATTTGTTGTGGTTTTTGTCGAATTCGACGGCCGGATGGGCCAGCCGGGGCTCTGCTCAGCATGGGTGATTCTGTTTGCCCCGGTGGAGGGAGGGCGTAGTAGGTTAGCCTATCCGTACTCGTCGTACTCTAAATTTATTCTTTAAAAGAAATATTTTATCTTGATCATTGAGATTCTCTCCTCTATATCACTTTCTTCCACACCCATCCATACTCTATATCATCCTCTATCTACATTAGGGTCCACATATCTGTAAAAAAAATTTATCTAAATATATCAATGCGAGATCTTATTCTGAAGGATTTATTGAAACGAATTTGATGGTGTAATCGGAATTTAATTTGAGATTATAGTTGGTGAGTTATAGTATTTTTTAGTTACTAAAAATAGTGGGGCCCGCTGGTACTGTACTCACCTCTCTCCTCTCTCTCCCACGCTGCTGCGCTCTCTGCCTCCCACGATGCGCTCGTGGTGGGCTGGTCTGCGGTACCGGAATCACTGGACAGCGTTGTCTGTAGCGTATACGCGCTGATAGCGTCTCTTTTTAGCGTACGCAGTGCAGCCACTTTTTACGTTATATGTTCCTTCAGGTTTGCTTTACAGCACCCAATGTAGTCAGCCTTACACCATCCATCCCCGTAACATTCTGTCGTCTAGGATATATTGATGATGGGACAAAGTGTGGGTCATGCATGTAACATATCAGTACTCCTCCGTCCCATTAAGATTGTCGTTTTAGACTTTTCAGACATCACGTTTGACCATTCGTCTTATTTAATTTTATATAAATATCATTTATTTTATTATAATTTGTTTTATCACTAGAGGTACTTTAATAATTATTATTTGATTTTATATTTTGTACAAAATTTTTAAATAAGACGGATGGTTAAACACAGTTTCTGAAAAGTCTAAAACAACCGTCTTTATGGGACGGAGGGAGTATATGTCAATATCATATCTAAAGATGGAAACGGATCGGATACGCATGGAATCGAACCCGAATGTCACCTTTTATCACATTTTAATTTAATATGAATACGGATTCGAACATTTCGAAATACGAATACAAAACGGATATTTCGAATGCGGATCCGAAATCGGATATTTACTCCATCCAACTTAAAATGTACATTATGAAATTTAACATACATGAACAAAATTTTATTATTAAGTACATCGTTAACCAAAGTGAACTAAATGAAAGTAAACTTCTAATAATATCTAAGAGCGAAGTAAACTAAATTATAATAGATAATATTGAATAAAATAATAGATCAAGTGAATAAGTTCTAATAAATATGGTAGAAAACAAATAGTCATTTTACTTTATAATTAGTATTGGAATTACGTAATTATCACATATGTATATATACATAGACAAGGATAGAAAAAAAATATAGTTATCAATATATATTTAATAATTAAAGTATATCAATTAATCGATATTATATTTATATAAATATTTATTATGAAATTTTAAATTTACATAAAATAATTTATATTAAATAAATAAACTAAAGGATTAAAATAATTTAAAAGAACAAATATATTAGATTAACCCGGTTGAGTAGTACGGTTACAGCATCCATCCCCGTACCATTCTGTCGTCCAGGATATATTGATCATGGGACAAGTGTGGGTCATGCATGCCACATTATTATTATTATTATTATTACCCCAGACAAGGATGGCTTGCTTCACCGGGAGAAGCGACGTCCACGTCACCCAAATTTTCCTAGCCGTCAGACCTACCATCGTGTGGTCCATATTGTTTGTAGCCGATTTCACCGGAAGCTGCTTCTCGTGTTTCTTCTACTCTCATATAGCTCCGCCGCTGCTTCTACTTCACTTCTTTGGATTCTAATCCGAATCCACTCAAGTCAATATATACTTAGCTTCCAGCTTCCCCTTCTCAAAAAAAAAAGAAAAAAAAAAAGAGAAAGAGAGGCAGAGCCACGGCCTCTCTTCTCTCGCCCTCGCCCCCGACCCGGACGACGGCCTCGACGCCCTCCCGCGCCGGCGCACCTCCGCCGCCCCCGTCCCTGCCCCTGCCCCTGCCCTGCCTTCCCTTCCTATCTCCTTCTCCTTCTCCCTCTCCCATGGCGCCCGGGCCCAGCGCTGTAACCTCACCGGGGGCCGCGCTGCCGTCGCGACGGTGCCGCCGGTTCAGGTACACGGCGGCGCGCAGGAGCTCCAGCGGGTGCTGTGCCCAGCCACGTCGCGGCTCCAGCAGGCAACGCTGGTGGCCGCAGCTGCGGATGCTTCTCGATGCGGCTTGCTCCCGCGTCTCCTTCGGTGCTCACCAAACCCTAGATGGATTTCCTCAGCCACCTCCCCTTCCTCCCTCTCCCTATCTACCAACATGGCAGCGCTGCGAACTGTCATGCCAGACTGGTGTCGGCGGCTTTGGCACGGGCAGGCCCCCACGCGGTCACGCTGGCAAGAACAGTGTCGCGTGTCCTTTCCACACAGCTTCCTCGCAGGCGACGTCCACAGTGTGCCCTAGGGTTACAGGTTGTTTTATTTTCTGATTGTTTGGCTTCCTTGATCTATTCAGCACATTTACAGTACAAATTCATGAATGTGTTTTTCGTTTTTGTTGAGGTATTTTGATTTCTCAGATGCACGAGCTTCATTTGCTGAGTAGTAAACTGCAGCTCGGAGTTATGAAACATGAGCTTCCATGTGCAACACCAGTGCTTACAGTGACAATTTAGTGATTGAGGTAACCAACCTGATTCGTTAGTCTACAACCTTTTATATTTTGTCTGTTTACTGGACTGGACCAGCTTTACTAATTCATGGTTGCATGAGATGGAAGTAGAAGTGATCAGAGAGTATCCATGTCATACATTTGTTAGTTATTAATACTTTGATAGTTCCTCATAAGATACATGCTTTCTAATTGTGTAAAAAAGGTACATGCATCCATGCTTGCATCGCAGCAAAATAATCAAAATAGTATTGTTCAATAATCAGTATGGTGCAGACTTTCTTGTTCTAGAGTTCACAAGTAACCAGGGAGTTATTGAATGTAATGAGGTTAATGCGTTGGCTCATGCCATCCTAGATGTCTGATTAGTATCACAGTGCTTCAACGCTTCTTCTTACTTTTTTCAGGCCTGCTTTTTATTTTAGTCAGGTACACATAGACTTATAGATACCAAACGATGGAGGGCTGGTGGGAGGAGATGAAGCTGCCTCAGCTGCAAAATGTTGATGAGGCCTGCATAGGTGCTCGTATTGGTTTGGATCTCTGAATCTGATATTGCTTTGCAGGAAAAAATGATGAAGTGTGCCTAATTCTCCTCCTTGTCCATCTACAGGTTGGGACAACAATGTGCCTTCTACAATGCGAGAGTAGATTGAATGGCATTGCGTTTCTACCTCAAAGGTAACATGCCATTCTGAATCATGGACCATTTGGAATGCCATCGCAGAGTAAATGCTCCGAAAAGGCAGAGCACCTGCCAACTATGGTAAAAATGTTATTAACAGACTATAAACAGTTGAATAGATTCCCTCCTAAAGTAAATGGCCTGAGCTAATTTTTCCAACAATGTTGTTAGCTTCATATGGACAATGCAAACAAATAAATTTTGCTTTAATATATTGTATAATTTTCCCTTGTGTTATGCATCATGCTTCGCACAGCTAAAACAGTTGCTTATCATTTACCTGTTTTTCCACGGCTAAAAGGAGCTGCGTATCATTGCTGCAGGCACTCTAATTATGCTTGTTCTCAGAATGCTAGATATGTAAGTTCTTTGCTCCAACTCCCTGACCTGCTTCATCATGGGTTCTAGAGATAGGTACTCCAATGTTTGACCATACACTTATGTCCCTAATTGCTAAAACAGTCATAGCCAATGCTTCTATATCACTTTTCAATTTGCTAATTGTCATAAAAATTGCTTTATACATGCAGCCTTCCCACCTACAGTTTCTTCCTGGTCACCAGGTCATCTGCCCCTATATAAAATGAAGCAAATGGCCATGGCTTTCATTCTTATTGCTCAAATAGAGCACTGGCTGGAGTGTTTGCCAACAAAGAGAGCACTGAAGGAAGTGAAAAATATAAAGTTGATGGTAAAACTCCCATCCCTATTATCATCTGGTATTATAGAAAATTTATTTTCCTTTTTTGGGTTCAGTTTAGTGTTCTATATCAACAAAACCTTGGATTACTCATAGTTCACGCAATTGAAAATCATGTAGGTTTCTATCGCATTGATTACATGGCACCTCTTACCTATCTACATGGTTACTGCAGTTCCCCTTTTTTTCCGTTCTGTAGGTTGTGTCTTGCTCGGTTCGGCTGGTCCTTCAGAACAACCAGCTATTGTGCCATACATACGAGCACGTGACCTTGACAATGATATAGGTTTGATTTCTTAGTGTAGGATAAAAAATTCAGAACATGTACACTATAGTCATGATGATGTCTGCATTTTGGTCACCTGCAATAATGACTACACTTCTCTCTTGCCGATACATATTTAATTTGAGGGAATAGGCTACTGTTGTGATGATTACATCATAAATTTTGTTTGCTGATTCATGCAGTGATCAGGAGCTATCTCTTTCTTTTTTATACATACCTGAGGCAATGCTCATCGACTATGATTATTTTCCCTTTTACCTCTATACTATGGCCATACCTGAGGCGATGATCATGAGCTGATTCTATTTTTGGCATCTCTTTGTACCTGTTCTTTGATAATTGAGGCAGTCATCCAATGGTTGTTTCTGTTTTTTTACACTTCTTTGTGCCTATTCTATTTTGTGTGCTTTGGATGCATCAATGAAAGGTAGTATTTATAGCCTGTTCACTCACAAACTACGCGGATGGGATTACCTCATGTATGAAATCCCGTCTTTCGATGACACTACCTGTGATTATTCCTGATTATTTCTCCATCCTGTACTTTGAGCATTGGTTTTGGTTGTCCACTCATACTTGCTTATGATCATTGTCTGTCATGTCAATAAACACATAACTGTCTAATTTGAGCATATGTTTACTACCTGTGAGCTGATAGATATATTCTGATCCTAGCCTTTGGAATATTGTCTGTGATCGTTGCTTGCTTCTGACGTCAAATTTTGAGCTGTGGTTACAATAGAAATAAACATGTTTGACGCCAGAGGCACTTTGGTTCTCTGCGGCCTTGAGTTTTTCACTACAAATATGTGCACTGCTATTTTTTGAACTTAGGTGGAATATGACAAAGGTCATTGTTTCCTGACTTTGAGAGTCCATCTAATCTTAGGTTTATTTCTAATGTGATGTAATAAAGAGTGCACCAAAATGGTATAGGTTTGAAGACTTCCTTATTCCTGATTATGCCGTAGCCTGCTGGTAATGTCCTTTGTTCCTCATTTCATTGCTTTTCTTTTCTCCTTGCATAAAAACCCTTAGTGTTACATATAACCGAAATTTATTGGTCTATACTTATGTTCATGGATATAACCTTAGTGTTTTCCATTGTGGTTTCTAAAAAATATGCCTGCAACCTATACTTCTGTACATGGGTTGCATAACCTAGTCCAGATTCCAGAATGCAGGCTGAATTGAGGTGTTGCATTGCTGCAAAGCTAAAACCCTGGAAAGCATTGAAAAGGCATCATGGCTGGCAACTCGAAACAAATGTAGATGCTCCAGGAAATGATAAATTTCCAGATCACTTGGAGGTTATATCTCTGGCTGAAAAGAAAGGTCATTGGAACATATATCTTGCTTATGCTACCATCTATTGGGAAATCAGTTTTGTTGAGTTCTGTAGCTTTCCATGTGCAGATACAGTTGTCATAGTTGTCACTAATGTCCTGAATGTATATGGCACTTTTATTCTAGAGGTAACATAATTCAGTAGGTGCACTGGAGTCCAAGAATTAGTTGTAAAAGTATTACGATATAAAAGTTAGGTACCTAATGCTACGTGATGATGCAGTTCAGTTGGGCTCCATGCTGTATTATATTTTTTTTTTGCCAGTATTCTTATGGTTACCTCATGGACTAATATTCTCTGCATTAGGTCTACGCATTCAGGATGCTAACATTCCCTTTGGTCCTTTGGAAGGTACTGAGCTCCTGCGTGTGTAACAATCATGGCCTATTTCTTAAATTAACTCATATAGAGACTATGCAAGTTTGATGTTGACTATTACCCTTTACATGTTTTTTAGCAAATGGTCGGCCAATACTGAGTATCAATGATCGTTTGGAGGATGACAGGCATCCGCTTCCCTTGATGGCTGCTGATGCAGTTGTGACCAATGTAGTGAACTCGTGGAATTGGAGAAACACCTGCACTAATGGTGCTAATCTGCACATGCCACAAGTTAAATTAATATATATCTGAAAAAGTGCTCTCGAACTTTTCACTGCTGATCAATTGGTATAATTTGAATTGTTACTGTCTCACTATGTGGTGTATGAACTAGATTCAGTTTACCTCCCTGTTCTATTAAACCGTAAGGAAACATAAGGTTTCCAACCTCCTCCACTTTGAACACACTATAGTTCAGACCTTACTATCTTAGTTTTACCTATTTGTACAATGACTGCATAAAATTATAGAACTAGAATTGAATAGCTTTTATTGCAGGGAAAAAAACATGGACGCAAATCTTGCTCACACCACCAGCACAGTTAGACACGGTTTCTACAAAAAAAAAGTCTCAGCAACCCGTGCTCCCTCCCAGCCCCGATGCTTCTTCCCCGCGGCTGTCCAGTTTTACACTGCTGGCTATCTAGAGGTACTCTATGCCATTCTCTTTCTCACCTCTGAGTTTCGCTCTTCCCTTTTCTGTCACTGAATAACAGTCCACAATAGCAGTATAGACAATTCAGTTATACCTCCAAACTCATTCTCCAACGACGTATCTGCTAGCTACTATGTCCACAAACGATCCGTTTGTAACTACAGAGTTATTCAGTTTCTTCAGCTACCTACCAGCCTCTCGTTTGCATGAAAATTGTATGATTTTGTTATCTTTCTAACCTCAATGAATTGCTGTATTTTTAGTGATATAATCCCATATATGAATGTTTCCGGCGTGTAGCTGCAACTCTCCGATCACATACCTATGGGTAATCTAATTTGTCTTTGGTTCTTGCTCATAATTTGCCCTGTTCATCAAGCAATGAATGGAAGATTCCTCTGGCTCCTGCATTCTTACTGAAGCTCGCCTTTTGCCCACCGTTTCATGAATGTGCAGGCGTCAATCACAGTAAGATACTCCACAGACGATATTGACTCAACCTCCCTAAACAATTCTCCGAGCATCATATCATCACAACTGTAGAGAGAGCTGCAAAAAAGTTTTCCAGAGTTCAGTTCTGAACTCTCACCAAATTAGTTCATGATCTCAGCAGCCAAGTTATTTCTAAAAGATGAATAGAAACTGTTAGAGTATAAGTTCTCAGGTTATAGATGGTCTTAGAGAATATTCTTTGGAGGACAAAGCATTCTCATAAAAAAGGTTGACATCTAAATTACGTACAATGCTAAATGAAGCGATATGTTTTTTGGGTGCGTCCTGCCATAACCTTCTCCTGCAAATTTCATTTTTAGTCATACATGTTTGGAGTTCTTTTAGCTTCTGTGAAATAATGCACTATACATTGCTGGTGCATATAGGTGTAGGGCTGCAACATAGACTGACCATGAGTGCGGAGCTATTTGAATGTTCTTTACAAGCTATTTGTTCTCACGAAAAATATGTGCAATTGTATGGGTAACAGGTGATCTTATAATTTACCAAAAACCTGATATCAGGACATACGGAAGTTCCATGTGATTTCTTGTCTTTTAAATGTTTAGTTGTTCTGATCCCTTTGGATTCTCACTTTATTTCCCCAGGCACTCATCAAAACGTCGCTGTATTGACCACATCACAAAAACAATAAAAGGAAAAAGTAGAACATGTACTTCAGCAAAAGAATGAGAGGGGTACAAAAACTGAATTATGTGTTGACCTTCAATTAAACCAGGCTATTGACCAAACTGTTTGAGAGATCTTTGAGGTCGTCAGCTCTAGAAATTTGCTATACCAATTGCTACTGTGCAGAATGCTGGAATTACACGTGTTCTATATAGTGCTGTTCGTTGTTTGCCTCTTAGTACATTAAACATCATATGTTTGTATCATGTATTGTTTATCATTTTAAACTAATTTACTATATTATGACTCAAATGTTGCCTATTTCTTTGCCGCAAGGGGAAACGGGCGCGCGAATGCGCGCGCCCCAGCTACTAGTACTATATATCAATATGACAATATCACACTCCTGTCTATGTATATACGGAATGCAAATTGTTCTAGTGCATGCTATTCTGAATACACATGCTGATGTTGCTGCGATAATGTTTCAGGGAATCAAATGGGCCACACAGGTGCAAACCACCATCTTCCCCAGGCAGGGACTGGGGCAGGAACAGGCTCAAGTATTGGTCACTACTCACCACTACTATAGCATTTTTTTTTTATGCCTGTTAACATTTTTACTTTCTTGCATTTTATATTTTTATTTAGGTGTATGGTTTCACCTTTCCTAAGAGCAACTCCAACAGTTAGGCAAATGGATTTGGCATTCTTGTTTTTTGTCAAAATTCTTAAAATCACCTATCCAACAGTTTGGCAAATGGGCTTGTCACTTTTATCAACTTGGCAAAAACTAGGTGTTTTCACGCATATATGCGCGCGTGCGGTCCGCTTCGCAATCGCTCTCGCGCGATAGTTTCCCTCGCGCGAGCGCGCGATCCAGTCCTTCCGGCACCACCAGATTTTTTTCCCTTGAAATCCCAGAAGGACTCGATCGAGGGAAGCCCTTCACGCGACATCCTAGAAGCACTCGGTTCCATCTTCATCGGCGTCATGTTCCCACTCGGCGGCGGCGGACAGATACGCCATAGCGCTCGTCAACTTCCCACTCGGCGGCGGCGGCGCTCCCAGACAGGTCGGCATCGTTGGCTCACTGCTCGTCTGGTCCTCTTCCCTCTGTCTCGTCTTGCGCCCTCACCTCCCATCCTCAAGGTTCGCAAGGAGCCGCAGCTCAGGCTCATCTTTGCGATTCCCATCCGTGGTCAGGAAGTACCGCATGAGAGCAAACTACTTCGCTCTTTTTTCAACTACTATTAACATCTAGCTTTGTATGTTTGACGTCATTATCAATTGCTACTGTTGTTCTAGATCCTTGATGAGGTCTCCATTGATTATTATAATTTCCCATGTGAAGCTGTATATGTACATATGTCTACGCATGGTCCTAGATCATTTTTTTTTGCAATTAGTGTGAATATATATATTATCCTTGATCTATTCGCCCTTAATTTGAAACATAAAATTTGTTATTTTTTTAGATTTGGTCGAATGGAAGATCTTGGATTATATATGGGCATTCTCACATCAAATGGTCCTCATGTTCCTGGCTTGGACGACTTGACTTTTCCGCTGACGCAAGGCACTGAGGAAACTAATAATGATCTTCCTTCTGAAGTTGAACATGATGTTGTGGAAGTGCAGGCAGCTGAAGTTGCTGGTCGTCGTCGTGCTGCAAAGGGTGCGTCACATAGGACCAAAAAATTTGATCCAAAGGAAGATAGAGTTATATGCTCAGCTTGGTTGAATGTTAGCAAAGATCCTATTCATGGGGCCAATCAAACTCGTTTATCATTCTGGGGAAGAATTCGTGATTTCTTTGAGAAAAACAAGGAAACTTCAGCTGTCAGGTCAGAGAGTTCCATTATGCATAGGTGGCTCACTATTCAGAAGGACGTCAATAAGTACTGTGCATGCTACGAGGCAATTGAGCGTAGGAATCAAAGTGGAGCAACTATCCAAGACATGGCTTGTTTTCGTAGCTGCTTCTTTTATTTGTTTTTAAATATTTGGTCCATCTCTGAAGATATAAACATTTAAATTATTTAACTTGTGCAGATTACACAAGCATCTGAGATGTACACCGCAGTAGACGAGGAGAAGAAGTCGTTTACTCTTCTACATTGTTGGAACAAGTTGAAGGGTGAAGACAAGTGGAAGGCAAAGAGGATTGAACTGGCTGAGCAACAGAAACAAGCCGCTAAGAAAAAACTGAAGACTGACAAGGAGTCCACGCCAAGCAATGTAGAAGGCAACAACAATGAAGAAGCACAAGAGATTGTTGCCCTAGGTTATGAAGAACGAAAGAGGCCAATGGGTCAGAAGAAGGCAAAAGAAGCTCTTAGGTGGGGAGGCGGCGACGCTTGCATTGAAGCTTTGGACAAGATGTGGCAGAAGAAGGAGGCTTTTGACAGGGAAAGAGAGAAGGCGAGAGAGGAGAGGTACATGGCTTCAATTGAGGTAGACAAGGCTTCACTTAAGGTAGAGAAGGCTTCGCTTGAGCTTGAGAAGAAGAGATTGTTAAATGAAGAAAAAAAAGCTGAAGCCGACTTGATGAAGGAGGAGAAAGAAATAATGTTGGCGGACACGAGCTGCCTTGACCAGATGCAGCTACAGTGGCTTGAGATGCTCTAATGCGATCTTTAATATAGAACTTTCAACTTTAGCCATTAATGTCTCATGCATATGTTATAGTTTTCATGATATAAATATGAAACCATTTTTGCTGTGGTCTTAGATTGTTTACAGTTTTTACAAAATAATCCCATATGCGCATATTTTATTTATTTTACAAAAACTAACATGTTTAGTACTAACCATTTCTAGTGCAGTATTTTAACATAACCATTCCAATAAATTTGAGCGCTGGTGTTTAGAAATTCACCAATTGCAAAAGCTGGGTTACAAGCATCGAAGCAGAACACGCTTCTGCGCCTAAAGCAGATAAAACATCCGGAGGGCCCCTGTCTCTATCCTAGTTGTCGGCTGAAGGAAGGCCTTAAGATTTCCAAATTCTAAGTTATTATTATGGCCTTACTTAAGATATAGTTTTTACTTCTCTTATACAACTAATAAGACTAAAACAGAGACCTCGTTTTGGTGGGATAAAATTTGGGGTCGTCCGTCTGCCTCTACATGCGATCCCCGCCTCCCGCTTGTCCACGAAGTACCGCCTGTGGCACACCGTCTTGGTCCGGAATCTGCGACGCCCGTGTGATGGCATCCTACGCCCGGAATCAACAGCACAAGCAAGAGAAGGAAACCTGGCGGGACGAGAGGAATCGCCATCCACATCTCTGTCGCGTGGGATCGCAAGGGGAGAGCAGGAGGGCGAACGGCAGCGACACTAGGCCAAGGGAGCGCCGCCAAGCTAATCCGCGCGTCTCCCCCTCTCTCTCTCGATTTCATCTCCACCACTGAGGCTTCCTCAGTCACGCACTACACCGTCTAGTGCAGGAGGGCTGAAGATCTGATGCGGGCGAGCGGAGATCTGGGGTGGGCAGATCGTTCGGCCCTTCCTCAAGCAGTCAGGTGGGCCTTCGTCGGTGCTGGGTCACAGCACATGGTGGAGTGGCGTGGGGCCAAATCCTGGCGCAGCCACGCTGATCCGTCTTCGTAGGTGCTTAGGCTCATCTCCGAGGCGGTGGTGGCGGCAGCAGCAGCAGTGTGTTCTCACATCTAAGGGCGCAGGAATCGGCGACGGCATGTGCATGCGGCAGGACGGACGGCAAGGTACAGCCACATCTGACGCGTGTGCCTGGCGCCGGTCTTCATGGCCAGGCCACCGGCCTACCACCACCACCCGCTCCCTCCGCTCTGGGGATGCCTTGCCTTCCGCCCTCCAACGACTCATCAGCATTTGGGCGCCTTTGACCGTGTGCTGAGACGGCCTCAAATTGCAGCCGAAAGATGCGTGAGTCTTTTCTCTGTGTGCCATTAAAGAAGATGGCTCTTCGTTGGATTCGACCTATGTACCATGATATTTTTGTTTTTTTGTCCTACACGTCATTCCGTCCATTTCACCCACTAACAGTGAGTAACGGGAGTGCCAAATGTCTTTGATACTTTAGGCTGTCAAATTTTTTTTTTCCCTATGTGCCATCGAGCATTTTGTTGATACCCTTTGGCTTGGCACGAGCGCCCGCTACCCGCCGCCGCGCGCTTGCCTTCACATGTCCATCAGAAAACAGTATTTTAACCCGAGATGCCGCTGTTCACATGGCCATGCATGCATGCGTCTGTGTGCTTCCTCTTCCTTGCTTGTGCCTTTCTGTGTTCTCTCTCATCGCTCGACACGCATCAGCCGCCAGGCACCGGAGTTGACGGCGTGCGGCTCGACGGTAGGGGCGGCGTGTGAGGCCAGGACGCTGCCAGGTCGTTGGCGTGGCAGTATGGTTGCAAGCGGCGCGGCGGCGGTCAGCCCGCCCCGCAGCCGCAACAGCCGCGAGCGAGTATACGGGGAGTTGCGGCGGCCCGCCGGATTTTGCGGGCTTCGCAGCAGCGAGCTCTGCATGCGCTGATCCCGTGGCGCGCGACAAAGGTCGCCCAGGCGGCGGCGAGGTCGGCCCTGGCCCTGGCCTCATCCGCAGGCGGCACAGACGGCAAGGTAGCCCAGGCGGCGCAGCGCGGCGAGGTAGCCCTTTGGCAACTGTACGCGGGGCGGTCGCTCGTGCACTTGTGCTGGCAACTCGTGGGAGTCCAATACCAGACCGGGCGGGAGTGCAATAGGATGGGGCAAAGCAGAAGGGTATTTTTGACTTTTTCACATGCGGGACCTACGTGTCAGGGCCCAGGAACGGTAGAAAGTAGACGGAAGAATGGACGGAATAGCCTGTAGGGCAAAAAAAGAAAAATATCATGGTACAGAGATCGAATCCAACTTTTTAGTGGCATGGCACACAGGGAAAAGACTCAAGATGCGTCCATCAACCTCTGCACCACATGAACGCTGACCTCAGCAAGCTCCTATCGGCACTTGTGTTACCCCTGCCATGATGGCGCATCGCCCACTTTGTGTTGTCGCTCTGCTGGTCGGCATGCTTCGCAAGTGCATCATTAAGTCATACAGGTAACCCGTGTGCTTAATTTGCGTTCTTGAGTACACGTTGACACTGACAACTAATACCATCCATTGTGAAAAATGGTTGAATCGACAGGACAAGAGGGCCTGGATGCGCCAACATTGACCTTGCCTAGGAGCTGGTGCTCAGGGTTTGGCTCCGTGCAGCCCATCGGTGCATGCTGGATGTAGGCGTTGGCCCATCGACGTTGGCGAACTCGAGGTTCCACAAGCGGATGCAGCCACCGGCAGCCATTCCGTGGGCGAGTCCGTCACAGGTGTGATGAGCCATGACCTATGCAGCACGGATATGGGTACGGATACGTAGATACGGTAATTTTCTAAAAAATCCGAAACGCAGATATGTTTTATTATTATTTTAAAATAAAATTATAAAAATGCATATTAAAGCTGATAACAATAAACATTGCAGTCTACTTAACTACTTAAGCTCTATTCTTATGTTTTACTGTTAATAAATGGCATTCAGGCGTATCAGCTCCCTATTTCCCTTTTTGTTTCATTCTTATTGACAACATCAAGCTGTAAAGTAGATTGAGAATGGAAAGAGGAGATGCCATCCACTCATATTTGGAGACGTCATCCACTACTTACAAAGAAAATCAAGCAAGGAGAAACTAAGAACTGCAAAAACAGAGTAGATCGAGAATGTGCAGAGGAGCAGGGACGGAGACTTATCGCCGGCGGCCGACGAGCAGGGGTGGAAGCTCATCGCTGGCGACCACAGGGCGGAGGCTCGTCGCTGGTGGCTGGCGAGCAGGACGGGATGTTGCAGGTGTGGAGATTGTCGCCGGTGTCCAACGAGCATGGGTGGAGATTGAAGAAGAGGAGATTGAGAATGGGGAAGGGGATTAACTCCCAGGCGTTCTCTCGAACCTGGATTCACATCGCATGGGTGGAAACTCGTGCTGGCGGCGGTGGGCGGCGAGCAGAGACGGAGGCTCATCACAGGCGAGCGGGGGTGGAGGATCAACGCCGGCGGGCGAAGGGGGAGGCTCGTCGCCGGCAGACGGCGGCCGGCGGCCAGCGCTGTCACCGCGCGGGGATGCGGCGTGACCACGTGAGGGACAAGTGCGGGAGTGCGAGGCTGCGTTGGGGTCAGGGACCTGATTGGGCTGTGCGTTGCGAGGCTGTGCGAGGCCGTATCCCAAGCCAGATACGTATCGGAAGAGTGTATCCAATATTTACGAAAAAAAGAAAAATTCGGACACTATCAGGATACGTATCGACGGCGCATCGGATATGTATCCGTATCCGAAACGTATCGGACACACGATACGCGACCCCAGCGACGTATCGGGGTAACAGAGGCCATCACTTCCTTTTCAACAAGGAGAGTGCGCGACTCTTGGCATTTCTTAATGCAATCACCAAGTGAGGAGGTTTTAAGTCCATCACCGCCATTACTAAGATTGAGTTAATCTTAGCAACGCCATTAGAAAACACCAACTACGATAGTCCTTAAGATTACAGACAATTCCGCAAGCGTATGGAGCTATCGTTGTATCATTTCACCCGGAAGTATTGAGAGTATCGTTATTTATATTTTCCCAAAGGAGGACAAGGTATACCATGTTCAACATAGGTATAAACATGATTTCATACTTGCATAATAGACCATAGTTCATGGCAGGGGTAAAATTGGTAATTGAGGATAGTGGACACACATCTGGGCCAACCTATGGAGCCGGCATGTTCAAATATAGCCGTGCATAAGAATAGTTAATGATCATATAAACTATAAGACTAGAGTTAGAGCTAAGTTTAGGATGAACGGGGAGATCTCCGGACACTAGTATGCGAGCAAGTCAGGGAGACTTTAGAACTCCTACGTAATGTCCAAACGTGGGGGAATACAAGAGAAGGACAGGGCGGTCACCACCTACCGCCTACCCCACCACCCTGCGATACTGTCATATTCGCAGGATCCCATGTACCTATCAGTGTTCTACGACCAATAGCCTGCCACGGGGGTACCTGGGACAGTTATTTGGGCTTCGACGAACTCTGAAACTCGACGGTTAACACGAAGACAGTCGATTTATCCTGGTTCGGGCCCTCGTAATCGAGTAACAGCCCAACGTCCAGTCGGTGTGTGCCTTTGCGTTGGATTGTATTATCTGTGTGATTCGTTACATGGGGTGCCCTCTGCCTTTCTTTATATACAGGAGAGAAGGCCGAGGGTGATTCTAATCCTAGTCGGATATAGAGAAAGTGTTCTAAGTCGATCCTAGAAGTTTACTTTCCTTATAGAGTCCGACTGGGTCGTCCTAAATCTCTTTGACGTCGCCGGGCGATGGGCCAGGACAGGGCCCGTAGCCGGTGCAGGACTCCGATGAGGAACACTATGGGTCCTGTATTGACAAGCCCCCGAGCATTTCGTGGTTGAACTTCAGAAACCTTTTTCATTCTTCTCTACGAGGGAAGGTCAAGGCTTTTTCGAGTTTTTATGAAGTGAAGCCTTGAAGTGGTCATCTTTCAGCCTGACGTGCACTTTTTTCTAGAAAAAAGTGCACTCAGTGAGTGTAGCCCCCAAGCCTCTTGCTGTTTGGAACAAAGAGTTGGAGGGTCATTGACAATTTTTTTTTTTGGAAAAAATGGTGTCTCTCTCCTACGGGTATGTATTTTGCAGCCCCCGAGCTTAGGCCTGGGTTCTTTTTGTTGTTTTTGGTGGTATGAACTCGGGCATAGGCTCTTTCTAGGATAGCCACAGCTTCTGTTGTCCTTCTAGTGTTTGGTTGTGCATATTGAATGTCCTGTACTTTTTCAATTGTACTTGCTCTGAATATACCTCAAATATGCTGTCCTTTGTGCATTGACTCATGTTGTATCTTTCTGCCTTGATCTATGTTGTACCTTTCTGCCTTGATCTTCTTGTACTGCGTACCTTTCCAAGCCTTCAGAAGTTATTTTGTGCTCTGAAATGTCTTTTGTTTCTCTATAAATACTCATCTTCTGGTCTTTGGGTTTCTCAATATGAAGGGGTGTCTTGTGATTCTTTGACGATGAGCGCACTGTTTTGTGATCTTGGGCGGCCTCCGGGCTTTTGCTTCTGTCTGCTTGCTGTAGGTTGAAGAATTCTTGTGAATGAGATTAGAGGCGAGCTAATCTCGTAGTGACATAATGCTTTCTCGATCCGGCTATTTTCCTGCGCCGTATAGGAATTGATCGAATACTTAGCTGCTGGTTATAGTCTGGTTGAAGAAGCATCTAGCCTGCTTGAACAGGATAGTTTTGTGTCGCTAGTTTGACCCTGCAATTGGTTCCTTCCTTTGGAGAAAATAGCGGGTCTGAATTCAGTCTCGTCGTGACCTCTTCACGTAGTGGCTCTAGTGTTGGGCTTTCTCTGCTATGCAGTTGAGTGTGTGAAGTCTTGTCGCAGCCTCTCTTGCATAACCATTCTAGAGCCGAGTTCTTTTCTGCTTTGTGTTCGATTTTGTATGCTGAATACGTTGGGCCTTGTAGAGCTTGTATCCTTTGGAGTTGTTTTTGGGTCGTTGATTCTCATGAACTTGCTAGGTTGATCTTTGGTATATGTTCCTCCCTTTGTATCTTTTTGATATTTGTGAGATAAATGCATGGTAGCTGGAAAGTCTAAATATCCCTTGAATACCGTGTCATGCAAAGTTTTGACCGGTTTTTTCGCTTCCTCCCTTTACTGCGTAGTGGGTGTACTGTGTCCTTGTACTTCTTGTTAGCGGTAACTAATGCCCATTATTCGGTCATTGCTTCCTTGGACTTGGCTTATGGAGCACCCGTTTGGCCTATAAATATTTCCCTTTTGTGGATGGGGGAGTCACTTTGAGATAGTATTGTCTTCTGGATAGTGATGAAAATGTTGGCCAGCGAAGTTGAGCAGCCCCCGAGCTTGGAGAGAGGTCTCTGGTTCTTGTTGTGAGTTGAAGAAATCTTGTGATAGGGACTAGTTGTAGGTTAGTCCCGCAGTGGCAGGTTGCCCAATAGCTCTGAGCGGTGGGTTGAAGAAACCTTGTGATGAAAATCAATTTCATAGTCCCATGTCAGTTCTTCACAAGGTTTTTTCTTTTCATTAGTCCATCCGGCTATCTTGGGGACTACTGTTTTGTAGAACCTTGGGTAGATTGGTGTGGTGTTTACGAATGTTCTCCCTAGTAGGAGAAGTTCTCTATGGCCCATGTCTAGCACAACAAAGTCCGTTGGGATGTATTCATCATGAATTCTTACCAAGATGTCCTTGGCTGTTCCCTTATGTTTTCGTGAAATCTGATCCACCGTCTGCATTCTAAAATTTGCAGTGGACAAAGGTCCACCCAAAGTTTTGTCTTATACTACCTTGGACATAATATTAATGCTTGCCCCAAGGTTGTAGTAGGCGTTGTGAAACACATGCAGGCTGATGGAACACGTGATTGTCGGGTGGCCGGGATCTTCTTTCTTAGAGATAAATGGTGGGTCTACAAGATACCCGTGGCCCTCGCGACATAAAGACTTACCAAACCTCGTTAAAATCATATTAACAGATTCGAGAGAAGTTTCAGGTTTTCTCGGATTCTTCTGTGAATCAGAAACAGGCAATGCAGCAGCAATCTGAGCTATTTGTGTTTCAATCATTTTTATTGAAGCTCAGTTGTTTTTTAACAGATGATGATAGATTTTCAAGTTCAAAATTTATGATTTCTATCATTTTATCATTATGCGTTAACTTTTTATGTATATTTTCGTTAATTTTAGCCTGGCCTTGCACCAGGTCTTTTAAGAAGGTTTATTCAAATTATAATTAGAGTTAAAGTTCGAATTACCTGCTTGCGGGTAGGACTGGTTGTTCCACCCATTGTTATTACCTTATTGGTGATACCTGTTATTGATGTATGATGCTTCTTCACGGGTCTCGGGGCAGTCATTCCCCCAGTGGCCAACTCCACCACAGACTTCATACGTCATGTGTGAGTCCATGGCCTAGACGGTGCTTCTCGTGGCTTCTTTTTCAGTGGCACATTCAATCTTTTCATTAATAAGTCTATTTTTACAGCAAGCATATCCGTCTCCTTCACAATATGCATGCCTTTTTGTTGTTTTTGTTCCTCTCCCTAACTTTGATTTGCCATCATCTTTTCGACGAGATCTTGAGCTCCATCGGTGGTGAGGGAGAGAAATGCTCCTCCTGCAGCGGCATCGGCATGCCCCTTAGACATGGGCGTGAGCCCCTCGTAGAAGTTCTGGAGCACGAGCCAATCCTTTATCCCATGGTGCAGGCAGGCTTGGATATAATCCTGTAGCCTTTCCCATGCTTTAGGGATAGACTCGAGTGAAGTATGCTGGAAGTTTAAAATTTTCCCCTCAGGGCGGTGATTTTGCCCATGGAGAAAATTTTTGCAAGGAACGCCGTGGAACATTTGTCCCACGTGTTGACTGTTTCCTTGCTTTGATAAAAACCACTATTTTGCCTTCCCTGCGAGGGAGAAGGGAAACAGGCAGAGCCTGATGCTAGCTGGTGCGACATCCTTTATGACAATGGTGTCACACACAGCTCAAGGAAGTGCTGAAGATGAGCATTTGCGTCCTCACTTGGCGGGCCACAGAATTGACTTGCCTGTACCATTGTGATTAGGCCAGTGCGAGTTCAAAGTTTCTAGACCAGGTGTTGACAGCAGACCAACGGGCACATTGGCAACCACGGTGGTGGAGTAGTCGCAGAGTGACTTGGCCATGTCGATAGTAGCGGCTGGTACGGGGTTGACTAGTAAGACTGTCGGTTGAGTAGCCGAAGAAGAAGAGGTACAAGACCTATTCTCCCTTAGGATTGCCTCTGGATTATCAACGTAGTTGTTCGGTAAGTCAAAACCACTCATGCACTATCCTGTTTTCATTCCACAACAAGGAATAAAACAAGCATACTTAGCCTGCATAAACTATGGCTACCATGACATGCATGTTATCATTGTTCATGTAAAGTTAAAATTAGTATTTCATTGCCATCCCTGGCAACGGCGCCAGAAATGCTTGTTGGCATTTCTTAACGCAATCACCAAGTGAGGAGGTTTTAAGTCCATCCCTAACAACGGTGACAGAAATGCTTGTTGGCATTTCTTAACGCAATCACCAAGTGATGAGGTTTTAAGTCCATCATTGGTAACGGCGCCAGAAATGCCAGTTGGTATTTCTTAACACCAATACTAAGATTGAGTTAATCTTAGCAATGCCATTATAAAACATCAACAACGAAAGTCTTTAAGATTACAGACAATTCCGCAAGCGTACAGAGCTATCGTTGTAGCATTTCACCTGAATGTATTCAGGTATTGTTATTTATATTTTCCCAAAGGAGGACAAGGTATACCATGTTCAACATAGGCATAAACAAGATTTCATACTAGCATATTAGACCATAGTTCATGGCAGGGGTAAAATTCGTAATTGAGGATAGCGGACACACATATGGGCTAACCTTAAGGATAAAAGAAAAATAAAGAATAAAAGGATATTCCTATGTGGAGCCGGCATGTTCAAATATACCCATGCATAAGAATAGTTAATGATCATATAAACTATATGACTAGAGTTAGAACTAAGTTTAGGATGAATGGGGAGATCTCCGGACATTGGTCTGCCAGCAAGTCAAGGAGACTTTAAAACTCCTACATAATATCTGAACATGGGGGAATACAAAGGATGGATGGGGTTGTAACCACCTACTGCCTACCCCAGTACCGTGGGATACCATCATATTTGCAGGATCCCATGTACTCGAGAACCACGCCCATGTACAAGGAATCTACCTATACCCTCCCGGGACTCCAACCCTATGGATTGACAAGCAAGGATATAGGCAACCCTGAAGGAACAATGAACCATCACCCCAACCCTAATTCTTCTTCTACTCATATAACTCCTATGAATGATTCAACTCAAAGTTGAACATGTTAAGATCATAACACATAAACTATATACTAGTTCATATATCATAATCATGACATAAAAACTATACTCTAGTTCATATGCATCGCTATATAAATGATATCAATGCTTGAACTTGGAAGAACTCTTCATAGAAATATCCATACCAAGTAGAGACAAGCTCTCCTTGTAGCTCTAGCCTTTGCTCCAAATACTAACTAGACTAAGGACTAAGCTAATGATACAAGTATAAAGGGTAGGTGTAGCTCCAAATGATGTGTGTTGAAGAATGAGCTCTAGCCCTCAATTTATAGTAGAGTGTGGTCGATTTGGCCTAGAAAAATTAGGAAACACCCAGGAACCGCCATTGCATTCCGCCATGCATCAGTCAGTTGAACATGGGCCCAGGCGGCAGTGGCTGGGCTGTGGCCGCACCCCTGGCGCGCCCGCACCCTAGTGGCCCCACCTCGTGACCGCCTTCGCGTGGTCGGTTCCTAGTGGGTCTGGCTCCCTCCGACATCGATGCACGGCCTAAATTTGCTATGTATAGTTGAGCATTTGCTTATTCTTCTCTTTGCGTATTTTTGAAATATGCTTTATACTTTGCGCTTTGTTCTTTATTTTGTGCATTTTTCACTTGATTCGAAGATTTGTCTTGCAAAACATATTTTCTTGAATACAAGTGGAACTAGTCAAAAGTCTATGTATGTGTGCTAAAAGCATGTTAGTTTCACCTATTTTGGACTATAATTGGTGGTCAAATGTTGTCGTTAGTGACCACCAACAGCGACTGCCCCCTACCTGGTACGCCAACTGTTGGTATTTTGTTGACCGACTAGTGAATTTATATGTGTGTCACGATGCTAAGGAAAATGATGGTAGCACTCAAAGACACGAGGAGTTATACTGGTTCAGGCCAGAGCCCTACGTCCAGTCTCAGAGATGTTTCAAGTTCGTGTTCCTCGGTTGCTCTGAAGTTCTTACAATGGAGTGTGTAAGCTAAGGAAAAGAGGTAGGACGAGTGAGATGAATGAGAGCCCGAATGGTGTTCTCAGGTTTCATCCCCTTGGAATCGGGGCCTGGCTCACATTATATAGAGTCTAAGGGCCAGGTTACATGTGAAGAGAGCGGTTCTCCAACCCGAGTGGTCGTGAGCCTAAGGGAGGGAGAAATAAGTAAACTTGGCCTATAAGCAAGCCTGTTTTGTCCAGGCATCATGGCACATTCTGGTATGGTCATCGTCGTGATCTTGTTCGCACATCGCGGCGTAGCATGGCGTGATGCTTGCAGTGCCAGCCACAATGACACTGTTGGCACAGAGGTGGTTCGCCAACTATCCTACGCGACGTGATCTGGCCATGGCCTTCGTCATCGTCATCTGTTCTTCTGGTGGCGCCATGGCGACAGTGCCGGAGTGGGTAGCTGTTGACATTTCTTAGTGTCGCTACTAAGAATAGAGTTTTAAATCTATTCCCCAGCAACAGCGCCAGAAATGCTTATTAGTATTTATTAACGTGCCACTTGTTCTCAAATGGCCACCTATTATGAACCTATATCTCCTAATTTTACTAGGTTGTCATCCCTAGTGATAATATCAGAGATACTTGTTGGTTCTACATAGCATTACTACTAGAATAATACTAAGCAGTTCTTTATTAGTTATGTGACTAGGAAGAACAAATATATATATATATATATATATATATAATATACCATCACAATATTTTATCCTAGAGTATTCTAGGTATCGTTATTTATATTTTTACCACAGGAAAGGTCTAGCATGGACATGTATTGATAACTTATACTATCGAAGGAGAAGTAAACCATAACCAATATTCTACCCATAACAGGGGTAAGTCATAGGGTATATATATATTGATGAATGACTCGGAGTATTGATGAATGATGGATAAATCACTCGGAGTACTCCTTTCTATGGCATTAATATGGTCAGGTAGAATATTAGAAGAATAATTCCTATGTCATTATTTATTAGAAGTCAAAGCAGGCATTGATTAGTGCAGTTATACCTAGTAATCATTGCTAAGATCATTGTCATATCTACACATAAGGATATTTCTAAGGAAGATTAAGAACAGAGCTTGCTCTTCCTTTGTAACCGAACCCTATGTGCGCCTATATTCGAGGAGTGGACTACAAAGGACTCAATGGGAGTGTCACATCCGCGATCTACCACATGACCTAGAATATGGTGTATCCACCGGTAAACAACGTATAAGCACCACGCTTGCACAATGTCGACCACCCATGCATGGATCCTTAGAGTGAGCGCTATACGAACTTATGAATGAACATAATGATAATTCAACTATACTAAGCACATAATCAAAGTAGACCATGAACATTATAACAAAGAACATGAATAAGATGAATACTGATATTGTCATAACAATTGTAGCTAGCATATAAGAGTAATGGAGTTACAAGAGAGAGAGAGGGGTACAAAGATTATACCAAACCACGCTCTTGACAAGATCGGGAATCAAGCGAAGCCTGCTTTCCTCCTTCTAGACCTAGCCTAACTAACTATGCCCTAGAATATGATGGAGCATTGAAGATGATTAGGGTTTCTGTCTTCTCAAATGACATGCCTTCTTGGGGGCAGAGGCTCATATATATAAGCTGAAGCGTCCAACGTGAGACCTTGGATCAAACCGACTTAAAGGACGGCGTAGGTGCAACCTAGGAGGCGGTGGAGAACCGACATAACAATGAGGGGCTGATAGGTGGGCCCCAAGGACCGAGCAGCTTACAGGTAGGGCCGGCTGGCCCCACCTGGGGGCGTCTCGCCCTCCGCTTCGGTGTGGAGTCCTCCCAAGTCTTCTAGAGTCTTTTGGTATCCGTTTTGCTGCGGATAAGTGCAATTAAATCTGACATGTAGGTCCACCTTTACGGTTTTCTAGATAAAGCCTGCAGAAAATATAAATTCACCAAAACTCATGGAATTTATTAGTTTAAACCCCTAAACCTTCATTGGTGACTATATTTATGCCCTTATACATGTTATATTGGCGATTCATAATGGTTGTTAACTACCGTCAACGAATTCCTCCAAACTTAACCTTTGCTGGTCCCTTAGTAAAGCTAAACTTAGTAAATGGATTAAGAGTTTAAGGATTTTAAAAACATTGACACATCTCCTCAAAAGTACACATGCGTTCAAATAAGAATTCTTCTCTGGATTAGAATAAACTAATCTAACTTTAAACTTACCCATATTACCTTCAACCATAGGACTTCTCAGCCTTCACTTGGGTCTTGAGCAATTAAAAGACAAAACGATCAAGTCAAGCACTATGTCTCAAGTTCTTTGCTCAGCCATTATTCCGGAGTTTTTATAGGTTTTAAAAATAAAACTCAGAGCTTCCATGGTATGAAACTCTCAAGTCTCTCAACATATGTGGTATTTGTGGATGCTCACCAAGGCAAAAATGATGTTATACCTTTCTCTCTTCCTACAACTAAAGCTTATGTGGAGCTCATAGGAGTGAAGAAAGAATAGAAGAGCATACTTATAATACATATATTGTAAAGTCAAACCTCGGATCCAAAGAGAGTTGAGTCATGCAATCAAATAAAAAATGTGCATCTGGATATATAGTGGATATATTTGGTGGCTAACCTATTTTTACTATGCTCCTTGAAAACATATCTCTCTCTTGGAACTTACAAACAACTTTGCAAGAAAACATGTGCTATCTTATTCATCTCTTCTTTTTTTGGGCGGGCATCTAATTACTCATTGTTTCAAATATATGGGACACTTGTCCATTTATTCTCATCTTTCTTTCTTTTTCCTTTTCTCTTTTTCTATGAATAACTTTTGCATAGCCACATGCTTCTTTTATTATAACAAATCTTTTGAGAGATAGCAACAAAAACTTGGAGCATTTATTTGGTGGATATTCTATCAAGAATATTTTTGGTGTTTTCTCCTAGTGTAGGAGTAAAACATTTTTGAGTGGATCTAGATGTGCCCATCCCCGGTGGAGGAGTAGTGCATATTTGGGTGGTGTGCACGTGACCTTAATTTTAAGAGCATGATAAACCTCTCATAAGGGTCAACAAAGCTTGACTAAACTCAATGCCATCCAAGCACTATATATGAGTGGAAGTTTTCCTAAACTAAATATCATATATGGCTCTAGTAGGAATTCAAGCTTTGTCATATAGGAGCTCATCACATAGGATTTTATATTTTTCAAAAGATAAATATTCAGAACTTTAGTGTCACTTGGAACAAGATAAACAGCAGCTCAGACCTTCTCATATCATATCCTTCAACTACCTAGACTTAGATCAAGCATATGCTACCCACGAGTTTCAAGTTCAGAATAAATTCTTATATCAAAATAGTCATATCCAAAACTTGAGAGAATTTAAGGCTAAAAACTATGTACTTGAAAGTAATTACGACAGAGCAACTATTCATCATTTCCATTGCACAAGATTATCCTAAGAGTTCATTTATTTATTTAGCTCTTAAAAATTAAACTGGACACATACTTTTTATTTTGTTTTTATTTCTAAGATCACACCTTACTATTATATAGCTAAGATAAATTTTTATTTTTATTTTGTTTATTATGCATCCTTTTATTTTAGCTAACATGAAGCAAACTTTAAAAGAATAGTAAAACCAAAAGAGAAAAGAAATACTTAGCAAGATACATGGGGATGCTCCTCCCCAAGCTGGATGTTGTCGTGGTCTTTCTTAGAGTGAGTCTACTAGCAGAAGTCTTTTTCATGCGTCCAGAAGTTATGCTCCTCACGCAGCGAATGTAGTGACAGATCGGGAAAATGTACTTCGGATGGATGGCTTTACTCTTGATCATCCTGCAAAATACTCCAACAGGAACACCAAAACTCGTGGCATAGATTAGGATAAGGGGTTAGTGGTTAGCCATTTAGAGATTTGTTGTCCTTGGAGGTTTAGACATATTTCCTAATTGGTAAAGTTCTAGTAGGATGTCTATTATTTTTGGATTTTCTTATTTATATAGTGCAGAAAGAAAATATGCATACATGTTTTATGTATATATAGTATTATTTTTTATGCCACCATAGTGAATCTTCTCGTGGGTGTTCACATATCGTAAAATTACTCATGTGGGGCTTAGAATTTATGTTGCAATACTATAATGCAGTCATGAAACTTTTTATCTTCCAGTTCTAAATGCACTGCTAATGCAGAAAAGTACATATGCTAAAGTGCAAAGTAATTCATGTAATACTAAAAAGTAAATTTAACTTTTCGTGATAAGACTCTTTTCCCATCTTGCTTATTCCATGGGTGCACCAGTCGGTCCTGGGGATGGAGACCCTGATGATTGCACCTCTTGTGATTGTGGTAGCGATGTTACCTTTTCTTTCCATACCTACTTGGTTTGTGGACTTGACTTTGGCAGAGGGGGCTCATCTTTTACAACTTCTTCAGGTTCCTCATCTTCCTCCCAACTTTTCTTTGGGGATTGATTCTTTTTGTTTCAGGATGATCGACGTCTCCTCCTAGAGCGGGACTTCTTTGGCTGCTCATAAGTGGTATAACTATTGAAATAGCATCATACCTTTTCTCCAGGGAATTGAAAGTGGACTTGTCCAAATCCGACATAGATGATCGCGTTGGTAGTGTTGAGAAACGGTTTTCCAAGGATGGTGGGTGTATTGTCTTCTTCTTCTCCCATGTCTCAAACTATAAAGTCGGCAAGTGCATAGTGATCATGTGTCCTTACCATGACATCTTTTGCTATTCCTTTTGGAAATTGGATTAATTGGTCTGTCATCTGCAATTGCGTATATGTAGGGAACAAAGGTTCATCACCAAATAAGTATTCATACGTTACCTTGGATATTATATTGACACCCGACCCAATGTCGGAAAAGATCTTGTGGAAGATTCTTTGTACAATGGTACACTCGACCGTGGGTATGCCTGGATCATCCTTCTTAGCAAGGAGTGGTGAAGCGAGGAGATGATCGTACTCTGATCGGAGTGTGTTGATCATGTTGACTGATTCTTCTTGTGATTGCCTAGATTTGTTCTTCCTACTTCTGTTCTTCTTCTTCTTGGTCACTGTTATCTCTTTGAGCAGGTGCGGTGTCTATGGATGTCCAGGAGATTGCAAGATATGATTCATGAAAGAAAATTTTCCTTTCTATCCTTGATTGTGAAACAGATCTTGACACTATCCGCGTAGATGATGGCTTTTGTGGTGCTTACGAAAGGTTGGCCTAAAATAATGGGTGCCCTTGCATATCTAGCTATTTGCAAAACCACAATGTCTACGGGAACATATGATTGTCCCACTCGAATAATAGCGTCTTCAAGAACTCCCTTGCGGTAACAGAGTGACTGATCTGCAAACTACAAACACATATTTGTGTACAACAAAGTATCTCCATTAATTTGATCATTAATTACCTTAGGCATGATATTGACACTTTTTCCGAAGTCACATACAACTTCTTGAAAAATGTGAGGTCCAATGGCGATGGGGATGACAGGTCTCCCTGGATCACTCTTCTTATTTTTGGAAAGGTATAGTTTATCCACCTTCCCATCGATGGTTGTATACAGTAATACACTACATTGTGAATATCGACAAGATTGCAGTTTCTAGATCTTTCGATTGCCCCAGAATCTTGCCTTTGTCGGATCGAGGAATAGCAACAACCAGCTGAGCTATTTGTGATTTTACCATTTTATTGTTCTCTTGAACTTTATCACTGGTAGCTACTTTTCTAGATAATCCCTCCATAAGTTTGGATTAGCCAGCAATTAATTCTCTCAAGGGTGGTTGATTGAAATTATTAAAGTTATTACCTTGATAGTTACCTTGGTAATTACCTTGCTAGTTCGGCCTTTGTTGCTAATTCCATCCTTGATTCTGCTGAGGACGAAAGTGGTTGTTGTAGAAAAGTTTACACCTCTTGGGTTTTAGGACAGTTGTTTCCTAAATGCCCAATGTTTCCACACACACGTCATGCGAGAATCATGAATATGCCTGACTTCTTTCTTCTCATTGGCTCGATCTTCAAGCTTCTTCATGAGCAGGTCCATCTTTGCACATAGCATGTCTACCTCCTTGAGTTGCTGGATACGTCCTCCCCTCTTGTGGGTTTGAACACATTCTTCGTTCCAACCTTGATTGGAGGCTGTTAGCATTTCTAAATGTTGTTATGAATAAAAGATATAGAATCAAATCCCCGATAACAACGCTAGAAAGCTTGTTGGTGTAACAGAACCGACCAATTTATAAGAGCACATGTACAATAGCAATCACCGAAGCGATCAAACTGTCATACTTGAGCCCATATAAACCCGGTAGTCCGCCGAGTGTCCCGAAAGACCTCGGTAAATCAACTCGGAACCAAGATCATATAATTAAATAAACACATATCGCATACACAGAGTTTTGCAGTGGAATAATATCACAAATGAGTTCACAAATAATGATACAGGATTTAGTTAAAATCTGATTTGAAAGCAACATAGCTTTAAAGTGATACATAACCATAAGTTCGAAATACATTGCTAGTATAGATGACAATCCTCTGATCACAGCATAGACGAGATAGCTTAGTAGAAGGCCGAGCCCACCGATGCTTATCCACCATCATCAGCAGGCCTAAATCTTCACCTGCAACATGGTGGGATAAACCCTGAGTACTCAATCGTACTCAGCTAGACTTACCCGTCATAAACCAAAAATAAATGACACCAAGAGTATGCAAGGCTTTATTTGGTGGAGCTGGCTTGACAACATTTTGCGTAAAAAGCTTAAGTCTTATTAATCAAGTTAATACAAGTTTTAGCATCAGATTAATCAGCTTATCTTTATTAAGGCTATCACCTATTCAACTATGTTATGCTTTCATTATCAAGTCAAGTTTAGTTGATTAACATGTATATGTTTGCCTGCACTAGAATAATGAATTCCTTTAGCTAAACAAGCATATACATAACCATATCCGGTTTAGCATCATTAACATCATATCCATCATATCATGACCATCATTTTCCATCAGTTGTTACTACAATGCTGCAGCTCATGTCAGTGAGAGACGGAGAGACCGCGATTCGAATCGAATTTCTATCCAACTGGAGAAAAATACCAAACGCAATCCCGGGCGTACCTTGCAAGGGTCCTCGCAAGGCAGCTTAGGCCACCTTTGGAACAACTCTGGAACCAAATTCGCGGCTCTGCCCCAGCACCACACACGAGTGATTCAACGGTAGCCAAGAAGATCAAGACATACCCGCCCAAGGTCACCGTCAGTTCAGCTGACATGCTTGCCCATGGTTAAGGCTAGACGAAAAACTCGAAGCTCGTTAGCTCGCTCGGCTCATAGCTGGCTCGGCTCGGCTCGACTCGGCTCATTAGGATAACGAGCCGAGCCGAGCCAAGATTTTAGCTCGTTAGCTATAACGAGCCAACTCGAGCCAGCTCGCGAACCGCTCGCGAGCCAAACGAGCCACGCTTACAAGAAAAAACAATATAACTTATATTGATATTGTACTACTTCATGTCTTATACTTTACAATTGATTGATGATTGATAAGACCCTGTGAAGTTGGGATTATTATGACTTTCATAATTTTATTTTTAATAGATGTATGGATACTCATGGATCATATTATGTATGATATGGAATATAAACCATGGATGTATGGTGTAATATATAATATATGTTAATACAAAATAATTTTTTTGTTCATTTTAAGATGACTAAATGCATTACTTTTGTATTATTACTCTTCTCAACATTTAAATAAATACAAATATTAGTTCTTTTATATTTTTTATACCTGGCTCGCGAGCCTAATGAGCCAGCTCGAGCTTTTAACGAGCCGAGCCGAGCTGGCTTTCTGGCTCGTTAGGATAACGAACCGAGCCGAGCTAGCTTGTTATCCTAACGAGCCAGAACGAGCCAAGCCGAGCTGAGCCAGCTCGGCTCGTTATCCAGCCTTACCCATGGTTTGATCCGCATCCTCCTGGAGTGCGCACTTCAACCGGTTGGTGTCCGGCCTGAATTGAACTACTCGGCTTCACGGCACGAACGACTTATCTTGCCAGTTAAGCGAGATGTGGGGTTCAACATGACACGAGGACGTACAGAGTGCATGGTCCTTAATCGGCTCAGACGGGGATAGATACGCAACCAAGATCTCCATGACTTGTTGTTTCTCTACCATGTTCGTGCCCGGTCTCTACTTTTAACATTAACATAAGGTTATGTTCCACAATAGCAAATATAGCCAACCGTGCAGGGTATGAATGCCCATCTATATCTTGCGAATGACAAGAGATCATTCGACTTCTACCAGTCTAAGCAGGGCTAAGCAGAGTTTCGATCATGGGCCTATATAGGGTTCAGGGTATATCTCTAGACAAGGAGAGGATATGCAATAGAGGGTTCTAATCAACTCCTAGCACTTAATGCATTAAACATAAAATGACTCAAGTGATCATTTGTAGAACATAGGAGGCTTAGAATGCTCTAGTGCTTACTTAGAATCCAACACTAGGTTAGTGTTTGTCAGATTATATTGGATTCACGAGCACCTCTTATTCCACACTTGTCTAGTCCTTCCACCTTCATGATAATTTCACCACACCGTCTTGTGGTTAACTCCAACTTCATGTCCTTAATTCCACATGATCATCATCTAGCGTACCTAAATGATATGAATAATGCACATGTATAAATATAATGGAAAGCAAGACAAGGCAACACCACTACAAATATGCTTAATCAATACCATAGCAATCCAAAGCAATCAACCAAACAAACACTCTCAGGACAACAACACAGCAAGCACTTGTTCTAATCATAACTCAAGCTATACACCAACAAAAAGGGTGATTTAAGACTCTTTGGAAATGTATTGAAATTATATACAACTTTATTACTATCATCCAGAGCTAATTCAAAGGTTATCTAAATCAAAAATCACAAATGAACAGGTCTATTCAAACCTAGACAGAAAAGCTGACAGTAGCTTCAGAGAAACATAACTGCAGTTCTAAACATCCAACAAGCATGATTCTTGACTTTCTAGAAAGTCTATTAAATTGTCTAAAACTTCATTATTAACTTCTTCAGGTGATTCAATAGTTAAAAAGGCCAAACAATGCAAAAAATGTACCTCTGTCCAAACATGAACAGATTCTGTCTCCTCACTTTAAACAATCATAACTAGAGATTTATGCCACCAAAAGGAATGATCCTAAACATTTTGGAAAGCCTATGAAAAGTATTACATCTATTATATTATCACCAAGAAGTGATTCAAAGCATACCCTAGTTAAACAATGCAATCAATCAGATCTGGACAGAAAATAGGCAAAACCTGGCAGACTTCTAAAATCTATAACTCCTAAACCATCAAGCCTATTACCATGAAATTTTAGGAAATGCAAGGCAAGAAAGTTAACTACAACTTTTGTATAGAACACATTTACATGCAACATCATTTTCATGGAGGAAACATCACAACAACAGGGACTGCTCCTGTAGCCCTTTTCAGCAGAGAATAAATGAGCTGCCTACACATTTTCTATCCAAAGAATACATACATACATGAGCTAATTATGCAACACCAACCACCATAACATGGCCACCACACATCTAGCTCAGACCAAAACATGGTAACTATCACAAGAAACATGCATAAGCCCATTTGCTTCTAACTCTTTCACTAACCTTCAAACAATTAATCCATATACATTATTTTTAGGTGATATAGTAAACATCTCAAATGGATCCTAAATTTTTATGAGAGCTAGGTGATTACAAATCATGACCAATGTAAAAATATTACATGCTCAAGTTTTATAATTTCATTACCACAAAATAAACAAGTTTATAATGCAATAAAGCATGTGATAGCAAGATAAATCTAAAACCCCATATTTTGTGTAAACATATGGCCATATTATTGTTTCTTAGGTTAGAACAACATCGTACAAGGATAGTGGAGTACCATTTCCCATTTTTACATACATATATTATTTATAAGGCATTTAAATCTACTTAACAAGCTCCTAGCAAGTTAAATCAATAACCCAATCATACATGCACAATAAATTATAAAATTTTAACCATGAATCAAGCTTCACTCCAAGAGTCTACCATTAAAGTTTTATGCCATTTGGAGCACTAGAACTCCAGATATGAAAATAACAAGCAAATCAAGCATTTATTTCCTATTTAACAAGATTAAAGTGAAACATCAAGAAACCACTATACAATCTGCATGTTTTATATTCTTATGGGCTAGTGCATGTTATTAAAAGACTAACAAAATTGGAATCACCATTTTTGACTCTTATTTCTCAAGATATGACTAAAAGCAAGTTAATAGATTTTCTAAACCACTTTTCAAAACTAATTTTCACAGCACAAAAACATTAATAACATCGCAACTTTCATAGATCTATCATGCAGAGCACTTTATGAGGAAACTAACAAAACTTGTCTCACAAATTTTGGACTTACCAAACCTTAGATATGGATTTTCAAAGTTAAAGCAAAATCTGTAAATTTGGGATGGAATTGAATCTGCGGGCCCCACTTGTCATTCACTCAAACACTGAAACAGCTTCTCCTTATTCGTAAGGCTGAACGGAACAGAGAGGAAGGGGGCGACGAATGGAGACCGGTCGTCGGGTCGGGGCGGCTCCGTCCGGCTGGCGACCAGACAGCAGCGGGGAGGGGTTGGTGGCTACGGCGGCCAGCGGCCCAGTCGCGAGCGGGACAGCAGAGGCGGAGCTCCACCGGTGCCAGTGACGCTCCGGCGACCGACGGCGGAGGAGCAGGGGCACACGAGGGCAGCGTGAGGAGGCGAATGCGAGGGCATGGTACATGGAGTCGACAAGCTGCAGGGGAGGGAGAGGAGATGGCGGCAGTGAGCTCCGCTCGCCATCCATGGCGGCGACGCCCTGCGCGTGTGCTGAGCAGAGCGGGAAGAAGAGGAGCAGAGAGGAGCTCGGGGCTTCCTGCCGATTTCTGCGCACGCGAATGGAGAGAGGAGCGCAGAGGGGTGGGATGGGGAGGCAATAATGGAGGTGGAAGAGGAGCTGCAATGGTGGGAGGGCGCTCTGGGCGCAGCCAGCCCACGCGTCCTCTTTGGGGCCCGACATCGAGCACGTGGCGGGCAACGGTGTGGACGGCTTGGGCAGTGGATATCGGCATATTTCGCTTGGATTCGGACCTGATGCCCTATAGAAAAGTTGTTCCTCTTCTGATGCTCTACAAATTTTATTAAGGGGTCTTGGCTAACCGATGAAGGGATTAGCAGATAATCGAGCTCAAACTTAATGCTGTCAACAAGTTAATTAGGAGCAAGAACCGATGCCAAAGCTTGCGAAACGGTGTTGGAATGATCTCAAATTTTGATATATCGTTCTCCAAAGAGTATACCACAACTTCTATTTTGGGTCCAACTCAAGTTGCTTAGCAAAATCCTGGGAACGCGAGACGTCAATGAAATCGGCATTAATTTCAGACTTAGGATTATTTTAAACATGAAATCAGATTGTCTCCCTGATTTGATCTCACTTTTTGAGGCACTTACAGATTGAATAATGACTTCATCCAAAAATAAAATTTGTTCTACTCCAAAAGATCCACAACTTTTATTAAAGGTCAAATTTCATATCTTGCACAGATATTACATTTACACTTTGATCAATGTAATGGCATTATAAAGCTCCGAATAGAGTTTTAGGCCAAATAGGGTATTTTCTTGACATTTGCTCAACATGAACCCTTCATGACTTTTGTTGTAGAGTTCATCTAGAGTTATTTGGGCAAGATTGCAAGGCTTGGTTGACTTCACAAGTACTCCTTCACTTACCAAAGCAATTCAAGTAAGGATAGGACTTGTCATTTCTTGTGAATTCTTGATTCGGATCTTTATGAACTTTTCTAATAGTCAGAGTAGATGAGGATGGATGTGAGTTGGTGATTAAGATCATTACTTAACATATCTTGCTTAAGTACACACTCGTTGGTTAGCTCATGACTAACACCTGGGGTGTTACAGCTGGTATTTCTTATGGTCATGAATAATAATTCTGCAAGTGCACAAAATACCATTGTAGCTTTCACCGGGAGTATTCCAGGTATCGGTATTTATATTTTACCATAGGGAAACAATGGTTTTGAGAAATTGATAATTAACCTTCATGTATCTACTAATTAGTGTACCAACTAAACTCAAGTGAGGGTAACGCATAATATATAAGTTTTATAGAATAACACACATAATAATTCCAAAGTAAGATAATAGGGTGCATAGTCCAAACTGGGAGGACAACGAGTAAGAGATCAAGGATCCTATGTACTTCTCTATTACTATGGTTTTCTTCTAGTTCATACCAAAGAAGATAGCTGAAAGGTCGTAAATGGCTAGAGGGGAGTGAATAGCCTATAAAAATTTCTACAAATAACACTTAAAGACAAGTGGTTAGACAATTAAGTGGCAAAGCGAGTTTTGTGCTAACCTACTAAAAGATGCAAGCCACCTATCCAATTCTAGGCTATTATCTCTAATCACACAACAAGAGGCCTATGTCACTACTCTTACTCTACTTCTAATGAGCAAGCTAATAATTCTACTTCTACACAAGGTATTTGCAAGAATGTAAAAGTGAAAGATGACAATTGCTATACCGCCGGTGTAGAAAAGATGACAATCCAATCAATCACAATATAAATGAGTTCCTCGGCAAAGAGATGACACTATATTTTTTACCGAGGTTCACTTGCTTGTCGGCAAGCTACTCCTCGTTGTAGCGATACACTCTCTTGGAGGTTCACACGCTTATTGGCATCACACGCCAATCCCACTCAAGGGAGCCGCACAACCAACACAAGAAGATGATCCATAAAGCTATGAGTAATCCACTAGAGTAGCCAATTCGTGAACTTCCGCGAGGAAGGCTCAAGAACGCCTTACACTTCACCAATCGAAGGCGGAGACAATCACCGGGCTCCCCTCAATGATCCTCACAGCTCCAAGCCATCTAGGAGTCAGCAAACTCCAAGAGTGACAAGAAATCCCACCGTGAAATCCAATCACCAAGTGCCTCTAGATGAAAACACTTGTGCAATGCACTTGATGCTCTCCAATCTCACCAAAAGATGTTTCAATCAAGTAGGATGAGTGAGAGAGGAGTGGAGTGGCTCACTAGCTTGCTATGTCAATGAAAATGGCCAAGAGAGACTCCCCAAGCCAGTCACTCCTCTATTTATAGCCCCCTCTCAAAAATTCAAACGTCACACAGAAAATCGGGGCCACTGGACGCTGTTAAAGGTGCACCGGACGCTTTCGGTGCAGCGTCCGGTGTATCGCCCGTGGACACGTGTCCATGCCGTTTGAAAATAGTTGTTGCGCACCAACGGTGACCCACTCACCGGACCCGTCTGCTGACACACCGGACGCGCCAGCGCTCGATGTCCGGTGGACGTCTAGAGAGGTTCCAGAGAGCTCCCAGAAGCACCGAACGTGTACGGTCGCACCTCACCGGACGTTCCTCAGCGTCCGCTGCTCCAACGGCTCTCAACAGCTCGCCACGTCACTCGCACCGGACGCGCGCACAGTACGCCCCTCGCGTCAGGTGCGGTCGAAACAGTGTCTGGTGAAAAATACACCGACTAGGCCAGAGAGCTACGGGCTTGCACCAGACCCGTCTGGTTGTAGCCCACCGAACACCCCTACGTCCAGTGTTCTCTGCTCAACGCGCTCTCAACTAGGGTTAGCCACCGGACGTGTGTGGTGTAGCATCCGGTGCAGCGTCCGGTGCATGTTTTTCCACAGAACCTATCTTCGAAAATCACTAAATCCTACCGAGCAAGCTCGGCAGTAGGGAAAGAGAGTGAGAAAGCCCAAACCTTCTCTACCACTCAAACTTCATCCCCTTTTTTAAATGTGCTAATACCATCAAGTGTACAACACCTTTGTGCATGTGTGTTAGCATTTTTAAAGTATTTCCCAATGGGTTTGTTAGTACTCACTAGCATCTACATGCATATGCAACAAGTGTAAGCATCTTGTGGCACTTTGACAACCATATTTCAAGAACGAGTTTTACCCTCTTAATAGTACGGCTATCTATCCTAAACATGATCACACTTCTCTAAAGTGTCTTGATCACCGAAAGCAAAGAGCTCCTACAAGTTATACCTTTGCTCGCGCTCCTTGCACCAATCCAAATGAGATGGACTTGATCTCCACATGTTGATGGACTTACACCACTTTCATGAATGCCGTCATTGCTCCTCACTTGGTATGTACTAACCATATCTATAATCACAACACTAAATCACACGGTTAATAGTTTGGTTTCATCAATTAACCAAAACCAAACTTGGGCCTTCAATAGCGATCACACCTTAGCATTTTGGAGCAGCAGTACCTTTCTGATTCTCGAAAAGACTGGGAAGAGGTAATTGGGAGAAGGCTTACGAAACACCAATCCGAACGTGGTGGAATACAAAGGTCTGGTTAGAGCTGTCACCCCCAGGGCTACCACAACTATCTGCGGGATTGGACGCAATCTCAGATAAACACTAGCCTAGACACCACGTCCAATCTAGTATTTACTCCTCTAGCAACATATGTTAATTAGAGCATTCAGTCGAACGGAGATCCCATGTCAAGGTATAAAACACTATACTAACAACATAGATAAACACTAAGGCATGAACTAGATAACCATGACGAACAATTCAAGTAATTCAAGAAGATAAATATATTGTAGTAATTGAATCTTACAAAGGAGGGATATAAGATTATACCGGACCTCCAAAGACTCTTCTGGAACTCGAGCTTGTCTCCCTAACTCCCAACTAGATCAATTCTACTACTACATCTTGGAAAATATGATAGAGGAACTCCTTGTGGTGTATGATAATCTGTATGATGATATCATGATTTTGGAGGAGGTATGGGGGGTCCTTTTATAGTCCGAGGTGGAGTAGGAGGCAAGGAATTGCCATGTCATCAATCCGCTGCACTTTTATTCTCCTCTGTAGGATGTACATCTCAAGTTTAGAGGTCCTTCGGATGAAACCGACCTCAACAGGTCGGTTGGGAGGCATGGACATGTTGCCAAATATTTCCTCTACCGACCTCCGCAAGAAACCGGAGAAGAACTGGCTTCTAAGGCGGTGAACCGGAGCCAAATCGGTCAAAACCCACCTCTGTCCCTTTTTTGGGCAAAATAGCCAGTTGAACCGGCTGGTTGGGCCGGTTTACCTGCGCCTGGACCGCTGCACCGCGCCACCGCCCTTGCCGCACCAAGCGCAGGCCACACCTGTCCGCTGAACCGAGCCGTCGCCTGCCCGTAGCGTGCGCTCATGCGCGAGCGCTCCCGCCTATGCCATGTGGCGGCTACCGGTTGGCCAGGCTGGGACGCCTGTCCCGCGGTGACACGTGGCGGCCTGAGCCGCCGCCTTTTGCCCGCCGTGCACAGCGCGTGCCCCTTCTTGCTACGCCATGTGGCGGTCGGTGATTGGCCATCCTGGTCGCCTGTGCCCCTTGCCGCTGATAGCGGCTGGCGCTGTGGGCCCAACTGCCTATGCAGGTGGCGGAAGGGTGCTGTGCAGTGGGGCCCGCCTGCAAGGTATTGTGCAGGTGGGTCCCACCTATTGATTTATTTAATATTTATTTATTCTGAGCTCCAAATATAGCGAATAATATATCTGTTTCGATCAGCACGATGAGCTCTACACAATGGTGTCATCCAATTCTTCATTTGAGAAACTTTTATCTTGGTGAAAAATTAAATATCCCTGCAAGACAGTGAAAACACAAAATCTCATGGAACTTTGTTAAATAAAGACCTATAACTATGTATTGAGTTTCATTTTATGTCCTTTTATGCAATAATTGATGGTTAATTTAAGGGTTAAGAGCCATGAACAAGTTCCCCCACACTTGCTCTTTGCTTGTCCTCGAGTAAAGGTTAAGGATAAAAGTAATCATGATCCTAACGTTTAAAGATATATAGCTTAACATAAAAACTATTCCAAAACATTCCTTATTCAGGTGGGATATGTGACATTGGCTAACATATATCCTTGAGCGGTTGAAAAAGTGGAACAATTCTGGAAGCGAAGTCCTCTTCCCAAATTCTCATCTTAGCAACTTGGAGTTTTTTCAAATTTTCACAAGAAAAGTCATAATTCACTTAAACTCCTCATATGGTACTCTTAAATCACTCAATGGTATATGATTCCTTACCAAGGCATAGCGGTGTGTTGCCTTCTTATCCTATCTACTTCTAAAAAGCTTATATGAAGTTTTGGTTACGGAAATGATATAGCATACCTACCTTGCATATGTTGTCAAGTCAAATCTCGGATCCAGTGGAGAGAAGTTTCATACTCTTGTTTCAAGATGTGTATGTGTGTGGAAATATGGTGGAAAACCTATTTCTACTATACTCCTTTATGAAATAATCTCTTTCTAACTTTATTACTTTAGAGACATGGCTATCATCATTTTGTTCGTTTTGCATGAGCTTTTGCTCATATCTTTTTTTCTTTTCTTTCTTAGGTGGGCATCTTTGTACCCATTGTTTTCAAATATTTCGGACATCTTTGTGTCCATCTTTGTATATCCCAGGCCTCTTCTACTAAAAACTCATATTTAGAGAGCGATCACGCTTTTAAAGTATGGAGTATTTATTTAGTGAAATCCTAACAGACATGTATTTTTGCCTACTCCTAGTGTAAGAGTAGAACATTTTTGGGTGGATCTAAATGGAAGACATGATCTTGCGCCTACTCTTGTGTAGAGTAGTGCAAATTTAGGTGGTGTGTACGTGATCTTGATCTTGGTTAGCATGATAAATCTCTCACATGGGTCAACAAGACTCAACATAAAGTAAGCAGCTTATGTAGAAAGCTTCTATCTAAATGAGCATATATGCCTTTGGTAGGAACTTATCACCATTGAGGAGTATGTGATACTATGGTTTTATAATATTTTTAAAACAAATTCTCCAAGCACTTTGAATCTAAAAGGTAGGATTTCTAAGCTAGAACTATATCACACTCCTCAACAACTTAGTCAATATGATTCTCCTATAAAAATATTTTCCCACAAGCATAAGTATATGTATATGGAACAATCTTTATGCAAGCTTGTATCTCAATACCAATATAAACATGTCACTTCTCAAAATTTTAATTTCAAGTGTGATTCCTTGATTCTTTTTAATAAACATGTTTAAACAAGTATAGAACCAGTAATATGCATACGAATAGCTGGAAAAGGATCTGAGTTGCAAGCTCTACACTAGTTCATTACATGTTTTGGTGCTTTTGATTCATATTTTAAGTTTGATTGTCATGTATGACATTTTCAAATAGAATCAAACTTAAAGGTAGTTAAGCATGAGTGAGAAAATGGAGTGCAAACCAGCGTGCCTGAGAATAGCATGGAAGGGTCGGGTCCCCCACACTTGAATTTTTATGTCTTTCGATACTAAAAACCAAGTGTGAATGTTGGAGCATCTCCTTAGCGTGTATTCAACACCCATGTTTGTAGACATTGTTCATCCTTCGTTCCTGTAATTATTAGAGGCAAAGAATACCTAAAAGGAACATGTATAGTACCAAGATTTTTTATTGTGGGAGAAAGAGAGGTCATAGCTTTATTCTAAAAGTCTAAGTTAAACAAATTTATTATTCAAAACATAAATTATTACTAAATATATTTTTTCTTGAAGAATTATAAAAAGTGATATTCTTTTATTATTCATTTAATTATTTTTAAAAATCTCACAAAATATTGAGAGTTGAAATGTAAAATGCATTTAAATTCAAATTTTTATTTTTATCCATTATTTTTTATGCCAACGGTATCTTGGTTGAAAGCTAAACATGCATGAGTTATAATCAAAAGTTGTTTGGAAATCAAATATGAGACAAATACCGATTTAGCTTTGGCAAGGACTCACCGTTTTTAAGTCCGTTGAGCAGGACTTGTCCATCGAATTTAACTTGAATGCGCGTTATCCAATCCTGGAGATGAGGATATGGATCGTTGCACTTCTTGTCCCTACCAAGCCATCTTGATCTTCATCTGGTTTTGGCTTGGCGGGTGTGTGTTCATTGGAAATGCAAACCTAAGTTCCTCCTTGATTGTCTTTGTCTTCTAGTGGCATGGCGGAAAGTTGTACTACTCTGTTTGTTAATGATACATTAGCCATCTTGATGGTCAAGGAAGGGACTTGAAATTCATGAAGACTTCATCTCCAATGACTTGGGTATGTCATCTTGCGATCACGGTCATCTATGGACTCATGAGACACTGCCTAACAAACCACCATTGATTGATGATGTTTTGTTCACTCGAAGATGCATGCCATGGCGCAGTGGCATCTCATCGTCTTGGTCTTTGTTGTCGGCATGCAAGATGTTGTCTTCAAGAATGATAAGAGCAGACATAAGTTCAACTTGATAGGTTGGCTCCATCTCATCATCACCCCCTAGCTTGAGTCTTGAGAAGGCTCAATGCTAGGTTGTCTTTTGCCATTGCTTGTGTCCTATTTGTCCACTTCCAATGTGTGAGTGCTTTATTGTAGATCTTGCTTTATGGCACTCATCTCATTTCTTCCTAGCTGAAGTGGTGGTTCGGTTTGGGTTTGCAGGTTCATTCCAAACCATGAACAGATACACTTTCCTTTTTTGCAAAAATGTTAATGGACACATACCCAAGTGATTTTACAAAGTTTGGAGCATGTCTTGTTATCTATAATTTGAATTTTGTTTGTTTGCTGCATTTTAGCATGGTTCAAATTACAGGTAACTTGCAACAAAAAAACAAAGGTGAATAAACTTCTATGCTTATAGTCTTTTCCCTCATCTAGGATGAGCTGTGTCTTCTTTGTGCAAGTTTGTTGGAGTTCATCATATGCTTTGGTTCATCTCTTGATGTGAGTTCATCTGGGGACTTTCCCAAATTGAGTTTGAGAAATTTCTACAGGAGTCATTTTGACAAAATAACCAATATCTACTAAAGCGTACTTGGTTCAAAAATTAACCTAGACACTGTTGGTATTTCTTAACATGTCACTTGGTTGAGCTATCTAGTCACTTATACTTAAACCTCTATCTCTTAGAATAACTAAGTTGTCATCCCTAGCTTGTATCTAAAAGATTTTATTGGATACTACAAAGTAATTATTGCAAGTGACTGAAATAATATAAACAATAATGATTACTAGGTATCTGCAAGCGCACAGATAATATAGAATTGTAGCACTCCACCCTAGAGTATTCTGGGGCTGTCGATTTATATTTTACCACTAGGAAGAGACTGGCATTGATAGGAAAATATATACTTCTCATATGCACATGCAATGGATAGATAACTATGTATGCTCGATTTACTCGTAACAGGGTTAAGTCACATGATAAAATAATAATGAATGATAAGGGTAAATGATCAAATCACATATGATATTATTCACTTAGAGCACTCCCTGTCTAGGCACTAGCATGGATTAGGCAGAAGCACAGGAATACTCCTAAGTCATTCTAAACTATATATCAAAGTTATACTTAGATTAGTGCAATTATACTAGCAATCATGACGAAAATACTTTATATCTAAACATAAGGGATATTACTAAGGAAGATCAAAAGCAGAGCATGTCTTCTAAAGTAATAATATGTTCCTACTATCCTTATATTCGAGGAGTGGACTACAAAGGACTCAATAGGAGTATCACATCCATGATCTACCACATGGCCTAAAATATAGGGTGCATTCATAGACAAACAACATCTAAGTACCATGCTTACATGCCGTCGGTCACTCACCCATGATATTAAAGAGTGAGCGCTATACGATCTTATGTTTGAATATAAAGGCATCCTAACTATGTTAAGTATATAATCTAGGCAAATAATGAGTAGCACAATTGAGAACATAAACAATATATAAAGCAATGTCAAATCTATTGTATCTACACTACTACAAAAAATTTAACCGTGGCGGTTAAAAAGGCTTAACCGTGGCGGTTATCTCAACCGCCGCGGACCTAAGGTCACAGTTAATCGTGGCCTTAACCGAGGCGGTTGGGCAACCGCCATGGTTAATCGTATTAACCGAGGCGGTTGTTTTAAGATAACCGCCACAAATAATCAAATTAACTGAGCCGGTTATCTTAAAACAACCACCCTTTTAATGGATTAATAGTGGCGGTTATCTTAATATAACCGCCACTGTTATTATTTTTCAGGAAAAAAAAATGTTTTTGCAATTGTTTACACCAAAATCTGGACCGAGTGCAGATAGCCGATTTCGGAGCAGAGGCCCAGACAGATAGTCGATCGGGTCCCGGAATCGACTGTTGGGCTGGAGCGTAGGAGGTGCAGTTGAAGAAAATAGCCGATTGATGACATCAGCACGGGTTTCTGGTGCCAAGGAACGATCACGTTTGGAGTCCGATGAAGAAAGGAAGGGTTGGGCTCCAAGTTACTTTTAATTTAGGAAAGTTTGTTAGTTTTTGTATTCATCTTAAGTTGTAATTTGAGTAGGACTCTATCAAAGCCCTGGGTATAAATATAAGCCCCGGCTATTGTAACAGAACACACATCAATACAACACAACTTTCGGCCCCGGCCAAACCTTAGGAGTAGGAGTAACGTAAATCTTGGCGAGTTCTTCAATCGGGCTCAGTGTCATCCGGTGGACGCAGGCTTGCTTGTAAGTACCGTCATGCCTCGCAAAGCTTTGTCTCATTAGTGTCATCCGGTGGACATAGGAGCATCGTAGATCAGGGTTGATTCTTATTTGATATGAGTTTAACGTCATCCAGTGGACGTGGGCTTAGATTAAATAAGGGTTAGTTATCGATTCATGTTTGTTTTCTTGTTTAATCTATGTTTAACGTCATCCGGTGGACGAAGGCTTAGGTTAAGCTTGATTATGTGCATGGGTTAGTTATCGGCTCTAACTAATTTGACATCTTAGTTAGATTCATTAAGTTATCAAGGTGTTATTTGTTGTTTATTGTTTATTTATCAATATAACATCTCTTTGCCTGATCAAGATTGCATAATATTGGCCTTAGATCCACATGAAAAATGTTATTTATGTCTCATCCATGTTTATGATTTATTATGATATTCACTCGATTTGGCCAGTACTATCGTAATCTTGTTCGTACGTGATGAGAGAGCTGAGCAAGAGTCGATCTAAATGAATGCAGAGCCGCCGGCCTTCTAGACCACCTTTGTATTCTTTTAGATCTACTTGTGATTATTTTTGGGAATAAATCTAAATTGATGCAAAGCCGCAGGCCTTCTAGACCAGCGTCGTATCAATCTTAGGTTTATATTTGAAAATAATCACCGCTAAGTTTTCTGCTTCACGGACTCTGGATCGGCTAATTAGCCGATGCAGTTGTGCTTCACGAGAAAAACTAGTTAACCGATTGTTCCCCACCAAATCGGCTAAATAGCCGATTTCTGTCTTTTTGACGTTCAGACAGTCTGAACTGAATGATTCGACATGTTAACATTAATCGATTGTGCTTTAATCTGTTACAACTACCTGCATAGACTTGTTTTATGTAAATTGATCTATCTGACCATACATACCAATCGATTACGCATCAATTCAGTATCTATTTTCATGGCAAAACATGCATACATGCCGGAATCGACTCTTTTGTCGATTTTCGATTAAATCGGCTCTCAGAGCCACATAGTTGGAACTACCTGGACTCACCAGTTAGTTTCTCCCTGTGATTACTGATTACTATTTTTTTCTTGTCAATTGCAGGTCAAATTGACTGGCACGCCTGAGGGTTATCGGCACTCTCTGTTCGGGCTTGAAGCTAGCTGGATCTTGGAAGCTCTGACGCTTTTGAGATCGTATCCGGCTTCGCTGGTGTGTTGTGACACAAGAACCACATTTTGTGCTAACACACTTTTTGGCACGCCCGATGGGACAGTTTCACTCATGACTAAGGGAAACGCTCCGGAGACCGTGGCTCCCAAGGACGACGGCGTCATCAGAGTCAAGCGTGAAGAGATCGATCCTGAAGATGCTTTGGTGCTAGATCAGATCATCAAAGAGTTCATTAATGCCTGCCTGTCATTTGCTAAGCATCGCGATGGCCGCGTGTTCAAGAAAAACCCCTACCCAAGGTGGGTCATGCCTGGCCACACTGACAAGGAGGAGCAATAGTTCAAAGAGTTCATTCAGAGCACCATCTGGAGTGCCTCGCATCAGGCGGTCGGGCACCATCACAACGTGTTCCTGTAGACATTCTATGATTCATGAAGGTTGTCATCAAGAAGCAAGATTGGGAATCATTGGGCCCGGCGTACTTCAATATTCCTCCAGAAGATACCAACTCAGGTGCAGCGGCCGGAACGTCCAATCCTCCGCCGCAACAGCCGAAACCGCCAAAGTCGTCTGATCAACCTCCCAATATGACGACGGATTCGGCTCCAAAAATAGCTCCACAGCCTAAGCTATACAGGGACTACTCTCCTGAACAGATTGCCGCTTATATGCGCACAACTGGGAACGCGCCGGCTGGGAACGTGACTTCATCGACTCCAAACTATCACATTGGGCATACCTATGATGAGCTCACATCGGCGCGTCGTCCTGGTTACAAGCAATTGCCTCAAGATGAGTTGGTAGACAAGATGAGCGCAATGCTCACGGACCAATTCGGCTTGCAGCCGAAGGCAGGGGTGTCGATCAGATACAGGCGCCCCTACCCTGAGTGGTTTGATCATGTGGCGTTACCACCAAGATATCGCATGCCGGATTTCACCAAGTTCAGTGGTCAAGACGACGTATCTACCATAGAGCACATCAGCCGCTACCTGACCCAGCTTGGTGAGGCTCTTATGAGGATGCTCACAAGGTCCGTTTCTTCTCGTTATCCTTGATAGGGCCGGCTTTCAGCTGGTTCACCACTCTGGAGCCCGGGTCAATCCAGAATTGGGCAGAACTGGAAAGCAAGTTTCACGGCTATTTCTTCTCTGGCACTGGGGAGAAAACTATTGTTGATTTGACCAGCATGCGCATGAAGAGCAGCGAGACTGGATCGGCTTTCATCAAGCGCTTCAGGGAGATAAAGAACATGTGCTATTCACTGAACTTACCTGACAAGCAGCTCGCTCACTTGGTCATTGGTGGGATGCTTCCACATATTCAGGAAAAGCTGGTAGGCATTGACTTTGACAACATTAGCCAGATGTTGCAGCGAGTGATGGCCCTGGAGCTCCAAGATCAGACCTTCCGCAAGGAGGGGAGGTACAAACAGACGGCGTTCGTCTGTAATTCGGACTCGGAAGATGAGGATGAAGATGAAATCGCTGCTGTCGAGTTGAGATGGGGCAAGAAGCCCATGGCTGTGCCTAAAAATTGGAGCTCAGAGGACCAGTATGACTTCGACACAAACAAGCTGGACAAATTATTTGATCTGCCGATTATGTAAGGCCCTCTCCTGAAGACTTAAAAGGGAAGACTTTCTGCTAGTACCATGGCGTCACCTCACACGACACCAACGGATGCCGCGCATTCAAGACTCAGATAGAGAGGGCTATCTCCCGCGGTTGGTTGACGTTTGACAGCCCTGTTAAGGGGAAAATGAAGATTGATAAATTCCCATTCTCCAAGGGCCAGAACATGGTCGAAGTGTCGGCCCCTACAGGAAAAATGAAAGTTCTGAGCTCCAACCAAGCTAGAAGGAATGCGTCAGTTGATCCTGATATGCAGATATCGGCTGAGGAACTGGCGATGATCAAGAAAAGGCGGGAGCAGAACCAGAATCAATATGAAAGGGGGAGTCCAGTGGCACCAAGAAGACCAGGCCCACATCCCGTGATCTTCCGAACAAATGGCGTCGGGAGAAAGAAAAGACCCACCGGAGACAGCTCGAGGAAGAAAAGTACCGGAAATGGGCTCGCGATGAAGAAGAAGCCCGTTACCAGGAAGAGATGGCTCGCCACCGGGAGGAAAAAGGTGGTCATTGGCATTGTCCATTTTTTAGGCATTGTTGGAATGAAGATCTGAGATTGCCTACTCTCCGCAACTGTCCGGAGTGCAGCGATCAATACCGAGAGTATAGGCACTCTCAGACCAACCGCCAGTCCGTGCATGAGAGGCTCGGACGCCCACACGACATGCAGGATCGGCGCGAAAAAAGGGACCTGCGTGATCGGCTCGACGAGGCAGCAGTTGATCACCAAGAGCCGGTCTGGCAGGAGAATCAATGGTGCCCTAGGAACTTGACCAGGAGTCAAAGGCGACGTGTGCAATGCCTCAGGAATAGGGAGCTCAAAGCAGAAGGCCGCTCGAAGCAGATCTGGCGGGAAAAGCTTCCTCAGGACAAAGGAAAGGCAACAGCCGATGCACAGATGGTGTTTGTGCTTCCGGCTGAATTCAGGGCATCTCGGGCCAGGAAGACTGAAGTTGTCTCTGATTCTGATGAGTCAGAGTCTGAGCAGGCCACTGCCAGTCTAGTTTTTGCGCAGCAGGCTATCTTTGACAAGCCGCCCAAGCACCGGCACCTAAAGGCCCTGTATCTCAAAGGATATGTCGATGGGATGCCCATGACCAAAATGCTAGTCGATGGTGGTGCCACTGTCAATCTCATGCCTTACACCGCCTTCCACAAGTTGGGCAAGGGCCCTGATGATTTGATCGAGACCGACATGATGCTCAAAGATTTCGGGGGGGGAACTCTTCAAATACCCGGGGGCAATCAATGTCGAGCTAACAATTGGGAAGAAGACGCTGCTCACCACTTTCTTCGTGATTGACAGCAAGGGTTCTTACAGTCTGTTACTTGGGTGTGACTGGATACATGCTAATTGCTGCGTGCCATCAACCATGCACCAATGTGTGATGCAGTGGCATGGTGAAGAAGTTGAGGTGGTCCCAGCCGATGATTCAGTAAGTATAGCCGCGGCAGATGCGGCCTACTGGGAAGCTGGGGATCATGATTGTTTCTCTGGCAAGACTTGGGAGGAAGGCTCTATCAAGGTCAGTGATGAGAGTCAACAGCCGGTCAGGGCAATCGGCTCTGAGTCTTTTTATTAATGGATAATTCGATCGATGGCACCGAGGGCAAGCTTGGACAGGGCTTTACGTCGGCCGATAAACTTGAAGAAGTGGACATCGGATCTGGTGACAGACCAAGGCCGACGTACATTGCTGCCAATCTGGACTCTGAGTTCAGGCAGGAGTTGATTAACTTATTGAAAGAATACAGAGACTGCTTCGTCTGGGAATATTACGAGATGCCTGGTTTGGACAAACCGATTGTCGAGCACAGATTGCCTATCAAGCCTGGATTTTGGCCGTTCAAGCAGCCACCACGATGTTTCAAACAGGATTCATTACCTGACATTAAGGCCGAAATTGAGAGGTTGCTGGAAGCCAAGTTCATTCGAGCTTGCCGATACGCCGAGTGGGTGTCGAATATCGTCCCTGTGTACAAGAAAAATGGCAAGTTGCGGGTCTGGATCGATTTCAGAGACCTGAACAGAGCTACCCCGATGGACGGCTACCCAATGCCGATAGCCGATATGTTAGTCGATTCGGCTACATGGCACCAGGTCATCAGCTTCATAGATGGTAATGCCGGCTACAATCAAATTTTTATGGCCGATGAAGATATTCTTAAGACTGCTTTCAGATGTCCTGGTGCTATCGGTTTGTTTGAGTGGGTTGTAATGACCTTTGGTTTAAAAAATACCGGTGCAACTTATCAAACGGCTATGAATTATGTTTTTCATAAGTTGATCGGCAAGCTTGTAGAAATTTACACTGATGATATAGTTGTGAAGTCCAAAAGCTACAAGGGACACTTAGCCGATTTGAAGGCTACACTGGAATGTACTCGGAAGCATGGTTTGAAGATGAATCCTAATAAATGTGCTTTCGGGGTGTCAGCAGGCGAGTTTTTGGGTTTCGTGGTATATCGCAAGGGAATTGAGGTCGGCAGCAAAAGCAGAAAGGCCATCGATCAGCTTGTGCCGCCGACTAACAAGAAGGAGTTGCAGTCCTTACTTGGCAAGATTAATTTCATCAGAAGATTCATTGCCAATCTGTCAGAGAAGGTGCTGCCATTCTCACCATTATTGAAGCTGAAGGATACTCAGTAGTTCAAATGGGGTGACGTACAACAAAAGGCTTTCGATGAAATCAAGGAATATATGAAGTCTCCACCTGTTCTGGTATCGCCACAGGCGGGTAAACGATTCAAGGTGTATGTGACGGCTGAAGACCATACAATTGGATCGGCCCTTTTTCAAGAATTTGAAGGAAAGGAGAGGGCAGTGTGCTATCTGAGCAGAAGGATTTTGGATCCCGAGACAAGATACACTCCAACTGAGAAGCTGTGCTTATGCTTATTCTACTCGTGCACCAAGCTAAGGCATTATTTGCTATCGGCTGAATGTGTGGTAGTTTCCAAGGCCGATGTGATCAAGCATATGTTATCAATGCTTATCCTGAATGGACGGATCGGGAAATGGATCTTGGCTCTCTCTGAGTTTGACCTGAGGTTTGAATCGGCTAAGGCAGTCAAAGGTCAGGCAATAGCCGATTTCATCACCCAGCATCATGAGGGCGCCATCAGTATAGTTGATGTGGTGCCATGGACTATGTTCTTTGATGGATCATCTTGCAAGCAAGACGGAGGTGCTGGGGTTATATTAATATCACCTCGAGGTATACGGTTTGAGTATGCTTTCCAGATCGGGCCGACAGTGACAAACAACCAGGCTAAATATGAGGCGATTTGGAAGGGATTTCAGCTTCTGCATGAAGCAAAGGCCGACGTAGTTGAGGTTTTTGGAGATTCACAACTAGTCATCAACCAATTGCTCGGCCTATTTGAATGCAAAGACGACATACTCAGAGGCTATTATGATCAATGCCAAGCTTTGATCAGAGGGTTCTTAACAGTTTCACTGTATCATATTCCCAGAGCTCAGAATCAAGAAGCGAATCGGCTAGCATAGAGTGCTTCGGGTTACAGACCGATGCAGGAAATCCTTAGCACCGAGCAATCAGCCGATGACTGGCAGGGCGAGATAGCAAGATACCTTGCAAATCCTTCACAGAAAGTTAGTAGAAAGTTGAGGTACAAAGCTATCAAGCATGCGCTGTTGGACGGTCAGTTGTATTATAAGACTGTCGAGGGGGTGCTGTTAAGATGCCTCGGGGCAGAAGAGTCAATGAAACTGATGAGTGAAGTTCATAAAGGAGTCTGTGGTGCTCACCAATCGGCTCATAAGATGAGATGGATTATCAGAAGGACTGGTTATTATTGGCCAACTATGCTCGAAGATTGTTTTAAGTATTACAAGGGTTGCCAAGAATGTCAGAGGTTCGGGAATGTGCAGAAATCTCCTGCCTCAGCTATGAATCCTATCATCAAGCCATGGCCGTTCAGAGGTTGGGGAATCGATCTGATCGGCCAAATCTATCCACCGTCCAGTAAAGGTCACAGGTGGATTTTAGTTGCAACAGACTACTTTACTAAGTGGGTAGAAGCTGTTCCTTTGAAGAACGCCACATCTGGAGATATAATCGAATTCATAAAGGAACATATTATTTACATATTTGGTATACCACAAACTATCATGACAGATCAAGGGACGATGTTCACTTCAGACGAGTTTTTGACCTTTGCTGACGACATGGGCATTAAAGTTTATAATTCATCACCCTATTATGCCCAAGCCAATGGTCAGGCTGAGGCGTCAAATCAAATTTTAATCAAAATTATTAAGGAGAAGATTGAGCAGACTCCTAGAAGGTGGTACTTGACGCTGAGTGAAGCTCTGTGGGCATACCGGATGGCTCAGCACGGATCAACTAAGGCTAGACCGTATGAGTTGGTCTATGGACACGCTGCTGTTCTTCCTTGGGAAATTCAGTCCGAGACGCGGCGTGTCAAGTTACAGAATGAGCTTAAAGCCGATGAGTACAAGGATATCATGATGGACAGTCTTGAAGATCTACATTGCCATCGGCTCAAGGCCCTGGAATGCATCGAAGCTAATAAGATACGGGTGGCCAAGTATTACAACACTAAAGTAAGAGGAAAGAGCTTTGCTGAATCGGAGTTGGTATGGAAGACTATCCTGCCTATCGGAACTAAAGATAGCCGATTCGGCAAGTGGTCGCCAAATTGGGAAGGCCCGTATCGTGTTGTCGAATGTGCGCCCGGCAATGCCTATATACTCGAAGATATGGAAGGAAGTAAATTTGCCAAGATGATCAACGGAAAGTATCTGAAGAAGTACTATCTTAGTATCCCAGTTGGGGGATGATAGCCGATCGATGCAAGATCTGGCTCATACAGCCGATTCTATGTGGAGGATCTCCTTCAGAACAAAAATGAGGGTCTGTAACAGCCAATTTTGTTCTAACAGATTGCCTTTAGCACAAAATGAGACACTCACGATGGAGTGTAATAGCCAATGTGATTGCATTGCCTTTAGTCTAAAAAAAAGAGAAGGAACATATATATGTATCCGGACACATATGGAAATTAGTTTGATGCTTTTTGAAGAAAGTTTTATTTCTGATTGTGCTTACAGGGCGTGGCTCTATCTATGATGTCCTGGGCGTCGGTGACAGCCACGACCTCATCGGCGTGAGGGAAGAAGTTCGCCAGTTGGGCGCTGGCCTCCTCCATATTCTGGCCCTCTAGGAACCCGGGCTCGACGGCCTCCAGAGCAATGCCGGAGCGGAGTCGCACGGCTGTAAGAGCCCCGGTGGCGCCGTGACGAACGCCGGCCATGGCCACCTGGGAGACACGGTGGTGAACATCCAGGAGCCGCTCCGCCTGCGTGTTGCCACGGGCATTGACGGCATTGACGGCGGTCTCGGCGGCCACACGCAACTCTTCAAGCTGCGCGGTTAGGGCTGCAAAAAGAATGAAGAGTCAACATGAAGATGATCATCAGCGCGTCACAATAAGGACTTCAAGGTATTACCTGCCACCGCGGTGTCCGATTCGGCGAGTTGGGCTTGCACCCAAGCCACCTCGGTTTCGGCGGCCTTAAGGGCAGCGGCTTGGGCTTCGTTGACGCCCTGTAGCCGGCCATTCTCCTTCGTAGCCTCTGAATAGAGGTTACGGTACTCCACCATCTGGTGATGGAATCGGCGACCGTCGGCGGCGGTGTAGGACCCGTCAGAAGACCCCGATTCTGATCCAGCACTCGGGGCCGGATCTTGAGGGGGGTCCTGAGGAGGCGCAGTTCGGCGGAGCCGAGTATCCATACCAATCGGTGCCCCTGGCGGGAAAGGAATCAGGCGGGCCTGGCTGAGATTGACAAAGAAGCAGGTATATCAGAATCGAAAGAGATCAATGTCATGAATGCAAATTGATTTACCTGCTGTAAATGGCCAACTGCCAGGATGATACCCAGCGACGACGGCCGAGAAACGGGCCAGCAGCAGCACCCGCGCCGGGAATGGCTCCAGCGGCTGCAGGGACGGCCTGAGACGGCCCGGCGCCGGTTCTTGAGCCTCCGGCACCGGTGGTTCCCGCATCACTGCGCAAGACGGCGATGGTCAGATTAGATCGGATCAATGTATCAAGAAGTGAACAGTAGCCTTACCTTAACCAGGCTCGCAGGCGGTGCCTCTGTTCACCCACGGCTCGCAGGCTCCGGCTGAAGTTGTCGCCTTCGGCGGAATCCGAAGCTGGCCGCTTGTTGTGATCTCCGTCGCCGGCCATGGATTTGGTTTTGGAGGTTTGTTTTTCTCTGTTCGAGGAGAAGAGGCGAAGAGCAAGAGCCGCGTGAGCGAAGGCTGTGCTATAACATTGCTTACTCAGGCCAGGCGTCTACTTATGAAGACGGAGGCACCAAGGCGGTTTCTCCTCGGGAGACGATACGACGCGGCGGACTTTATATTGGAGTTTACCCACATTTCTTGAATCCGGAACCGAAGCTGTGCGTGGGAGGTGGAACGTCGTGATCGGTTGTCCTCAGTCGGTCGCCTAGAATCAGTTAATCAGGGATCGGCTAAGTAGATCGGCTATTGGAATTGACTAAATAGCCGATTGTCTGCGGACTGTGATAAATACTAAGGATCTGGCTGAATAGCCGATTCGAATGTAGAGCGAGAAGGAGGCCGATTTCAATCTAGCCAATATACTTGACACGGTTTACATAAAAGTTGAATATGGATTACAAGCCCAACAAGGACCGAATAGAAGAGATACATTCGATGTGAAGAGCATGGCCGGTCTGCATGGATTCTTGGTCTTCATCGGCTGATGAATTGAGGATGTTCAGGCGTTGATTGATTTGTCTGCCTTCGGTGACCATGGTGCTGACCTATTTTCTCTTCTCGGTCATATCAACAGTGTTTGTCGACACAGAAATTTCATGTTGGGTAATGGCCGAGTTTACTTCTTCAAGCTCCTTCATCAGTTGTTCACGCCTAATCTTCAGAAGGTCTAGCTCTGACTCAGCTAAGGTGATATTGTTCTTCAACAACTTGACCTGATCTGCCAGCACGTGGGCCTTTTGCTTGTTGATCGATCTGTTATTTCTTAGCTGCTCAAGCTCGGCCAAGTTTGTGTGGGCGGTGTTAATTCTTGGAGTGGCAATTTTGAGCTTGACAAGCTGCTTCAAAAGGCTGAGAGTTGCTGGTTTGGTATGCCGTTGAATCAGCTCGATTGCCTGATCAATTGTTTCAGGTCGCCGGGTTAGATCAAAAAGATCTATTTCCAGCTGAGGTAAGAGTTCATTTAGCCGATCTTTAAAATCTGGCTCTAGCAGTGCTGTGGATTTGGAGCTTAGTTCACCTTCATCACAGCATTCCTCCAAATCAAAAGAATAGCTGGGAGTTGAGGGCTGCAGTTCCTGCATTCAGATGTTAGGAGATGATAGCATTGATAATTTGATCGATTAAAGGATATGTACTTTACCTGAATGGAGATCGAAGGAGCTGGAGCTGATGAAGTGCCTGGTTGATCAGTCGTAGCAACTTCCTTTTCAGCGGTCGGAATGGCCTCAGTGTATGTTCCTGTGATCGATTGAAGCTCTACAGTAATAAAGTGAGTAAACGATAGAGCAAGCACGATAAGTGTTAACAGCCCAGCAGCCTTACCTGGATGATCAGGAGATGGTGTTCTCTCTTCTTCAAGCTCGTTCCATGAAGGAGGGCTGTTCGGCTATATTTTTTTGGAGATGATCAGAAAATATTCAGTAAGGAAAGATTGTTTGTGAAACGACCTCGATTTCCACGAAGGGAAATCCACAGGCTCGAATTGTAATTCAACAGATTGTTTGGGACAATCCATGAAATTACCCATATCTCAGTTGACACCAAGATCCATACAACGGTAATTAAGTCTTACATAAACATTTATTACATCGCCACACTGGCGGAATCAACATTCAGAGAAGCTTTAGAAGATGCGGAAACGATTCATCCTTCACGGCCAACTTGAGTGCAGCACGTGACCCTATTCCTCGCCATCGTCTTCCTCGAAGTCGTACTCATTCTCGTCACCTGACATGCAAATTTATCAGTACGATATGTACTGGCCACGGAGCCCACCTATGCAGCATTTGCTTTGTGGAAAGTGGATGCAAGGCTATACAAGCAGACCTATAGGCTGAGGTTTCCTATGCAGCTATAAACAATGTTTAATTAGTCAAGTTTTATCTCCAGTTAACACCATCATCCCTTTTCCATCACCACATCTCACATACCCACACCTCTCTCTCATTCTACAGGCCCAACTCCCTCTCGGGCCTATCTCAGCGGCACACTACCACAGCGGGTACACTGCCGGAAAAATGTCATCCAGGGGGAGAAGAGAACACTCACTACACTAGTAGAAGCTTCACAGGAAAGGTCCATAGCCAACAAGTTGGCATATGTATCGATCGATCAACCGTACACTCTGCAGAGGTTTCACTACCCACAAGATTAGCAATCATAGGTGTTGCGCAAACACCTAGACAGAATTCCAGGTGCTTGCTTGCCTAGGTCGATGCCACCCTACCACTCAGCCCTGGGATATTCTGGATCCTACACCGTTATGCTGAGACTGGGAGACACAGTACCAGGCCCATCCAGTGGTACTGCGCATCTAGAACGGAACGGGAACCCATCGACCGTCTCCGCCCACCCTTATCACCTCTCAACCTAGCAGTAGTGGCACCGTCCTACCAAGTAGTCCAGCCGTCTCCGGCCCATCAGAAGCGAGTGAGTAGAAAAGGATTCCCATGAACCTGAAACTAGTCCGTCCTAGGTTTGACCAAGCAGGCATCTTCACTTAGGGGATACTCTCCCCGTGCCATCACAGCACCTCCGTCCACGGGCTTCAAACCACCAAGGCTATCCCACCCGGAACCTCCTCAACAACTTTACCCACCACAGGTATCTCGCTTGGGGATGCCCAGGTTGCACCCCCGGCACGACTTGCCCCACGGGCTTGTCTCACATCCCACTTGGTCGACATCAACCCTTACCACGCACCCAAGACGCACGCAGCACTCTCTCCCAGTGGTTATAATCAGTTATACACCATCCCAATTCCACCACATAGCATATAGCAAGTAGTAAGTAGTGGAAGAGTAACAGTAAATTAAGCAGCAGTGGATAGCAGGGTAAAGTCTTATCAAGGCAGGGAATTCAAATACACTATCATGCAACCAATCCATACATAATCATAAAGCAATAGCAACAATGTCATTTGCAATGCGTAAATAGGATCTAAGGATTTGGTGGGACGTGGCACCTTCGTAGTCGTCTCCTAGCTCCTGAAGGTACTCGTGGTCGTCTTCCTTAGTCAGATCCTCCTCCGGCTCTGAAATCGAACACGAAATAGTCGCGTCAGCGACTCCTATAGAGTATTTTATAAAAATCCAATAAAATAAAGAGCCAAATGCACACAAACATAGTCTTAGATTGTAGATCTCATTTTTCTGAGAATTTTGATATATGGTGCGTAATTTTTGGACATCGTATGAATAAGTTATGAATTTCCGAAAATTATCCTATTTTCTGGAAATGGAAAAATGGCCGATTAATCAGGGGATGACACGTGGCAGCTCGGGATTGGTCCACGTGGCGCGCGGGTCCAGTAGTGCGGCATGTGGCGCCTCAACAGAACACAGACCCGATGGTCGCCCACCAGGTGTTCGATGCTGGTTCCCAGAGAGTCGCCGGCGTCGGCGTAGCTCGGCGGTGGTCGGGCGAGCTCGACGTTGGTCGGGGGGCGTCGGCGTAGCTCGGCGGTGGTCGGGCGAGCTCGACGTTGGTCGGGGGTGGTTCTCATAGTTCGCCGTCGGGCTAGTGGTGTGTTCTAGAGTCCAAAAGGTGTCGGTTTTTGTTCCCGGTCGCGGTATTGAGAAGCTCCGGTCGCCGGCGGTGAGGCCGTTGCGGCGGCAGGGCTCCGGCGAGGCGCGACAAGGTCTGAGGAGTGGTGAATCCGCCTCCCCGAGCTCTGTTGGCAGGGATCCGACGTTCAGTTTGGTGCTAGCAGGGTTCCAGGGCGTCTGTTCAAGGCGGCGGTGTTTCTCCGGTGCGGCGGACGATGACAGGACGGCGATGACCATATTTCGGCAAGACAAGGCTTGGCTTCCCCAATTGGCGCGCTCAGGCAGTCGTCCGACCAGATGGTGGCGGGTTAGAGTCGTGGTATGGCCTCCTTCTCTCCCATGGCATACGGCGGAGCTCCGGTGAGGTCGCGACGCACACGAGCAGGGCGGACGAGGCTTCCCCTAGCGCTTAGATCCGCGTAGCTAGCTCGAGGGGTCGTGGCGGTGCTCCACGACGCTCTAACCTATCCGGGTGCTAGTCGGAATGCTCGGAACGAGTGATTCGGCGTCGGAACGCGTCGGTGGTGAGCGCGCTCCACCGAGAATGCGTCGTGCTGCGTTCTCGGTCTAGCAAAGCTTGTAGTCCGGGGGTTTCGGCCGGTCGCATGAGTGCATGGTGCAGGTGATCTTCCTGAGCCGTAAAGGCTCGTGCCTGCGCGTCCCGTGGGCGGAACGCCATGGCAAAAGCAGGGCGAGGTTCGGACATGGCGTGCGGTGGCTCACCATGGTGTCGGTGAAGCTAGGATGGTGGTGCAGTGGCGAGTCGGAGCCGTGCAGAGCGATCGCAGTGCCGTGCCGCTCCTCGTCCGCAGCTCGGGCTTCTCCTCCGTGCCCGGCTCCGGCGTGCTCCGCGGCGGCAGCGCTTCGGCGGTGCTCCCCTCTCTCTGCTCCGCCCTTCTTCCTTCTCCCTCTCTCACACGGTGTGGTGTTGTGGTGTGGTTGGTGCCACCAGTGGCGGCGACGAGTGGAACGAGGCTAGGGCGCCGTGAGGTGCTCCAATTTATAGCGGAGCTCGGGTGGCTACCTATGGCGGGAGGCTCTGATCTGCTCGGGCTGATCGGAGGGCTGCGGCTTGTGCGAGCTAGGGTTCCGGTGGTGCGCGCGGGCTTCTTGGCGAGCAAGGCAGGGGACAGGCAGGGGACAACGGGGTCAGAGCTCTGCCATGCGTGGCGCTGTCGGTCACGCCATTTGCATGACACTGTTGGCCACCGTCTTTCGCGAAGAAGAGAAACAGGGGAAAAGAAAGAGTGACTGACAAGCGGGTCCCGGTTGGCAGCGGCTGCGAAAGGCGCTGCGCGCGCGTGGTGGTTTGGCTGCGAGATGGGCCGGCCGGCTGGGCCGAATCTGCTCTTCCTCTTTCTCTCTTCTTCTTTTTCTTTTTCTTTTTCTATTTACACTTAAGTGTATAAATACATATATTACCCATTTTAAATATTGAGTAAACACAAACATAAATTGCAATAAATCCCAAATGTGATGCATAAGTTATTATTCTATGTGAATGGAATTAAAATGCAAGCTATACTCCTTTATTTACCTATATGCTTGCACAAGAAAAATGGGTTTTCATAATAAATAAATGAAAATTTTTAATTGGTTGGGATTTTTAGGTTGTGTGGATTTTTAGGGTTGTTACAGTTTGTTTGCAGATCTGATTGATACCTGAGTTCCCTCTCCTTCTTGTTGAATGGCAATATTTTCGTCCATTCCCAGCAAGCTTTCAGCCGTGCCTTGGTGGCCTGTTGTTTCTGAGAGGACTTCGGCTTGAATATTGGGTGCCTGGATCGGCTAAATGTTTGCCTATTGTATAGCCGATCCAGTCAAGTAAGCTGAGTAGATGGTGCAGGAAATAATTCAGGACATCCATGTACCTGGGCAGGCTTCCTCTTAGTTCTCTTCTTGGTAATCGTCTTCTGAAGATTTGGTGAAGCTTTTCTTTTTGAAGATGGAGCAGTTGTTACACTAGCAGGAGCTTTCATCATCCTCTTCAAAGATGGGGCCTGAGAACCTAGCCTGGCTGTTGGGCAAGAAGGATAATAGTTGATCTGCTCTGGTGGGTTGGATTCTGGGTCCTGCATTAGTAGAAGTTAGAATACGGTTTACAGCTGGTTCAAATGAATCGGTTGGTGTACTTACTGCCAAAGTAGAGCTGAAGCTTGGGTCCAGGGCTCTGCATCTATCATGGATCCCTTGGCAGAAGAGATGAGCATGCCATTGTTGCCACCAGTAATCGAAAGTTTCATGGGACATGAATATGAGGCTCCAATGCTCTACAGTGTAAGTTGGCAAGTTTACTCCTAATGAGAAGACCCTGTCGGCTTCCAGCATCTCAGTGATTTCATCTCTGGGCCTCAGAAGATGTAGAAATGGAAGCTTGGGGGGCAGTTGGCCGAAACCCAGTTGTCTTGATGCAACATTGGGATAATAGAATTCATATGAAGGCCAGCTGGGCTCATTACTGCTAGTACCCCGAAAGTGTTTGTAATCAACTAGCAGTGTGCAGGGCTTTATGATTATGTTGAAGATTTCAGTGGCTCCAGCATCAGAGCATTCTGTACTGAATCTGAAGGTGTAGGGCATTGGGAAATCATTGTCATCTTCATATGGGAACCAAATCAAGGTATCTGGACCCCAAGCCTCTGTAGAGTTTCTCAAGCAGAATCCCTCGGTTCATGTTGATGATGATGGCTGAGGCAGCTTCTCCAAAGTTCTGACAGCCCCTGGTAATTTGGTTGCTATCTTCCTCTGCATAGTCGATGGAGGGGTGATTGAGGTTGTTGAGGTTCGGCCTGACCATCCTGTGCAGATATAAGTTGAGCCATAATTCAATCAACCACCAGGGACCTATTATGCACTTTACTTGTTCCCCTTTTAGCAGATAACCAGCAACTCGGTTCATCAGCCTGTAGGCAGACCCCAACAGTATTTTACCTAAGGGGATGGAATTGCCTTGAGCTAATTTTTCTGCAAGGTCCTTGAAGGGATAGTGAAAGGTCCTAAATGGCTAGGGGGGGTGAATAGCCTATAAAAATCTACAAACAACACTTTACAAGACGATTAGTAACAATAGCAAGCTTTGCAAAACACTAGCTCTAAACTATGCTATGCAAGCCACCTAGACAAGTATACTACACTATGATCACTAGTTCACACTCAAAGGCTATGTCACTACTATACACTACTCCTAAGTGAGCAACTAACTAACAAGCTACACACGAGAGTAAGTGCACAAAAGTAAAGAGAGAAGGTGATTTCAATACCCCCGGTGTAGAGAAGATATGAAATCCAATATAACCAATCAATCACATATAAGGGAAATCCTCGGTAGAAAGATGACACAAGATTTTTTACCGAGGTTCACTTGCTTGCCGGCAAGCTAGTCCTCGTTGTAGCGATACACCCACTTGGAGGTTCACGCGCTAATTGGCATCACACGCCAAACCCTTCTCAAGGGTGCCGCACAACCAACACAAGATGGGGATCCACCAAGCTACGAGCAATCCACTAAAGATGCCTTTCACGATCTCCCGCGGGGATAGGCTCAAGAACCCCTCACAATGCCTTGATCGGAGGCGGAGACAATCACCAACTCCCCTCAACGATCCTCGCAGCTCCAAGCCGTCTAGGAGTCGGCAAACTCCAAGAGTAACAAGAGAAACCGCTGCGAAATACCACTACCAAGTGCCTCTAGATGATCTCTATCAATGCAATGCACTTGATGCTCTCCAAACTCACCAAATGATGATCACAATCAAGTAGGATGAGTGAGAGTGGAGTGGAAAGGCTCACAAGTATGTTATGATGTTTAGGAGTGCCAAGAGCTGCTTCCCAAACCGGCCAAGTGACTATTTATAAGCCACACATAAGAAAATAGCCGTTTAGACTTCACTGCGTACCGTCGGACTGTCCGACGGACAGAGCGTCGGACTAATCCGCACGGTCCGACGCCTCGGATGAATGCCGCGTGTCACTAGCCGTTTGAAGTCGAACGTTGGATCACAACGGCTAACTTCCCGCGCTAAACGAACCGTCGGACTGTAGGCCGTCGGACCAAACCGTACGGTCCGACGCCCACTGCCATTGCACCGTCGGACTGAAAATACACTCCGCGTCGGACTAAACGAAACCACGGTCCGACGTTTCCAGAGAGCTCCCTGAGCCCTGAAAACCGTCGGACGTTGGTCCGACGCTCACCGTCGAACTAACGCTGAGAGTCCGACGCTCCTCTGCTCTCCACGTGTCGACCTGCTGCGGCTCTGCACCGTCGGACCCTGAGGACAATGGTCCGACGCTCCGAAATCAAGCGTTCAACGCTTGCTGAAAGGGTTAGCCGTCGGACCGAAGACAATGGTCCGACGCTCAGTCAAGTTAGAGTCCGACGCTACTTTTTCTTATTGAAACGTTTCCGAAATTCGCCGAATCCTGCCTCGCAAGCTCGGCAGGAGGAAGAGAGGACTAAACCCTCTCTAACCCTCAAACTTCACCCCGTTTCTTAAGTCACTAACACTCCAAAGTGTCTCTCACTTAGGTGCACGTGTGTTAGCCTTTTAAAAGAGTTTTCCACGGGTCAAGTTAGTGTCACTAGCATCTATATGCATATGCAATGATCATGAACACCTAGTGGCACTTGATAACCGTATTTCATCAACGATTTCGCCCCTCTTGATAGTACGGCTATCTATCCTAAATGTGATCACTCCCTCTATGGAGTCTTGATCACCAAAACCAAAAAAGCTCCTATTGGTTATACCTTTGCCTTGAGCTCCCGATTTCTTATCAACTTCCTTCTCATCTCTTGATGGACCTTGTGGACACCTATGATGATGGACTTATACCATTTGCATGGATGCCGTCAATAGGGCTTTCTCCTTTGTTGATGGACTTACACCATTTTCATGGACGCCGTCATTGCCCTTCACTTGTGACCTCCACCGACCCGGTCCTTTGCTCCATCTTGCCATTTGCTAATCAATTCTCATGAAACACTTAGAGCAATCATTAGCAAACTAGGTTTCATCAATTACCCAAAACCAAACATGGGCTTTCAGATAGGCCGGTCCCAAGGAAGCGCCACAGAAGACGAATCTTTCCAGCCACAAAATCAAGAAGGCTATGTATTCCTTATCACTGATGCTGGAAGTTGTTTGCTGGTGGATTCTGATATAGCCAGTCCAGCCCTTGTACTCGTTCAGTTTGGAGAACTTCTTTTCGCCACTTGAGAGGGGATCCCACAGTTGAAAAGATCCGGTGATTTGAAGGCCAGTCAGCATGTGGATATCGCCCAAGGTGATGCTCATTGGCCCGTCTCCAAATACAAAGGCGTTGAGAGAATTGGACCAGAAGTAACTTGCAGCAACCAAGAGGGGTTCATTCTTTTTCATGTCACATAGAGAGAGGTCAAATTGACAGGCACGCCTGAGGGTTATCGGCACTCTCTATTCGGGTTTGAAGCTAGCTGGATCTTGGAAGCTCTGACGCTTTTGAGATCGTATCCGGCTTCGCTGGTGTGTTGTGACACAAGAACCACATTTTGTGCCAACACACTTTTTGGCACGCCTGGTGGGAAACTGCGATTGCGCAACTCCCAGTCTCCTCTTTTCCTTTCTGAGATTTGGTGGAACCAATTTCTCCATCCGCTAGGTATGCTTGGCTAGTTCTGGAAGGGTTGCCTGGACCATGAAGATGCATCCACCAGCGGGCTTCTAAAGGGGATCTGATTGGTTTCTTGATTGATAAACTCCGCGGGGTTGGAGTCACCCATCGGTCCCAAGAAGAAGGCGGTCAGAACATCCCTCAGTGGAATCAAGATATCATTTTTCAGGTCCTGAGGCAGATGGGTGATAGGTGTGACCGATCGAATGAAGATTCATGATTGGAAAATAGATTGGTAAGATTCATACCTCGGGAATCTCAGAAGGGGTCGCCATTGTTTGCGGATTCTTGAAAGCGGCAGATCGAGGCTGGAGGAGCAATAGAGGATTTCTTGGCTAGGGTTTCGGTTTGCGGAAGTTTTGAAGTGCTGAGCGGGAAACTGCGATTCGGTTACGTTTTTGAAGACAGAGATCGATTGAGGCTCAGTTCTAATTTTGGAATAAAATCAGTTTATCTCAAAATTGGGGGGCATGTGTTTACACCAAAATCTGGACCGAGTGCAGATAGCCGATTTCGGAGCAGAGGCCTAGACAGATAGTCGATCGGGTCCCGGAATCGACTGTTGGGCTGGAGCGTAGGTGGTGCAGTTGAAGGAAATAGCCGATTGATAACATCAGCACGGGTTTCTGGTGCCAAGGAACGATCACGTTTGGAGTCCGATGAAGAAAGGAAGGGCTGGGCTCCAAGTTACCTTTAATTTAGGAAAGTTTGTTAGTTTCCGTATTCATCTTAAGTTGTAATTCGAGTAGGACTCTATCAAAGCCCTAGGTATAAATATATGCCCCGGCTATTGTAACAGAACACACATCAATACAACACAACTTTCGGCCCCGGCCAAACCTTAGGAGTAGGAGTAACGTAGATCTCGGTGAGTTCTTCAATCGGGCTGAGTGTCATCCGGTGGACGCAGGCTTGCTTGTAAGTACCGTCATGCCTCTCTAAGCTTTGTCTCTTTAGTGTCATCCGGTGGACATGGGAGCATCGTAGATTGAGGTTGATTCTTACTTGATATGAGTTTAGCGTCATCCGGTGGACGTGGGCTTAGATCAAATAAGGGTTAGTTATCGATTCATGTTTGTTTTCTTGTTTAATCTATGTTTAACGTCATCCGGTGGACAAGGGCTTAGGTTAAGCTTGATTATGTGCATGGGTTAGTTATCGGCTCTAACTAATTTGGCATCTTAGTTAGATTCATTAAGTTAGCAAGATGTTATTTGTTGTTTATTGTTTATTTATCAATATAACATCTCTTTGCCCGATCAAGATTGCATAATATTGGCCTTAGATCCATATGAAAAATATTATTTATGTCTCATCCATGTTTATGCTTTGTTATGATATTCACTCGATTCGGCCAGTACTATCGTAATCTTGTTCGTACGTGATGAGAGAGCTGAGCAAGAGTCGATCTGAATGAATGCAAAGCCGCCGGCCTTCTAGACCAGCTTTGTATTCTTTTAGATCTACTTGTGATTATTTTCGGGAATAAATCTAAATTGATGCAAAGCCGCAGGCCTTCTAGACCAGCGTCGTATCAATCTTAGGTTTATATTTGAAATTAATCACTGCTAAGTTTTCTGCTTCATGGATCCTGGATCGGCTAATTAGCCGATGCAGTTGTGCTTCACGAGAAAAACCAGTTAACCGATTGTTCCCCGCCAAATCGGCTAAATAGCCGATTTCTGTCTGTTTGACGTTCAGACAGTCTGAACTGAATGATTCGACATGTTAACATTAATCGATTGTGCTTTAATCTGTTACAACTACCTGCATAGACTTGTTTTATGTAAATTGATCTATCTGACCATACATACCAATCGATTACGCATCAATTCAGTATCTATTTTCATGGCAAAACATGCATACATACCGAAATCGACTCTTTTGTCGATTTCCGATTAAATCGGCTCTCAGAGCCACATAGTTGGAACTACCTGGACTCACCAGTTAGTTCCGCCCTGTGATTACTGATTTCTATTTTTTCCTTGTCAATTGCAGGTCAAATTGACTGGCACGCCTGAGGGTTATCGGCACTCTCTGTTCGGGCTTGAGCTAGCTGGATCTTGGAAGCTCTGACGCTTTTGAGATCGTTTCCGGCTTCGCTGGTGTGTTGTGACACAAGAACCACAATTTGTGCCAACAGCAATATTTGAATTTGGATTTGAAACCGAAATTTCTGATATTCACATACACCCAAAGTAGAAAAATGCACGTACAGAGTATAAACACGTAAATCATATTTAGTCTTATGTCGTACGTATGTACATCCCCCGTATGTCACCGTCAATATTACAAAATGTTTACTTTTAAACTAGGACATGACATTATAGTTTCAGCATGGCATAATTAAGCTAATCGAAGATGTCCGGCAATCTGTAGTCATCCATGTTTAGACCGCTAGTTCTCCAGTTGCGCAGCTTCTCGTACTTCTCCGCTGTCGCGATCTCATTTGTAGGATCGAAGAACTTACCCCCCACATGACAACAATCATCCGTTACGCACTTGCAAATGTCAGCTACTGTTTGCTTGATGTTTCTATCATCCAGTTTTTCCTTTTTTCACCTTTTTATTGATTTCCTAAGCTGACGCCAGCCCTGGTGGTAACTTCCGCAAGCCCTGAGGAACTCGCAAACATAGTATCCACACAGGACTGAGCCAAGTGGTTGCTTGGCACACTGCATGGAAAATAGAAGTAATGTAAGATACAGGATATTATCCGTGGCGGGTAGCAGTGCAGGTAAGTACTCGCACCGGGAATTCTCTCCTCACGGCCAAGTGTGTGCCAAACTTCTTCTTCTGTCTCTCGGACCTCCGATCATAGGTGGTGGGGTCTTCCACTTACATCCTATATGCGCTATATATATGGCAAAACACTGGTGTTAACTTATATGACAAACACTAGTAATGCAAGCATGTGTTGTTGTCACTTACTATCGCAGACAGTGCTCGAAATCCTTATACCCTTCTTTGTCGCTCAGGTTCCGCAAGGAATCAAATATGACGGCCTTTCCATCCTGAGGATAGATGACAAATAAAATCCAGTGGCCGCTGACTCCCAAGCTACACAATTGAATCAATATGGAAAGATACACCCATAAGTTATAGTACTTTTGACCCATAAGTTATTGTACGTATCATTTTATCATACCCGAACTGGTGGGCGGCAAAGATACACCCATTCTCTGGGACCTTCTTCATGACATGTAAGAGGTACTGTCCCTTTCTGTACTTGATCTCTCCTATCAATCTCGCACGGACTTTCACTTTCTGCAACCCTTCCAAGTTCACGAGTTCAAAATGCGTGTCCGGAATTTCGTGGCCAATTATTGCCCTCTGGCTAATATGCATAGGAGATAGGTACAAAATAGGTTTGCCTAGTTCCTTGCATACATATTCTTGCATCCTAAAGACATAAGTTGTTGTTATGACATTGTTAGTTTGATCGTCTTCAATTAACATACCTATTGCGATTCAAAGATACGATATAACTTACATGGCAAAAAGAGTCACTTGGACGACGTCAAGATCCTTGCGCCGCAGCAGCCTATGCATGTCGTGGAATTCAACAGGCATGTAACTTTCATCATCCACCAAGTGAAAGTACTCCTGCGGGACCTTCACAATGAACTCCTTCATGCCCAGCTTTGCAGCATGCATATACCAGATGTCGAACCTCCGAACCTCCCATGGCTCCTCCAAAAGATCGCCCAAGGTCAACATGAATTTGCCATTCTCGAAGTTATCTGGGCAATCTGGACTTAGGGGCCAACATTTAGGCGGGGTTCGCTCCCTGTAGGGGCACCATGAAAAAAGAATGTTACGTGCATCTACGCGCACTTAAGCTGTTGAAGATGTTTAGTTGCCATAAGCATACATACCTTTTGAATGCCGTAGAGTACTTGAACTCTTCGGCTAAGTTGGACGCCGCCCATTGCTCTGTGGTGAGGTGGAGAGGTTTGTTCATGGTGAGGTCGGCAGGTATGTCCCCAGCTTCATCATCCGGTTTCTTCGGTGCTGAAGGACATTTCCCACTGCCCTGGGTTGGGGGCGGTGTCTCATTGCCCGATGGACCCCCTGTACCTCCTTGAGGGCTGCTCTTGTCAGGACGCGGTAGAGGACTGTTGTCTGGGCCTGTAGCATCGTACTTGTCATCGTCAGAGTCATCGCCGCCATCGTCGTCACCACCATCCGGTGGAGACGAGTGTGGCGCCGTGAGATGCGATGGCGGAGACGACTGGAATTCCAAGACGATGTCTTCCTTGTTCCACAGAACAAAAGACACGATAGTATAGCCGAGGTACCTGACCCCTTCTTCAGTTGGGTATTCGAGTTCTTCTTCATCGTAATCTTTGTGGGTCCAAAGAATCTCTACCTTGGTATAGTCATGCGGGATCGGCCTGTTGTTGTATGTGGCGCCGCTTTCCATGGGGTACACTAGTCCATTAGCAACAGCCTTCTTATTCGCCATCTTACGTCCGATTGGAATATAGAGCGTGCATTCCCTCGGCTCCACGATGTTATCGATCGGGTACCTACGGATTCCTACGGCCTGGAACTATTTGCTGACTTGTTGGTAATTGTACACCAGCCTGCACAAACATCTGTGCCCGCAACTCCACCATCTTGGGGTCGGTGCTAGTGAAAGCCTCCTGTATTGACTTGCTGATCATCTCTTGCATGGCTTCATCGCGGCCTTTTTGGATGAGCCCTTCCTTGTATGCCTGCCTCGTGTGCTGTGTCCCGGCGTCAGACTACCAGGACTCCACGTTCTTCTAGCTCTGCCTTGAGGACAAGCCCCGGACGCGGCCCCGGTGCTCAGGGTTGCCCAGTGCCTCGGTCAGTACATCGTGATCCCTACGAGGTTTGAACTCCCCCGTCTGAGCAGCCTTAATGATCTTGAGTACAGCCTTCTCTGCTTCCTCTGCTTTTTCCTCATTGTATTGAATCTTGCCCTTCTTCAGCTTCTTCGGCTTACGGGCATATAAGTAGTCGCGTGACCTCTCATCGATGCCTTGTAACGGGTAGCTCTGCTCGCTCGCTTCTGTCTCCCTTTCTTCTTGGCACCACATGGGCCTCTTACCGGCATACCCGGTCATGCCTAGGTGGTGGACGAGCTCATTCTTCTTTGCGAGCTCCGAGAACTTCTCGCCTTTGCGCTTTGCTTCATCGGTGGTCATCTTCTCGACAAACTCATCCCAGATGTGCCACTTGATGAAGTTGTAGTCTTCATATGGTGTCTTCCCTTTCTTCACATACTGGGTGTTGAGTTTGGACCGGAAGCTGCGAAGAACTTTGCCTGCCAGGAACAACGCATGGCCCCTGCACACAGCTTCATCATATTGTTCGGGTGGATACTGGAAACGTCTCTTCATGTCAGCCCACACTTTGTCCTTCAAAGTCTATGGCACTTTCCTCCAATCTGAATAAGTGATAGGCAAATGTTCCCTTATTATGCAAGAGCATTGGTTGCTGAAGGTGCTGATAACTGTTTGTGGCTCCAAGGGCTCTCCCTGCGGCCCTATCTTGGTTATGACATGCACCTTCTTCGATACCTGGTGCCTTCCGTGCTGGCCCCTCTTCAATTCTGACTTTCCACTCTTAGAGGTTGTCTTTTCTGATGAAGCGCCCAGGGACGGACCAGATTCATGCCCCTCATCACCAAACTCCAAACGCAAAGGTGGCACCGGAATCTGTATACACGACAGGAGCTCACATTACCTGTATACATAGTACATGCGAGCCCGTCGATGGTGTGTTAGTTGGACACTTACACGGCCCTCTTCATCTTCTAGTCCGCGACCTGGGGTGCAAGATCCTTGAGTTGACTGCCCTGTTCTTTGTCCCTTTTCCGGTGTATAGGTCGGATCTTCTTCTTCCTCCGTACGTGCTTTCTTCTCTGGCCTAGGTGTTAGAACCTCCTCCTCGTACTTGCTGCTCTCATCTGATGATGATGAGGAGCTTCCCTTATCACTCGGGCCCGGGCTTGGCTGACGCCATTGTCCTTCAGGCGATCCCGCCATTGGAAGCTATGAATAAGATAGAGTTATACGGACATCTCACAAGTGCGAGTAGGGCATACAAAGTAAACAAGAAAAGTACAAAAGAAAAGAATAATACATCCTTTTTCATTGCAATCAGAGATTACATCATTTTTATTTACACTGCGAGTATTTTGTACAAAGTAATTGAGAAAAGTACAAAAGAGTAGGAAAATTACAAAAGAGTATAAGAAAAGTACATATTTGGCTTAGATTTGCCCTATTGAAATAACATCGCTTCTAAACCGGTTGCTTGTATATGATATACATGCCATCCTAGTTTAGAGGCTCATAAGCAATATGGGGACTTTCCATCATCATAGCCGCTGCCTCAACATACAAAGTTTCACATCATTGCAAATGCCACTGCCTGAGGACATTACTAGAATCAAAACCAATTCATCATCGAAAAAGCCATAAAATAGGGTTTCAATTAAAGTAGTAGAGTTAGAGTAGTAGTAGACAAGTAGTAATAGGATTAGGAGTTAGAGTAGTTGTAGGAGTACAAGTTGTAGAGTAGTAGTAGTATAGCTAAGAGTAGTAGTTGAGTAGACAAGTAGTAGTAGAGTCATAGAGTAGAAGTAGACAAGTTGTAGTAGAGTAGTAGTACACAAGTAGTGGTAGAGTATATGCCAAACAATTCATCATTGCATTTACAAATAAATTAAGAAAAGTACAAAAGAGTATAACAAGAGTATAAAAGAGTATAAGAAAAGTATATATTTGGCTCAGATTTGCCCCATTGTAATAACATCGCTTCTAAACTGATTGCTTGTATATGATATACAAGCCATCCTAGTTTAGAGGCTCACAAGCAATATGGGGACTTTTTATCATCATAGCCGCTGCCTCAACATACAAAGTTTCATATCATTGCAAATGCCACTGCCTGAGCACATTACTAGAATCAAAACCAATTCATCATCAAAAATGCCATACACAATAGGAGTAGAGTAGAAATAGGAGGAGTAGTAGTAGAGTAGTAAGTAGGAGTAGAAGTAGTAGAGTATAGAAGTAGAAAAGTAGGAGGTACAGTAGTAGCAGAGTAGCAAATAGTAGTAGAGTTAGAGTAGTATGTGTGGTACATTAGTAGTAAGCGTAGGAGAAGAGTAGGAATAGGAGGAGTAGTAGTTGAGTAGTAAGTAGGAGTAGGAGTAGTAGAGTATAGTAGTACAAAAGTAGGAGGTACAGTAGTAGTAGAGTAGCAAATAGTAGTAGAGTTAGAGTAGAAGTATGTGCAGTACAGTAGTAGTAAGCGTAGGAGTAGAGTAAGAATAGGAGTAGTAGTAGAGTAGTAAGTAGGAGTAGGAGTAGTACAAAAGTAGTAGTAGAGTAGGAGTAGGAGTAGAGTTAAGTTTCCCCAAGTGCCTCGCAAAAGTTCACAGCAAGTCAAAAGGCAAGAAGAATCCAAAACAGATGGCAGGGAAAGCAAAAGGAAGCATGGACACTATACAGGGAGATACAAATCATGTGGTGTCTGAAGGAATCAAGGGATCTGGTGCAAGAGATACAAATCATGTTTATCTCAAGAAGCTCGAAAGTTCAATTCAATAAAGCTGGCAGCTCAACTACACTTACATCCAGTTAGAGTAGGGCAGGACAGCTAAGAGTAGTAGTAGAGTATAGAAGTAGAGCCAATAGTAGGAGAATAGTAGGATTAGGAGTAGACAAGTAGTAGTAGGACTAAAATTCAGTTAAAATTCAAATAAAATTCAGTTAGAGTAGGGCAGTACAGCTAGTATAGAAGTAGAGCTAAGAGTAGTAGTACAGTAGGATTAGGAGTAGACAAGTAGTAGTAGGAGTAAAATTCAGTTAAAATTCAGTTAACGCTCACAAAAACAACAATATACATGCATGAAAACATCAATGCAGCCATGCATGTAGACATCTCTTTACTTCCTGCACTTTTCCCTATCTTTTCTTCTACTTGTGATCATATAATAAAATGATGCAGAATGGACCAAGGGACTCCTGAACTCATAGACCGAACAGGCTGAATATGATGGAGATACTCCAGAAGTCCAGCTACACTGACATTTTCTCTGAGATCTCACTAAGAACTCAGTCACTGTCAAGCTAGTGACCTACCACTGCATAAACTACTACTATTCCATGATAGCTTAAAGAAAGAACAATAAGAAAAGCAAGAAATAGGTGATAGATGGATGAACAGTTGAACACTCAGATCATAAAAACAGACAAAGCATTAAATGCAGCATTGCTGAAACAAACAAGATCTCTACAATGTACTTCTAACCCTGTAGGGAAATGCTATTGCCAATCCAATACCATCGCAAAAACCCTGATCACCGTGCAAGGCAGCCAAGAAACAAATGATGAACTTATGATTGCAACATATGTGGTAGTGGCACTGCAGAGGTACTGAATTCTTGTTGCGGAACTAACAACCAAACCATGATCTAAAAAGGTCACAGCTAAGAGAAAAATTCAATTAATCTCAAACGATTGGCAAATTCTCAGTTAATAGCCTTAGTCATCATAGGCAGTGGCATTTGCTTTTCCTCAAAATCTCCCAAACGCATCACAGACAGCATTTTCAACTCAAATTTGGGAAAATTGAAACAAAATTGAAACAAACAAATGCATCACGGACATCACATCCAGGCAACATAGGGGAGAAGCTAGGGTTCGGCTCACGGCAGCAACAATGCAAGACGGAGACCGAGGCGCGCGGCCGGGGAAGGAGGTCGCTGAGGTCGAGCTCGCCGGCGAGCACGGGGAAGGAAGAGGCGCGCACGGCGGCGGGGCCATGGCCGGGGCCGGACACGGAGACAGATGGAGTCGGAGCACGGGTCGGGGAAGGAGCACGGTGGCAGAGCACGGAGGTCGGGGTCGGGGACGGGGACGGAGACGGAGCGGGAGACGGGAGAGACGGAGCTAGGAGAGCCGCCGACCGGGAACAGAGAGCCGCCGGAGAACGGGCGCGCGTGGGTGGCGACGCTAGGGTTCCGGTGGTCGAGCTCCTAGACACGGAGGCGGAGGCGGGTGCGGGGGAGGGACGGAGGTGCAGGAAGGTGCAGAGGAGAGGCGGAGGCGCAGGCGGGGGTCGACGATGGTGGTGGCGGCGGCGGGAAAATTCGGCAGCCATTCGGGGATGAAATCAGTCGCGCGGAGGAGTTGAATTTTAGGGCGAGGTGTAGAGGGTATATATAGATGGTATTAACCGTGGCGGTTAACTAAAGAAAACCGCCACGGTTAATATTAACCGAGGCGGTTACCTTAGGAACCGTGGCGGTTATCCTAAGTTAACCGCCTCGGTTAAGCCTTTTTGAATTTTTAAGTTTTGGGTGTGATGTAAGAGTAATATAGAGTAGTGGTAATAGGAGTAGAAGTACAAGTAAGCGTAGTAGTACGAGTAGTAGTAAGCGCAGTAGAAATAGTAGCAAGCGTAGTAGTACGAGTAATAGTAGTAAGAGGAGGAGTAGTAGAGTAGTAAGCGTAGTGTGAGTAGTGCTAGGAGTAGTAGTGAGAGAAGTGTAGGCCAGGATTAGTAGTGCAAGTAGAAGTACGAGTAGTAGCGTAGTAAGAGGAGGAGGAGTAGAGTAGTAAGCGTAGTAGTATAGTAGTAGTAAACGTACGTAGTATTACAATTAGTAGTATAGTAGTAAGAGGAGGAGTAGTAGAGTAGTAAGTGTAGTAGTAGGAGTAGTAGTTGAGTATAAATGTGTGGCATACATGAAAAGTTCCCGTTAATCATTAGGTGAGTACATTGTTACATAAATGTGTGGCGTACATATCACTTTGGTGGGAGTGATTCTATGATGGACTTCTTCTCACCATCGGGGCGGAACCAAGGCTTTATCTTGTTCCTGCTCACGCGGTTCTCAATGATCTTGATCTTGCGTGGATGATCGGTAAATAGAGAGAACTCTGCGTAGTTGTTGTATTCTTCGGGACTCTGGACTCCATCGGCTCCCATGATCCTCTGCTTTCCTGAGACAACCACATGCTTGTTTGTCTCTTTGGGCATCGGATAGTAGGCTACCTGCGCGACGCGGTTTGCGAGTACCCACTCATCATCTCTGTAGGCGACACTTTGGAGATCAACGGTTGTTAGCCCATACTCATCCACGACCACAGACTTTGGCTTGACCCACTGGCACCGGAAGATGGGTATCTGTAGGTCATCGCCATAGTCAAGTTTCCATATCTCTTCGATCTGCCCGTAGTATGAATTGATGTCCCCTGTCGCGTCATCGATGCCCTCATATCGAACACCGCAGTTTTGTGCCGCACTCTTCTTGTCCTTCTCTTTTGTGTGGAACCTGTATCCATTGATGTCGTACCCTTGCCATGTGGTGAGTTGGCTAGAAGGGCCGGATGCTAGATTCGATTCTTCAATGCAATCGTTCGATATGTCCTGATTTTTTATCCATGTTGTAAAATGCATCTTGTGTTGCTTCTGTACCCACGCCTCCGTGCGTCCATCACTAGCATGGCGCATCTCCTTCAGGTGCTGCTCAACCCACTTGTCCATCGACACTAACTGATTGAGGGCGGCGTGATGTGCATCTTGCACGATATCGCCGTCTATATCAGTTCGTACTTTCCTCCCGGTGCACCCCATCCCAGTTGTTCTGCCTTCATGCGGGTGGGCGGACATCCCAATAGCATTTCCATCCCGGACGTATCTCGTGCAGCAGTTAACGGCCTCCTCTGTTGTGTACGCCTCAATCATTGAGCCTTCTAGGTAAGCATGGTTATGGACGTATCGGTTGAGGGTGGACATGAACCGCTCATACGTCCACATCTAATGCAAGTATATAGGCCCCAATTCTTGTATTTGATCGACCATGTGCATCATCAGGTGTGGCATAATATCGAAGAAAGAGGGTGGGAAGCACATCTCAAGCTGGCAAAGAGTCTCTGCGACAAACTCTTTTAGGGCAGGCAGCTCAGCTTCATCGATGACCTTTTGTGTGATGCGGTTAAAGAAGTAGGACAAGCGCGTGATGACCATCTTCACGTACTCTAGACCGATAATCCTAATCACAATCGGAAGGAACACTGTCAGCATGCCATAGCAGTCATGAGAGTTGAAGTGGGTCATTGTGAGGTCTTTCATCGAGACCAGGCTCTTGATGTTCGAAGAGAAACCAGTCGGCACCTTCACGGCCCGAAGCATCGGAGGAAACCCATGCTCTCATCTTTACTTAGGTTATAGCTCGCACCCAGAAGGTCCACTTTATTTCTGGCTTGTGACGCCGTCGGGTGGATTTCATGCCTGATGTCATGGTTCACAAGATCCAGACATGACTTGAGACCATCTTTCGTCTTAGTCTTGATGTCAAGCAGGACCCCGATCGTGCTCTCGAAGACATTCTTCTCCAGGTGCATGCAGTCAATTGCATGAGGTGTATCTAACTCCTTCCAGTACGATAGGTACTTGAAGAAACATGACTGCTTCTTGAATGGAATCGGGGCCGGGGTAGGCTCTGCCTCTTCCTCTTCTGCATCCCGCTTCCTCTTCTTCCTTCGCTTCTTCGGCCCATCTTCCTCCTCTTTCTTCTTCTTCCCAAACTCGACATTGATCCCCTGCACCATGTCAAACACCTTTTGCCCGTACCTTGACCTATCTAGCGTGTCAATTTCAAGCTCGTCACTGTTGTCGAAGTACATATTCATCGATGGATTCCTGTACCTGTGCTTCTTGGGGAGGAATCGCCTATACCTCATATACACCATCTTCTTCGATGCACTAAGGTAAGTGTAGCAGGTGCCATCAATGTAAACTACGCAACCGCTCTTCCCTTTAATCTGCCCTGATAGTGAAAAAAGGCCAGGGTAATCGGTGATGGTGACAAAGATGATGGCATATAGAGTGAACTCCTTCTTATCGGACGCATCCATCATGTCGACCCCTTTCTCCCATAGTGTCTGCATGTCCTCCATCAAGGGCTCCAAGAACACGTCTATATCATTGCCGGGCTGCTTCGGGCCTGAAATAAGCATGGTGAGTAGAAGGTACCTGCGCTTCTGACATAGGTGTGGAGGTAGGTTGTAGATGGTGAGGGTGACCGGCCACGTGCTGTGCGTGCTGCTGAGGTCGCCAAAGGGATTCATCCCGTCGGTCAGCGCGAACCTGACGTTCCTAGGCTCATCCCCAAACTTTGTGAACTTGGCATCAAAATGCTTCCACTGCTTGCCATCGGACGGATGCCACAGCTTGCCATCACCCTTCACACGTTCAGGAGATGCATGCCAGGACATAAGTTTGGCATCCTCTGGATTACCGAATAGTGCACGCAACCGATCGATGACGGGCAGATACCACACCGATAGGGCAGGACTTTTCCTGAGTATATAACCCTCTTCTTCTTCGTCCTCAGGAGGCGTCTGTTTGTTGGCCTTCGCCTTCTTCTTCTTCGGCCCTGTCGAGGGTACCTCCTCATCACCCGCACGACAACCAGCATTTTTCTTGTAACGACTCGCTCCACAGCGCGGACAGCTCTCCAACTTTACAAAGTCATCTCCCGAAATAGAATACAATGGTTAGGACATGCATGAAACTTTCTAAGCTTCATTGCCACTGGCCGGATCAGCTTCTTCGCCCGATAGGTATTGGCGGGCACATTGTTACCCTCTGGGTAACTGTCACCAAGGATACATAACAGGTCGTTGAAGCAAGTGTCGGTCATCCCATGACGAGCCTTCAACATAAGCAACAAGAGATTGAAACGGAGCACAGTCCAACGCTGTGGACATTTGCCCCCATCCTTGTACAGGGGATCAATTGCCGCCTGCTTCATCACTCTAAAATTCTCGAGCCATTTTGGATCCCCAAACAAAATATCATTGTGATCCTGACAGTTAGCAACCTTCTCAATGAACTCTGCATCCTCCGGTAGCAACGTGTCAACGACAGGGTCACCATCCCCATCGCAAGCATCGGCGTCATTGTCTGCCATGTCCTGGAGCAGATCACTGATCGTGATGTACTCACGTCTCGCATTGTCGTCATCGCCGGTGGCAGCTGATGTCTGTTGTTGCTGTCTTCCATCATTCACCGACGAGGAGCTTTCTGCTTGTGCATCTACGACACTCGGATCTTTTTCGCCGTGATACTTCCACACAGTGTACTTTGGGTCCTTGATGAACCCATACCGTACCAAGTGTGATTGCACAACGTTGTCTTCCTGGGCAAGCCAATTCTTGCAGTCATTGCACGGACAAATCATGCGATCTCGGCTGAGACTCAAACGATGCTTCTGCGCAAAAGGAATGAACTTCTTCCTCACATTGTCCAGGAAAGACAGATCCAGCTTGATGTGTTGTACATCCAATTCTCCCTGCTCTCCATGACCTTCATCTTATATACAAACACAGCAAATTGAAATGAAGTCGTATTAGACGAGCGGTAAATCTAACTCTACAACTAATTGAAAGTATCGAAAAAGCATCTAAATACTCCCAAGTGTCACCCTTCACAAAATCCAATTCTAGATTCACTTACTTCTCTCATCTTTTTAGATCTAGATCTAAACCGGCCACATTTCAAAAAAAACTCCTATAAATCATGAAAAAGAGAGAAAAAGCAGATTTGGAGAGTAAGAATCAACCTCTAACGGTGCCACCCTTCACTAAATCCAAGGATAAATTCCTTATTCCCTCTCATCCATTTAGATCTAGATCTAAACCATTTGGAAAAACACCTAAATAATGAAAAAGAGAGGAAAACAAGATTTAGAGGGTAAGAATCAACCTTTTACGGTGCCACCCTTCACCAAATCCAAGGGCAAAACCTCCCCCCCTTGAAATGGCTATTTTTAGGGTTTTGAGCTCAAAACACCCAAAATGGAGGAGAGGTCGCGGGGAGGAAGAAAGGGGAGGGCTGTTGTTTTATAGGCTCAGAGTTAATGGAGGCGGCTATCTTAAATAAACCACTACGGTTAATCAGCGATTAACAGTGGCGGTTGAGTTACAACAACCGCCTCGGTTAATGTATTTTCCGAGGCAGTTATCATAATTCAACCGCCACGGTTAATACCTATTAACCGTGGTGGTTTTGTTACGATAACCGCCTCAGAAAAGGAATTCACCAAGGCGGTTGGGGGCGGCCAGCCCAGCCTTCGGCCTACCCGTCTTAACCGAGGCGGTTTGCTGGGCTGACCGCCACGGTTAAGATTTCAGAAGTGCCTCCCAAAAGATTTTTTGTAGTAGTGCTAGCAAAATAAATACAGAAAGATAGATACAAGAGAGAGCTTACACGAGGCTTCGTGAAGCCACACTCCAGACACAATCCGAAATCCAAGTGGAGCTTGCCTCCCTCTACTTCTAAACCTATGTAGCTATGCTCTAGATGGTGGAGCTCTAATGAACTAGGGTTTCTGGCTCTGAGAACTTGATCAAATGACTTAAACTAATTGGTGCCTTCTAAACCCTAGGGTAGGGGCTACTTTTATAGGCAGAGGGATGAACCAGAGCCCTCGGATCAAACCGACCTTGAGAAACGGACCAGATGAAAACCCAAAGGCGGTGGAGAATTGACGTAAGAAGCCGGAGGCCGACAGGTGGGGCCAGGGTTTGGTCGACCTGGGGGTGGGGTCGGCCAACCCCCCTCACTGCCATCTGGGCCCTGCTTTTGCAGGTAGGTCTCTCGCGTTCTCTATAATATTCTTGATGTGGTTCCCACGTGGAATTAGACGTATTAGTCCGACATGTGGGTCTTCTTTGGTTCTTTTCCTCATTACACCCTGCAAAGCATAGATTTACCAAAACTTGTGGAATTTTGTCAGTTTAAACCCTATTCTATGTTGGTGTTTGCTTTTATACCCTTTTTTCATGTTTAGTTGACGGTTGAAATCATACAATAACTACCTTCAACAGACACCACACCATGTCCAATTTGATTTAGGAAAGCATTTTAACCTAAGCACCATGCTTAATTCAAAAGCTTTTAGAAGTAAGATCAGCACACCTTTTTGTTCAAAAATCAAATTTTACACCATGTCTACTTTAATTTAGGAACACTGTTTAAACTAGGCACCATGCTTAATTTAAAAGGTGTATGAAGATACTTTAAAACCTTAAGCATACTTATAGCAAACAAAGATAGCAGGAAAACATTACAGAGATTTACTCGATTAGAGATGAAAAAGTTGTGATCATGGTGAGATAATTTTTTTTGTTTGTTTTTTATGCAAGATGCAAGTGGCATGGATGAATGTATGAAACTAAACATGCTATGGATCTTGACAAAAGAAGAACTAAAACTAAATGGAGTGGATGCATGGATTACTAAAAGTAAACATATAATGTGATGAAAAAAATTAAAAGGATAACTACTCATGTTTAAAGTTCATGAGCATGACTATCTCACCTTTCTCGATCAAACTTACCATCAGTCACAAATTGAGATGGAATTTGTGATTAGTGCAGCACATTTGTTCGTCACATAAGATGAGATTTGAATTCTTGTGACGACAACCTTTCTCCAATCTACACATAATTAGAATATGATATATGTTTATACATACATGTGAGATGGTAGGGTTCCAGTGTTGATGATTCTTGAATGGGTAGGCACCCTGGGATCTTAATGATTCTACTTGTAAGAATATGCCAGAAGGTTGATATTGCCCTATTTATTCAACACTCAACAGGACAAAGATAATCCCAAAAGAAGCTAGTGGTAACTAGATTAGTAGACATCAAGTTAATATCAAAATCTTTACGCCAATTATTTCCTTGGCAACGGCGCCAGAAAGCTTGTTGGCATTTCTATATGTTGTTATGAACAATAGAGATAGAATCAATCCCTGATAACAATGCTAGAAAGGTTGTTGGTATTTCTTATGCTCATGAATAATAATTCTGCAAGCGCACATAATATCGTTGTAGCTTTCATTGGGAGTATTTCATGTATCATTATTTATATTTTACCACAGGGAAACAATGGTTTTGAGAAATTGATAATTAACCGTCATATATCCACTAATTAGTATACCAACTAAACTCAAGTGAGGGTAACAAATAATATATAAGTTTTATAGATTAACACATAGAGGATAACTCCAAAGTAAGATAATAGAGTAGATAGTCTAAACTGGGAGGACAACGAGTGAGAGATCAAGGATCCTAAGTCCTTTCCTATCACTATGGTTCTCTTTTATTTCATACCAAAGAAGATAGCGATCACGAATGGGCCTGTGGTCCAATGGTAGGACTATCCAGTGGGACGATACCCACCAGGGTTCAAATCCTAGTGCTCGCACCTTTTTCTGGGATTTTCTCAGGATTTATCGGCAATATGCATTAAGTGGTAGGCGACGTCCCCGTCAACAGCGAGGCGCTTGTGGTGACTTCGTGAACTTGAAGATCTGCTGGCTCAGTCCTTCGGAGGTGCTCATAGGTGTAGGGTATACGTACATGTATTCATAGGGGTGAGTGTGCGTGCATGTTATGGGTGTCTACGTTGTACTGTGTAATCTCAAAAAAAAAAGAAGATAGCAATCACACCATAGCATTTTGGAGCAGCAGTACCTTTTTGATTCTCGAAAAGACTGGGAAGGGGTAATCGGGAGAAGGCTGCCAAAAGCTCTACGAAACACCAATCCGAACGTGGTGTTATACAAAGGCCTGGTCGGAGCTGTTACCCCCAGGGCTACCATAACTATCCATGGGATTGGGCGCAATATCAGGTAAACACTATCCTAGACACCACCTCTAATCTAGTATTTACTACTCTAGCTAAATATGTTAACTAGAGCATTATGTCAAACAGAGATCCCATGTCAAGGTATAAAACACTATACTAATTATGTTTAGATAAACACTAAGGCATGAACTAGATAACCATGATTAACAATTCAAGTAATTGGAGAAGATAAATATATTGAAGTAATTGAATCTTACAAAGGAGCGACACAAGATTATACCGGACCTCGGAAGACTCTTTCGGAACTCGAGCTTCTCTGCCTAACTCCCAACTAGATCTATTCTACTACTACATCTTCGAAAATATGATAGAGGAACTCCTTGTGGTGTATGATAATCTGTATGATGATATCATGATTTTGCCGGAGGTATGGGGGTCCTTTATAGTCCGAGGTGGAGTAGGAGGCATGGAATTGCCATGTCATCAATCCGCGACACTTTTATTCTCCTACGTAGGATGTACATCTTAAGTTTGGAGGTCCCTCGGATGATTCCGTCCTCAACAGGTTGGTTGGGAAGCGTGGATATGTTGCCAAATATTTCCTCTACCGACCTGCGCAAGAAAGCGGAGAAGGACCTGACTTTAAGGCAGTGAACCAGAGCCAAACCGGTCAAAACCGGCCTCTGTCTGCTTTTCTGGGAAAAACAGCCAGCTGAACCGGCTGGTTGGGCCGGTTTACCCGTGCCTGGGCCACTGGACCACGCCACCACCCTTGCCGTACCAAGCGCAGCCAACACCTGTCCGCTGGACCGAGCTGCCGCCTGCCCGCAGTGTGCGCTCACGCGTGAGCGCTCCCGCCGGCGTCACGTGGCGGCTGCCGGTTGGCCAGGTGGGGCCGCCTGTCTCACGGTGACACGTGACCGCCTGAGCCGCAGCCTTTCGCTCGCTGCGCGCGCCTCCCTGCTGCGCCACGTGGCAGTAGGTGATTGGCCATCCCGGTCGCCTGTGCCCCTTGCCGCAGGTGGCGGAAGGGTGCTGTGCGGTGGGGCCTGCTTGCATGGTACTGTGCAGGTGGGTCTCACCTATTGATTTATTTAATATTTATTTATTCTGAGCTCGAAATATAGTGAATAATATATCTGTTTTGGTCAGCGCAACGTGCTCTACGCAATGGTGTCGTCCAATTCTTCATTTGAAAAACTTTTTTCTTGGTGAAAAATTAAATATCCCTGCAAGACAGTGGAAACACTAAAACTCGTGGAACTTTGTTAAATAAAGACCTATAACTATGTATTGGGTTTCATTTCATGTCCTTTTACACAATAATTGATGGTTAATTTAAGGTGTTAAGAGCCATCAACAGAGGCTATCTTGTCCACAAGAACTGTTGGTCAACCCGTGGTAGAAGGTCTGCATGAGTAGCCAACAATGTAATCTTAAAAGTCTTCCCATGCCTCAGGGATAGATTCATCATGTTGTTGCTAAAGCTCGAAATTCTCCCACGTAGATCATTGGTCTTGCTTGTGGGAAAGAACTTTGCTAGAAAGGTAGTGGAGCAGTTATCCTATGTAGTGTTTCTATCTTTGTTGGCATAGAACCATTTCTTTGCCTTCCCCAAGAGTGAAAATGGGAAGAAGCAAATTAATATGGCATTCTGGGTTACTCTTTTGATGGTGAAAGTGCTACAAGTCTCCCGGAAGTGTTGGAGATGTGCACTCGCATCTTCATGTGCCTTTCCACAAAACTAGTTTGCTTGCACTATGTTGATGAGAGCTAGCTTTAGCTTGAATCCATTGTCTCCAACATTGACTATCTGTTCAGTATGGATGTTGGCCATAGTTGGAGCAGAGAATTCATGGAGAGTCCTGTTAGCCATAGCTTCAAATTTTGGTGTTAGGCTTCGCCTTATATGGTTGTCTTTAGACTTTAAAGCTGGAACATTCTTGAGTTTAGCTCTAGTCCTTCTGACTAATGTCTCTAGATCTTCAATGTAGTTTGTTTGAAGGTCAAGACCAGCCATACATTACCCTGCATAAGATGCACAAGTAGACAAAACAAGGGTAAGCTTGTTTGAGCATTGGTCAATGGTTATCTTCGATCACATCAATAAGTATAATTTTATCAGTACTTCCTTTGCCTAGTTACCTTCCCCAGCAATAGTGCCAAAAATGCTTGTTGACATTTCTTAACGTCGCTACTAAGAATAGAGTTTTAAATCTATTCCCTAGCAACAGCGCCATAAATGCTTATTGGTATTTATTAACATATCACTTATTTTTAAATAGCCACCTACTATAAACCTATATCTCCTAATTTTACTAGGCTATCATCCCTCGTGATGACATCAGAGGTACTTTTTGGTTCTACATAGCATTACTACTAGAATAATACTAAGCAGTTCTTTATTAATTATGTGACTAGGAAGAATAAATAAATATGTTTATATGAAAGGAATCTACAAGCGCATAGATAATATATCATTGTCGCATTTTATCCGAGAGTATTCCAGATATCGTTATTTATATTTTTACCACAGAGAAGGTCTATCATGGACATGTATTGATAACTTATACTATCGAAGGAGAAGTAAACCATAACCAATATTCTACTCATAACAAGGGTAAGTCATAGGATAACATATATATGATGAGTATTGATCAATGATAATGATAAATACTCATAGTACTCCTTTCTATGCCATTAGCATGGTAAGGTAGAATATTAGAGGAATAATTCCTAAGTCATTATTAATTACAACTCAAAGCATACATTGATTTGTGCAATTATACCTAATAATGATTGCTAAAATCATCGTCATATCTACACATAAGGGATATTACTAAGGAAAATGAAGAACAGAGCTTGCTCTTTCTTGGTAACCGAGCCCTACGTGCGCCTATATTTGAGGAGTGGACTACAAATGACTCAATGAAAGTGTCACATCCGTGATCTACAACATGACCCAGAATATTGGTGTATCCATAGGTAAACAACGTATAAGCACCACGCTTACACAATGTCGACCACCAATGTGACAGAACCGCCTTAATTATAGGGCCCACGTGCACCATCAGCGTCCCTAAGAACCCACGATCAGTTCTGCATGAGTTTCCCTTGACCTTGGTGGCCTGCCGGGTTCCCTAGGAAACCCTAACCTCCCGAGTATCACATTGTAAGCATTGCAGTATTACAACAGTTTACACAAATAAAATGAATTAGAGTAAAGAGTGCGGAAGAATTACATAAACATAGGTTTACAAATATAAATGACATTATCCCAAATCAGAGTTTCATAGTGGAGTAGCATCGTACAACTAGACACCCTGCCCAAGGGTTATATCATTTACACTTCCGTCCATGCACGATCCGTCGACCAGCACGATCCTATGCAGAACTGTACATTTAATTTACCTGCAACAGGGGTTAACAAACCCTGAGTACTGGGGTACTCCGCAAGACTTACCCGACTAAACAAAAGGGGATGAGACTCAGGAATGCAGGCTGAGGGGAGTCAAGGTAAGGCTTTAGCAAGAGTCAAAGTATTTTGCGGAAAAGCAATAGTAATTCTATTTTCTGTATTTTAGTCAACATTATTATAATCAATATCAATAGTTCTCAATTCTTTCACATATATCCTTCAATTCTAATTACTTAATCATTCTGAAAAAAATCCTAGTTCCGAACCACTTTTCGATGTAGGTGTGAGGATCAAGTCTCCATGACCAAGGAGCACGGCGATTCGAATCGATTAATACCCAGCTGGGGATCCCTATCCACACTGCATATGTAACACCTAAGCTTGCATATGCCAACCCCGTCTACCATGGCTTTTCTATCCCTGAACCAGTCCTGCGCCACCCAAGAGCACAGTACTCCTCTCATCTCCAGGCACAACAGCCACGAGGGTACACGCTACTCTCGCCATCTCTCCACTCTCAGTGCGTGGTTGTCGGTTCAAGCAATAGAGCCATCGGAGATAGGGCTTCCCGGAGTATGTGGCTAGTTGCAAAAAGTCTCGATCACAGCAGGCCGACAACGAACGGTCCCTAATACTTTTCCGTTGGAAACCATGTATTGGGACTCTAACCCAAGTACACTGGTGACCACCCGGTTTTCACATTCTTTTTCCGTCGGCGACGATAAGTTGGGACTCTAACCCAATCATATGGCCCACCGTACAGAAAATCCCTTTTCCGTCAGTGACAATGTATTGATCAGGTGCACAGCCACCGAACAAGAACATAATCAATTCCCTTTTTCATGAATTAATCAATAGTGTATATCACAATAACTCAAAAATAGCATTTGTGCAAATCTAAATTAGTCGGGCAGAGCTAAACATTTTCCAAACATTTTATTTTAAAATGGTTTCCGGATATTTCAGTGGTCAAGGTTGGTAATGCATCAATTGGGTTAACAATCAACTCCTATAAACCTAATGCAGTAGATTAACTCAAGTTATAAACATTTTGTAAATCACAAGGAAGGGACTGAATGCACCGGGGATTGCCTGTTGCTTGGAGTAGATAATACCCTGAAGTCAATCACCGAGAAAGATCCACGTCCACCGAGTGAAGACCTTACTCGGGGCTTGCCTCCGATAATAATTACCGTGCGTTCGCTACACGAAATAATATTGCAATGCTTAACATGATAATATGGATGCCATTATGCATGAGATGCACTAATATGTGAATTAATAAATAAAAGTAAATTTGGTTTAGAGAGTGGAGTACAACTTTTTTTCACGATAAAGTTGCAAGCCAACAAAATTATCCTATCATTTTATTGACCATTTTAGTAGTCGTTGAAAGCCACATTAGTTCATCCACAACATTACCACTAAGTAAGTTATCAATCGTTAATGATATGTAGTGGTTACATGATTTATCAATAATTATTCCCAGCTACAAATTAATGATGGCCTTAAGCAAACAAGTAAAGTGCTAAGGGTCGCTTTGGGTTAATTCCCAGGGTCAACGCTCAATCTCAAAAGTCACACAAAACCCCAATACATTAAGGGTTTCCTATTTCTTTCATTAATTAATAATTAAGCATATATGATGAAACAATTTAAACTCTTCCAAATGATCTACCAATTTTTGTGGAGGTAGCCCGTAATACAAAGCAGTGACCACAAAATTTTCATGATTTTTAGATTAATATTTTAGCCTACAAAAATCCTAGAAGTCCCATTTCCTAATTAAAAGGGAAATTTTTATTTCATGCATAAAGTATCCAAAACATGCATTTCATATTTATTCTTTTATACTACTGGGAATCTACAGAGTTAATTTCATAATTTTTAGAGTAGTACATATGTATTTACAAAAATAACAAAACTCAATACTAATAATTGATCAGAAAATGGAAAAATCAATTAAACAGGCCGACCAGAACAACTGGGCCAGCCAAACGCGGCCCAGCGCTCACCCACAGCGCGTCCCTGTGCACTAGGCCAGCCCAGTCAGGCCCAGCTCGTGCTGTCCGCCCTCCAGCCAGCTCTGGCCAGCTAGAGGGCTGCAGCCATGGCCGCCGGCCGGCCAGGCCAGCCCTGGCCAAGGCCGCGGGCGGCCGGCAGTGGCCAACAAGGTGGCAGCGGGCCGTTAGACTCCCAAAGATGAGACGAATCTAATACTATACTCGGTTTGGCCGAACTGTGACCTGAGCACGCGCAGTCGCGTTCATGTCGGACCGGTGGCGGTTTGCTCGCCGACGAGCGGTGTTCCGGCGACTAGGGTGCGGTAGGACTTGGTTCAGGGCACGGGGAAGGTCTAGGAGACTCACCCAGATTCAATTCTCGAGAAAACAGGGGCGGAGGACGTCCGGTGGTGTCCCATCGGCGTTAATGGTGGGTTCGCCGTCGTGCTCCAGCGGTGACAGCCGCGTTCCGGCGGGGTCTGTGCACCAATAGGGACATGATCGAGCGCATAAGTTGAAGGGGGTCACAAGGGATCTCAGACACGTTTCAGCAAGAGAAGATGCTCACCGAGGTGGGCTAGTCGTGTCGGGCAGATCGTGGCGGCGCTCTGGCCGGCCACGGGGAAGATGACCCCGTGCAGACTATTTGAGCGGTGAACAATGACACAAATGGGTCGGATAGTGGCGCTAGGAGGTGGCGAGCTTGGTGGCAAAAGGAATTGGAGTATGAGGCTCAGAGCGGTGCCAATTTGGCCACGAACTGAGAAGCCTCGCCGGCGGCGGCAATGGAAGAAAATGGAGGAACACGGCGACGACCGGGCTTTTATAGGACGGCGGAGGGGTGCAGACGTGCGGAGGACCCCTACGGGCCCGGCCCCATTAGCGACACGCGGCCGGCCAGCCCCGGGCAGCGCCGGCGCGCAGCGCGGCTCCGGCCGGACCCCCCTCCCCCTGAGTACGCGTGACAGAGAGAGACAGAGGTTACTATAGCTGTACTAGCTCCCCCTAACTGACTTTTGCTAAATCACTTTTCATTTTGTGTATAAAGTTGAAAAATCACCAATATAAAACTTATGGAAAATTTAGTGCTGAACAACTTTGGTTTTTGAACCACACTCAAATTTTGAATAGATTTCGAGTAATTTAAAAAGGGGTAAAAGTTTAGTTTGAATTTCATTTCAAAACCAATAAATTTCTCAAGATTTTTCTCAACAACTTGAATTTCTGTAAAAATAAAATTTGTTCTATTTTTCAATCTCTACAACTTTTATTTAATGAGTTTTGTCAGATTCTTGATAATTTTTTGAAATGGCATTTTGAATTTAAATTTTAAAACATTGGTTTATAGTTAATTTGAATTTCCACAGTATAACTTCAAAATCTTCAAAAATAAAAGTTGTTCCATTTGGGAAGCTTTACAACCTCTATTATAGGTGCTTGGTAAAATTCTTTATAGTTTCTTAATCTGCATTTCAAACCTACATATTCAAACATAGGGTAGGGTTTTATTTGAAATTTCATTTAGTAACTTCAAAATTACGCAAAATAGAAGTTTCTCAACTTTTAAAGATGTATAGCTTTTACTTAATGCCCCACACCTAATTCCTTGTAGTTTTTGAATTAGGGTTTTGGTTCCGTTTGCGGGTTTTATAAATGATTTTCTTTTTATTTTATTTATTTATTTATTTATTTTCAAATGGGTTTAGATAATTAAACACAAACACAATCATTTTCAAAGCAATTCACTCTAAAGCACCTATGCACAATCATATGTAGTAATAAATTTATTATAGTGAATGCACAGTAAAATTAGTTTATGCGGGATGATTCGCATGCAATCATGATGACATGGCAGGTTTTAGTTATAGTAACACCAGGGGTGTTACAACCAACCCATGGATCCTTAGAGTGAGCGCTATACAAACTTATGCATGAATGTAATGATAATCTAACTATACTAAGCATATAATCAAAGTAGATCATGAACATTATTACAAAGAACATGAATAAGATGAATACCAATATTGTCATAACAATTGTAGCTAGCATATAAAAGTAATGGAGATACAAAAGAGAGAGGGGTACAAAGATTATACCAAACCACACTCTTGACAAGATCGGGAATCAAGCGAAGCCTGCTTGCCTCCCTCTAGAGCTAGCCTAACTAGCTATGCCCTAGAATATGATGGAGCATTGAAGATGATCAGGGTTTCTGTCTTCTCAAATGACATCCTTCTTGGGGGCAGAGGCTGATATATTTAGGCCGAAGTGTCCAATGTGAGCCATTGGATCAAACCGATTTAAAGGACGGCGTAGATGCAACCTAGGAGGCGGTGGAGAACCGGCATAACAATGAGCGGCTGACAGGTGTGCCCCTGGGGCCGATCGGCTAATAGGTAGCAGCGTCTCATCCTCCGCTTCGGTGTGGAGTCCTCCCAAGTCTTTTAGAGTCTTCTGGTGTCTGTTTCGCTGCGGATAAGCGCAATTAATTGACATGTAGATCCACCTTGACGTTTTTCTTGATAAACCCTATAGGAAATACAGATTCACCAAAACTTGTGAAATTTATAAGTTTAAACCCCAAAACCTTCATTGGTGATTATATTTATGCCCTTATACATGTTATATTGACAGTTTATAATGGTTGGTAACTACTGTCAACAATAGCAACTCCTAGGTCAACGGTCGCCTTTGCATGTCGTGATGCCCATGGCCTGGACCCTGGATTGTGAGGTCGAGGCTACTGGTGGCCTGGCTGGTCTTGAAAGTCGAGGCCGGGGTCGTGCGCCCCATCTCATAGTGGGTGGAGCCGTATACCCGTGTTGTCAGGCCTGATTTGGATGGTGTAGTGTCGTACCAGTCATCACGGCCCCGTGGTGTTGTCTTGTGTGCGCAGAGGTGCACAGGGATGGCATTTGCCCCGAGATCACTGTCCCCTCAGTCCTGGCAGAGTGAGGAGCATGCCTATCCTTGTCAGGGCAGGTGTACTTGATTGCGCCCGACCCCTTTTCTTCCCTCCTAAGGGTCAAGATGGAGAAGAGATTGTGCGTGGCAGCATCGCGTGCAGCGAAAGGAGAGGGGAGAGGTCATGGTTGACCACTTGCTCTGTCCCAGGGCCCTTGTGGCTTATTGTTTGGCCGTGGCAGTTAGGTTCTTGTCAGCTGGGCTACCAAAGTGGCTAACTTATCGGTGTCTTGAGATACTCGGGGTATATTGATCCCGTCCTTTGTCTTCCTTATAGGGTACTAATATGATAGGCTAGATAGGTAGAATTGTCTAGGTTACAAAACCACTTGCAGTTTTGGAATACACTTGTTGAATATTAGTGCATATCTAGGACAGTTTGGTAGCGCTCCAAATTGACTCCGCATCGCTCCTGCTCCTGCTCCCTCGCACTCTAGACTCGGAGCCGCACCATTTGGTAGCACTCGCAAAACAACTCTAGCTCGAGCAGCAGCGAAGGAAGAGGAAAGCGAGCGAGCGCGATGAGGAGGTGCAGACGATGGAAAGGGGCACCACGGTGACCACGGAGGAGGAGCATGACAGATCTTGGTGAACGCAGCGATGACGGAATGAATCTCGGCGAGTGCAGGAGAGAAAGGTGGCGTACGAGGGGAAGAAGGGCGGTTCAGCTTGCGGAAGAGCGTGGCAGGAGGACGGCAGGGGAGGAGGAGTGGAAGCGGAGCGTGGGGAGCGGGTTTTTTCTGTTCCCCACATGCAGTGCAAAACATGAGGAGTTGGTTATGAATGGGGGTAGAGGGGAGCGCTTCTCACGTGGAGCAGCAGGAGCGCTACCAAACAGGCTCCTAGATAGCTATGTATAGGTTTATTTGAGTATAGTTTTAGTTGGAGTCTGGGTGACTTGGTTAGTTTATATATATATGCCTTAGCTTCAAATTTGGACTCTATATAGATATATATCTATTTTGTGACGCGGAATATATAATTCGTGTCCTATACAATCCACTTGATAAATTTCTTTGACTTTTTTTAATTTGAGTTGTTTTTTGTTGTTGTTCTTGATATAAACTCCTATTTTAATCCAAGCCACATTCTAACCGGGTCCACTTAATTAGATTTTTCTTATTTCTCTTGCTTAACATATATGTACAAGAATTTTCTCAAAGGGCCTAATGAAATGTATATTTTCCGTTTGACATAGGATAATCTTCTCATATATAGCTAGTGCCCACTTGGATATTCATACAGATAGATGTACAATTATAGATTATACTTAGCTTCTTACAAATGCATTTAATTTCTTCTCTGGTAAGCAACGAATAATGGAAGGATGATGTATGTATCTTTCTGAAAAGAAACTGAAGATAATACTGCCACTTTTGTCTTTCCCTGGATGCTTTCTTCCAAACAGAAGGCAAAAGAGACTGCGCTTCCACGACTTCACACTGCGGGAACCTGGCCAAATTAGTGGCTGAGATAGTGCGCTTGCGACTTGTAACTGCCGGCCAGTTGCTTTGCTTGTAGGTTGATGGCAGCGTGCAAGACTAACCAGGGGGTCATGTACATGTAGTTGATATTTTTCGTTTGCAGGGCTACCATGATCATCATCTGACTTCTAAATTAAAACGAATGTTAACACAAATATTTCGATTCTCACATGGAGTGTTTAGCATATATTAATTAACACATGCAATAGAACTTGTGTGTACTTACTGTGTCTTGTATCTTTTCTTCTCCAAATTAAAATTCGTGCATTACAACTATTTTATTAAAGCCTATGCAGTCACCCGTTTGTAAGAAAAGACGATGTTAGGAAAGCTGATGTCGTTATCCATCACCGTGCCATGATTTAAAGGGTATGCTTGTTTGTCCTTCCACGCTACCTTCTTCAGCAAGCATCAGAGCTTGACTCAGTCGATTGACTTATGATGCGTTGGGTTGAGGAGCGGACCGGGATGGAACCGTTCCATCCCGCTTTCACGGATGTTTGGTTGCAAAACGAGTAGAGTGGAGCGGTTCCTGAGAGGAAATATTCAAGCAAGATTCAGGATGCGCTCCCTCTCTCAAATTGGCCAAACATGCTGATCCCACTGGGAGGCCGTCTTGCTCCGTCCCTCTGTTTCTTCCACGCTCACCTCTGGCTAGGCGGCGGCGCGAGCAGGGTAGAGGCGGCACGAGTAGGGGGGGTTGGCGCAGCTAGGCAGCGGTGTGAGCAGGATGGCGCCCCAGCAGGGCTGAGCTAGGGCGTGGCTAGGCGGCGGGAACGGCTGGAGGCGGCTGGGTCGGGCCAAAGGCCAGATGCACTACTACAGGCCGCATTTGCTGAGATGTTTGGGCCAGCTGCCTCTACTCTTCCGTTGCTAGAAATCAGCGATTTAAAAAGGCGGCTGCCCAGCCGACCCTAGAAATAGGATTTCTTAAGGTGGCTGACAACAACTGCCACCTCTACACATCGTTTCCCAGAAATCTTCCAAAAAATCATAAATCTGGCCAAAAATAGAAAAAAAAAAGTAATGCGAAAAAGTACCTATGGCCTCACATGTAACTTCTCTAACCACCCCATGCAAAAGACAGTCGTGTCCATAAGGCATATTCATTCTCCTCATATTCTCTTTTCAAGATTTTAAAATGAGTATTTCGGATGCTAAATGAATTCAAATAAAAAAGTTTTAAACTACAAAATTGTAGATATCGTCGAGATCTACAACTTTGATTCAGGTCATTTCTTCATCCGAGGTCATTTGAAAAATTGAATTTCAAACGTGAAAAATTCAAACATAATTTTTCTTAGATAAATGATTTCAATTGAAAAAGTGGTCAACTATAAAGTTCTATAACTCTTCGAGATATATAACTTTAGTTTTTTGTCATTTCTCCATATAAGGCCATTTATAAAATTCAAATTTTACTGTGCTACACCTATTTTTAGAGATGGGCCTAGATCCGGCCGCCTCTACGAATCAATTTTTAGAGGTGGCTCTAGATCCAGCTGCCTCTAGAAATCCATTTATAGAGATGGCTGCATCTAGAGCCGCCTCTGAAGATTGGGTCATTTGGAGAGGCAACTGAAAATAGCAATGGTGGCTTTAGGTTGGAATTGATTTTCATTGTACTACTATGAGAAGAGGTTTTCAAGCCACTTGTGACACTAAAGATTCAAAAACCTGCAGCAGCAACGGTGGGTCTAGGTTGGAATTGTTTTTCATTGTACTAGTATGAGAAGAGCTTTTTGAGCCACTTGTGATACTAAGATCCAAAAACATTTAGTAATGTGGTTATAGGTTGGAATTGCAATTTATTGTACTCTACTGTGAGGAGCGGCTTTTGAGCTGCTTGTGATATTAAGATTCAAGAACCGTTTTAACAGCCTTTGATCGTATCCGATAGAGATTTTTGTAATACTGCAATGAAGACAATTTATTTCATTTCTATAGTAGTGCCATAAAGATATACAAAGTTCATAAATGCAAAAATAGTTTAAATGCATGTGCCATAGTCCTACACATAAGAACAAAAAATTGCTTTTATGTGTAGGCCTACGATACATGCAGTCAAACTATTTTTGCTTTTATCAGCTATGTATGTCTTTATAGCACTACTATAAAAATCTCTATCATAATTTAGTTAAAAAATTGTGAGAGAGATTTATGTAGTACTGCCACAATGACATACATAACTTATAAAATCAAAAATAGTTTGACTACATGTGTTATTGAACTACACTTAGTTTTTAATTCTGCAGTAGTGCCATATATGACGAGAAATAGTTTGGCTACATTTGCCAATATTATATAACTAACTAAAAATAGTTTGACTGCATGGATCGTGGAGCTTCATTGGCTTTCCGCTGCCGGATTATGCGCAAAATCAGCTTTCACGCCGTGTTGCAAGAGCAATGATGAGACTGCCCCCACGGCTCGCCACATGCATAGCAGAACTGGAAGCCACACCTACACATAATGAATTCAAAGAAGTTATATGTTTCCTTGAAAACAATTTTCTATTAATTTGATATATGTACAAGAAAGCAAATTAACTGCTCGAAGTTACACCATCCAATCTAAAGTACCTAATCAAACATTTTTAATTTTGATCAAGTTTATCGAAAAATTAAATATATCAACATGTCCGACATCAAATTATTCGCATCATTAAATCGACCAAGGAATATATCCTAATTGCATATTTATAATTTGTATTACTGTGTAGATAATACTATACTTTTCTGTAAACCGAAAAGTTTGATTTAGAACCACACATGTTAGGTCATAAATTCGCAACAGAGGGAGTAGATTTAGTTTCACCTGCAAGTCATGTGTGCACAGCCCTCGCGCTTGTCGACCAAGAACTTGCAATGGGGGCACCTCTTCCACTTCTCCCCCTTGGCCATCTCCAGCACCATTAAGTCCTCCTTCCCCTTGTCCCCAGGTGCTAATTGCCCATACTCGGCACAGCTAATGCCAGCGTGCCATGGCACGCGGCACTGTGCACAGAACAGCCTCCTGCACGCCGGGCACTCCGACTCCGGCACGTCACCGCCGCGATCGTCCACCAAGATCTCAGAGCAGTCGCTGAAGGGGCAGTAGCAAAGGTTGCCGGCCCCCTCCAGCATGGACATGCACAGTGCGGCGCACAAGGCCTCGAAAGCCTCGCCGGATACGATGCCATGGCAGAGTTCCGGGTCAAGGACGTTGCAGCAGTCCTCCCCGTCCCCCGGGCACTTGACGTCGGAGATGCGGCCGCCTTGGGTCTTTGCGCTGATGTAGCTGGAGAGGCAGGCTGCGCAGAAGGCGTGCGCGCAGCCGCGACTTGCGTGGTGCACGTGCGACGGTGGCACGTAGTCCAGGCAGATCTTGCAAGTTGCCACCGCAGTTGCGTCGTCTTCCCCAGTGGCAGGGGCTGCAACTGCAAGAGGTGGCAGAGGCGAGGAGGAGGACGAGGCGCTACACTCAGCTACGGCAAGCACGGGCATCTCAGCAGCTGCTGTGTCATTGTTGGCAGTGTGGACGACGACGGTGCTATCAAGCTGCGGCATGAGCGATGATTGTGCCGCAGTCGCTGCCATGCCGGAATTAACAATCGCCGCCATGGCGGAGGAAACAATCACCTCTTGGAGCTGGAGTTCCGCGGCGTACTCCTCGTCGGATATCGCCATGAGCCCGGTGGCGTCTGCTTGGTTTATTCCTTGGCAAACTGCTATCAAGTACAGGTCGTCGGCAACCATGAGGTCAACGTCGTTGCCAAAGGAAGGAGCGGCAGCCATCGATTAGTTTGTCAGCTTTGTGGGAGAAGAGGACGGCTACCTCTGGAACGAAGCTGTTTTCTGGTCTCCAGAATGGACGAACCCATCTATATGTAGAGCAACAAAAACGTACGGTAACATAGCTGCTGGACTTAAGAGCCACTTTCATGCCAGGACTAATTGTTTTGTTAGTCACCTAAAAATTTAGTACTAGGACTAATTGTTTTGTTGTGAGAGAAAAACACTGTTTTATGGTTGAAAAGAAGCGCTTATAAGCTCAAGCGAACAGGAACACTCATTTAACAATTAGTTCTAATAAGTAGTGGATTAACGACTAGTGCTAGATGATCCAAACAGCCTGTTACAACTTTAGAGTGTATCATAATTTTATGACAACCTTATGTTTTTTTTAAACAACCCCCTCCTACCCCTGCCGACACACACAATCACACGCGCACACTTCCACTAGATGCATATACACACTCACAGCTATGAATATCTATGGTAGACGAAGGTAGTAGATTTTAATATTGGTGAAGTTATTGAGTTGCATAGCTAGGTCTCAATTATTTGAAAAGGAATGAACTAGTTCTATCATCTTCTCACTCCTTACGTTTTTGTTTGGTTTGTGGTATAGAATTAGTTGGTCCATCACCAACTTCTTTGTAAGCTAAATATTAGTACAAACATGAGGAATGAAGTCATTTCGCCAAATTTAATGCGATAAACTTACGATGCACCACCTCATCCGAACGTGGTGGTTCCTCAAAACAAACATCTTATTACTTTTTACATATGCGTTTCTTCTCCAACAATCAACAAGTATTCGAAGGACCATATATCTTTCTTACAAATGTTTTTCTTCTCTGAGATTGAGCAAATATTTGAAGGACCGTGCATCTTTCTAAGAAAAAACCGAAGGTAATACCTTTTGTCTTTCCCTTTGATGCTATATTCGAGACCAAGCAAAAGCTTGACTTTCTTTGCTCACTCCACATTGCGCGAACCTGGCTGAAGTATTGGCTGAGATAGTGCGCTTGCGACTTGTAACTGAGTACCAATTGCATTGCTTGTAGAACAACATCGTATTACTTTTGACATGTGCGTTTCTTCTCCGACAATCAACAAGTATTTGAAGGACCATATATCTTTCCTACAAATGTGTTTCTTCTCCTAGAATGAACAAATATTTGAAGGATCGTGCATCTTTCTGAGGAGAAACCAATGATAATGCCTTTTGTCTTTCCCTTTGATGCTATATTCGAGTCCGAGAAAAAGCTTGACTTTCTTCGCCTGCTCCACATTGCGCTGAGATAGTGCACTTGTGACTTGTAACTGAGTACCAATTGCATTGCTTGTAGCTAGGTTGGTCCCAGAATGCAGAGACTATAACCACAAGTGTGATTTGAATGGTTACTACCGTGATCAGCTGGCATCTATACGAAGCCAATGTGACAGGTCGTCATTTGGAAGTGCTAAGGGTGGGTTTAGCACAGCTTCAACTATGAGATCCAAGTTAAATCTGTAGTTTGTAGATTAAATTAAAGTGGCTTAAATAATTATCTTTAATCTAAACTATAAACAAAATAAATCATTTACTCTTACTTATCTCAAGCTCTAGATCTAAGGTTTTTGTAGCCTAAGATTCAACAACTGTATTCCAAAACTGCAAGTAGTTTTGTAAGCTAGAGCAATTCAACCAATCTAGCCTATCATATTAGTACTCTAGGAAGACAAAGTCACACAAAAACATAGAGTAAGTGTAAAAATGCAGTAAGAAGATAAGCAAGAGGGCCTAAATTCTGCATAAACATTTATCCCATAATACCACAGAACAAATCACCAGTACACCTTGGAACTTTGCCAAGAATATTATGCTTTTGGTCACCAAGCATATCCGATTGTGCCAGTAGTCTTTATCTTTCGGTCACTACTAGTCAATCTTCATGGTCAAGATATTTACATTCATCATTGGTAAATGCATATATTGATTCATTAAATTAAACCAATCCGAATAAAGCATCAAATTAAAGCAAAAAAATGATGATTGATGTTTAAAATACATATGCTTACTTCCATGCTTCAATGTCAGTATTTTTATCCATCAATGTGCAAAAGCAATGTATAAAGCCGCTATGCTTAGTCAACAACAATAAAAGTATAACTACTTGGATCATGTTTGGCAATGCTCCGGCTCCAAAAAAATCCATGGAGATAGGTATTTGTAGCTACAAACCTAGACTCGGAGCCGCACCATTTGGTAGCGCTCGCACGACAAGTCTAGCTCCTGCAGCAGTGAAGGAAGAGGAAAGCGAACAAATGCGAGGAGGAGGCGCAGACGATGGAAAGAGGCACCACGATAGCCATGGAGGAGGAGCACCACAGATATTGGTGAACGTGGCGACGAAAGGATGGATCTCGGCTGAGTGTAGGAAAGAAAGGTGGCGGGCGAGGCGAAGAAGGGTGGCTCAGCTTGCAGAGAAGCATGGTAGGAGGAGGGCTGGGGACAACGGGGGAGGCGGCAAGAGGAGGGCAGGGGAGGCAAAGCAGGAGCGGAGCGTCGGGAGCGGGGTTTTTCTTTCTGTTCCCCACATGCAGTGCAAAACAAGAGGAGCTGTCGGAGCATTACGAGGGGGGGGGGGGGGGCAGCGGGGAGCGGAGGCTTTTGGCAGCACTCCTCGGCTTCTCACCTGGAGCAGTAGGAGCGAACCAAACAGGCTCCTAGATAGCTATGTATAGGTTTATTTGAGTAAAGTTTTAGTTGGTCTGAGTGACATGGTTAGTATATATATATATGCCTTAGCTTCAAATAACTTTTCTTTGCAATCTATGGCCCTGTTCGCTTCGTCTAAAAAGCGCTTATTTTTCAGCTCTGGAACGATGTTTTCCTCTCACAAAAAATCAGCAACAGCCGAAATCAGCTCCAGCGAACAGAGCCTATATTGATATATATCTATTTTGTGACGCGGAATAATTCATGTCGTTACAATTGATAAATTTCTATGATTTTTTTAAATTTGAGTAGTAGCATTGTTGTTGTTCTTGATATAAACTCCTTTTTTAATCCAAGCCGCGCATTCTAACCAGGTCCACTTAATTGGATTTTTCTTATTTCTCTTGATTAACATATATGTGCAAGAATTTTCTCAAAGGGCCTAATGAGATGTAGACTTTCCGTTTAACACAGGACAATCTTCTCATATATAGTGCCCAGTTGGATAATCATACAAATAGATGCACAATTACAGATAGCTTCTTACAAATGCATTTAATTTCTTCTCTGGCAAGCAACGAATATTGGAAGGACGATGTATATATCTTTCTGAAAAGAAACTGAAGATATTGCCTCTTTTGTCTTTCCCTGGATGCTTTCTTCGAAACAAAAGGCAAAATTGAGTGCGCTTCCACCGCTTCACACTGCGGGAACCTGGCCAAATTAGTGGCTGAGATAGTGCGCTTGCGACTTGTAACTGCCAGCCAGTTGCTTTGCTTGTAGGTTGATGGCTGCGTGCAAGACTAACCAGGGGGTCATGTACATGTAGACTCTGTTCGCTGGAGCTGAAAAGCTGAGCTGATTTTAACTGAAACTGATTTGTTGTGAGAGGAAATATTGTTTTAGACCTGAAAAATAAGCGTTGTTTAGCTGAAGCGAACATAGCCGTAATTGATATGTTTCATTTGCAGGGTTACCATGATCACCAGCTGACTTCTAAATTAAAACGAATGTTAACACATAAATATTTTGATTCTCACATGGAGTGTTTAGCATAATAATTAACACATGCAATAGAACTTATTGTTTCTTGTATCTTTTCTTCTCCAAATTAAAGTTTGTGCATTCCCACTATTTATTAAAGCCTACGCAGTCACCCGTTGTAAGAAAAGACGATGTTACAAAAGCTGATGTCGTTATCCGTCACCGGGCCATGATTTAAAGGGTGTGCTCGTTTGTCCTTCCACTCTTCCTTCTTCAGTAAGCACCAGAGCTTGACTCAGTCGATTGACTTAGGCCCGCCCGTAGCTTAAGCAACCTGGCCCGTAGCTTTTTGGTAACATGGCACGGATTTAATAAAGTAATAGAGGAAAGATATATCTTATTACAAAGATACAGCTTAATTAGGCACGAAATCAAACTCATTAAACACTGAACTATACAACCCATAATTCATAATTTTTAGAAAGGATTAAAACTAGATCATAGGAGAAGACTCGCCTATGTCTTTAAATTAAGAAGATGCCAGACTTTGAACAGGGTCGGACCAGAGAGCCTCGGACATCACTGCTCCAACCGGTCACACCACGGGAAGTTTGGCGCCCGTAATTCATATTCACAAACATATATAACTGTAAGTTTTCTTGCAGGACCTGTGAAACAATCTATGATGCTATGCACTAGGGAAGCTGTAGCTTTCGTAGTTTCACACAGGTTGCCGGCTCCTAACCCTTATCCGGCCCCATTACCAGAGCCGGCACTACATGAGAGGCACATATAATTAAGGGCCTGTTTGGATTAAAGAGCTAATTACTAGCTAGATAAAAATTACCTCTAATGCATCCAAACAGGAGAGCTAATATGTAGGCTAATTTTTTTAACCAAGTCTTTAACTAGCTGTTAGTCAATTATAGCTAATTTCGGCTAGTTTTTAGCTCAACTAGTAACTCTCCTGACTTCGTAATAGAGTTTCCTTAGTGTACTTTTTTTTTCAGATTTACAGTAATGCTTCTTATCTTTTCCAAATGAAAAGTATGTTTGACAGGACATCACGAAAAGGGCGGCATTTTTTTGAAAAGATATATCAGGCCTCAAGAAGAACCGTTCAACTTAGTTCTTTTTATTAATTGTTTACTGGGGTCATCAGATTTAGACAGCGAGTAAATTGACCCTGATAAGTTCATATTTCAGGTGTCTGTTGGTGAATATGCAATTAATGAACCAAAGGATGCTGGTAATGGAAGCCTCTTTGCTTCACTGGCAGAGGCTGCATTTCTCATAGGAACAGAACATAACAGGTGATCTTAAAATGTCCAGAGATTACAAGAGGAGTTATATTTAAGTATACTTATAGACATTGACAGAGTAAGAGAATTTCTTCTTGTGGGTTAATGAGAGGGCTCTATCTGATGCTTCTTTGCAGTGACATCGTCCACATGGCATCTTGTGCGCCGCTCTTTATCAATAACAACCAACCTGGGTTAGTATTGCTGAATGCTGAGCTTCATTATGCTTTTGTTCGCCCTACCCTTCTTAATTCTGGAGGAAAGTGCAGTGATTATATCTGAAACTTCTATATCAGCTAGAAATGGATCCCAGACGCGATAGTCTTCAACTCGTGGCAACAGTATGGAACTCCTAGTTACTGGATGCAGACATTTTTCGTGAATCTAGCGGTGCTGAGTTTGATCCAGTTAAAATCACATCCAGATACTCCCATTCATTGGCAGCATCTGCAATTACCTGGAGGGACACTGGCAATAGCTTCCTGAGGACTGAGTAAATTGAATACAACAAATTTTGCAACATACTTGTCTAAATGAAGTGTAATCGTTACGGATGAAAACGGATCGGATACGAACTACATTTGTTTCATATTTCTAGTTGGATTCAGATTCGAATACTGATAGTGTCAGCCATGCCGGATATGATACGATTGGATGTCGACATTATAAATATATGATTTGAGTATTCGGATACGGATACGGTATCAGATATTAAATATCCGGACTCGGATACGGACAGATCTGAATACCTCTAAACGGATTCGGTCGAACGGACAATCGGATAAATATCTGTACCATTTTCATCCATAATAATCGTACATACTAGGGGGCGACCTGTGTTCTGCATCTGCCTATCAGGGCTCATGCTATCCTTCTGAGACTGAAACGATTCTGCAGATGAATGTGTTCATGGTGGTTGAATGATTTGTTTTTCTTTTAATCTAGTTTGGCCTGAGTAAATTGAATTCTAGTTTCCCAAGGCTATCAAACTCAAATGACCGAATCCAGATATCCATAGATCCGTAGATGTTGTAACTGAATCTGCAGTTATTCTAGTTGTCTGCGTAGACGATTGGACTGCTGGGTCTTTTAGGCTGCACGATGAATCCATAATGTGGTGCAAGTGCAAAATTTCTGCTGGGGGGTGGCTCAGGCACTTGAGAAATTCCCATGCTAGAATTTTGCCAAAAAGATTTCTGCTGGGGGTGGCTCTTGATGCAGGGCAAGGGTTTGTGATTGGAAGTTGGAGCTGCTCTTTTTGAACTTGGCAACGATGACCGGTGGCGGACGTTAGCTTCGGACCTGTCAGGGGTGAGTTGTAGGTGGGGCTGCCATGGGAAGTCGAAGATGCTGGCAACTGAAATCATCTTTCCGCTATTTGGAGAGGTGGTAGTAGTACACACTTGCAGGCAACTGAAATCATCTTTCCGCTATTTGGTCTCCACTCAACAGCCTTAACATCCGTTTGATGATCACTTGTTAAAATGCATGGTTCTTTAGCATCTGTTAGATAGATCAGCCATTGTTATGCAATGCAACTAAGTTGACAGATAGGGTTCAGTTCATAAACTAATAAAATATAGCAAAGTAGGCACACGGCTGATCTTACCTGAATCCGCAAAGTCTTGGACAGTAACCTGGTTCTTCCCAGACACAAATGCTAAGCAATGCTTGTATGGATTCCAACTTACTTTCTGGGTGTCAAATTCTTCAAGCAGATTTGGCTGGTAAACAAGAATGATCGAATTTGATTACAATTGTAATGATTTCGTACAAAAGAATCACAGAGAAAATGTACAAGTAGGAAGCAAATCTAGGGTGTTCATCTCAAGAACAATAGCCGGAGGATACAAATTTTTAGAAAGTATGCTCGATGAATCAGTAACTGGAGTTTTGATACAACATCAACCTTTGTGTGTGTGTGTGTGTGTGTGTGTGTGTGTATATATATATATATATATATATATATATATATATATATATATATATATAATAAGATTTAGATATAATTATATATAGTCTAGAGGGGCCGTCACGATGAGTTCGCTAGAGGGCCCTTAAAATCCTTGGGCCGGCACTGCTGGCTCCCCTATGCACCTCAACGCCGCCGACGAGCCACTCCTGCCTGTGTGTGCACAAGTAGTTTTTGACTGCTTTGTTCCAGCGTGCAAGGGGCAGATAAAATTTCATGACATTCATCAAAGAAATAAAATTTGAAATAAGATGTCCAGAAACATGGACATGAATGAAGTTAATTATATTTCTTTCTAAAGCCTATATGTCAAACTTATGTATATAAAAGCATATGATCTTCTGTTGCAAGAAATGCAGAAATGGGTGGACTGAACTGACTGGAAACTGAAGAAGCAAGGTGTTGCGTCAAAGAAGAGTCCAATTAACGTTTTAGGGATTTTCCTTTGGGGCCACCACGTACGAAGCATCAAGTGCTGCCATTTGCGTCCATCCAGATCCAGGTTCTGTGGCAGATCACCACCGAGAAGAGAAGGTAGGAGCAGAGGATGGCGCAGGAGTAGAAATGCTTGGAACACTTGCATTGTGCACGCCATTCCAATAAAACGCAAGCTCAATAGGTAAGGTTATCAATCGCATGCATAAATGATAAATCCTCAGCAGAAGATGAAATGCAGTCTGCAGGATAAGGATTGGTAAAAGAGCAAGAAGCAGTGGAGAAAACACAGTTAGGATATCCTTGGGAATTAACTAAACGGCGTTGCTAGCGCTCGGAGTTCTATGGGATTTAATCTCGTCGAATGGTCCCGCCCGCACGCTCCCGTATGTCAAAACGGCTGCGCGCGTAACCCGCTCCCTGCTCGCGCTTCGGTCGAACGGCCCCGCGCACGTAGCCTACTCCCGCTCGTGCTTCGCCAGCCCGCCCGTCCGTACCTGCTGCTGCACGTGCGCGTCCGTCCCCATCTACCTCGTCTTGCCGCATACGCATACCCCGTCCTGTACGCCTCGCTCCTTCCCTAGAACCCCTTCTCTCTCCACGCGGGCGAGGACCGGGAGCCGGGATGAGGACGACCCCCATCTGCTGGCCCCTGGTTCGTCACGCACTTCCTCGGCGACTCTGGACATACCTCTTAAATAGAAAAACATTTGCAACATGAAACACTTGCAAATGCAACAGACATATGAGGCAGATGAAATATTTTTGAACATACACTTGCAACATGTTTGTGAAACATATGAAACATCTAGAAAAAACTTGCATCTCGCAACATGAAAATATTTATTGCGACATAGGACTGAAGACAGCTGAAACTTTTTAACAAACTCTTGCAACATGTGTGAAACATGTGCAACATCCACATAAAAAATACTCAAAAAACATCTCAAATCACCTTTCAATAATGCAACATTTGCAAAAGGCAATTTCAACAATTAAAAATAATCCGATGCAACATTAGGGGGAGCATACAAAATCCTAACATTAGAACTCCCTTTCTGCGACACATAAATCAACCTATTACAACATTCAAAAAACATTTGTTGCAACATCCCGAAAATCTTATTGCAACACGGAGAAACAGACTGCTCCAGCCCCTGGCCCATCATCTTCGAGCTCGCCGTAGGGAGGAGGAAATAGGACCCTCAGAGTTCGCCGAAACCCTAGCCACCACCACGTCCCTCAGATCTAGACGAGGAGGTGTGGGGAGAGCTCAGATATACAGGAGGAGGAGGAGGAGGAGGAGGAGGAGGAGGAGGAGAAGGCTTAGATCCAGAGAGGGAGACCTACCTCATCGGGACAGTCGTCATCGTCCTTGTCTCCGGTGATGGAGCGGCAGCCCGGTTGCTGGCAGCTTAGGGTAGCAATGGACGTCGCGGAGGAGGGAGGGAGGAAGGGAGCGCCGGCGGGCAACCGAGATGAAAACTAGTTGGCGCATGGCGCGCGCAGTCAGTCTCGGCGGGCGGGGGAGCGAGACATTCGCGAATGCCGCTGGAGTGGGCGAGGAAAGGATAAGGAGGAGCGTGGAGGTGGTGTGCGGGTGCAGGTGCGGCACAGGCGGGTCGGGTTCGCACTCGGGTTGGATCCGTTCGTTGGCGCCCAGATGTGTTAGGAGGACCATATCCGTTAATTAAAACTAAATCTCAATCTCAATCTCAAAAAAAAAAAGGAAAAAAAAACTGGACGGATGCCAGAAGAGGTTGGGGAGGGAGGGAGGAGTGGCTGAGGGCGAGGGCCCTCATGCCAGGGACGCGGCACTGAGCTGCCTCTCTTGCTGCCTGTGTGTAAACAATTGAGGGCGGTTGCCGCTGCCAACAGACAGAAGCAAAGACCACTCTGCCCGTTTGCCGCTCCCTCCCTCGCTCGCTCGCCGGTCGGCAAGGAGACGCCGCCCACCCCCCACCCCCTGCGAGGCGCACCGGCACCGCTGCAGCAAGGCAGGTGCTCTGGCTGGCTGCGTTCTTTGCGGGCGGCCTCGCTGCTTGCGCAGTCGGCGTGAGCTACCCGCAGTAGGCATATCTGCTTTCGCGCTACTGCCGGACTCCTGCACCGCCGGCGTCAGCGTATAAAGCGCCTCTACATGTCCTGCTTCGCAACGGTCACCTCCAGCGCCGTCCAGGCGCCCACCGTCTTCATCACCATGTTGAGCGCCTGGACCAGCTGACACCGTCAATCGCCAGGTGCTGTCGCTACCTCCTCCTCTCCTCGTCGCCGTCTTCTTCTGCCTCCTGTCCTTCTTCGGCCTCGTCTACATTGTCGACTTCATGGTCTTCGTTAAGGTAGGCAGCTTGAGCTTCGCTTTGCTTGAGCCTGCCGGCCAAGCTGCTTGTCGTAGCAGGGGACGCCCTGGCGACTCTGCGGCACGGCCTTCTTCGCTGAGGCTTGTACGTAGCCGTCTTCTGCAAAGAGTAGATACCCTCGATCAGCATGTATCTGCTCCGTCACGGCGTCTCGCGTATCACTTGGGCCCCGTTTGGCACACAGCCCAGCTTCATAAGTGAAGCTATTTTTTAGAAAATGGTTCTTTGAGCAACTTGTTTGGTGAACCTGAACTATTTTAGGAATGTTGTTTGGTAAAACAGTTTCACCAACAACTTTATGCATGGTTGGGAGAGAAATGAGAGAGAAAGCTAGGATAAGCTACTTTTTTTACCTTCATGGCAACTCATCCTTTTGTGAGAGTGGGAGAAAAATAGCTCCACCCATGAAGCTGTTGCTCGTGAAGCTGTTGTGAGCTGTACCAAACAGCCTCTTAGTGTGTCTATATCTCCTCACCTCATGTATTTTGCGCATGTATTACATATCCGCATATTGCTTACGTGCACGTGTGTATGACTGAAGTTATGCAAAAGTATGTCAATATAATGTCACGATGATTTAAATATACACTAGAGTGAAACCCCGCGTGGGAAGTAGAAAAGAGGATGGGCGCTCGGAGGAAAAAAAAAATATGGTACAGGGAATGGTAACGGGTGGCGTATATGGTAAACAATCCTCCGGTTCCTTTTAACGGATGAATTCCCCGCAGCGGCTACTTTATGTGCTACGGTATGCAAGCGGAAGGGCGCAGGGTGCGCTATCCCTGGCGTGGTAGCGGCCTTCTGCTCTGTGGGCCCGCGACGTGACAGCACGGAGAGAGAGAGGCGCGGGAGGCAGCGGAAGGATCAAAATGTTTTTAATACAACAATTTTATATAGAACTACAACAAAATATCCAGTCCATCGGTCTGGTAATAGCATACATCTTCTTTCAAGAGATTATGGAGTTCAGCACGGTAATCATCAAGCCTCCTAATGTTGGAACTATCATCATCAAGCCTCCTTGTGCCTGAACTATCAACAATTGCCAGGATCTCATACAGGTCACAGAGTGTCCACCTTCCCATATTCCTTCTCCACTTTGACATAGAACTGCTAGGTTGAGCTCATTTCTCTTGACCAGAATCCTAAAGTTCATGAACTTGAGGGTGATCTCAAGGGCGGCATGGTAGCTGAGAACACACCAACCTGAATCTTCGATGAGAGAAGCTGGAAGATATCATAGATCTGGATAGGGCACATGTCAGTTGAAGCCAATCAGCTTACATGTCAGTTGAAGGCAACAAGTAGCTTATAAGGAGGAAAGAATAGTTGAAAGTGGTTCAGGAACATTAGATGACCATATCAGCAAGTTCTGCCCCAAAGTCAAATTGGCTTGATACGAATACCAATAGTAAATTTGACCTATGCATATCACAATCCTATCTACAGTTTCTTTCCTCGTCTGAAACTATGGTTAGCTTAAATCTGGGACAAATATTGGAACTGGTCTGATTCAGCCCTGGAGTACCAAGGGAGTCTAGGCTGCAAAAAATGTGGACTCCTAATCTTAGATAGCAGGGGGGAAAAAAGGTGGGGGGGTGCTTTTGTTTTCTTTTATGACAGAAGCAGCAATCTGTGCATGTGTCCTGGTGTTAGTTTCTTTAGAACGGACAGTGAACTTAACGGTGCAAATTTACAGAACTCTGCAGCAAGTTCAAGCACAACCACACTTTATTGACCACCAATTAAGTGCAAACCAAACTTCTTTGCTGAAAATGTATAAACAAATGAGTTTAATGACTTATCAAAACAACACAATAAAATGAGGATTCAGTTAAATCAAAGGGATACCTTATTCGAATGTGTTGGGGTTCAGGTCAACACCAATGATAATTGACGCTCCAGCAATCCTTGCACCTTCTATGGCCTTCTCATGCAGATACGCAAGGTTATCAGATGCAAACCCAACAAACATTGAAGTTGAAAGGTATACAACAACGGGAAAATCAACACTTAAAACATGGTTAACAACTCCTAGGCCAAATGACAGATATCTGAAATCAACTACAAGGCAACGGCAAAAAACAACTTTGTATTTTTCTGGTCATAGCACATGCATTGTTTTCCTACCCGTAAGCAGGATTTTTCTTTCAATTAACGGGGATGAGAAATAAAGTTCCATGAACTGGCGTTATCAAATACATATTAGGAAATAAACTAAATCATCATGAACTAACATTATTCATTATTTAGAAAAAAACATTTCTGAACTGTGCTATGAAATGAAATCCGACATTAATCTGCTTATTAAATGATCACACCTCTCGTTATCAGTTCTAGCACTTCACTAAGAATAGTCCATTTTTCAAACAATAACCAAAACTATAGTTGAATATGCTGACTTCTGGAGCAAGGAATCACATGGTACCAAAAAAAAAAAAAAAAAAACAGTAGCGCACACAGATTTCATTAACAGTATTGTTCACCCAATGAAACTAAATGGTGCAAGAAGATAGTTGGTTACCAATTTATGAACAAGGTAAACAAAAGCTAGCCAATGGTTATCAAATGGATTGCATATTGCAAGATGATAGGGTATATTATAAGTTAAAAAAATTAGGGATGTACATATACGTGGTTGCTTACTAGGATGAGGGAAAACAAGGCATACTTCGACGGTCAATTGCTTACTGGGATGTACAGATACGTGGTTTAGTCATTTATCTAATAGCTTGCATTCACAGGAGAGAAAGAGGACTACAGAGATAGTACATTGACACCATGTATTCAGCTAACTCCAAAGTATGTTGTCTTACTTGAATTTTCTGTACTAAGCTGATTATTTACGCAACATTTATTTTTCAGCAGTTGGAGAATCATTAAGCATATAGAAGATCAGAGATTCATAGATCAACCAAGTCCAAAAATGTAACCCGTACCGAATCCCTGGAACCCTGACCCCAGATTTGGCTGCAAGGTTGCAAGCACCGATAAGATATTCAGATAGAAATAGGAAGGGAAATCATCTTCAATAAAGGCTACAGAGAACACACCTTGCTCGGTGGCGGAGATGGGGAATCTCACTGCCTCAGCTTGGGTAGACTTCACTTCACCCCGGGCAGACGATATCAGTAGGTATTTTTAGATGTACAGAATTACAGCAAGATCTGCGGGGGATCTCCTCAGTTAATTTGTTCTTTCCATATGAGTCACTTCTAATTCCATGTTCCAGTATGGAATCGCATGCATAATACACCTGGCATATGTTATCCTAGCGCCCATGACTCACTTCTAATTCTATGTTGCAGTATGGAATTGCAGAATCCACCTGACATATGTTATCCTAGCACCCATGACTGCTTCCTCGATCATACTCCTCAGCAGACAAAGTTGCACTATCCTGTTGACATTCACCAATGTTACGACATCCAGACAATATGAGGTCTAGCATTTTCCTCCGCACAATGTATACAGTGTCAGGCTCAATTAGACATCCTTTACTGTAACTCTCCCTTAGGATGACTGTCTGTGCGCTTCCTTTGGTCGAGTTGTAGAAAATGCCTGGATACTTGAGAAGAAATTCTCGCAGGTTTACCTCCATAGCGTACACTCTTCTGAAGTGTGACAATCTCTCAATTGGCATCATCTTTTCGACCGTCAGGCTTAAAAGCTCATGAAGAACATCAACAATGTATTTCTCAAGCCGCTCCACATTGCAGATCAGATGCGAATCATTCTTCTCATAAGGTGTGGTGAGTTTTTCCCTGAAACCTTTCTCAATCTTAAATCCAGTTGGGAAGTTGATTGGGAAAGCGTATTTTGTCTTTGATTCAGCTAGCCATTTTTCTGTGTACTCCCTTTTCCTCCATTCTTCAATCTTAGCTACAGCTAATGCTTCGTCCCTAGAGACAAGTGACAGAGTATCTGGGGATTCAAGGGGTAAATCATGTTGATGGTTTGGCAGTATAGAGGATCTATAATCATCAGTAAGCCCAAGTTCCCTTCTTATGAGCCATAATGCGTGCATATTTACCATTCACAGAGAGAATGAGAAGTTTCTTCAGCCGCTGAACTATGTCGACCTCATTCTCCCTGATGACAGCATCTTCCTCTGCGATCAAGTCGCGGACATCTTCTGTGTGATCTGGCGCTGGCTCAGTCCGAGCTTGTGGCGGAGATGTGATGTGTTAGCATCTTGATAAAAGCTTTGTACTAGTGTACCACGATACAGATATATATACGTACTGTGTACTTCATGAATAAAGATCACATCAGGTTTGCTTGGTGCTGTTGAGTGATTTGCTTTCTCAGACCCTGTTCAGTTGTTTGGGTTACTTTACTTAATAATTTTTTTACGCCTGATCGGTAGGACTCACCCTTTTTTTTTCCACTGCATCTAAACAGCTCCTTCTACTAAACAGGTTAGTCAGCTCCTTCCCGGGAGTCGGAAAGGATTCTAGCCGAGCGGGACCTTATTCTGTTTGTGTCATTTTACTTTAACTGTTTGCCAGGAGAAATCGTGGAACTTACGTTTTGAGTTCACGAAACACAAATTATATTTTTAATTAGAAATGGTATTTATTTTATTGGAAATGGTACTCTCTCCGTTCAGAAAAAAAAAACAATTCTAGCACAGTATCATGGTTTAGTATATTAAGTCCGATTAATTATAGCTAAACATGTATCAATATTTATGATATCAAATAAATAGCATTAAATTAATTATGAAATGTATTTTCAGGATAAATTATTCTGTAGCCGTAATTGTGAATAGTATTTACTAAAAATTTGGTCAAACATAAGCTACTTTTATGACACGCAACACGTAGATGCATTATTTTACGGACAAAAGGAAATAATTTTTTTTTTAGAAACATTAGAAATGTAAAAGTGTGCATGAAATAAGTTTGGGCTCAGTCTAGAGCTACCAGGCCCGCCCTTTCCCATCAGCCCATGCTCCATCCTACTTCACTACTCGGGCCCACTCCCCTAGGGCCAACCATCTCTCACCACGCCAGTCTCCACCAGTCAATAGCAGACAGGCATAAAAAACAGTAAACGAACTGGCACTCTCACCGAGTAACAAGCCCTTGTGTGCGGGTGGGCATGGGGCTCCATGGTTTTCTCGGACTGGATGAGAAATCCTCTACCTTAACCTAAAATAGCTCAGGGTGTCTTATTCCGTAGCCTGATTTTTTTTTTAATAAGAATGCTAATGCTCCACCACGGGCATCTATTCCGAGTCGATCAGTCCGGACACGGCTAGCTGGGCTGCGGATCGGCCCATAGACCTGCTCCCCTTATAGGCATTGTATCTTCCCCAAAAAATTAAACAAAAAAGAAAAGAGAGCGACATTGTATCTTCCCCATTCGCATAGACTCCACCCTTCGGTCGCGTATGCACGAGCTCTGCCTCCGTCCGCATACGCACGAGCGTTGAGCGCCACCACTAGCCGCATCTGCATGAGCTCCACCGGTCACGTTGCGCCGCCCGACCATGGTGAGGGAGACCGCAGCCGCCTCCACCACGGGAGGGCGGATGCTTGCTCCGTGGCCAAAAAGACCTCCGCCTCCGCCAATCTAGCTCACTGCGGCTGGGTGGCCTCCGCCAGTCTAGCTCACTGCGGCCGGGTGTGGAGCTCGCCCACTTGCAGCTCATGGCAGCAAGAGCGGAGTCCGCCCACGCGCATCTCGCGCCCGCCTACCTAGTGTGCCGTGGCTGGGGTAGAAGTCGCCCGCGTACAGCCCGCGATGGCCATGATAGAACTCCACACACCGATGAGGATCCATTCTCCCAGCAAGAAGATGTTGCACTGAAAATGCATATTGTAAAAAGTGTTTTAAATGTTTCGGAAGTATGTTACAAGTATTTTATATCGATGTTGCAAAAGTAGATTAGAATATTGCACATATTACAATGGTATTTTCAAGTGTATGTCCTAAAGGTGTCATATGTTTCTTGCAAATATTTCATCTAAATATTGCAAAAGTAGATTTGATGTTGCATATACATGCATGTTGCAAGCTATGTTTCAAGTATTTCAGTTGTTTCATATGTATGTTGCAAATATTTTATCTGAATGTTGTATATTTTTTGCAATAGCTATAAACATGTTTTCTTGGTGTTTCAGACATATGTTGTAAGTGTTTCAATTGTTTGACGTATATTGCTATTTTGTCATCTAAATGTTACAAAAGTAGATCATGGTGCTGTACATGTTGCGATAGGACCTATTTGCAGCAGCCACTGTTATAGTTGTTGGGCCCGCCTACATGCACGTGGGTGTGGAGGGGGTGTCATGATGCGAGCGCGGGACACGAAGCGCGTGTGGGCCATGGTGCAGGTGCGGGACATGAAGTGGCATGGACCATGGTACAGGCGAAGCGGCACGGGCCTCCACATAAAGGAGGCGCCGCAGGCATAGATGTCCGAACGCTAGCCCCGTCTGGACGTTCGGACGCTAGACGTTCCGTTTGAAGAAACCATGGCTGCGTTCGGATGGAGGGAAAAGTGCTGAAATTTCAGCACTTTTACAGTATTTCTCTCTCACAGGATTTTAGCACTTCTACAGCACTTTCAGCACTTTTCAGCTTCACCGAACAGAGCCCATGTCACCAAAGGGCCTGCCTCTCTCCCACCACCCATGAGCGCACCTCCATCTTTTTGCCTTCACACTGTCCTTCCGCAAGCACCCCATGTCCCCATCCGCATCCAGTGGCAGAGCTAGTCGAATTCGCCTAGGGCCACTACGTAAGTAAGCAGACCATCCACACCATGCCAATGCCATATAACGAGATTACGAGAGATGTGGCGATAGACAACAAATTTTTACAGATAACTGCATAATTTTAGCCATTTATTAGGTGATATTGTAATTCCACGCTTAAATTAATAATACACTTTATGAAAACATTAATGCACAAAAAGTCTTAACACATAGTGATTCATAACATATGACTTTTTTCTAAAAAAAACTGCTCATTAGACAAACCAACCAATTTATATCTTCATAATAAGAATAAGTATGATCCAATTTTATCGAAATTTGGATAATAAATTTATCATACAATAATATCTAATTTTGATATCTATAAAAAATTTATTATATAATAGTATCTAATTTTGATATCTCTTCATTTCATATTTTCCTGCAGACAAAAAACTGACGCCAGCCGATAAGGATCGTTAGTTTTCCATTTAATATTGCTAATAATAATGTTAGTACATTTCTAAATATTTCTAAATCAGGCCACAACCCACTCCCACGGTGGCCACATCAGTCAAAATACTGTGCACCGTTCGATGCTAGATCTGACAGTCCTCCTCACTTCTTCGCCACGAATATATATACCGCCTTTAAACCCTAGCTCAGTTGCGTTCTCCCTCCCCATTCCCACTCTCTCTCGGCGGCGGCCAGGGTGGGACCGGGCGCCGGGCGCGCGCGCCCCCAAGCATGGCGGCGCAGGGCGTGGTCCCCAGGCCCCTGGCGCGAGCGAGCGCCGACCGCCCCACCGGCCCCAGCGGGCGACACGGGCGAGGGTCGCCCCGTCACGGCGGCGTCCACGCGCTAGTGGGCCCCAGCGGTGGTGCAAGCCCGGCGCTGGGCACGGATACGGGCGAGCAGGTCCCAGGCGAAGGCAGCGTCGGTACGGCAGCGCCTCCGTGCTAGTGGGCCGCGGCGGTGGTGCAGGCACGACGCTTGGCACGGACGCGGGTGAGCAGGCTCGGTGGATGGCTGCCGCCGGTCGCCGCCGCCCCGGCTAGCCGCGGGTCGCCGTTGAACTCGCGGGGAGCGGCACGGACACGGCCCCCTCGCGTGGCCTGGCCCTAGGTGACCACCGGGCGACGGCAGGCGCGCACGCAACCGCTGTGGGCGCCAAGCCTTCCTCGCGGCCGCCGACGTCGTCGGCCCCGTCCGCGGGCGAGCCTGGTCGCTGAGCAGGTATATTTTTCTCCTTCCCTCGCTGCGCACACCGTGCGCAGCCCCTAGAGGGGCGGCGGCACTGACCCACTCTCTTTCTCCTCCCTGTGTAAAATACAAGGTATGAAGCCTTGGAAGCTAATGGCGGCGGCAGTATGGACGTATGGTGGAGGGCCAGGAGACAGGAGCTACGACGACTCTACACTCAGAGCTAGTGCACGGCTGTGCAGAGCACCACCCTGAGAAGCTGCTCCTCGTGCCATCCTGCCTCTCCTCACCCCCTCGTCTCCGCAGTTCCAACGCCAAGTGAGCCTCGACCCTCATCCATCAGCTCGGTCATGGTTTTCGCTGGCTCCCCTAGCTGTTTGGATTGCTGATTTTGTTCGTGCGATTGCAGGAAGCCCGTGCCTGGGGAGCCAGCAGCAGCACACGCCGGGTCTAAGGCTCACTTCTTCTCAGGTACTGCTATTTTGCTGTTTTCCTTTGCTTTCCTAGATCCTGCTGCCTGCTGCTCTGCTTCCCTCTTAATTCGGGAATTGTTGGTGAAATACAGAGGTTAACTAATTAATTAATTCAGAGGTGGTTGATGTGGATATATGTTTGTCGTCTGCTAGAGCTGGGGTAGCTGCTGTAATCCTGAGGAATGATAACTAGAGCAGGAGCTGCAGCGGTCTATTTCAAAACGTACGATTGGTCCTAGCTCCTAACCATATGTGAAAGTCATATTTTAAAATACTTATGTCAGGTTGCTTGATTTTCCTATCAAAGCGTTCAGGTTCAACACTTGATTATTACTTTATACATTCTCTAGAATTGGATTTTGTTAGAAACTATTTAAGTCCCAGCCTTTCTTCTCTATATGCTGTGAACGGATAGCTTACAGTGTTCATCATATTCTTTTCATGTCGCAACCAACTGATGTGTTGTGTATAAGCATGTTGGGTTAAATGTATGCCATTGCCAACGAAATGAAAATTTTATTAACATTATTGGGTAATTGGGTTAATGTTGCCTGGATTGGGAGCTATTGGGTAATTGGGTTAAATGTTGGGATAGGGATATAGAGAATGAAGCTGTGTGATTTTATTAACATATCGACACATTTACATTACAAGCTATAAGTCTGGATGGGGCAATTGATATGGCTTCGTGTAGTTTAGTGATAGTGTCCGTGTTTGGCCTAACAATATTGCATTGTATATTTTCTATAAATCTGAGCTGAAAATCTATGGTCGCTATTCCTGCAAATTCCATTATAATCCCTGATGTTCCAATCGCACTTTGGCTATCAAGTCATCTTATGTTAGGTGTGTCCGAATCTATTCTGGGAAGGTTAACCACCTATTACATGACTGCAGTGAAGTTTTGCTGAAGATAGAACAAGCTTTCAGTTCCAATGCAGGGTTTGTTCCTTTCCATCTCTTTCCACTTCCTTGCAAATCCACTTTCTTGCAGGATTGAAGCAATCTTTATTAGAGGTAGGAGAACAGTCGTGCAATTTCTCTGTTATACCAAATAGAAAATTGGTAATGACTTGCAAGCAGCTAGACATGACGACGGCCTGGTTTTTGTAGCATGCAGGCAAGGGTACCTGACTAGCCGGTAACGAAGCGAGTGGTCCTGCCTACAGCAGCCTGCCGAGCAGCAAAGGTAAATAAGCAGGGCTTGCAAGCAAGGTAATCTATGATATGGAGCCACTTCAATGTCAGGGTATTTTGAGGTAATACGGACTCTACTGACGGAACATGGAAAGAAAGCAATGAGGCAATGGCAATAAGCCTTAGAGGCTGTAAATCGGTGATACAATAGAAAATAAGTAAAAAAAAAAATGATATGGATATATGTTTTTGCCATCTGAGATTGCACCTTTTGTTATGGCAGAGCTACACATGATTTAATGGGTTGCTCAGACATGTTGATGAACACATATTTAAATAGTCAGATTGTTGATGGAAGGTTTTTTCCCTCTTTGTCACTGAAAGCACAACTAGATAATAGCATTGCTCTTAGCTGTATCTTTTTTTATTACACGTGATTAAACTTAAGCTAACATCAACTCTATTTTATTTTCAATGATCTCATCTTGGCATTCATACGTCAAATGATGAGATTATGTGCTCTCTTTGGTTTCAGGATTTTGCTCTCTCTGTTCTTACAAAGGAGATAGAGTGGTTCATGTAAGAAACCTTTTGTTCATGTTTCCACCAAATAAATTCAGTATATGCATTCCTCTATTTTACTTATTGAAGCATGAAGGCATGCACAAAAGTTTTGTGTTGTCTAGCTTCTAGCCAAAAATCTGTCTATATTCTCTGCCTCTAACCTTATAGTTATCAAATGCTTACTGAATTTATATTTCTTGTTGGTCTATTTGGTTGGTCCAGTTTCCTATTTTTTCATATATAATGACCATTTGTTTTTTTTATATATTCTGAGTAGGAACAAATAGAATTACAAAATCTTTAGTGTCACTGCCATCAACCTGTAGATTGTGGTAATTTAGTGTGTCTACCATCAGCCTGTACTTCTGTAGGCCTTTTAGGCTCCCTTCCATTTCAATCTTTTTTCCAATGCAATAAATCTCAATATTTTTTTTATAGATGCAGCTTTTCATTGGTTGATGTTATTTTCTCAGTTCTTTCCTTTACACCAGCTATCCTGTAGCATGTCCGAAGTTAACTATCTACTCCCTTGCTGCATATTTGGAGCCCTGTCATGGAACGTAATATGAAATTATCTACTCCATTGGACTTATTGCACAAGCAGGTCACAGCACATCTATGAAAATAAAAATTTGAAGACGACGTTGTCAAGATGAAGGAAGCAGCACAAGCAGGTCACAGCACCATCTATGAAAATAAAAGTGTGATGCAAAATCTGTACTTGCTAGGGTATATGGGTTTGCCAAACATGTAATGTATGATCTTGATAGCATATGAACTTCTGAGATTCAATTGCCCTATAAACTTCAGCAACCAATCTACCGATGTTGTGGTGGCCAGGTGCCTAATGGTTTGACATGATGTTTTTGTTTGTGATAAAAAAAAAATGGTCCTAAGCCACACTAAGCCGTACATCTACCTTTCTCGGAATGATTGGAGTCACTACATTTGGTAAATACGGGTTATGGCTCGCACGCATGGGCGCACGCAATTGACTAGTTAGTATATTATAAGCTGGGTGTTGCCATGTGTGGTGGTGGTGTGTGTGTGTGGCGGTGGGGGGGCTGCTAGCTGCCGACCACAAGTTTGCTGCATCCCGCCGACCCCACTCCCAGAAAAATAATTTGCGCCCGTGCGTTCAGATACGTAGTTGGGCCAAATTTGTGTTCTTCGGCCTTCATGGACTGTTTCCACGTACCGCGTAGCCTATCAAACAGCAACCATGCAATAAAATCCAAAATTATTGACATCACACATATCCCATGGTTTTGAAGTAAAAAAAGGTCATATCTTCCAAACCAAGTATCCTAATTAAAATATAATTACACCATCATTCTCCTTGCAAAGAACTCTTCAAAACATGATCCCATATGGATACATTTCGACAAGAAGTTTGTTAATGAATATTTACCTTATAATAAACATATAATTAAAGATAATCATCGAACGTTACACTAATACTACACGAACATAAAAAAAAAGTAATATAGAACACCATATGTATACTACATGAACAATACATATATCATAAAATATAAAATTAGCCAAATAATTAATTAGTGTCAAATAAAAAAAGAAAATTACAACCGAACATCATAATTAAATCGTAGAACATCACATTACCACTACACGAACATACAAAATATAGCATTGAACATCATATGTATACTACGTGGACATCACAAATATCATGAAAAATATAAAGTAAAAATAATAAAATTAGTGAAATAATTAATTAGAGTCAAAAAAGAAATATACTACCGAACATCATGAATACATTATATAACATCACATTGACACGACACGAACATCATAAAATATAGCATAGAACATTATATGTATATTATCGTGAACATCGTTAAATATTTTGAAATGTAAGATAGAATAATAATGTTAGTGAGGTAATTATTAAATCAAATTAAAAGAAAAAGCTATCAAACATAAAAAAAATCCTAGAACATCAATCTATGCTTACTAAACATAGTAAAATAGTAAAATAAAAAAAAGTCCAGAAAGAAAGAAAAACAATAAATTAATGAAATGAAAAAAAGGAAACACACAATAAAAAAGAAAATAGAAAAGGAAAAAAACAATAAAAAAGAAAACTAAAAAAGAAAATTGAAAAAAGAAAGAAAAGGGAAAAAAGAAATAGAAGAAAAGAAAAGAAAAATAAAAAAAGAATAAAAGATGTCAACAATAATAGTATACAACAAAAAATAAAAAAGAAAAGAAAAAGGAAAAAGAAATAGTAGAAATGGAAGAAAGAAAACTCAATTTAAACGTTAAGCGTTACTACTTCGGAACTGCGTCGCGCTTACGTGGGAATTGGGTTGCGTGTTCCTAGGTCACCATGTGCTCCACCTGGGCCGTGGGAACTGCATATGACGACTTCGAACCAGGGGCGTAGGGGTCGGCGGAGGGATCCCGTCCGACGGGAAGATTCCCGGCGTGCTAGCCACCGACCCGGGTGACAGGCAATAATCAATTAGAATGCAATAAAAAAGGTAGAAAAGAAAAGAGAAAGGAAATGAAAAAGAACATAAATAAAATAAAGAGATAAAATATAAATAAAATGAAAATGAGAATATAATATCACCAAAAACAAAAAAAGGAAATAGAAGCAATCAGGGAAAACAAAAGGAAATGCATCGTTAAGTTACGTATCTGTTGCCTGAGTCGAAAAAACAAACATACCTGTTGTTGTACGATATGGGCCACAAGCGTCGAACTGGGCCGCGCTCTGGCTCGCTCCAGGAAAATGGCAAAAATGTTTCCTGGGAAGGGGGCCGGCGGGAGGATCCGGTCCGACTGGTCGGACCGGAAGAATCCTGGCTATGTGGGTTCCCACCGTCGAGCCTTGGGCTGTCAGGGCACACAGACTGGAGCCGAGAGGCTGGCTGGAGGCGGCTACCAGCTGGCACCAGGACGAAGCACGGAGGGCGGTAATGGACGCGATGGAGAGAAGCAAGTTTGCAGGCTGATGGCGATGGAAGACTGGGCCATGGCCTCGCGCCTGCCTGTGGTGGTGCTTTGTTGACTAGGCTGCCTCTTAAAAATAAGAACTATATAACTAGATTAAATAGCATAAAAAGGGCATTTGGGCCACGCCTAGAGCCTAGGCCCAAATCCGCCCATGTCCATCGTATGTTCTCTTTTAGTGTCGCAACCCACAATAAGAGTATTTCTTTTGGCATACTCTGAGACAATATAGTTTCATTTAGATTATGCTTTATTTACGAGTTACAATTAGTCGATCATGCTGTTTAGCAAGACTGTGAATACTTAGATGGCTATACAAACACCATGTGTATATACATTGGAAATATCATGGAGGAACATGGCTGAATTTTTTGTATTGTACACTATACTGTGTAACACAATAGATGGGATATAGTTCCCTCACATTGCATAAGAAAATAGATACCCCAATTGTTATCCGATATCGATCCATCCACAATAAAACACCTTCAGCAGGAGAGATGAAGCATGAAGGTTAACTTCAGGAGGTTTGCTCTGGAATGGCCAGAAATGGCTTGAATGTCCAAATTAGCTCAACAAAGACGACAATGTCCAGAAGGAAGAACACCATCTGATCACCTGTTTATGTACATAACAAATAATGCAATGATGAATTGAATTGTCAATATAAAAGGTCATTACTAATTATGTTCTTTTATCACAATATAACATTATTATTTTTTTCTGATAGCAGCTTGGACATCGACATTGTCTGTAAATACATAGTATAGTATAATAAATAAGTAGAATGGCTTCGAAAGTATATATGAGTTTCCTTACATACTCTCTCCGTATCAGAAAAGAAAGTCATTTTGGATAAAGTTTTGGTCAAACATTGGGAATATAAATCATAAATAACTTTTAAATTGTTGAGTTTGGAAATATAAAAACTATATAAATAGATTTGTCTTCAAATATATTTTGATAAAAGTATGCATATATCGCTTTTCAATAAATATTTTTATAGAAATATAAAGTCAAAGTCATGCTTTGAAGACCGTGTCATTGTCGTAAACGACTTCTAAATCCGATATGGAGGGAGTATATAGTAATATCATATTTTTTAGCAAACCATAGTACTTTTGTATATCTTAGTAGTCAATCCTTAAAATTTGACCATATTTAATATATAGTGACATTTATTTGAAAATGAAGCTAGTATTGTGATAATTCTTAAGGACCCTCTACTCATTCATATCTTGGGATACCAAAAAAAAAAAAAGAATACATGGCATAATTTCATGAAATGGTTTCTCAATTGGTTTCATAAAAAAATAGTTTTAAGATCTTTTTGTCATATTTAATTGTTACCTGGAAAGAGGAAAGAATGTTGGCGTTTTTGTGCCCATGAAAACCTGCATTAATATATGACTTTGATGTCAACTAATTCTTGACATAAACCGGTTCAATATTGCATTTAATTTAGGGCAATAACCATTTCGACACATATTCAAGGATGGTTCTATATTTAATAGCATGTCCTGAACTACATATCATCAACATATGCACCTCACTTCTAGAGTAATCTGATCAAACACAATACTGAAACCTCTAATTAATTTAATACATTTATTAATGACGAGCTAAAATGTTAGTGGACATATCGTGTGCATGTAACTTGAGTAAAACCTTTCATACTAACCGATATCCCAAGGTAAAAGGGAGATGCACTATTATAAGCTTTGAAACATGCATTAACATTTGGAGAAAGAGATGTAACAAGGTGAAAATCTAAGAATGGTAGATACTCCTATAACTTTGGATAAATTGACAATACCTTTATATCAAACATAATTATTCACTCCATTGATACTGTATGGAATTGATACGACAAGTTTTTTCATTAATGTGTATTCATATTGGAATGTAAAGACAAAACTTGCAATGTGCGAAAAGAGTTGCTTCTAAAAACTTAAACTATGAAGACAGATTGTATGGTATACTGAAAAAAATACCAAAAATGAAAACTCCATTCATGTGAGCTTAAAACTTCCAAAATATAATTGAACTTAGTTCTTGCAAAAAGATGGAAAAAAAATTTACTTACACAATACCAGCTCCTGCTGGTGCAAATGCCTTGAAAAAAGACATTAATGTAGTTGCTAAGCCATTTGCGGTTGCTCTTTGCTCTTGAGGCTATTAGTCCATATAATGGGGTATTTTATAAGTTTGCATATATAGGAAAATTTATTTAAATTGAAATAAAATGTTAAGGAACATACCACTGAATTATTCTGAAGAATAAAAGAGCATGTTACGACTGTAACCTAAAATGTATAACTAATGTTAGATGACATTGATAAAACACGTATATAAGAAACATATCTTAGAACATCATAAATATGTGTGAATGCAATACACGTACCCCTACTAATTTTCTCTTTATCAGTATGAATCAGATTAATAATTTATCATTACTATGTCTATTAAATAAGACCTCTCACAAAATCTTTATCATATAAAAGTTAACTTTTTAGAAATAAACTTTTTATATATGATTAAGATTCATAGGTTTTATGTTATATTAATATTTTTAGCAAAAGATAAAAAACTAACAAAAAATTAAATATATATATATATAAACCATATCTTTGTTATAATGTAAAGATAAATTGAACAAGCATGTATTGTAATATCAATCGATGCTTCATGTATGTATGTATGTATGTATGTATGTATGTATGTATGTATGTATGTATGTATGTATGTATGTATGTATAAAGAGATTTTAAGCATACTCACCACTAAATTGTTTTTCAATACTGATGCAATATTCACTACAACCGATAACCATGGTTTTGACAGATGTGTCATTGGTGGATAAGTGAAAAGGAGCAACATAGACAGAATCTGCAAAAGATGACCAAAGAAGCATTATTTTTATTTGATGTGCTTAAACTAACATAAAAAATTGGATATTGTTCATACTCACTGCTGCAATACGAGAAGCATTGACTGGCCCAAGGACTTTTACAATACGTGGATAAACAAATGTTTGGTACAAAAGGATGCTAGCACCTAAAAATGAAATCATCAACATAAATGGTATTACCAAATGTTTGCATTAAATTAAAGTAGTTCTCATTAGTTTTTATCAATAATAAAGTGATGCCATTTCAGCATATCTTACAGTACTTGCATGGCTCTCTACTCTCTCCTTAATTTGCATTGTGGAAACATCCTTAACTTTTTTGTCAATAAATTCATATTTACATAGAACTCATATATTTCTTTTTTTTAACATTGGTAAATAAATGTACCACACTAAGCATATATGGGATATTTATTTCATGGAATTACCTAAAAATCACAAAGTCTACGTTATTTATCTTGGTAATAGATGAAAAGAAATATGTCGACGTCAATGCTTTGGTATAGTTGTTATATCACTATGACACCTGTAACTGCAAGCACTTGACCTACATCCTCCGATGAGAAACCTAGTCCTCCATACTTTTTGTCACTTTCAGCCCATAGAGAAAATATCTAAAAAGGCAAATTTGAGATATAAAGTGAGCTCATAAAAGCAAATAAATTTTTATGCACCAAGGGGTTTCAGTTACCTCTGTGTAAGCCATATCATCAAAAGAGGTGACACAGAATAAGACAATGGATGACATCAATGGCCAGTTCTTAAGCAAGCTCTTATTTTTAGTTGAAATATTTTGTTGCTCAGCAAACCCTTCAATTCCTTGATCTTGAGTATTGTGAAGTTTGTGCTTATGCAATGTCTCCTGTAGTTTTTAAGAAACACATTCTTTTAACTCAAAATAATCGATATAGTGAGTATAAATTATCAAATGAATTATCAAGGTCCGACACAAAACACAAAATGTGTAACAATCCATATAGATAAATTTAGAATTTTTACTAAACAATAGATAACTACAAAAAGGTATGTGTTCCTACATGATATGAAAAAGGCTTGCGTTGATGTAGCTCTTATCGAGATGATGAAAACAAACATATGGAGTGCCTACACAACCAGAATTCTCAATTTCTCCAAGCATTGTGAGGTTCTCCTAGTGTTTTATCATTCAAAATTTAGTATAAACTTTCCCTACTAAATGCCTCCCAGTGAGGATTCCCATGTGCTATGATTAGTGGTAGTGTTTTATTACCATTTAAAAACACTAGGAAAATTTAACCATTTTGTTAGGGCTAATTTAGAGTTCCCATGAGGTAGTTATAGTGATTATTGGATCATCTCACATGCCGACAAGATAGGACCACCCAGTCTTTGATATTGGACTTGGACCATCCGGTTTTAGCAAACTAGGCTATCATCTAGTTTTGTATTCTAGGTTATCCTGTTTTGGCAGCATAAGAGGTGAATTGTAGATTTGTCCCAAGTAGATTTATAATACGATGATTTATGGGCCTCTCATGGGACAAGACCTCCTTGTCCAATAAATGTAAGGCCAATTAAAACACATTTGATCACACCAATTTATACCATAGATGGCTTCCTACGACCCATTATTGTTCATCAACTAAACTAGATGCCCATAGGTGGCGTGCTAGGATTGCTGTTTGACTTAGGGCACACTAGCCACGTCGACGACTCTCTTACGAGTCCCTCCTATAGGAGAGTTTTGACGGCATTTGCTAGTTTTCTTATCAATTGGACTAGCATTTTTTTGGTCTCGTAAGCATTAATGTACCTCTTAGGTTCCTAGTAAATTAAACCTTCCAACAGCACGAGTTACCCCTTCTTTGGAGCATCCTGATAAAACTGGGTCATCCAGTTTGGTAGACAAAGCCATGTTCTTCTTTTTTTTTTTTTTTTTTTGGTTACCTAAGTACCAATGCTTTAGTGTTTGACCGAACTCTGCATCAACAAATGTATAATTTCTATTGGACTCGGTGTGATCGTGCAGTGTTTCATCATGATCATCATCCATTATGACCGCCTCCACTTTGGACTTTATATGTTAGATGATGCGTTAGTAGTATTTTTAGTATCCTGATGATAGAGGTGGTCATGTAATGGTAATACCTATTACAATTGTTGGGGTTTCAAGTTGTAAAGAAATCTTACAAAATGAAGGTCTACAACAGATGGCTAAACATGGTACGGAGTAGGGAACTGTAGCTTAGGTTGGTGGATGCGTGAGCTTATCACTCCAACACTATTGTAGAAAACTTAATCGAGGCGGACAAAATGATTAACCGAGGCGGGCAAGCCAACCGCCTTCGTCAAAAGTTCACGATTAATCGTGCCTTAACAGGCCAACCGCCTCGATTAATCAAGTAACTAAGGTGGTCCGCTTGATTAACCGAGACGGGCAAGCCAACCGCCTTCATCGAAAGGTCATTATTAATTGGGTCTTAACAGAGGCGGTTAGCCAACCGCCTCGATTAATACATATTAACCGGGTCAGTTTTCTTAACCAGCCCACCTCTGTTAATACTTTAACCGAGGCAGTTGACTAATGTACCCACCTCAGTTAATGCCTATTAACCGAGATAGTTGCTTTGGACCAACCACCTCAGTTAAACCGAGGCGGTTGCATTAGAGCAACAGTCACGGGTACTAAGCATTAAATGAGGCGGTTCTCTTACATTGCCCGTCTTGATTAAGCATTAACCGAAGTGGTTGCTGGGACGGCCGCCCTGCCTCGAATAATCAAGGGAGGCAACCGGCCCTACAGCCTCGGAGCCTGTATTGGAAACACCTCGCAAAAGATTTTGTGTATTAGTGCAACTACTAGTTTTCAAATCTTGGTGCAAATGCTTAACAACATACTAATGTTTCACACGTTTAGATTTGCAAGAATCACACTTGTGAGCGTATGAGTGTAGCGTGCGTGGTGTATGTATGCACGCCTATAATTAACTTAATATAAAATATTAATAAAATTAAGCCATCATAGCTCACATACCGGAAGCCAAATGCAGCTTATTAGGATAACCAAACAGAAGAACGATACACACAAACATGGTAAAAAATATGGGAACCTGGGGAATACACAAAAAAAATTAGGGAGTTGACTTAACTATAGTATAATAATCATGGACACATGCACAATAAAAAAATTAAATACCTCCCAAAAATCGAATTGGCTGGAAATAACTTTGGGTATTTTTCAACTGGCTGCCAAAGAAAATATTACCATGATAAGATTTATGTAGAAACAGTATAATAAAAACCTTTAAATAGCAAACATCTCTCATGGATACCTGTGCGAGGTATCCACCAATAGCTGGCCCAATAATAAGACCTATTGCCCATGATGTGCTAACCTACTCATAAAATTAAAGAAGACGTAAGTACAATGACCTAAAATATTGTGTTAAAACTCAAAAGCATGATATGTAATATTTGAAAACTTACAAGTGTCAGTCCAATAGCTTGATGCTCAGTTCGGCATACTTCAACAGCATAAGCCTACAAATATTAAATGGCAAATTACAAACAAAATTAACATGTTTCAATACTACCATAAAACTGTAATAGCTCAGTTGTCGTACTCTTATTGGGCCAAGCAAACCATTTAAAGAACCTAGAAGGAATCTTGTTGCTATTGCCATCCAATACTTTACACTTAATCCAAACAAAGTGTTGAACAAAAGCCTAAAATATAAATAATAAGGAACACAGAATCAGAGATAGGATACACATAGGTAGTTGAAATGCAAGTGTTGACCGATATCTTAGTACAATCTGATGTAAAAATGGAACATAAGTACTAACGTTGAGAAAATTGCTAGAATGATAACAGGCTTCCTCCCAATACGATCTGCTATCATTCCCCAAGCAGTGGAAGTTAGAGCTCTACCAAGCATATATGAAGCACCTAAAAAATACAAATATGATATTTAACAAGTTCTCCCAACGAGTATATCAAATAATTATTAGTTATATGCATGTATGAAGGTTTAGACAAAGTAGGAACATTATAATCATTTGGAAAGTTTTTATTACCTACAAAACCAGCATAGAATCCAATATCTTCTACCCTTTCGGCAATGTGCAAATCTCTTATCTGTTGTTGAGAAGCGAATGCATACCATTTATATTCCATGATCGCACAACTAAATAAATCTATGGCACACTTTTTGGTAAAACTAACGTGCGGACACAAGCATATAACCAGCTACCATTTTATAAGTTTAGTAGGTAAAACATGGCAGAATGAATGTCACAAGTTTTTAATATTTAGATGGTTATTGGTTCTTCATAAAAAAAATGATACATTTGACCCAATTATTATGCAAGGAGACTGCAACAACAAGGAACCAGGTCAACCCAAAAGTAATAACATGTGCAAGGTACTGTTGAGGATATTAGTCTCTACAATTAAATGACCATACCATGAAATATATGAAGGGAAATAACAATGATATTGGCAAACCTAAAATAAAAGGGAACAAACAGTTAGAAACAGTTCGGCGTAATAGCAAAAATGAGCACAAAAAATGGAATAAGACTCTGCAACATGCATTAAATTCTAAAATAAATAAAGGACAAGAGCATTCTAACATATCGGTTATAACAACACATCTTTATGCAGACTTTCAGAACAAATTTGAAGGTCAAAGAGAATTGCTATTGTGTCTTTTTCTTTTCATAAATGGCACTATATATAGGAGAAGCATGGGAAAACTCCTACTCCGATGGTTCAACTTTAGTAGCATCTATTTCAGGACAAAATTTTGGCCGCTTCACTTCAGGAGCTATTACTGAATAGTTCTTTACTGAAAACTATAGTGAACTAGTGAAACAGTGGGGGTGGTATGAACAGTGGAACAATGGGGTGGTCTCCGAAACTAAAGACTATTAGATGTAGAAGGTTCCTTATTTCGTTTTAGTGTGAAAAAGAAGGCTTTGTCGCTTTGAACACAGGCTGTCAATTTGTTTTGTTCTGAGTATTGTATACAGAGAGATGTTATAGGATCTTCAATGAACTACCAATAATACAAGCTCGCTAATCAGCCACTCTGTTTCTTATGGGGTTGGTGTTATCGAGAGATTTCTTTATAAAATATCATTGATCAAAAGCATCACTAAAAATTCATGGTTTGAGCAATTTTTTCAGTGACTGATAAGGGAGTAGTAATAGTAACAGCAGGTTCGGCCCCCGCGTCGTCCGTCTGGGCGATACGGGCAGCTCCTCCATCTCCCACCTTCACAACGCCGCTGGCAGCACTTCCAGCCTCTGCCGCCGCCGGAGCTCCTGCCGAAGGCTTGGCAGGCAGCGAGGAGGGCGGCGGCAGGGCCATTTCGTCCCTTCTCCCGTCGTTGCTTCCTCGTTCCCCTCCCTCCCCTCCTTTTTCCCTCTTCGGCCAGGACGGCCACCGCTCGTCAAGCCGGCCGCCGCTCGTCAAGCTCGCCACCATCTACGCCGGCCTGCGCGTCCTCCTTGCCGGATCTGCGTTTGGACGGCCGGTTCGGCGTCGAGGTGGCCAGATCCGTTCTCTCCCTTGCCGTAGCACGCCTTGGAGGGCGGATCCGGTCTTCCTCCGCGTCCGCGTGCAGGCACTCGCCGTGGGCCGGTGCTCCACCTCGGCTACGCCCGGATCCGGCGTCCCCTCGGCCGGATCCGGTCAGCCGGCACGTAGATCCGTGGTGTGGTGGCATGGATGCGGCTGCGGCGGCCCGGTGGTGGTGCGGCATTGGCTCGGCAACGGTGCGGCGGTTACTACTCGCGGAGGCGCGGCAGTGGCCTGGTGCGGCGGCGCGTCTCCGGCGGGTGGGGCTCGCGGCGGTGCAGATCTCGGCCCCTCTGGACGGGATCTGTCCCCCAGTGGCCCGGATCTGCTGGTCCCGCGGTGGGGGGCTGTGGCGGACCTCCTCCGTGGCCTGGGAGACGGCGGCGGCAGTTACCCGGCGAGGCCGGTGGTCGGCTGGCCTCGGCCGGCCACGGCTGGTTAGGGGCTGACCACGGCCGGCCACGAGCTGGCCACGGCTGGCCACGACCGGCCATGGGCTGGCCATGGCCGACCACGACCGGCTACGGCTGGCCACGGGCCGGCCTCGGTAGGTGGGCGGTGGTGGTGTGGGGGTGGGAGATCATGGCGAAATCTTGGATGGCAGCATCTGCGGATGTCGCTTTTCTCCTTAGAGACGTCCTCCTTGCATCTCCCCTCCCTATCCATTGGTTGGATTTGCAGGTGAAAACCTTCCCTTGCGGGCTTGCGATGTCGGCGTCTTCGGTGTCGTGTCCTTCTTGAAGGCATCGTGAGGCTTTTCCAGCCCCGTTCCTCTGTCCTGTGGCTCCGTTGGGGGTCTTCTTTTTTCGTTTCCTTTTCTCTTCCTTTTTTCTTCTTCTTTTATATTTACATATATAAAAAAAGGTTTGGTTCCGGCTGGGCAGAGGGAGTGGAGGCCTGGGTCGATGTCCCAATCCGACCTAGATAGGGTTGTGCCTTGTCTCTGGAGGTTTTTCTGTTCATGTGGCTGTGGAGATTCCAACATTGGCACGACAGAGGGGAGGTTGCAGAGTTGCTCGACCTCTATGTCTCCCTAAACAGCGAGGCATGCCTGGATCTTTGGAGAGTAGTGGAATGGTGTGGCGGTGGATGCGGCGAGGCCCCCACGCGTCGAGGCCAAGGTTGATGTCCTAATCAGACTAGGTTGAGTTGTCTCTGTGCAATGATTCGGTGCGGTGCTTCGGTTGTTTGGGGGGCATGGGGTGGAGTCCTCTTTGACCTCTGCCAACGTTTGGTCGAGGCTGGGAGATCGATTGTGCATGATCAGAAGACGATGGCGGCACGGTGGAGTCGGCGGCTTGGTGGTCTTGGTGTATGAGTTGAGGTGTGCAACCGTGTCGATGTCCCAATCCGATCGGTTGAGTTGTAAGTAGTGGTTTCGAATTGTGTTTCAGTCGGGTATATAGTTGAGTAGCATGTGGAGTTATGCTCTTACGATGTATTCGGTGGATGCGCCAGAGTTGTGTGAGATGAGCGTTGCTCTCTCCTCAGTTGTAATGGTTTTTGGGTCTGGTTTTCATTCAAAAAACTAGACCGACCCTTTGTTTTCTTTTTCTTCGTCTAATAGAAATCGCGGCAAACCTTTTGCCGTCCTTTCTAAGAAAAAAAATAGTAACAGCAGGTATATCGACTAATCAAGTCACTAGCATAGACATTATCGGCATTATTGCTACTTTGAGGAACAGAACGCTGCTCATTCTGCAGTTTATTACCCAAACCATATACCAATAATGAATCCGACTGAGATAGATATCAATCATTTGAATGCAAAATAGATAAATGAAAGTTTAAGTACAGATATGACAATGATCTGGGCTAAAAAAATTATATAGCAGAAGTAAGGAGCAGAGAGGTTCCCCAAACGCGACATGACTGATTGAGGGATGCACGTACAGGAGACGAGGATGATAATCCAGATATGGAAGAACTGGCCGTAGGGAATTCCCGGGTTCTCCGCCTTCCTCTTGTCGTTGGCACACCCCGGGCAGCCGTCGAAGTACACACTGGGCTTCCCCTCTAGCAACGGCGCCTCGCCGCCGCCGGCCATCATCTTCCTTCCCTGTATCTCTCTCTCGCGATGGCTATGCTGAAACAACACGCAGGTGCTTCTCTTTTCAGGATCGATCAACTAGACTCAGAAATCAGATATATAGAGCCAGGAGATTCAGAAGGATTTTGGTCGTGTGCTGCTGGATCCTGGATGGAGTCTGAACTCTGGAGACTGCTGGACCTCTTCAGTGGGGCTGACAGACACTGGCTGAGTTCGATAGCTCACCCAACCTTTTTGTACGCAGGCTGTTCAATGATTTTTTTTTTTATGAAATCTGTTTAAAATGAATTATTGAGATGACTGTACCTGTACCCATCCGAGACCAGTTGCGCCTCTTTATAGTTGAGCTACAGCCAACAGCGTGTTGCAAGCGTCAGTTTCAGTACTCCAAGAGCTTGGTTGTTGTGTGAGCAGTTCCTTCAGAGTTACAGTAGCAATTTATTTTTCTATTCAGTCTCAGTCTATTCTGTTTGGTCCTCACCAATCTGCAATTGTGCTTTCTCTAGAAATTATCGTGATCTTCTCTCTATCTCTAGCATCTGCGTCCGTAGATTGGCACAACTGGTCTTGCCAAAAGGTCCCAAAGCAAGTTCTTAAAAAATCTACAGTCTGGCTGTGTCCAAGCACTTATGCGGAAAACCCCTAAAATCTATCGGCAGCTTACTTCCAGCTCTTTGTCCGATCGACGGCTCAGCGTCAACTGGGTCCATATGCCGTTCTCTGACCTTCGTCCTCCCCCTCCCTTGCCCTCGCGGCCGCGGCAAACCCATATGCTTGCTATTAGATTTATTAATCTGGTCTAGGCCTAATATTTTATCTAATTAAATCGAATAATTCTGAGACTCGTATTAAATATTGTGTATGCAGTACATGAATTGATTTTTATCATTCAAGTGAATTATGGGCGAAAGTTACCAGCGTTTCTACTCCTAATGGCTAGAATTACGGCTCATGAAAAGAGGAGTTTCGGGAGTTACAAGAGTATCTACTCCTAATGGCTAGAGTTAAGGCTCATAAAAAGAGTAGTTTCGGGAGTTACAAGAGTTTCCAATCCTAATGGTGCGAGTTTCTGAAATTGTTCATTCATGATGATAGGAGTTTCTTCTGTGAGCGTTTATTCATTTATGATGGCGGGAGTTCCTCCTCTGAGTGTTTATTCCGTGACGTCTCTCTCATCTCTTGATTTTCTGTGACCGTTCTACTCAGTGGCGGATCCAGGATGACGTCAAAGGGGGGAGGGGGCTAATCCTTAAAAATGTTAATTGATAATGAAGATCTCATGCTAATTTAAGGCTAATCCTTGAAAATGTCGATCGATAATCCTTGAAAATGAGGCTAATCCTTGAAAATATTGATTGATAATGAAGATTTCATGCTAAATTAGGGTTAATTCTTCAAAATGTTGATTCATACTCCTTCATAATTGATGCTCGGGGGGGGGGGGGGGGGGGGGCTGCAGCCACCCTAGCCCCCTGGATCCGCCATTGGCTCTACTTCCCTGGACATGAGATAAATATCCCATCCGCCATCCATCCATAGCTGATTTTTGGACGTTGCACACACAACCACTTGTTCTGTTGTTCCAAAGCTTCTCCGTTCCAATACTTGCGCGCACAAGTCCTGGAAGAATAGGCCTCCTAAATGCTTCCGTTTTCGAGTTCGCCTACTCGAATGAAGGACGACAATCACGTTTTTGGGGAGTGTCGTTCTCGGCACAATTACTCGCTGCGACGTCTTCTTCCTGGCGATCCATTGCAACCTCTGCTTCATCTTCTTCCTGGTGATACGATGTGGTGAAGCTGACTTGCGGGGCCCCCTTGTAAGTGAGAAACTGACAATAGTTTTTTTTTCTAAAGCCACAACTACTTAACCAGACGACCTTCCAACTATCCTTTCCAAAGCAGCTTTTGCAAAAGTCACAGCTCACAACAGCTTTTTGCAAAAGCCATAGCCCAACTAAAGACCATTATGTCATGATTGGACACTTACTGTAAAAGTTATCATGCGTGCTACAGTGTTAAACTTCTAACTAAAATGGATCGAAACAGGCCCTTAAACAATATACAAAAGAACAATACAAAATGATTGGCCACCTTGACCGGTATTCTAGAATAGTAATCTGAATCAGTGTCATATAACAGAAATATTATGGACGATAAGGCTCCTCCTAGTTATGAAAAGAGGGTGTCCAAACACTTGGGAAACACGGTAATTCTTTTCTCCTAATTGGAACCTGGTAATTATTTTTCTCCTAATACCACTTCTTATATAAAATTAAATTACTTTCCGTAATTTTTGTGAAAATCTTTGTTCCACAAACCAAGTGCTTATTCTACCACTATGATCTCTCTGTATGGCCTGTGTATCGGTTACTAGGTGTATATTCAAACAAACCATGAGTTCCTCGAAGACAATCCACAGATTGCAACATATGCATGATAGTCCCAGAATTAGTGCTATCATCCGCTCATTCAACCACAATTGGTTCCAAAGTGGCAAAGTTATACATAGCATTCAAATACCTGTTGATGTTTGCACAATTCATTTCCTTGGTCAATATAAGTCAGATACTCTACTCATATCCAATATCCATCCAAACAAAAGTACATTGGAGTTCATCTGCTACAACTGTTGCTACCACCTTCATTAACAGGATCCTGGGAAGGAATCCTGACAACTCTGCTAAGTAATTGGAGAATTTGAAGGAGAAAGGAGAGTGGAGTAAGGGAGGAAGAACCGAAGAACTAGGGTTCTATAACGGGAAAAAAAAAGAGAGGAAAAAACCGAAAAGTGATATCCATATACGCCTAAGCTCATTCCAGGTTTGAAAACCCACCACCATCATTAACCATTTTCCACCATGGAAGAAGTGTTTTTCAGGTTCTTCAGACTGAAACTGATAGCCACTCTGTTCAAGAAGAACCAGACATTCATGCTGGCATGTAGTTTAACTAGCATCTGTATTACTGTTGTGTGCTTCACATAGATCTAGTATTGTCATCTGTGTATCCCAGTGCCAGGACATATCATAATCCACTCTAAAGAGTAAAGACTAAAGAGCATCGTGTTGTTCAGAATACTATGCTTTTCGACAAAATGTCATTCCAGTTTCCATTCAAATTTGCTATTTTTCCCATGCCAGATATAAATGCCCCAATGTGGCTGTGCGCATCGCACCGAAATTGTTGCGGTTCAAATTCAAGGTTTCCATACCATATTACCATACAAGTGTATATCAGAATTACGGATGCAGTGCAAGTACAAGGTTGTTAGCATGCTGTTGTTTTAGTCCATTGATTTAGATATGAACTATGAGTTGTTGCTTAGCATCTTCTGAAGATGTGATAAACTAGATGTACATTAAAAGAAAGTATTAGGAAGACAAACACAAACATGAAAAATGCTTTGTCATGGTACAATGGATGTCATGCTCTTTAGAGCAATCTCTCATAGTGTACATTATTCGGAGTGATACAATAAGACACACTGCTGTTAAGAGTGTTATGTTAGAAGTACCCCCATACATACATTTTGATGCCCATTCTTGAGTATTGAGTAGATGGTAAAGGCAGGACAAAATCTTTTCTTTTTTAATGAGGGAAAAATCTTATAAGCAATAATATATAATCACTGTAGGATAAATTCAGAAAATTCATAATCAGGTGGATGATAACAATGGACCCAGTAAAATGTAGCAGGTTCATGTTTATATCCGTTAGTAACAGAATTTAACAGGGCCACACACACCAGTGGGCTGCCTTTGTATATTAATAAGGGGAAACAGGATTGAAGTTGACCCCAGATTTCGAACCTTAGTTGATATCTCTCTGCATTACACATAAGAAAGTACTGTAGCTTAATTAACACTAACTATCCAACTACTAGCATAAGAAGTTTCAGCCAAGTATTAAACATGGTTTATTTCTAGGACATATGCCATGCCAGTGTTTTGCCATTGACATTGTTACAAACATCAAGGGAACACTGATACTAAAGGACTGATGACACCAAAAACAAAATTGCACCACTGAAGCCTTGTCAATCCATGGATCTGATAAGTACGTCAAGTACCTGGTTCGTCAGAGCAGTTCGGTTCATCATCATCCGTGCCTCCATAACCATCTGCTTCTTCACTTTGGCATCCAACGCGCGTGCTTTTTCGTCGCTGATAAGTTGGAAGGCCCTCTTGATCCCTGGCCGCAGCGACTCGTCGTCCGTGATCCCCTCAACAGCCAAGGCAAGGCTGGGGTACAGGTCCTGCAGCTCCTCGAACCCCCTGCGCACGCGTGTGCCCGGAGCCGCATTGGCATTGGCACTGCCGTTGGTTGAGCCTACTTTGTCGATGGTATTCAGCGGCTGGTCGCCCCAAATCGACCTCGACAGCTCGTACTTGCGCGCCTCATCGCCGTTATCAGCGCCGCCAGCAGGCACCGGCGGCACCCGGCTGGGACGCCGCCCGTACGCGACCGCAGGCTTCTTGCCGCCGTCGGCCCCCGGCTGGGACGCCGCCCGTGGCACCAGAGCCCCGGCGGCGGCGGCATCCGCGTCCGAGTTGAGGAGATCCCTTGTCGGCGGCGTCATCGTGGAAGTCGACAAGATCTAGGGGGTTTGGGAGGTTAATGGACTTTAAAAAGGCTGCAGCCGTTTTTTTATTTTATTTATTGTTTTCATTTCTGCAGAAGAGGAAACGTTTTGTACTCCATTAGGCAAGGAAAAAAATAAGGCAAGTTCTGATAAGGGCACTCCAATACTAAACCATGTACTCCCTCCGTCCCATAATAAACGTAATTCTTTAACTTCTATGATTTATATTTAACCGTTCATCTTATTCAACAAATTTAAATAAATATTTTTTGTTTTGTTATGACTTATTTTATTGTTAGAGATATTTTCATAATGATTTGTTTAATTTATTATTTATATAAAAAATTTAAATAAGATAAACGGTCAAACAGGAATTGCAGAAGTCAAAAAATTGCGTTTATTATGGGACGGAAGGAGTATATGTATAGTTTCTATCTATATAGACACTACGTATACAAACTACGATTTCAATGGATAGTTTCTACAAAATAATCTTTTATCTATTCACACCTCTTCTTTCTTCTTCATCTATCTATCACATCTCTTCATATCTTGGTTCTCGTGTAGACCTGATTTCTAACTTAGACCTGGTTTTTATCTCTCTCATCATTAAATCACTTGCCACATCAGTAAAATGCATACGTGGTAGGACAATTAATAGGGATAGAAGCTAAGACCAACCGCAGTGATGTCCGGTACCGGCTCCTGGAAGAGACCGATACCCGAAAAACCGCCGCAGTGGCTCCTGTATCGGCGTCCGGAGCCCAACCGGACGGTCGCTCATCCGCAGTTCCTAGCGACGGTGGAGGACATCCGCTACGGGCACGCGGGGCCTGCGCGTCCTCGCGCCTCCCGCCACTGGCCGTTCGTCGCTCGCCGTGTGTCCGGGGAGAGAGAGGGGGAAGAGAGAGAGGGAGGGAGCACCACCACCGGGCCGCGTCCGCGCTCGCCGCCGGGAGCACCGCGCCGGGCCGCGTCCGCGCTCTCCGTAGGGCCGCGTCCACGCGCGCCTCCCATGTCGCCTTCGTGCGGGCCGCCAGGATGTGGCCTCCGGTGGGCGAGCCGTCGCCGTGGAGCGAGCGGGCGGGGAGCGCCGCGCGCGGGAGAGAGAGAGAGAACGCAGGGGGAGAGAGAGAGTGAGGAGGGTGGGTGGGGAATAAAAAAAGAAAAAAGAATTATATAGAGTAGAGATATAGAGGATGAATGAGTGCGGGAGAAAGTGGTATAGAGGAGGAGAGAATCTCGATGATCAGGACGGAATATTCCTTCTAGAGTATGGATTTAGAGGATGACGAGTGTGGTTGGTCTAAGGTAGAGTCTGCTTGAGAGTGCCCTAAGAGGGCTACCTATGTTTTTTTATACCTACTTGGAAGGTTAAAAGTTTTTTTTATACCTATTAGAAAGGCTTCGTGAGCTAATTTTAGAATAATAATAAGAGCTAATAGAGATTAATGGGTGGTTAAAGTCCATTAACCCTTATTAGCTTAGCTCGTGTTTATAAATTGAAACGGATGGACTAATAAATTATCGGTAATGCTATGCTTAATACGTACGGCCTCCGCCGGATGTTGTGGGCCGCAACTTCCCCCACGCGCCCACCCCCGCGGCCGCGGGTGCCGCCCGCCCTGATGTGCGCCTTTTTTTCTTTTTATTTTTTAAATTTCTTTTTTCTTTTTCTTTTTCTTTTTTCTTTTTTCTTTTCTTTTTTTATTTCCATTTTTTTCTTATCTTTTTATTTTATTTAACATTTATATGTTTTCTTATTTATTTATATGTATGTAACAACATATCAACGATGTTGCAAGTGTTTTTTTTATGTATGTTGCAAATGTTGTTCAAAATGTTTCATCTTTTTTGAACGTATGTTTTAAGTTTATGTTTTTAGTGTTTTATCTTGTTTTTCAAATAAATGTTTGCAAATCTGAATGTTGCATATATTGTCATATGTATTGTTGCAATTGTTTTATCTGAATGTTGCGTATGTTTGTAAATGATTTCTAAGTGTTTTTGGGTGGTTTTTCAAATGTTTAATACACATCTTTTGAGTGTTTTCAGTGGGTTGATACATTTGTTGCAAGTATTTTATTTGCGTGTTTCAAAAGTAAATCTGGTGTTGCAACTAGTGTTTCGGATGTATGTTTTATGCCCATCGGTCGGATCGAGAGGTCCGCCACCGACAACGACCCTCCTCCGCCTTAGTCGGCGTGACCTCGCATCTTCCTAGCAAATGTCATCATCCCTCTGCCCGCACGCTCATCTTCCTTGCCTTCTCCGTGCTTTATAGCGGCCATCCTCCGTCTCTGGAAGCTCCAACACTGGATCCAGCTTGACCGGCGTAATCTCTCCATCAGCCGTCGTCTACCTCCTCTGTTGCCGACTTACTAGAACCGGCCATTTTCCTCCTCTGCTCTGCTTCGTCCGGAAGAAAGGGTGAAACATGCATGTTGTAGAAGTATGTATCCAGTGTTTCAGTAATTTAAGAATTATATTGTATATGTTTCGTATGGATGTTGTAAAAGTATATCGGAATGTTGTATATGTTGCAAAAAAATCAAAATATATTTATGTGTGGCCTTGTTTGAAGAGTTTATCATAAGAAACATGATGGTGTAATTGGATTTTAATTAGGGTAGTTGGTTTAAGAGTTATAACTTTTTTAACTTAAAAAGGATGAGATACGTAAAGATATCATTAATTTTGTATTTTTGTTTGTCTTGATCCAATTTACTATTAGTAGTAGGCATGCAACTGCTGAACGTAGTAGCATGGATGCATGGGCGGCAGCAGCAGTATGCATGACGCAGCAGCATCTAGTGGAGCGGCAGCAGCGTGGCTCGGGAGGGTGCAGCGTGTGGGCGGCAGCAGGCAGCAGCAGCAGCTAGTGGAGCGGCAGCGTGGGCGTCCGGACGTTCGGGCGCAGGCAGCCCGTAGCCCCCCATAAATTATTATCAAATTGTGCTGGGCTTAGTGCATGCCATGCAATACCTCCTTCAGCATCAGCACTGTCTGGCGGGAGATTGGTGGGGTACGTATGTATGGATCGAGCAGGCCAATTTAACTTCTTCTAAAAAAAAACTGAGTATGTAACTAATCACGAAAGGTCAATTTTGATACTATTAACTGACATGTTGAAACTGCTCCAATCAGAGAAAACTAAGGCGAAATTGTTGTGAATTATGCATGTTTTGTTCGAATTTGATAGTGACTGTGCATTGTGTAATTGGTTTCTTTCCACTAAGATATATGGAGGAAACTATAGGCCGATCGGCCTGATAAACAGCGTTGCCAAAATCATAACTACGATCATGGCACTCGTCTAGCGCCACATCTAGATACCCTGTTTCAAATGCTCAGAATGCTTTGTTCCAATGTTCCCTGTTCCAGGAAGCCTATAGCCGAAGCATCGTGTGACCTCTCATGTACATTCTGTTCCTTGATGAACTTACACATATGTTGGCTGCCAAGCCAAAATGAAATGAAATAAAATCAGGTGGGGATCCCAATTGCAAACCGTGAAGAATGGCTAGAAGAATAGATCTGGGAAGCTATAAAACACATTCAGATCAACAGCGAGGTCAAAGACGCAATAAGTTGGCGATGGATAATGAACGGAGAATATACGACAAGCAGTGCTTACAAAGTGCAATTGCACGGACAATATGTGCTTACAAAAATGCAATTTGCAGGAACCTACAACAAGCTGCGTCTAACACTGATTTGGAAAGCGTGGACAGAGCAAAAATGCAGATTTTTTAATTTTTATTTTATTTTTTGCTTGGACATCACTACACCGTATCATTTTAACAGCTAATAACTTGATTAAAAGGTGATGGCCAATGTCCATCTGTAAGCTCTGTAGACTAGAACCGGAAACGCCACAACACCAATGTAAAAGACTGTACCCACACAAAGGAAGCTTGGGTAATTCTACAGAATTGGTGCGATTATCTCCCAAATTTAGAATAAAAACCAAAATGGATCTGTCCACAGTTATTGTAGCAGATGCAGAGCTACTTTCAACCAGACGCAAAAGAAGAATTTTGACGGAATCATATAATGTACTTCTCGTGGAACATTTAGAAGAAACTTGGAAGGAACACAGTAGAAGAAGTTCTTCTTTCCCATGCGTTTTGTTGTTAGTAGTTCTAGTGCCCAGCCTGGGGTCTAGGGGTGCGCTTTGCTGTCGCTTTTCTTTCTTCTAGGAGTGGTCAGGGGCTTGTTTCATGTTTCAGTGTTTCCTTTTGAGCCCGGCTGAGGCTATTCTTGTGTTCTAATTTTTCTTTACCTGTCTAATAAAATTTACGGCAAATCTCTCGCGGCCCTTAAAAAAACAATGATACGGAGGAGCAACACCCGGTGAAGTAAAAAAGAAAAAAAAAATCATAACTTGTCTAATTCTCTTTGACATAAGCTACAGTGTATGGAGGTGAGCCGGATTCCTGAGCCAGAGCCGGCCAAAGGTCCAAGCGCAACAAAGGCTGCGTTCGGTTGATGTGAAAAGCGCTTATAAGCGCTTATTTTTCAGCACTTCAGCAGTATTTTTCTCTCACAAGATTTCAGCACTTCTACAGCACTTCAGCGCTTATCTACAGCACTTCAGCTTCACCGAACACAGCCAAAACCAAACATAACATAATATTCTAGAAAAAATTAAAAGGAAATTGAATTTTTTTTCAAGCGACCTTTATTTGTTGCACAGAAATAAAAACAGAGTCAACCGTTTAAAGACAAATCGCATTTTTTTTTCAAACGACCTTTATTTTATGTATTACACAGAAAATAAAAACAGAGTTGATCAATCAAACAAATAATAATAATAAAAAAAGAGGAGATACATTCTCAAACCCTGACCGCAGAGCGCGCACACTGCATCTTCAGAGACGGTGCAGAAAATACAGTCCCGACCTCCCTACTACCTGGGAAGCACCGGGGTAAGCAGCGGCTTACCGGAGAAGAAAGCATCGAGGTTCGCGAGTGCGACGTCACGGAGATCCGATCTGGACTCCGCGGTGAAGACGGCGACATGAGGCGTGAGCACGACATTGTCCATGGCGAAGAGCTCCGCAGGCACCCTGGGCTCCTTCTCGAACACGTCGAGGCCGGCTCCGGCGACCCTGCCGTCCTTGAGCGCCGCCACCAGCTCCGCCTCGTCGACGTGCGCGCCCCGGCCGATGTTGATGACGACGCCGTCCTTCCCGAGCGCGTCGAGCACGCCCCTGTTCACGACGTGCCGCGTCTCCTTGCTCAGCGCGCACGCCACGACGAGCACGTCCGATTCCGATGCCAGCTCGTGCACGCTGGGGAAGAAGGCGTACGACACGGAATTCTTGGGGTTTCTTGAGGTGTAGGCGATGGCGCAGCCGAAGGCTTCCAGCCTCTTGGCGATCAGCATGCCGATGTTGCCCAGCCCGATGATGCCGACGCGCTTGCCGCCGAGCTTGGTGCCGAGGGGGGGATAGTCGTCATAGTGGTGGTCGGCGAAGCAGTGGCGGCGGCGGCGGAGGAGGAGGCGATGGGAAGCGGAGACGCGGCGGAGGACGTCGAGGAGGAGGCCGACGGCGTGGTCGGCGACGTCGGCGGAGTAGACGGTGCCGGAGTTGGCGACAGCGACGCCGCGGCGCGCGCACTCGGCGAGGTCGATGTGGTCCGTCCCGGCGCCGGTGTTGAAGACGAAGCGGAGCGACGGGACGGCGTCGAGGAAACCCGCGTCCACGCGGGCCGGGGTGCCGCTCCCCACGATCAGCGCCGCGCGGGGCGGGTCGCCGGCGTCCTCCGCGGCCGCGGCCGACAGGAACGCCGGCACCGCCGAGCCCGACGTCAACCAGTCCAGGACGCGGTACCGCTCGCACAGCGCCGCGTGGAAGTCGATCTCCCTTACGCGGAACAGGAGCAGCGCCGGCAGCCGCTCGCCGGCGGAGGATGATGCTGCTGGTGCCATGGCGGTGGCGGAGATGCCTTAACCGACAGTCCGCAGAGTGAGCAATCTCTGCTCTGCTGTCATGGTGACTCGTGATGAGTGTAGGAGTATTTCTCCTCGTCCCCATTGTGTGCGGTCCCTCTGTTTTCTTCCTCGTGACGAGAACACTCCCAATACTAAAAACCACCTGTAATTTCTAGCTACATAGACATTACGTATAGAAACTATGTTTTAAATAGATAGTTTCTACAAAATAATCTTTTGTCCAATCATACCTCTTCTTTCTTCCTCATTTACTTATCACATCTCTTGACGTTTTGGTTCTCGTGTAGAGATCTGGTTTCTAACTTAGAACTGGTTTCTATCTCTCTTCTCATTAAATCACTTGTCACATCAATAAAATATCTATGTGGCAGCACAATTAATAGGGATACAAACAGGTAGGGTTTGGGAGTGCCCAGAGTAGTAGGAGCATTTGTCTGTCATCTTCTAGTGCCTATTCTCAATCTTTGCTGAAAAATAAAATCCTCAACTGTCTCATTTAACCCCTGTCGGCTGGACCACCCTCCCCCGACACCGGTCCAACAGTCGTCATAATCCGATCTGATTGCATGTCTCGTTTTTTAAATAAAAAAAATTACTGCCTGTGTTTTTCATCCTCGTGCTACATCATGGACTACTATACTGTATCCCCTTGAGAGCATTTGGTTATGCACACGTAGTACATTTAGTAGACTAACCGTCAAAGCTTAGAAAGTGGCATCATTGGTCGGTGAAGTAAATGATCTAACGAAAGTTAAAAGTGGATTACATTTGGCTTGAAAACAACCTCAAAACATGTACCGAAATTATTTCGATTTGATCCATGCATGGATCATTCGGTGGCGCTGTGCACAGTTTAGTTTCAACCTACAACTTAGCCCTAGTACTGACACATGAATCGACAAGGAAGAATCGGCGAGGCAAGCCCAAGCACCATGACAGTCAGCACCGTAGCAACAAAGAACATGGCGACCTAGTGAGGAGAGAGCCGCAACCACCACCTCTCACTATGAACGATCGAGCATGATCATTGTTCCTCAAGACTAAGGACATTATAGTATCTTTTGTTCTATCTTCGGCCATACTATTAAATGCGTTCAAGACATACGGCTTGATTAGAGTCAAGTTGAGAGTTTTTAATAGTTTGGTTATTCACACATGCTAACATGTTTTAAATCGACGATCCCCAAAATGTTGAAGTTGACGAGATTGGACTTCAAAACAAGCTCAAAATATGAAAAAAAAGGGGAACTTACCGTCCGTACCGGTGGCGCGGATGGAGGAGGAGCATGGCGCATGGCACCAGGAGGTGAGGCGAACGACAGAGCCTAGCTCTAGAAAAATGACCAACCTTGTGTTCTTTCCTAGCTAAACTAAGGCCTTCTAGGCGACTTGCTGGAGCCTGACTAAGAGGCCCTACAAAACATGGGTAAGAGATAGGCAGGGAATTAAACCGTTCTGTTCGACAGGATTTACTGTAGTTGCGGCTGATTTATTATTAGAAAAATAAAACTATTATATGACTAAAAAATGGAGCCGATTCTTGCTGATAAATTGAAGCGTGCACAGTGCAGTCTGAACTCAGCCTCAGTACTGACAAGGATCCTATGCGACTGATGCACAGTGGATCATCAGGTGAGGCCCTGACTTTGACACTGTCAAAATAGCCAAGGTAGTAGATTTCACCTTATTATGATCTAATATGAGTGTGTGACACCACAGTCGAACATAAAAATTTCCTATGCTTGTTAGACAGAGATTCATAAAAGAAAAAGCTCCTGTCGCACTGGATTCTGACAAAATTCCTGTTGAATGTTTCATACTTCAAAGATTTCTGTTTCATATTCACTACAAATTTCTTATCGACCATACAACTCCTTTGTCGATCAATGGTTATCTTAAGATAATATTAACATTTATATTTATTCAAAGAAGACATATAAGCAATAATCAGATTAACAGAAGTAAAGAACGCACATCAACAAGCATGAAACTACAGTCACTGTGCTGATATACTCTAAAATATAGATAGTCCAGCGTGCAAAAGTTTGTGGAATATATGGCCATCAAAAGGCAGGTAGAGAATGATTTTTCTTTCTGGACCATTTAGTACCCATGATATCAGATTATTTTGCCACGCACACATATCCTTTGGAACAAAACATGCTATAATGTTTTGCCCGGGCCAAGATCAGGGGAGTACAACAAAATCCGAAAGAAATCCGAAAGAAGATTTAATGGATGCTGTACACTGTTCACGGTAAAGAGTTGGCAATTTGTGAACCACATAATTTAACCTGGCATGATGATTGGAGTGGTGACTTAAAAGTTCGGATGAGAATCTCTTTTGCAGTGAATCAATTCATCCATTTTATAAGAAACACAACCCTACACTTTGCAGGCTTGCAGCAATCCTCTAGCTTGTGGTAAAAGTATTGTTACCTCCTACATCTAATTTTTTACCATCATTACACATGGCACCATACATTGTGTCCCTGGCACATGAGTCACTGACATGGTATTTTATTACCATCCACCCCATAATGATGGTACTCTACACTTTGTCAAGGCAGCACGGGCGTGATCAGTGGCTTACCGGCAAAGAAAGCTTCGAGGTTGCAAATTAGGTGCTCACACAGGTCTGACCTCGACTCCGTCGTGAAAACGGCTGAATGAGGCGTCAGCACCACATTGTCCATGGACAGGAGCTCCGGAGGCACCTTGGGTTCATTCTCAAAGACATCAAGGCCAGCTCCTGCAATTCTTCCGTCTTTCAGTGCACTGACTAAGGCGGCCTCGTCGATGTTCGCTCCTCGGCCAATGTTTATGACGATCCCATCCTTTCCTAGGGCCTCCAGAACATCCTTGTTCACAATGTGGCGCGTCTCCTTGTTCAGCGCGCATGCGACAACAAGCACTTCTGATTCTGAAGCGAGATGGTGAACGTTGGGGAAGTATCTGTAAGAGACTGAGTCCTTGGGTCTTCTGGAGTTGTAGTAGATGACACAGCCAAATGCTTCAAGCCTCTTTGCAATCAGGGAACCAATGTTCCCCAATCCTATGATGCCAACACGCTTGCCACCTAGCTGAAAGCATCAAATCAAACATGACTGATTCAGATACAAATCGACAGAACTAAAATGAATTATGAACAGATTGGAAGGACAAATCGGATTCAATTTGGTGTAGCTGAAATTGAAAGCTTCAAGGCTTTCGTAGGAAATCACGAAGCCAACAGCTGGTGGACCTTGGAGCCGAGAGGGTAGTCGCCCTCCTGGAGCGGCCAGAGCCCGCGGCGAACGAACCGCTCCGCCGCCGAGACGCGCCGCAGCACGTCGATGAGCATGCCGACGGCGTGGTCGGCGACGTCGGCGGAGTAGACCGTCCCCGAGTTGGCGACGCCGACGCCGCGGCGCGCGCACTCGGCGAGGTCGATGTGGTCAACGCCCGCGGCCGTGCTGACGACGCAGCGGACGGAGGGGACGGCGTCGAGGAACGCGGCGTCCGCGCGGACGGCGCCGCCGCCCATGACGACCGCGGCGCGAGGCGGGTCTGGCTCGGCCGCCGCGGCGGCGAGGAAAGCCGCTACCTGCTCGCCAGAGGCCAGCGAGGCCAGCTCCAGCACGCGGAAGCGCTGGTGCATCGCGTTGCCCAAGGGCGCGCCCGGGCGGCGGATGAAGAGCACGGCCGGCACCGAGAGGACCTGTCGCGCGCCGCCGGCTCCTGCCATAGCTGAGCTGAGTAGCTTAGAGAATTTTCACCTTTTTTTTTTTTGAAGAAAGAGAATTTTCATGTTGCTCATTTAACAAAACAAGTTTAGTTTCCCAAAAAAAAAAGTCGAACGTACTTACTTTTTCCCAAAAAAGTTTATATTCCAAAGTGCTGCGTCTTATTTAACAAAAGAATAATAATGGTATGGAAGCATCAACCATAATTTAGCCATTCCATCTCACTAATCAAATCCAAATTTGAGATATCCCTGACAACCGGCGCATTTGATGTAGAATCTGGCAGATTAGATTTCAGAATCCACCCTAAATGGATGCTAATCATCTAGCACGACCTAAATAGGAGTAGCAGAAAAGAGCATTATGGTGTTATTGCAACCTAAATAAGCTAGCCACATGCCGAACGATTTGGTGCTCGATACATCAGAATCCACCCTTCCACTTTGCTTCGAGAAGAATGGCGTGACGGTGATCTTGACCGTCTCACTTGGAGATCTTAGCAGTGAGCTCCCGTACCAGTTTCGCGGCGACCATGGCTGTCATCCCATCCACTGTGTCTCGCTGTGGGTTGAACTCCACAACATCAGCGGCAACGACGTCACCCTGCAAATTCTGGAGGATGTTGAGCACATCCCGGAACGAGAGACCTCCTGGTTCAATGTGAGAGACCCCGGGAGCAAACGCTGGGTCAAGGCAGTCCACGTCAACTGAGACATACACTCCCTTAACACCTTCCCCAAGTTTCTGCACGGAAAAAAATAGGTTGAGCATGGGTTTTAATCATGGAAAATCATATGGCGCCTAGGGGAGCTGGCGCCCTCGTTAGCTAAAGGATTAAAATACCATGTTACAATGTTTCAAAAATCATGTATGTAGTACACCTAAAGTTAAGTGTCACTTTAAGCAAACAGAAGTGTCACTGGCAGCACATGACGAACAGTAACAGGTTTATTGCTTGCCTATTTTATTTCTTGGCACCCAGGATGAATTTCAAACTGAATTATTGCGGCTATACTTAACTTACTACATAATGGTTTTTTAAACATCGTATTTTAGCCAATGAGGACGCCATCTCCCCTGGGCACCAAATCTGCACTCTTTAATCATTAACAATCCGCACATTTCAGAAACTCAATAACCACCTATGTTATTACAGTTCCTTTTAATTTAAATTAAGATTGGCGATGGCTTGTTAACTGAGAATATCAACTTACGGTGACAATTTAAACTGAAATTTACATGACACATTTGTTATAGGCTGTATCATCTTTGTTTTCATCATTTTGAGTTGATATCAAAGTAATAAAAGTACATTAAAATGATTAAACTAAAGCATGTTACCAGATTCTCAAGCTTCTCTCGGTCCTTTGAGAAGGTTCGCATCTCATATTGTTCCACACCAAATCTCTTCCCTTGCTCACGCCCTTCTTTGGTAATTGATCTCAATCCAACCTGAAGTATGTTGGAATCAGGATAAGGGTGGCAGAAACTGGTATTTACACTAGTGACAGGACAGCCACAAAAGCAAAGTCCAGGCCTCAAGGGCATTGACCTGGAGCCGACTTAATCAAGAAAACTAATTGCAGTTATAGCATGATAAGAACTGCGATATCCAGTAAGGCATTATTTAAACCATGCACACTTGTCCTAGTACAAAATTGATGGATATTGGAAGCTAAGCCACATGACAGTTTTTTATTTATTTATTTATTTATGTATTAACCTAGCAACATCACACCCATTTCATTAATTAATACTCCCTCCGTCATTTTGACTTTTCTAGATTCATAACTTTTGTTACACATCTATGTATATTTCATACGTAGATATATAGTAATGAATCTAGAAATGCCAAAACGTCTTATAATTTGAGACGGAGGAAGTAGTATCGATATTTTACTTGATACCCTGAGATAAAACAACAATTACCTGTAGCAGTCTCCTAGCATAACCACCTTCCATTATTCTGGCAAATGAAGAGGCATGTGAATAAGTGTTCCCTTCAAAACAATCATAGATATCTGGATGTGCATCAAGATGAAGAATGTCAACAGGCCCTCCAAGCTTTTCGGACACAGCTCTAACCACTGGATAAGATATCGAGTGATCGCCTCCTAACACCAAAGGTCGAAGAGGCTCCTACACAACAGTAAGCCACTCTGAATAAATACGTGAAACAGAACAGAAACCAGAGCTATTATAATACATGTATCAAAACCATTTTCAAGTTTCTCAAGTGAAACCGAAACAGAGTACCATTAGTGATACCTAAATAAGTAAATATCTTCCATAATTAACAAAAATATTATGAGGCACTCATCATGGTATAATTTACCTCCTCCATCACTGTTTTGACAGACTCACTAATCACATTCATCAATCTGTCATCTTCAACTCCACAATCACGGATCTCTTGAATGGGGACATCTCCAACATCAGTTAGCACCCGAGGATCATTCAATTCTTTGCCTGTTTAACAGGAACATCATATACGTTGTAATGTTTCTTACATTTAGTGTGTGTTCAATAGTACTGAATGTACCTTCCTCCGTGCTAGAATTTGTGCTTCCACACCAAATGGCCTCCCTTATGCGTGGAGGAGCAAATGCAGGGCCTTGTAAAAAGGATGAGTTGTGACCAAGAGGGACTCCTAAGAGCGACGCTGAAGCTTTCACACTACCCAGAGCACGCAGCAACTCTGCCTGCACAAGAACAATGAACGAGTATACATTACAACAAAAGCACAAGCAGCTATTTCTGAAGAAAATCTAAATTTTGTCCATAGAGGTTGCATAGAACTTTTCCTTGTTCCATGCACACAATAATGTGTACAGTATTTTTATCACAAACTGGAACAGAGAGAAGCCCCTAGAAAATAAGAACAAGACATTTTCAAAATAGGAACCTTTTTATGCACCCTTGGTTCAGATATACCAATGTTACATGTGAGGCTTGCCATTCCAAATGGAACACTTTAAAACTATCGAGTCTTAGATTCCATCTTCTGAAGCAAATAATTACTCGAGGCTGCGCATTTCAGCTTCGACCATAGCATAATAATGTTATTATTTAAGAACCATACTATAATCTTGAAAGACTTGATTATCAGATAAACTGAAAAAAAAAAGTGTCAGAAAAGTCCACAGGTTGTTTTTCCTAATGCTGAAAATTTTTTTTACTGTTTTTAGAGGTAATATTAGATGTAACAATTAACAAGAACTGGAACTTCATCACAACATCGAACAGAAACAGAGTGAAGTATCAAAAGAGAAGACAACTATTTTTTTTTTCGGAGTAAGAATTTTTCTGCTGTCTTTTGTCAGCTGCGGAAATTTTATATATGAGGCCTGCTTTCTAGATGAAAGACATTTTAAACTATATGAATTCTCGATTCTTTCTGATGCAAGTATATAATAGGGTGTGCAAGGCAGCTTTGACCATATCTTACCCATGTTGTCAGTAAAAGGAATCATATTATAGGTTTTAAAAGACTCAAACTGTTCCTGAAAGCAAAGCTACTGAATATATTCTGTTCCCAATGATTGGAAAAAAGAAAACATTTGAAAACACAGCATTCAAGTCCATGTATTCGCGAATACTCTATGAATTACTTTTTCAAAGTTCACTAGTACAAGCAGATGCTGTCTACGCTTAACAAATTACTTTTTCCAAGTTCACTAGTATAAGCAGATGCGTCTACGCTTAACAATTTGCTAATGACAGTCAGACCAAACTGTACTGTAGCGATCACATGGGACGGCGCATTCTAATGCAAACTCAGTAAGTAAACAATTGGGAAGTTTCAACTCAACTTATAAAGCCTCTTGCACTCTGTTCCTTGCATATAAAGGGGAGTAACATAGAGAATTAGAGTAGAGGCGATTCAGTTTGGTTGCCTTCTGGTTAGTACCTGTTCTGAACAGAAAACAAATATGTGAAACGCATAGGAAGGAGGAAGTAGCCCCAGCAGAAACTGTTGCCGACTACGTTCTGAAGCACAGGGATTTGTTTACTCTGACCGTATTACTGGTTACTAGTATAATGCAAGCCTGCAGCATCACCCCACATGTGAAAGAAAAAAAATGGAAAGGGGAAAAGGAGGCTCGTCTGGATTCCGATCGACAATATCTGATTGATTATTCGTAGCTGAATGGACCGAAATGCGGGGCCGGCCGAACAGAATCCTGATCGACTCGAATCGCATGTTCGGGTGGGATGGAATATTCAGAAGAACAAGAGCGGGCACAGTTCAGTGCATATATTACATTTTACAGGGATAAGGGGAAAGGCCAAGAAAAGAAAGAAGGGATCTTGAGGGATGGACTGACCTTGAGCTTTGCGCGCTCGCGGATGAGGGTGAGGGAGGCGTCGATGACGCGGCTCTGTCCCCGTTCCACCGCCTCCGTCGACACCTTCGCCGCGCTGAGGCGCTGGATGTGGTGGATCCACTTGGTACCCGCCGCCGCGCCGCCCATCTCTTGGACGGGCCTCTCCCAAGGCGGAGCGGAACCCGACCAATCCCTGGCTCACCCTCCCTCTCGACTCTGGATCGATCGGGAATGGCGGCACACAGCGGCACGGCAGCCAGCGAGCAGAGAGAGAGAGAGAGAGGATGTCCGGACGCAAGAAGCAGCCAGATGGAGGAGAGGAGAGGAGAGGAGACGTGCCGCGGCAGCGTTGCCTGCTCTTCCTTCTCACGTAACGTAATACACGTGACAGAGACTATAGAGAGCTCATGAATTTGGCGATTATTTCTTCTTCTTCGAAAATCTGCACTATCCACCTTTGCAACGGGTACCTAGGGCCTATTTTGATCCACTCATTTTGCAAAATAAGTTAGGACCTGTTTGTATTCTCTCCTCTAAACTTTAGACCTCTAAAAACTTTAGAGCACTTTACCTCACTTTTGAGGTCTAATGCTGTAATGTGAGTTGGGCTGAAGTCTAGAGCGAACTTTAAACCACCTGTTTGAAGGTTTAGCTCTAAGTTTAGACCTCTAAAATTTAGATAGTGAGATCAAACAGGGCCTTACTCTAGCAACGTGCTAACTTTTATAATAAGTGTCTAATCATACCCTAATTAGAGTTAAAAGATTCGTCTCACAACATTTTGCGAAGCTCTTAAATTAGTTTTAGTTTTTATCCATATTTAATGCTCCATACATGTTTTAAAAATTAATGTGACGGAACTTTTTTTATTTTGTGATGAATTTAAACAGAGCCTTACTCTGTAGAGCCGTTTCGTTCATAGAAAACAATTTTTACGGGAAATCAGGAGAGAGAACAGGGAGGGAGAGCCGAGAGGCCAAGAAAAGATGTCAAGATTTTCCTATATATGGAATTAATTTCATTAAGGCTAAGAGTACGATTAAACAAACTCTGATTTCTTCCCACAACGGACGTGCCAGCACATAGAGTCTAGTCGTTATGCAGAACTGACTAGAGAGGTCCAGGGAGGCACCGAACGCGTCCCATCGAAGTGCACCAGATAAATCGCACGTCCTGTCTGACCCTTACGCTGAGCTGACGAACGACCACCGGATGCGGCAGTGACACTGTTTACCTGTCCGGTGTCAGTGTCTGGCGAGGCTCAGAAGAATTTTCACGACCGGGTGCGTCTAGTCGACCACCACTGGATGATCCCAACGTCTGGTGCTCACTGTGAAACACTAACCGAACCGGTCCTCAGTCTGGTGCAGCATCCGGTGCTGGTGCAGCACCTTCTCAACCCCTTCTCACCGTCCTTGTTCACAGTGTTCCACTTACTTATGTACGTGTGTTAGTATTTTCAAAGCATTTTTCAAAAGTTTTGTTTACACTTACTAGTATTTACATGCACATGCAAAGAATTAGAGCATCTGGTAGCACTTTGATAACTGCATTTCACGTGTGAGTTTCTTCTCTCTTAATAGTACGAGTATCTATCTAAGTTTGAACTCTCTATAGAGATGGACCAAGGTGATAGTGAAGAGCAAGCAACGTCGAGGTCGATAAACCAATAAGGTGAAGTCGCATGATGGTATGTCATTTCTTGATGGAGGTTGTGTCACATCAACATTGGAGGAGATGAAATAGAATGCGCATGTCAAATGTATATTTATTGGGTATTTCATTTTACCGGTCTAAGTCAAGTAGAGAAATGATTAATTGAATTTAGGATAGCAAGTCGTACTATGAAGATGGAAATTCTTCAATAGCATCGGTTATATAGTGTCACTAAGTGTGACTATGTGAGTATTATTTTGCATATTCTTTGAGCTTAGCAACATCGGTTATATGAGCTTATTCTTTGAGTATTATATAGATTAGGTTTGCTTTGTTGTTGGTGCTTGCCGGCGCCAGAAAGGTCTTTCTACTGCCGGTGTTCGCTGGTGGTAGTCCGTCTTCCTGTGTTGTTGCTGATCTACCATACGACGGCGGAGAAGTGCCTATCTCGACGGTTTCCCTGACATCGTGAGCGGCGGCAACATCAGGTTCTGTGTTTTCCTCCTATACTAGAGTCGTGCCTGTGCGTTGTTACGGGACAGCTAAATATTTGAACTAAAAACATATAGATCACGTAATAAGATAACAATATTATAAAATTAAATACTAATATTAAAATAACATTCAATCAAAAGGTAATTTTTGTTAAATTTCGCATGAGACGTTTGGTCTCGGTAAAAAAAAAAGCAATTCTCACTTCTCCTCGAGGAGTCAGAAGATGTGTCAACCAAATATGCAATCTTTTTTTTTTCTTGAAAGCTTCATTGTACAATTCAAGAATCCACTAAAAATGTGATGGTTTTGTACCCATAACTCAGTGGATCGAAATAAAGAATATGAACGATTTATATTGGGAAGCTAGTACTTTGCCTGCAAACTATATCAAAAGTTAGAAAGTTAATAATTTCATAGGAATTAGTCCAAATTTCAACAAAAAGAAATCCAAGTAGTTGGGTTCACTTTATCGATACGAAATTATTCCATCAATGCTAAATGGACTTGCAGCACCAGCTCAACTATGCACGAGATATTTTAAATGTGGAGGAACTGATAAATTGGCACTGATTGCTGAATGGCTAACTCAAGTTTTTTTCCCCTGTGCAAAATCCAGGCTCCCAGTTGAGATTCCTGATTTAGAGTGAGGAGTATATCTTGTACAAATGAGGTCACTGATTTAGGTCAAGTGATTCGGTTTGTAAATCCAAATATACAGTACCATCATTTGATACTAGATAGCATGCAAGTTTAGTATGATAAGGAGACTTGCTCCGCCATGTAGGAATAGGCAGACTCTACAATTCACAAAACATGAGATTTTTTTAACAAGATTCAGTATCTTCAATAACTGTCATGTTTAATAAGCAAAAGTTGAAATACAAAGCAGTTGCATGCAAATCTCTGACCAAAAGTTAAATATGAACTATAATAAATAGGTGCATATATACAAGTGAGGGACAACAAAGGAAGAAATTTACTGAAGTTAGAACGTAAAAATATAAATGTTGGTTCAACAAATTCTGAAACTCACTTGCAGAGCTCCAAAGAATCCAACTTCTTGCAAATAGAATATCAATTTTTCCTGCCAGCTCAATGAGGACTTTAGTTTCTTATGACTTCTTGAAATTTGCATGTGCTCTCTCTTAACATGCATTCAGACAGTTCAAAGCATATCAGAATTTCTTGAAGGACAAAGAAAAGAGAGGACTCATAAGTTCTCCTGAAACTTATAGCCATCAAACTCTTTGTTGTAAGTTGTAGTCAAGTTAGAGTGACCAAGCAACTCAAAATTAAGGTCATGATCCAATCCACAACCACAAGGGGCGGTAGCAGCTGCAGGTTCAAGACAGATGGATCGTTACATTCAGAACTTTTGTGATTGTTTGTGCCTGCCAAACCCTTTTGCTATGTGTTTGTCGTTGTTAGGTGGTCCTGCTCAGTCACATGGCTTGTGCACTGCGGGCATCACATCTGCATTGTGATAAATAAACAATGATATGGGGTGCAATGGTGCATCAACATTCAAAACTGATATGGAGACAAAAATCAACAAATCCATGAGTGCAAAAGTGACAAGGCCACGTGCTTCATGTTCTTGGTCTGGTAAAATCCCTTGCAAAGAGAACACGCATCTTGCATCACTGTGACGAAACCCACTAATCAAGCTATCAATAAGATTCCTGGAATTAATCTGCCCATCAGCACAAAAGCATATATGCTATAATAACCCAACATCATTATCATCCTAATACTAACTGAAATTCCATCTCTCGTGAAAACTTAGTAAAGTGGGGACCCTATTCAAAATCGATGACTCCCTAATTTAACTGTTTTTATGCAGCATAATTGAATAATTGCAAAGCATATATCAGCAAGGTGTACCTATCAAAACTTCTAGCAAGTAGAACCATAAATATCATATAGGTAATAATACGTCAAAAGGTGGGAACGCAAATGATCGAACTCTCTTGAAATATATGGAACACATTCACCAATTTGGTCAACTTGCAACACATTCACCAGTTTACCACAATGCATGAACTAATTAATCAACTGCGCAAGGATTGAAACACTAATTTGCGATTACTTTGTGATGGGAAGATTATCCCACGAATCGGAGGAGATCCTTCTGATCCAATCACAAGGGTGAAACACAATGGATCTAGCATAGGACACTAAGCTATAGGAGATCAGATCAGGACCTATGTGCTCGTGGTCTAGGGACCTAGGAAAAATGTTGCCGCTGCATCTCCCAATCACGACCTCTTGTGCAGATCGGGTCTTACAGTGGTGCCACAAAAATCAACTGATATGCTGCTATACCTCAGTGCACGAGAGGACGATGCACTAAAGAACGGAGTCGCCAGCGGCGAGGGAACTGCATAGAACCAGGAGGTTTGTACTTTTTTCTTTCAACTTAACATTTTGGCGAGGGAACCGAATAGAACCATGAGAATGCCAAGGTCTCTCCGATCTCTAGAACTTCACCAAACCAATCAAAAACTGATGAAACAAACCAGTGTACCTTGAAGAAGAGAACAATTCGTCGAGCACCTGTAGTGCAACCGCTCTCCAACCGGTGCTTCGCTCCAGCTGGTGCTCCAACCGGTCCGCTCCAACCGTGAGCCGAGCACCGACTGGGGGACGCGTCGAACTCGTGACGACCGCCGGTCCGCCTCGAACTCGCGCCGATGGGGACCGCAACTCGCGACGACGGGGGGCCACAACGGCCTCGCGACGACGGGACGACGGCGGGCTTGTGACGTCGGGGTGCCGGCTTCCTCGCGGGTGTCGGGGCGCCTGCTTTCTCACGGTTCCCGGCTGTGCGCCGGCTTCCTCGCGGTTCCCGGCGGGCGGCGGCCGCGGCTCGCAGGGCGAGGTGGGCAGGCCGCAACGCACGGGCGAGAGCGGCCTTGCGAGGCGGCGCAGGGCGAGGCGGGCGGGCGGTGGCCGTGGCTCGCTGGGCGAGGAGGGCAGGCGTGCGTTGCGGCTCGCAAGGCGAGGCGGGCGGGCGGCGGAAAGGATGTGGGGGCGACCGGGTGACGGGAGTGGGGGAGAAGGGTGGTTAGGCGGTGGAGTGGAGTCGGAAAGTTTTGGTTCTGCCTGTGAACGATTGCACTTTCATCTTTTTAGGAGTAGAGATATTCTTCCTTCTGGCCTGTGTCGGAGGTGGGAGACTGGCGGCTGTTGTAGTGATTGTGGCGCACGGTGATGGTGTATTATGCGAAGGATTCTATACCAACGATGATGTTTCTTTGTTTTTGTTTCATGTTCAAATCCTTTGTGGGCTTCCTTGTGCCAGTTGTGTCCACGATTTAAGCGGCACTGCCAGCCTTGTTACTAAAGACATGGCCGTTGGAGGTAGGAGGGTTGTTTTGTACCAACTTGTTGGGAAATCGGGTTGGTTTTCATCTCCCACCGCTTCTGGTGGTTTATTTCCCCTTCTGGGTGACTTGTTGTCTAGCGCGCCGGGTTGTTGGTGTTTGAGGCGCTAGATCCCTTGCTCTCCGGCGATGTTGCTTGGCCTGTTCGTTCAGCGATTATATGTTGGTATCTCCAATGTGCTGCTCATGGTGCCTGATGTCCGTCGTTGGGAAGGTGGTCGGCTTCACGGGAGGCAGCTTCGACCGTTGGCGACGAGGACGACCGGGAGAAACTTGCTAGGACTTGGATGTAATTTGTTTTACTTTCAGGGCTGTCTTTGTAAGTTATGGGATGTAAACTATAACAATCTTATGTGAAATATAATCCCGGTTTCTCAAAAAAAAAAATACTCCATTCGTTAAAAAAATGCAACTTTAGCACAGTACTATATTTTAGTATGTCAATTTTGACCAATTATAGATCAAAAAATTATAAATATTTATAATGTCAAATAAACACCATTAGATTCATTATGAAATTTATTTTCATAATATATTAATTTGGAGCCATAAATACAAATACTATTTATTAAAAACTTGGTCAAACGTGAACTACTTTTTTTTTGGCACGCAACCCATAGTTGCATATTTTGTGGGACGTAGGTAGTATTCTTTTACTCAATACCTGTGCAAAAATACTTGTATTACTTTTTACACTATAGTGAAATTGTTTTGTACAGTCAATTATAAAGTTTTTTGTCCACAGATCATAAAATATTGATAATAATAAATTATACCTCCAATTTTGATAGTGCCTGAACTCCTCTCTCGTAGGATCCTTTTTCTCCTTGTTTCTCACCAGCAATTTGTGAAATATTATTTGCTTCAGCTAATTCAAAATTCATTCCACCCGAACTGACTTCTCTTGATTCATCTTGAACTATTTTTTTTCTTTCCCAACATTGACTTTAATCATTCTAGTATGTGTAAATTATAAGAATGCAATGAAAATTGTTCAATATATTCCTATATACAAATCATTAGTATACATTTAATTTTTATATAACTTGAATCTCTTTTTCTGATTCGATCTCAGCTACTCACTAGTACAGAAACGGCTTTTGATCCGCATCAAGTTTTGGCTTTAGTCTCTTTTTTTTTGTTTTTTGTTCGGGACTAAAGGTCTTTAGTCCCGGTTGGTTAGGTCCTTTTAGTCCCGGTTGGTAATACGAACTAGACTAAATTATTTTTTAATCCGTAGAGACCTCTAGTCCTGGTTGGGATAACCGGGACTAAAGGCAGTTTTCCACTAGGACTAAAGCCCCTTTCTCTACTGGTGACTGTTTCAGATACTTCAATATTCCTTGTAGTTGACTTGAGTACTTCTCTTGTTTCATGTTGAAGAACTGTATATTTTCCCATATTGAGTTTAATCATTTGGCTCTGTACATTATAACAAAGCAATCAACACAAACTGTATTATCTTGCTTTCTAGAGAACGATGAAGTTGAATTGTTGTCTTTGGTCTAATAGATGTATCTGTTGTCAACTTACTACCATCATATACAGAATTCTTAATAGATTCAGAACTCAAGAACAGAATGCCATAGAAATTTCAGAACATGAGAGAGATTGAACTCGATAAGTAAGTCATTGCTAACACTAACTGTCGATGTTTTATCACTGATAACCTGCCATGGGAGTACTTGGGACAGTTGTTCAGGCTTCGAAGAACTCTAGAATTCGGCGGTTAACACAAAGACAGTAGCTTATACTTGTTCGAGCCCACGTGATCGAGTAAAAGCATTACGTCTAGTCAGCGTTAGCCTTTGAGTTGGATTGATTGTATTGTTCGTTGTTGTCATGTCCTCCTTTATTAGTCCAAGGGGCTTGGTCTGTTTATAAGGTATAAATAGTAGTAGAATTACATGATAGCAATGTTATTAGGATTACATATGGAGAATCCTAGTCTGACTAGATCTTTTCTCTTACGGGAACCCTACTGTCCCGCATCGACACTAACCTGTACAGAATTCTTCATATTGATACCAATTTGTATTCCATCTTCTTGTGACGGATCAGTTGGATCAACGTCTATAGGATTCGCTTCTTCTATGGTTGCCATTACCCTATCAATCTGTCGCTGTATTGATTGGGCTATGATTGGCAATACGCTCATGAAAGGCCAACAGTTACTATAGAAGGATTTTAGGCAAAGCTGATTGCGACTAAGAGGGGAAGCCCACCGACTTCTCGAGCACCGTTTACTGTTGTAGACCTTGTGTTCGTAGTTGCGAAGCAAGGGAGAGTGCACTACTTAATACGTTGATCTTTGTTAATGATGTTTGTCGATACCACATCGGTGACCTAAATGATCTTTGTAAAACTTTATAGGTAACAATGGTGACATAGTATGTTTGCAGTCATGTTGGGAAGTATTATATATATAGTTTCATAATTTAATTGTGTTATTTACGTATGCTCAAATGAATACTTACTATACACATACATGTGCATATATTAACAACTTAAAACGTATTCAAAAACATATTTTAGAACAAAAATGGATCATGAATTGAAAAAAACAAAAAAAGAGAACATTTTAGTTCAGTCAGTAATACCAACCGAGACTAAATATGCTAGTTTGGTGGCCTATTTAGTTCCAGTTGGTATTACGAACTGGGAGTAAAGGTCCACTTTCAGTCTCGATTCCTGACCCGAGACTAAAAGATGGATCTTTAATCCCAGAATCGTAGTGAAGGGGTTTCCAACCGAGACTATAGCCTATTTCTGCAGTAGGGGTAGCCGAGTTGAAGAATCGGCGCGCAATCTAGATGTTCCTGCCTTGGAGCCCCCGACATCAGTTTAGTCGTCATGCCCGAGTAGAAGGTCGAGTAACTGGTTGTCAAGTACTCGGAACGCATCCCCGAGAACCCGGCTGCTGCGTCGGGTGCGAGTAGTCACACGATGGAATACCTTCTCAGCGTCAGAAAGCTTCATCGTCCATTGGAATAATAATTCCTCCACAAGTATTCCCTCTGTCCCGTTTGCAGTGTCGTTTAAAATCCGCGCCACTCTCACCATCATGTTTCCCGAGCGACAAACGCCATGGGACGGAGGGAGTAGTGTGACTATAGTATGATGTAAAATCCAGCGTCGTGCATGCCTTGTAGTTGTACATGTGTACGTGCACATACAGACGCAATTAGCTTGGCTCTTGTCCGTGTTCCTTATTTGATTTCTTATCACAGATCGGTACTCATAACAACTCCGGAGTTGACGTCTTGTCGGAGACGGAAGCAGTGATGCGGTCCAACTCTGAGTCCGACTTGAGCCAGCGCGCGGCGTCGGACTCAGTGGGGGCAAATTCGATCGGCGTCATGTGACTGTGTATTGTCACTTCCGGGCTCCGACGGTGGGTTGGTGCCTGGTTGGTGATCCGAGTGCTAACTCGAACGGATTGTGCACGTCAGCACGTGTAAGCCCCAATAGCTACCAGCTTGCTTTCGTCACGACTCGTAATGCTGTAGGTGCGTACGTATTCGTCCATGCAAATTCCAATATCTTTGGTTATTCGATTCGTTTCCATGGTAGTATATCAGATTCCATAAGCCTTGCTTGTCAGGATGAGGTTGACCACACTACTAAATAAAAACTTTTGCGACGCGTTTAGAAAACAACTTTGGAGGCAGACGACATCTTTAACCATCTCCGTTAATGCCTCCAATTAATCGAGGCGGTTGTTTTTTTATTAACCAAGACGGTTAAAAAAACCGCATCGCAAAATTCATTAACGGAGGCGGTTATTTTTAAAGAGCCCGCCTTTGTAAATAGCTCTATTAACCGAGGTGGACCATTATAAAGACTCACCTTGGTTAATATTCTTGAGACTCAGCAAAAAGCTCATACATAGCCCATTAAGGTTTTATATAAATAGGGATTAGGGTTTCACTCCTTGACTCCCTCCCTCAGCCACTTGCCTCTCCCTTCTTCCTCACGCTGTGCATCGCTGCCCTATCCCTCCTGTCGCACTCTCCCACTCTCACCCTCTTCCCCACTCTCACTCCTCCCATGGCACCCCTCTCCCTCCCCCAGGAGCCTGCACTCATCCCATGGTGACTCTAGCAGGCGGGAGGCCGCGCCCCCGGCGAGCAATAGCCGCGCCCCCAACGACAAGGAGGCCGCGACCCCCTGGCAGCGGCGGCCCCCTCTTCCGGCGCTGGTCGACAGCGGCCTCTCCCTCACCTCCACCATGACCGGTCGATGTCCCCTTCCTCACCCTAGATCTGGTCCACAACGGCCTCTCCCTCACCTCTACCACCGCCCCCGGCTAGACCCATTGAAGGGCGACCAGATCCGTTGTGGGACCACTGAAATGTCCTCGTTTGGTTTTGATAATTGAGTGACAATTTAGGTGGATTAATATGTGTTTAAGTGTTGATTAAACAGGTGATTAGACCACAGGTATATGTGTGAGCAACTATGCCATGGAGGTGGAAATGGCTTTGGGAGTTGCTTAGCTCACACATATGGTAAGAAGGAGCTAAATGCACATGAGACATGACATGGAGTCATGCGGCTAGGTGGAGAAGATCAAGACGGAGGCTTGGCTTGATGGACTCATTACGAGGGCAAAGGGCAAGTTGGAGGCTTTGAAGTCGTTGGTACCGAGTGTCGGGAGACTTAAGTAAGACTTGGCGCCGGAGGACGAACCAAGGGTGAAGAGCAAGTGAAGTCGAGGATCGATGGACCAAAAGCCACATGAGATATGAAGTGGATCATATCATTCATGAGGTGTTGGTGCATGTGTTGCACCGGCATCGACCGAGCCAGAGATGGAGAAGGTGATAAAGACGGTGATCGAAATGGAAAGCACAAGGCAAAGGTATAACCATAGGGCATTTCCATTTGACTGGTTTAAGGTTGAGTAGAGAAGTGCTTAACTGGATTTAGGATAGATGGCCGTACTATCAAGTGGGGCAAACTTGTTTACATATCGGTCATCTAATGCCACTCGGAGTGATCTAACTTTGCATACATGCTAGGTTCGAGTGGCGTGGCAAGAAAGAGCAAAAAACCCTTTGAAAAATGTTTGTGAAAATGCTAACTCACACGCACAAGGTTGTGGAACACTTTGGAGTTGGCACATTTACAAAAGGGTGGAAGTTTCGAGCTCGCAGCTAGCTTGGTTGGATCTTGGATGGATAAACTGCTTTCATCCTTTGAGTTTTGGATCAAACAATCATATGGGTTGTGTAGCCCTCGGAATAAGATTTCTAAAATATCCAAGATCATCGAAATCGGAGTTTGGAGCTAAGAGATATCACCGTTTCAGTGAGCGGAGGTACGCACAAGATGCTGGCACTGAACGCGGTTTTGAGAGCACCGGACGTGGGGCTGCTACTGTAGCAGCGTCCGGTGTATTTTGTGCTATTCGGACTGAGAAAGAGCATTGGACGCTCCCGGCGTCCGGTGGGTAGGCACCGGACGCGTCCGGTGTGAACCTGGAACTCTCGGGTGCTACGTAATGGCTAGTTTGTTTGGCGTTTTGAGCACCGGACGGTGCACCGGACGCGGCCGGCGCAACATAACTGCGCGTCCGGTGCGTGCGTAGTGAGCCCAATGAAGGGGGTAATGGCTCTATTTTTTTGGGGGCTATAAATTGGAGTGAGAGCCAGTCATGGGAAAGGGTCTTGCACCTTGGAAATGTGTTTCCCTTACTTGTGCATGGCTTAGTGCTCTCCAACTCACTTGTGCTCATCTAATTCACATCCTAGAAGTGAGAGATCGATCGCTAGTGCATTGTATTGTGAGTTTGCATCGAGTGGCACTAGGTGATTGAGTTGTAAGCTAGTGTGCTTGTTACTCTTGGAGGTTGCCACTTCCTAGACGGCTTGGTGGCTTGTGGCTCCGTCGAAGCAAGCAAGGAGGTTGTGCTTCGCTCCGGAGAAGTGCTTGTGAGGGGTGTTGTGCTCGCCCCGCGGGAGATCACGAAGAGCAACTCTAGTTGAGCGTGTCACTCAACATCTCACTCGTCGGGTAGGTTCTTGCGGCGCTCTTTTGTAGAGCTTGATCTTGGTGATCGATTAGCCACCGAACCACAGAGTGTAGGTGGACACAACGGAGGACGTAGCTTGTGGCAACAAGTGAACCTCCAGGAAATAAATCACCGTGTCATCCTCTACATCATCTTCGCGGTGGTTTGCATTTCCCTACACAAGTTGTTATTGTTGTTCTTTACTTTACTTGTGTAGTTGTAGTTGCTCTTGTGAGATCGGTTAGCTTGTATAGCTTGCCACTCACGTTCTTTGCTTGTGTAGCTTAGAACTAGTGTCTTGTTTAGTTTGTGTAACTAAACAAGTTGCGCTCCTTGATTAGGATTATGTATCCTTGTCTTTGAGCATTTAGTGGGCTTAGGTGCTTAGTGTGCTTTTGCTTGCTAGTTGGTAGGAGCTTCCCTGGTGCTTGAAGTACTAGCACTTATGTTTGTGTGATCTTGTGCTAGAATGGTTTAGGGTAGCTCAAGCTAGGCTAGCACCTTTGTTTCTTTCTAGGATCTTTTATAAGGTGCTTATTAGACTTAGTTAGAGTGGTGAATTGTTGCTAGAACCGATTAGGCTTTATTCCGCTGCGATTAGATTATAAAAAGGACTATTCACCCCCCTCTAGTCTGCCATTTTGACCTTTCAAGTGGTATCGAAGCTTGGTCTCTCCGTTGTGGTCTTCACCGACCCGAGAGGATGGCTTCTAGAGGGTTTGAATGTTGTGAGACACACATTTTTGATGGCACACACTTTGTACGGTGGAAACACCACATGCTTGATCATATGCGTGCAAAGGGACCTAAGTTTTGGTGGGTGATTACTAGTGGCCTCACACATGTCTTGGACCATAAGAATCTAACAAAAGCTCAAAAGGTTCTCTTGGAATTGGATTGCCATGCATGCTATTTTGTAATAAATTCTTTGAGCTTTGAGATGTTTAAGAATGTGAATACCAAAGGAACGGCCCATGAGACATGGGAATCTATCAAGCACACCTTCGGTGACCCCTCCACTTGAGATGGTGGCAAATTCGAGAAGGAGGCTCATGAGGAAGTTGAGCACATTCACAACTCGGTGGTTGTGGAAAGTTGCTCCTCCTCATGGTCAAGTGATGATGATGAAGGCTCCACCACAAGCTCACTTGACAAGATTGATGATGATGATGATAGCTCATGCTCCGGAGATGAACATGATGCTACTACAAGCCCGTCCACTACACCACATTACTTCATGTCACTAGATGACACAAAGGTACAAAATGATAATAATGTGGTTGATCATGTTGATTCATATGATGAGTTTGGTAGTAGACTTGCTAGCATGACCTTGTCTTTAGAAAAACAGAAAGCTAAAACATTAAAATTGGAAAATGAAAACTCTTTTCTAAAGAAATCATGTGAAGAAAATAAGCACTTACTTGATGTCCTTAAATCTTCACATGATGAACTAAAATTGGATCATGAGAAACTTTGTGATTCTTATGGTGAATTAATCGAACTACATGCTTCTCTCATTAATGATTTACAAAAGAAAATTAAAAGCAATGAGAGCTCATCACATGAGTTGATTGGTCAATTACAACATGTGACTAACTCTTGTGATGTAGGGAAGAAGCATGTATCCACCTCTTGTGATGATCTTTTATCTATGCCTTGTTCTTCACAATTAGATGTTTGTTCTTCTATATCTTGTGAGACCAACCTTTTGAAGGAGAACAATGAGCTCAAAAGTCAAGTGAAGAATTTAAGCAACACAATAGAGAGGTGGAATAACTCAAGTGTCACTCTCAACAACATGTTGAAGGATGCAAGAATGGTGGGCGACATGAGTGGTCTTGGCTTCAAGACAAGCAAAGTCAACACACAAAGAAGCCAAGATGACACAAGTGGCATACACTTCAACAAGAGCAAGATCAAGGGCAAGAGATGGGGAAAGAAAAGGCATGAAAGAGAGATGAAGAAGCAAGAGAAAGAAAGGCTTGCTCATTTCGTGTGCTTCACATGTCATGAGTTGGGCCATCTAGCTTCATCATGCCCAAACTGAGAGAAGCTCAAGTTGAAGAAGGAAGAAGAAAGACTCAAGCACATTAGATGCTCCAAGTGTCACATTAGAGGTCATCGACCTTCAATGTGTACCAACAAGAGGTTTGTGATGCCTTTAGACGAGTCTCAAGCAAAGCCACAAGAAAAGACACCCCAAGTTCAAATCAAGAAAACAATAAGGGATAGTGGAAGAGGAAGGCATCCAAATTACATCCAAGATGCCAATAAGATGATGAGCAAGAATCAAGTGAAGAATAATTTAGCTCACATCAAGTGTGTTAAGTGTGAAGACATGGGACATTTTGCCTCGAAGTGTCCTAACAAGCTTGAGAAGAAGGCTCAAACAACCCACAAGAGGCAAGGCAAGGAGGAGCACCACATGAGCAAGAAAGAGAAGGCTCAAGCAAAGCAAAGGTGCTACTCATGGCGGGAAAGGGGACACATGGCCAACTCATGTCCCCTAGGTAACATTTCTAAGCCCATTTCAATTGATGCAAATATTATGCTTAGGAATTAGGATAATAATGGTACCTCATTGGTTTCTATTGCTAGACATCCCGCTATCCATACTAAGGCTACGCCTAAGTATGTTGCACCTAACTTGAGAGGACACAAACTTGTTTGGGTATCATCAAAAAGTGGATGGATGTGTGTAGATACTGTGGCATTGGAGGCTTGATTCAATTGGCATTCATGTTGATCATTTTATGTTGAGTCAAGTCATGAAGCCTAGTGCAACATCTAAACCAATGCCAAGTCAAAAGAAGTGAAGTCCAACTGCTATAACATACAAATGCAAAAGTTTAAGTTGTGGGTGATCTTTCGGTTAATTATTTGATGACTTGCAAACAAGTAAGTTGAAGCTTGCAAATGGGTGATCATGAACCTTTAAGGTATATCTTTTGTTGTTCAACTACATTTCGATGCATATGAGTTGATTGAATTGGATAAATATGCAATTGTTGCTTGCAATGAGATGTTTGAATGGATTAATTGCTTAGTGATCAAATTTGGGTAGATTTGGTTAGATGTAATCATGAGATGACTTTTAGTAAGTGGATTGAATGGACATATGTCTTGTGGGAGTATTCAAGCTAGTTTATCTCAAGTTTGATTCAATTTGAAGAAGTTTAGCTCAATTACTCAAATCTATCCAAAACCTGAAATCTGAGCTAGCTGGGAAGAAAGCCTTGTTTGAGTAATCAAATATATTTGGATTGGCTTGAAATTTGGTATGCATACTACATACTTATGTTATAAGTTGCTGTGAAATTAAGTTTCATGAGAATTGGATAAGAATTGCTTTGGTTTTAGAGTAGTTCTTGTCAACTGCAGTGCAACAGATTTCAACATGTAGCAGTGTGGAGAAAAATTCATGGCTGACAGTTCATTCTTAGTCAAATGATGCTCAAATTTTTATGGCTGCTAGTAGGATCGTAGAATGTCATCTCCATAAAATTTCATGGCAATTGGACAAGTATGTTGCCAGTTATAGCATATCCTTTGAAGGGTACAGAATCTGTCCACAAGCGAGATTTATTGAAAATATTTGGTATCTCTTACATTAAAAGGCACTCAAGTTGGAATTATTATTACAAGTGGTTGAGAGTCTCATTTGTTTGGTTTTCGATCAAGAAAGATGTATTCAAGTGAAGATCAAGATCAAGCAAAGAGAAAATGAAACTTAAGTCCTATTGATATTTTGAGATCAATTGGATAGAAAGAAAAGGACTTAAAGAAGGAATTCAAGTTGGTTATCATAATTAGTCCTTGGATCAATCAAACAAAGGCAACTCAAATAAGTGTTGAAGATGGCTCTTTGAAGAGAGGTCACTTGTCCTGTTTGTCGGGGTATGCCGCCTTTTGTAGGTAAACCAAGATTGTCTTGGAAGGCAACATGGAAGTGGTGATTCGGAGAATCATTGGAGATGCGTAGTTGAAGCAAATCAAAAAATTGATCTAGAGAGCAACCTGTTGACGGTAGTTATTGTATGATTTTACCCGTCAACTAAATATGAAATAAGGGTATAAAGGCAAACACCACCAGAAAATAGGGCTTTAACTGACAGAATTCCACAGTTTTGGTGAATCAGTGTTTTGCAGGGGGTTAATCAGGAAAGAACCAAGGGAGACCCACATGTCAGATTAAAATAACGAATTCCGCCGTGAAAGGAGATCAAGAATATTCTAGAGAACACTAGAGACACGCCTGCTGAAGCAGGACCCACAGCTTAGAGAGAGGGGGTCGGCCGACCCTCTGACCAGGTAGGCCGACCTGTCAGAGAGGCCTCCCCGCCTCCGCTTCGACGTGGTCCCACATCCCGATTTTTACGTCAATCTCTACCGCCCGTTGAAGTCGGTTTGATCCAAGGGCTACGGTTCATCCTACCGGCAATATAGGGAGCCCCAGACCCCCCAGGGTTTCAGATCAATCAATCAGATATCATTTCAATCCAGTTGTAGAGAGCCAAAAACCCTAGAATCATTAGAGCTTCACCATCTAGAGCATAGCTACATAGGTTAGAAGTAGAAGGAGGCAAATTCTACTTGAGTTCCAGATCTTGTCTGGAGCTAGAAGGCTTCCCAGGAGTCATTGTAAGCTCTCTCTTGTATCTTATACCTCTTTTGAGTGCTTGAGATAAAGTTGATTGACATTGTTCTATTATTGATTATGTTCTCAATATGCTATTCATTGCTTATCTAGATTGTATACTTTGCATAGTTAGGATGCATTCATATTCATACATAGGTTTGTATAGCTCTCATTCATTGACATCATGGATGGGTGACCAACAGCAAGTAAGCATGGTGCTTAGATGTAGTTTGCCTGCAAATGCGCCTTATATTCTAGGTTCTGTGGTAGATCGCGGATGTGACACTCCCGTTGAGTCCTTTCTAGTCCACACTCCGAATGTAGGGAGAGTAGGAAGTTATTATTACTTTAGAAGGCTGGCTATGATCTTGATCTTCCTTAGTAATATTCCCTTAAATATGAATATGAAGTGTCTTTGCCATGATTGCTAGTATAATTGCACCAATCTAATATGTCTTTAATAGTATAGTTAGAATGAAATAGGATATCCTTATGCTTCAACCTAATCCATGCTAGTGCCTAGATAGGAAGTGCTCTAAGTGATCATTATTATTGATTAATTGATTGATCATTATGCTTATCATATATATCATTATTATTGTGACATAACCCCTGTTCTTAGTAATTAGGTCATGCATGGTATTCTCCATATTTGCATATGCATATGATATCTATCTATCTACCTGCATCCCATTTATTGCCAACCCTTCCCAGTGGTAAAATATAAATGACAACCTGGAATACTCTTGGGTAAAATGCTACATTGGTATATATTTTATCTGTGCGTTTGCGGATACAGTATAATACATTTTTCAGTCACTTGCTAGAAGAAGAGATCTTTTAGAATCATGCTGGGGATGACAACCTAGTTGTTTCTAAGAGATAGAGGTTAAGAGTTCAAGTGATCTGTAGACTAATCAGGTGGCACATTAATTTATATCTCCCAGCATTTCGTTAAGAAATGTCAACAAGTATTTTTGGCGCCGTTGCCGGGGAAGGCTGTTTGGCATACATAAGATGTAGATAGATCATATGCATAACACCAAATATGTTGAGAAACCATTTAAGCCTTACTCAAACAGGCTCACCCTATCCTTGTTTATTCTTTGTGTAGCTTATGCAGGTGATGTATGGATAGATTTGACCTTCCACAGAATTTTGTTGAAGATCCAGAAGCTTTGATCAGGAAGACCTGAGCCAAGCTCAGGAAGACTCCAGATCCTCCGTCGAAAGATATCCGTACAAGAAGTTTGACACCAGAGTTTGAAGCTATGGCTAACAAGAGCCTTCAGTGAGTTCTCTGCTCCAACCACTGCGAACATCAGTACTGGACCACCTACTGATGTTGGAGACAATGGATTCGAGCTCAAGCCTGCGCTCATCAACATGGTGCAAGCTAGTCAGTTTTGTGGAAAGGCGCATGAAGATGCGAGTGCCCACCTCCAACACGTTTTGGAGATATGCAGCACTTTTACCATCAAGGGAGTAACTAGAGATGCAATCCTGCTCCGCCTGTTTCCATTCTCACTGTTGGGAAGAGCAAAACAGTGGTTCTATGCAAATAAGGACAAGAACACTACATGGGATCTCTACGCCACTGCCTTCCTAGTAAAGTTCTTCCCTGTGGGTAAGACAAATGCTCTCAGAGGAAAGATCACCAACTTTCAGCAATAGCACGGATGAATCTGTCCCGAAAGCGTGGGAACACTTTCAAGACTACATCTCAGAATGTCCTCACCATGGGATGGAGAATTGGTTGCTTATGCAGACCTTCTACCATGGGTTGACTACCAGCACCCGTGAGACGATGGATGCTGCTGCTGGAGGAGCTTTTCTGTCACTCACCATTGAGCAAGCTACCAACATTGTGGAGAAGATGGCATCCAACCAGAGTTGGAATGACGAACGAGCCCCGACCCGCAAGAAAGGAGGAATGCACCAGCTCAAGGAGACCGACATGATTTCTGCCAAGATGGACCTGCTGATGAAGAAGCTTGATGACTGAGTCAATGACAAGAGAGAGGTCAACTACATTCACGATGCCTACATGACTTGTGAAGAGTGTGGAGGCACTGGCCACTCAGGTCACAGCTGTCCGGAGATTCAGGAGGATGAGAACTACGTCAACAACAACAACTATCATCCTTAGAGTCAGAATTAGAATCAGAACCAAGGTTGGAATCAGCAACAGAGGCCCAACTACCAAGGTAATTACTCCGGTAACAACTTCAACACACCGTTGAGAGATCTAGTCTCTGGCCAGACCAAAGTGCTAGATCAGATTTCCAAGAAGCTAGTCTCCAATGACAAGTTGCTAGAAACCATCAACAACAGGATGGATGGTTTTTCCTCTGCTATCAAGAACCAGCTCAGCCTTAAAAAAATCCTAGAATCTCAAATAGCTCAGCTGGCATCGTCTATCTATCCAGCCAATGAAGGAAAGATCCCAGGCCAACCAGAAGAACTAATAACTGCAAATCTGGTGGATATCTTCAATTCTAGATGGTACTGGCAGAGCATCGGTCCAAGGGATGGAACGATGATTCTCTGCCAGAGAAGAAAGGAGATCCAGGAAGGCCCGTCATACCAATAGCCATTGGTCAACACGCTTTCGAGGAGGCAATCTGCGAATTTGGCGCAAGCGTCAACATTATGCCCAAGGTAATCCACGAGAAGATACATGGAGATGCGCTCCTATACACGAACATGTGCTTGCAGCTAGCAGACCAGTCACTCTGCTATCCGAAGGGGATCCTGGAAGATGTCTGTGTATGAGATGGACACTCGTACGTACCTGCTGACTTTGTCGTAATTGAGACAGGAGGAGATGAGAAGTCGCCAATCATTTTGGGATGACCATTTCTTAGCACCGCCAAGGCTATCATCTACGCCGACAGCGCCAAGATCTGTTTCACTATCAGGGGAAGCAAAGAAAGATTCAGCTTTAAGAACAAGACGCTCGAAAGTCCTGTCCATCCACAGAAGCTGTACATCTATAAAGACAAGCCTGTGAAGAAGAAGACAAGCTAAAGAAAGAACAAGGCTAGGCAGACTCATACTGAAGCTGTGAGGATGATCAACTCAGTTCGAGCTGAGTACGATCACCTTCTGGTTTCACCACACATGCCCAAGCTAGACGATCCAGGAGTACCAATGATCGACTGCACAATCAATCAAAAGATCTTCTACAAGACCTTCTGCAATATGGGATCAAGTGTCAATATAATGGCCAAGGTAACTTATGACTTCCTATTTGGCAAGATACCATTGTATTCTACCTACACACAGCTACAGATGGCGGACCAGACATTCAAATTTCTAGAGGGGATTGCTAAAGATGTTATGGTAAAGATTCGAGATCATTATGTCCCCACTGACTTCTTGCTCCTGGATATGGGAGAAGAAGAGTACGATCCACCGCTCGTACTTGGAAGACCGTTCCTCAACACTACAAGAGCAATCATCTACATGAGATCAGGGGAGGTCCACTTCCAGTTCCACAAGGAGAAGGTCCGCTGCTACTTCAATAGTTATACAACCTATGAGCAGCCGAAGAAGAACAGGTCAGGAGGAGACGCCGTTCCTCCTTGAAGAACCAACCACTCAAGGATGGTTGGGAAGATTATGAAGGAGAAGTCAAAAGGAGTGATTACGAAGAGAGGAAAGATGAAGAGACTGTGAAAGATGAGCTCCCAGCTTCAACCCCACTATCAACATCAACTTTACCAACCATAAAGGTATGGAGGAAGAAGGAGTCGCCTTCCAGCTCATCATCGGAAGTGCAACCACGGTCACTACCTCAACCCGACGATGCACCCGACAAGGAATGAACAGACAAGGAGTCCTGTTCGGAGGACTATAAACCACCGAGTCTTCGCCAAAAGGACAATACAAGATCAAGGACCTAGTCAACCCGACGCACCTACGCTGCCGGTACACCTGCTCTCAAAGGATCACTCAACTTGCAACATCAAAGACCACATCAACATTCAGCTTGGGGGAGGGCATCCTCCACTTCAATCCAGTTAAGTATAAGTTTTCCACCTTATTATTGTACCATATTGCTTTTCGTGTGAATTAGCTAGTGAAAATAAAATTTAAAAACCAAATAAAGAGTGTTTAGGTTAGTTAGTGTGTTTGAATAAAATAAAAAGAGAGTGCTTACAATAATTTTTCTCAGACTAGATGGAAACCATGCTCAGGAATTGATAAGTATCACCCCACCGTGATTCCTCATAACACTTAGTTTTTAACCTTGAATCATCGCAAGTTTTAGACACAACCATTTTAACTTGAAGATTTGCTTTGAACCTGAAACTTGTGGGTAGCAAATGCTTGATCTAAGTCTAAGTAATTGAGGGATACGATATGCAAAGTATGAGCTGCTATTTATCTTGTTTCTAGTGATACTTGAATTCTGGAGATTTATTTTAAAAATCCTTAAAATCACATGATGAGTTCCTGTATGACAAGAGCTTTACATTTCTACCACAGCCATTCATGCTAGATTAGGAAAACATACACATTATATGCTACTTGCATTGTTTTGAGTTTAGTCAAGCTTTGTTGATACCTTAGGAACTTGTCATGCTTTTACAATCAAGATCGTGTGCACTCCACCCATAATGCACTACTCAATTCTTGAGTAGGCGCATCCACATTCCATCTATTCCACCCCAAAAATATACCCCATTGGTTACACCAGATCCATGCTCCAAAGTTCTTGCTGCTATCTCTCAAAAGAAAAAGAAAGAGGGAAGTACTGTTGCAGAGAAGAGGCATGTGGCTATGTGTAAAAAAAAGTGAGATGAGAGAAAACAATGGGTACAAAGATGCCCGCCTGAGAGGTAAAAATGGACAAGTGTCCGAATTATCAAAACAATGGGTACTCTAATGCCCGCCTAAAAGAAAAAGGAGAAAAGACAGCCCATGTTGTCCTGCAGCACAATTCCCTAGTGCTGAAAAAAGGGAGAGAGATGTTTTCAAGGAGAAAAAGAGTAGAATTAGGATTGGCCACCACAAATATCCACCTACCACCTCACATCCACACACATGCATATTGGTATTTTTAAGTGCACACAGATAAATCTGCAAGCGCATTGATACCGTTGTAGCTTTCACCCGGAGGGCTTTAAATATCGTATCCACAGGGAAACGGGCTTCGTTAACTATGATCTAACTTAACCAAGGTTAATGAATAAGCAAAAGTAAAAACTAGGTTAAAAGGTGGTAGTCAATGATGGTGGTGATGTAATCAAGGATAGTGGTGTTGCAACTAAGGTTATGGCTGTAATGTAGTCAAGGGTGTTGATAATATGGCTGTGGTGATCTAGGTTGTAGATAATAGGAATGTAGAGAAGATAACCAGGGGTTTCTACTTCTAACTTGGGCAAGCTTATGTCTTCTACTGCTTCATCTGGGATGAACATAAGGAGTAGATATCAAAAGATGATGCTATTCCTTAGCAACAAGTTCTACATGGTACTACTGACGGGAGGTGGACTACAAAGGACTCAACGGTTGCGTCAAGGACTAAGTCTACCGCGATCTACCACCGATCTAGAAAGCAGGGTGTATTTACGAGATATCGAGTCTAAGCACCACGCTTACACTACGAATATTACTCTAATCTAAGCCGGATAGATTAAAGCACTCAAAAGAGACTCGTAAACCAGAAGAACAATATAAACATAAACTTACTTGAATAAGAAGTTGGTTGCCCGAGACATCTTAAGAGCAAGCTCAAGTAGAGCTAGATCCTACCGAAGTACAAGCCATAGAGGGATCACCGACAGGCCAGCAACTCCTCCTAACTCTTCACTCGCTCTCTATCTCTCTATTATCTAGTCCCTAGATCCTAATGAGAAGTTATCCTTTCATGGGACACCGCTCGATTAGGGTTTACATATGATTGAATGAATTAGTATGAAACCCTAGGGGGTTTGGGGCTCTATATATAGGCCGGTGGGATGAACCGTAGCCCTTGGATCAAACCGACTTCGACGGGCGGTGGAGATTGCGTGAAAAATCGGGATGTGGGTCCACGTCGAAGCCGAGGGGAAGAGGACTCCCTGGGGGATCGGCTGACCTATCAGGGGGATTGGCCGATCCTCTCCCACGGCCAAGTAGGCCCCGCTTCCTCCGGTGAGTCTCTGGTGTCTTCTAGATTCTTCCTGATTTCCTTTCGCGGTGGAATTCGATGTTTTAGTCCGTCATGTGGGTCTCCTTTGGTTCTTTTCTGATAGCGTCCTGCAGAAACACAGATTCACCAAAACTTGTGGAATTCTGTCAGTTCAACCCCCTGAACCTATGTTGGTGTTTGCTTTTATACCCTTTTCATATTTAGTTGACGGGTAAAGTCATACAATAATTACCGTCAACAAGCTCCCCCAAGCTTAACCTTTGCTAGTCCCTTAGCAAAGCCAAACTTTAGCATGTATCAAAATTTATAGCTCCCCCCACAAGTATTCAGTTTTAAACCAAAAAGTACTCAAGGATTAGTATACCAAGCTAACCTTTAGACTTACCTTTATTACCTTCGACCATGGAGCTTCTAGCTTTCTCTTGGGTCTTGGGCAATTGAAGGCAGAATGTCTAAGTTAAGCACTATGTTTCAAGCTCTGTCGTTCAACTCTTATCCTGGAGCTTTTACAAGTTTTCAAAATAAAACTCAGAGTTTCCTTTGTATGACTCTCTCAAGTCTCTCAATATGTGGTATTTGTGGATCCTCACCAAGGCAATAGTGATACATGCCTTCTCTTTCTCTCTCTCTCTCTCACCCTATAACTAATGACTTATGTGGAGCTCATGGGTAAGGAGACCGCTCATACATACTTGTAATGAATATGTTGTAAAGTCAAACAATGGATCCAAAGGAACAAGTCATACAATTGAATCAAGATGTGCATGTATGTGGATGTGAGGTGGTAGGTGGATATTTGTGGTGGCTAATCCTAATTCTACTCTTTTGCTCCTTGAAAACATCTCTCTTTCTCTTTAGCACTAGGGAATTGTGCTGTAGGACAACATGGGCTATCTTTTCTCTTCTTTTTTTTCAGGCGGGTATCAGAGTACCCATTGTTTTGATAAATTCAGACACTTGTCCATTTTTACCTCTCAGGTGGGCATCTTTGTACCCATTATTTTCTCTCATCTCACTCTTTTGCATAGCCACATGCCTCTTCTCTGCAACAGTACTTCCCTTTTTCTTTTCCTTTTGAGAGATAGCAACAAGAACTTTAGAGCATTGATCTGGGGAAACTAATGGGGTATATGTTTGGGTGTTTCCTCCTAGTGTAGGAGTAAATTTTTTTGGGTGGAATAGATGGAATATGTGGAATGTGGATGCACCTACTCGGGATGAGTAGTGCATTATGGGTGAAGTGCAAGTGATCTTGATTGTAAAAGTATGACATGTTCCTAAGGTATCAACAAAGCTTGACTAAACTCAAAACAAAGTAAGTAGCATATAATGTGTATGTTTTCTTAGTCTAGCATGTATGGCTATGGTAGGAATGTAAAGCTCTTGTCATACAGGAACTCATCATGTGGTTTTAAAGATTTTCAAAATAAATCTCCAGAATTCAAGTATCACTAGAAACAAGATAAATAGCAGCTCATACTTTGCATATCATATCCCTCAATTACTTAGACTTAGATCAAGCATTTGCTACCCACAAGTTTTAGGTTCAAAGTAAATCTTCAAGTTAAAATGGTTGTGTCTAAAACTTGGGATGATTCAAGATTGAAAACTAAGTGTTATGAGGAATCATAGTGGGGTGCTACTTATTAAATTCCTGAGCATGGTTTTTTATCTATGGAGTTCTTTTTATCTGGGAAACAACTTCTGTAAGCATTCTTTTATTCAAACCTAAGCAAACCTAAACAAACCAAAATAATCAAACTAAACAAATCTTTATTTGGTTTTCAAATTTTATTTCACTAGCTAACGCACTCAAAAAGCAATATAGTACAGTAATAGGATGGGAAGCTTATACTTAGCTGGATTAAGTGGAGGATGCTCCCCCAAGCTAGATGATGGCGTGGTCGTGATGTTGAAGTTGAGTGATCCTTCTTAGAGCAGACGTGCTAGCACCGTGAGGGCACCAGGTTGACTACCTCTTTGATCATGTATTGCTTTGTAAAACTCAATTGCCAACAAGAATACCAATTCTCATGGAGGTGGTTAGGATAATACCGCTCCATGGTTAGTGGCCAAAATTTCCAGCAATAAGCTCCCTTAATGAGTGGACCTTTATGTGCCCACATATTTTTTGGATTTTCATAAAAGGTGTGGACCTTCATGTGCCTACATTTTTTTTGGTGTTTTTAAGTTTCTGAATGCAGAAAGTAAATATGATGCAAAAGTCTATCCTAGATGCATACAAATTATTTTTGTGCCACCACAGTGAATAGTCTTTATGAGTTATGCCACAAGATTAGTCACATGGGGCTTTTAGATTTTATTATGCAAAGCAATAGATATTTTTATTTTCTTTTTAATGCAGGAAAGTAAATATGCAACTACTAACATGCTAATGTAATTCTGAAAAGGAAATATGGATAAGTACCAAGTTTACCTTTTGGCGAAGGCTCGGTGATTTAAAGTCCTCCGAACAGGACTTCTTGTCTTGTTCATTCCTCACTTGGTGCATCATCAGGTTAAGATGGTGACCCTGGTTGCACCTCTGATGATGAGCTGGAAGGTGACTCATCCTTCCTTCATCCTTTCTGGTTGGTGAAGTTAATGATGATGTTGAGGTTGGGGCCCATCCTTCATAGTCTCTTCTTCCTTACTCTTCTTGTCTTTTGATGTAGTGGTCTCATCTCTCCTTACAACTTCTCCTTCATAGTCTGCCCAACCATCCTTGGGTGGCCGGTTGACATTGGGATGAACGACGTCTCCTTCTTGATTTGTTCTTCTTTGGCTGCTCATAAGTTGTATAGCTGTTGAGGTAGCAGCGGTCCCTTTTTTGTGTGGAATTGGAAGTAGACCTTTCCTGCTCTCATATAGATGATTGCTTGTGTGGTGTTAAGGAACGGTCTTCCAAGTACAATCGGTGGATCATACTCTTCCTCTCCCATGTCTAAGACCAAGAAGTCAGAGGAGACATAGTGATTCTGAGTCCTCTAGCCTGGGAACCTAAACATCTGGTCTGCCATCTATTATGTTGATGTTCGATCCAGTGTTGCAGAAGGTCTTGTGGAAGATTCTCTGGTGTACTCGATCGTTGGCATGACTGGATCGCCTAGCTTTGGTAGGTGTGGTGATGCAAGGAGGTGATCGTAATCAGCCGGAACTGAGTTTGATCATCCTCACTGCTTCAGTGTGTGTCTGCCTGGGTAGGAGTTTGTAGTGTCTTGTTCATGAGTGGCTTGTCTCCTATGACATCCTTTTGTTCTTGTGTTCGGCCCCTTTTGCTCCTCTCATTGTTCTATTTCTGCAAAGCATTAGTGAACAACACATACCCGAAGGAATATACAAGTAATGACTGGGATAGTGTTGTCATAAAGCTAAAGGTCACTTTCATAGAGCATTTATTATTCACCATTACTTCATCTATGGAGAATTGATGTTATGTTGTCTTAAGTTTGATTTTCATATATGGCATTTGTAGAACTAATCAAACTTATAGAAGTAAGGTAATGGTGAGTAGAGGGATTGCAAACCAGCGTGCCTGAGCGATGGGAGGTTGAGAAGAGGAAGACCATGGTCAGATCAACTTTGGTGGAATTTGGTCTTCCTTCCTTAGGCTTCAACCGGATGGTGATGACTCCTGGTTCTTAGCAGGACTTCTCTCTTGTGTATAGCTGTTGGAATTTGTGTCTTGCTTCATCTCTGATTTGAGTTTATCCTATGACTTCCCCAAATTGATTTGAGAGTTTCCTGCAGGGGTTAGTCTAGCAAAATATACCAGTGTCTACTACAGCATACTATTGGTTCAAAAATCAACCTAGATACCATGTCTAATTTGATTTAGGAAGGCATTTTAACCTAATCACCATGCTTAATTTAAAAATCAATGAAATAAGATCATCATTCCTAAACTAAGAACCATGCTTTATTTAAGAGATGTATGAAGATACTTCAAACCTAAACATATACTATAGCAAGCAAAGGTAGCATTATAAGGATTTATTGAAATAGAGATGTGAGTGCATGAATTGAAGGTAGTGACAACCAAGATGAATTAGCAACATGGTATAGGATTTTTTAGAAAAGCCCATCCCCCAAGCTTGAATTTTGCAAGGCAAAAAAAATCAAGTCTGTATGGATGTGATCAATGTTGCAAAGTGGTTGGTTGGACATACCTTGAAGTTGTCATCGATCCATCATCCTTTTTGCTTTAGTCCTGAAAGGGTTAGTGACAATAATACCCGAAGGAATATTTTCACACTTATGTTTATCATAGCAAAAAGGGTGCAAGTTTGTTCCTGGGAAACCTTCTAATGGCATCAAGTTGGTGAAGTGGTTTCCCCTCCAACACCAACCTCTATATACCTACCTCAAGATTCATACCTCGAGATTTGCAATGTTTATGATAAACATATACATCTACAACCACCCTTTTTAAGATTCTATGGATAGGTAAAATGAGGGGGTTGAAGATCTCAAGTGTGGCAATGTTAGAGAGACCTATTGATTTAGGAGTTTGCTCTTGTGAGCGAGGAATTGATGAGGTGCTCATGAAATAACTTTCATGCTCACCGATGTCATCATCCGGTTCAATCTCCAAGGGTGTCTCTTCATGAATGTCTATTGGCAAAAACATTGTCTCCTTCATTCCATGCCTAAGACAGTCGTTGGACAAGTCATTGTCCAGGATCTCCTTTGGATGGGTGTCTCTCGGGTTGATCTCGCCTAGGGCCTCCATACTTGGATGAGGTATAGGTTCATCATTTGGATCTGAACCAAGTATGGATTCCATCCATAGGGCTTCGTATTTGTCCATCCATTCTACACATTCCTACCATTGTTGTAGCTCTTCTTGATCTTCCTTGTGGCCTTGATGACTCCTATGATTTGGATGTCTAAGTGGGTTTGTAGGATCATCATGAGTCTTAGGAGAGAGAGCACAAGAGGGATCATTGGAATCAAGGATGGGTTCAAAAATGGGTTTAGATAAGTCATCTACTGTGGGCATAGAAAGGGAGAAGATAGGATTGGCTTCTAATTGGCTTAGCTCTCCTTCTATGGCATCACTAGGCATTCTTGAATTCTTATCAAAGTCCTATGTAAGGACGCTTTCTAAGAGACTCTTCTATAAGAAGATTTGAAATATGATCACTTGGAGGTCTCTTATGCGGACGAGAGTTATTTGTTCTCCCGGAATCAATGAGGTTACCCTCAAATTCAAAAGGATTTTCCAAAGGTGGAATTCCTTTTTCACCTGGGGAATTTTGGGGTATTGATGACTCGGGATAGATAGCCAAATCTTGGGATTGGAATGGTTGTGATTTGGCTATCGGAACTTCCTCTCTCTGATCAGGAGATAATTCCTCCTTCTTCTCAAGGAGTGTAGGACGAATGCTAGAGCAATAGGTGTTTCCAGTAAATCTATTAAGCACAGACCTTGCTTCAATAGCAGTCAAATACGAAAATGATCCTCCAGAGCAACAATTAAGGTCTTGCTTATCATCCTTGCTAAGACCGATGCAAAAATGTTGAAGAAATATATGGTCTTGAATAGCAAGGTCTGGGCCAGTGAGGATAAGATCATTGAAATGCTCCCAGGATGCAGCAAGAGACTCATCGTTGCCTTGTTTGAAAGACAAAATTTCCTTATGAAGGTTGACTACCCTTGAGATGGGAAAGAATTTTGAATAAAATTCAGAGCAAAGTGTTTCCCAATCTCCCTCCATACTACCTACGGTTTGGTTATACCAATGTCTAGCTTTTCCAGTCAAAGAGAACGGAAAGAGCTTCCATTGCAAAGTTTCATCTGACATGCCATCAATGCCTAAGCATGCGTAGATCAGGTAAAACTCACGTAGGTGTGAGTATGGGTTTTCATCGCCTTCTCCCGAGAAGGGTTGTTTTTAGATAAACTCTATAAGACACGGGCTCAGCTCGTAGCTAGGCGCTAGGATAGGTTTTGAAGATTCTGGTGGCCTATGGCCGGTGCTAGTGGGTGCCCCATATTTGCAGATAGGAGTGGAATCCATGGTAAAAATAAAAATAAAGAGGTTTAAGCTAGGCTTGTAGCTAATTCCGCAACCGTTTCCCCGGCAACGGCGCTAGAAAGCTTGTTGGCATTTTTAAGTGCACACAGATAAATCCGCAAGCGCACGGATACCGTTGTAGCTTTCACCCGGAGGGTTTTAAATATTGTATCCATAGGGAAACGGGCTTGGTTAACTACGATCTAACTTAACCAAGGTTAATGAATAAGCAAAGATAAAAACTAGGTTAAAAGGTGGTAGTCAATGATTGTGGTGATGTAATCAAGGATAGTGGTGTTGCAACTAAGGTTATGGCTGTAATGTAGTCAAGGGTGTTGATAATATGGCTATCGTGATATAGGTTGTAGATAATAGGAGTGTAGAGAGGATAACTAGGGGTTTCTACTTCTAACTTGGGCAAGCTTATATCTTCTACTGCTTCATCTGGGGATGAACATAAGGAGTAGACATCAAAAGATGATGCTATTCCTTAGCAACAAGTCCTACATGGTACTACTGACGGGAGGTGGACTACAAAGGACTCAACGGTTGCGTCAAGGTCTAAGTCTACCGCGATCTACCATCGATCCGGAAAGCAGGGTGTATTTACGAGATATCGAGTCTAAGCACTACTCTTACACTACGAATATTACTCTAATCTAAGCCGGATAGATTAAAGCACTCAAAAGAGACTCGTAAACCAGAAGAACAATATAAACATAAACTTACTTGAATCAGAAGTTGGTTGCCAGAGACATCTTAAGAGCTATCTCAAGTAGAGCTAGATCCTACCGAAGTACAAGCCATAGAGGGATCACCGACAGGCCGGCAACTCCTCCTAACTCTTCTCTCGCTTTCCATCTCTCTACTATCTAGTCCCTAGATCCTAATGAGAAGTTATCCTTTCATGGGACACCTCTCGATTAGGGTTTACATATGATTGAATGAATTGGTATGAAACCCTGGGGGGTCTGGGGCTCTATATATAGGCCGATGAGATGAACCGTAGCCCTTGGATCAAACCGACTTCGGCGGGCGGTGGAGATTGCGTGAAAAATTAGGATGTGGGTCCACGTCGAAGCGGAGGTGGAGAGGACTCTCTGGGGGATCGGCCGACCTATCAGGGGGATCGACCGATCCTCTCGCACGGCCAAGTGGGCCCCGCTTCCTCCGGTGAGTCTCTGGTGTCTTCTAAATTCTTTCTGATTTCCTTTCGCGGTGGAATTTGATGTTTTAGTCCGTCATGTGGGTCTCCTTTGGTTCTTTTCTGATAGCGTCCTGCAGAAACACAGATTCACCAAAACTTGTGGAATTCTATCAGTTCAACCCCTAAACCTATGTTGGTGTTTTCTTTTATACCCTTTTCATGTTTAGTTGACGGGTAAAATCATACAATAATTACCGTCAACAATGCACATCTTGATTCAATTGTATGACTTGTTCCTTTGGATCCATTTTTGGACCTTACAACATATTCATTGCAGGTATGTATGAGGTGTCTCCTTACTCATGAGCTCCACATAAACCATTAGTTATAGGGTGAGAGAGAGAAGGCATGCATCACTATTGCCTTGGAAAGGATCCACAAATATCACATATTGAGAGACTTGAGAGAGTCATACAAAGGAAACTCTGAGTTTTATTTTGAAAACTTGCAAAAGCTCCAGGATAAGAGTTGAACGGCAGAGCTTGAGACATAGTGCTTAACTTAGACATTCTGTCGTTTCATTACCCAAGACCAAGAGAAAGCTACAAGCTCCATGGTTGAAGGTAATAAATGTAAGTCTGAAGGTTAGCTTGGTCTACTCCAATCCTTGAGTACTTCTTGGTTAGAAACTGAATACTTGTGAGGGGCAACTATAGCTTATAATATCTGCTAAAGTTTGGCTTTGCTAAGGGACTTGCAAAGGTTAAGCTTGGGGGAGCTTGTTGACGGTAATTATTGTATGATTTTACCTGTCAACTAAATATGAAATAAGGGTATAAATTCAAACACCACCATAGAATAGGGCTTTAACTGACAGAATTCCACAGTTTTGGTGAATCAGTGTTTTGCAGGGGGTTAATCAGGAAAGAACCAAGGGAGACCCACATGTCAGATTAAAATAACGAATTCCGCCGTGAAAGGAGATCAAGAATATTCTAGAGAACACTAGAGACACGCCTGCTGAAGCAGGACCCACAGCTTAGAGAGAGGGGGTCGGCCGACCCTCTGACCAGGTAGGCCGACCTGTCAGAGAGGCCTCCCCGCCTCCGCTTCGACGTGGTCCCACATCCCGATTTTTACGTCAATCTCTACCGCCCGTTGAAGTCGGTTTGATCCAAGGGCTACGGTTCATCCTACCGGCAATATAGGGAGCCCCAGACCCCCCAGGGTTTCAGATCAATCAATCAGATATCATTTCAATCCAGTTGTAGAGAGCCAAAAACCCTAGAATCATTAGAGCTTCACCATCTAGAGCATAGCTACATAGGTTAGAAGTAGAAGGAGGCAAATTCTACTTGAGTTCCGGATCTTGTCTGGAGCTAGAAGGCTTCCCAGGAGTCATTGTAAGCTCTCTCTTGTATCTTATACCTCTTTTGAGTGCTTGAGATAAAGTTGATTGACATTGTTCTATTATTGATTATGTTCTCAATATGCTATTCATTGCTTATCTAGATTGTATACTTTGCATAGTTAGGATGCATTCATATTCATACATAGGTTTTATAGCTCTCATTCATTGACATCATGGATGGGTGACCAACAGCAAGTAAGCATGGTGCTTAGATGTAGTTTGTCTGCAAATGCACCTTATATTCTGGGTTCTGTGGTAGATCACGGATGTGACACTCCCGTTGAGTCCTTTGTAGTCCACACTCTGAATGTAGGGAGAGTAGGAAGTTATTATTACTTTAGAAGGCGGGCTATGATCTTGATCTTCCTTAGTAATATTCCCTTAGTATGAATATGAAGTGTCTTTGCCATGATTGCTAGTATAATTGCACCAATCTAATATGTCTTTAATAGTATAGTTAGAATGACTTAGGATATCCTTATGCTTCAACCTAATCCATGCTAGTGCCTAGATAGGAAGTGCTCTAAGTGATCATTATTATTGATTAATTGATTGATCATTATGCTTATCATATATATCATTATTATTGTGACATAACCCTTGTTCTCAGTAAGTAGGTCATGCATGGCATTCTCCATATTTGCATATGCATATGATATCTATCTATCTACCTGCATCCCATTTATTGCCAACCCTTCCTAGTGGTAAAATATAAATGACAACCCGGAATACTCTTGGGTAAAATGCTACAGTGGTGTATATTTTATCTGTGTGCTTGCGGATACAATATAATACATTTTTCAGTCACTTGCTAGAAGAAGAGATCTTTTAGAATCATGCTAGGGATGACAACCTAGTTATTTCTAAGAGATAGAGGTTACGAGTTCAAGTGTTCTGTAGAATAATCAGGTGGCACATTAATTTATACCTCCTAGCATTTTGTGAAGAAATGTCAACACAAGCAACACCCAAATGAGCAGTACATGTGGATCTACAAGTGATATTCTCATGCAAGCTTAATCAAGAAAAGAAGCAAGTCAACCACAATTTGAAGCTAGCACTTGATCATAAGTGGGTTTTCAAATCAAATAGTGAAGAATGGATTTTTCTATTGATGATTGGTCTTCACCAACCTTTCAAGTTGACTTCACATTTGCTATTATTGAGATTGAATTGAAATGATTATCCTTTACTCTGAGATAGCAAAGGTATCATTGTATGACATATGCATCCATTTGTGCTAAGGACTTGATTAGAGCATATAATCATACATAGATGTGCATTCATGAAAAATCAAATATTTTTAAGTTCATATGATGCCACTATTGCTTCTATGTCTAGTTTGATCTAGTGGCTACATATGACTTGTTCATGAGCATGTGAACCTAGTATTTGATGTAGTTAAATGAGCAAAAAGGATCTAATTCAATATAGGCAAGATAACCCCTAATGACGTGAAGAAGCTTGTCTTTGGTTCAAACTGGATTAGATTACTTATGCAAGTTTGCTAGATTGAACTAATCAAGAAAGAAGTTCTTGACAACAAGATAAGTTCAAGAAGCCCATGACAACAATGAAAATGGATATCAAGTTACTTTTTCCAAATGGTATCTAGACTCACCAAATCACTAGTAGCATACACATATTTACTCCAATGAGTGGTATCACTATCCTTCAAAGTGGTATTGCTACACTTCGTGTATGTCTCTACAAGTGGTTCAACTTCAAGTGGTACTATGATTTTCATGACGGTTTCCATGCAAATGGTATAAGTCCAACCCAATGGTACTCACAAGTGATGTTTAGATCAAACATAAAAGTGGTATCCAACAAATGTGCAAGTGATCCTCAACTTTAAGTGATCATTAAAATGAAGACTTCCCACACCAACTAGAGTTCAAGATTATCAAGTGGATGACCGATAGTGTGACATAGGGGGAGGATACCCAATCGAATGGTATCATGTGATGCACGGTCCTACATTTGGTATCTCCACCTATGGATGTATTTCAAGTAATGTCATTCCAGCTCAAAAATGGTGGTTTCCATCAAAAATTCAACCCTCAACATCCCTAGCACACACCTTTGTCACAATAGAGCGCATATCTTTTATGGAAATTGATGACAAAGGGGGAGAGATTTGGACAAAGATATGAAATTGTGTGAAATTGTGTGTTGGGAGAAATATGGAAGCAAGGATCAAGGGGAGAGATGACAAGTCAAGATGGATGGAAGTATGCGATGAACCATCATAGGTCGATGATGGGAGAGCAATAGGCCAACAAGAAGGATGATCCACAAGACCGAAGATTACAAGGGGATCAAAATTCTTGGACAAGAGAAGCACACAAGTAGGGAGAGCAAGCTCATGGACATGATTGATTGCATTGGAAATGTGCATATTCATATGCTTGCTTGCATTTGCATTTAGATTATTTACATGTGGTATCCTTGCTTGTGTGGTGTATGCTAGTATAGGTTTGAATGATGTTTTGATAACTAGCATGCATATGTTGTTAGCTAGACTTGTGTTTTTCAAGTATTTACTAGAATCTTGCTTATAATGTTGATCTCATGGGGTATCTAGTATTTTTTGCTTGTCTAGCTAATTATGATGCTAAGTATGAACTCAATGGTGCAACTTCAATTGGCTTCAAGCAATTGGTATCGAGCGATTGATATCACGCTACAAAGGTTTATTCTATGCACCTTAGCATCACTTAGTAGTGTTGGCACTCCCACAAATCCATATTTATGCATGTGTGAGAATTTGAAACCAAACCATTTGAGCACACATGTAGGGGGAGTTAACACTACCAAGTCGGGTTTTATGGAGCTTATCCATGTCTAAAGATTTGAGCTTAAAGATGGATAAGTAACATAAAATCCAAACCCAAGTTAGTAATTTGCACTTGTATGAAGAGCTAACTTGGTTAATGCGCTTAATTTCCATATCTTTGTAGAGTTGTCATCAATTACCAAAAAGGGGGAGATTGAAAGGTCCTTGTTTGGTTTTGATAATTGAGTGACAACTTAGGTGGACTAATATGTGTTTAAGTGTTGATTACACAGGTGATTAGTCTATAGGTACATGTGTGTGAGCAACTATGCCATGGAGGTGAAAATGGCTTGGGGAGAGTTGCTTAGCTCACACATATGATATGAAGGAGCTAAATGCACATGAGACATGACATGGAGTCATGTGGCTAGGTGGAGAAGATCAAGACAGAGGCTTGGCTGGATGGACTCATTGCGAGGGCAAACGGCAAGTTGGAGGCTTTGAAGTCGTTGGTACTGAGTGTCGGGAGACTTAAGCAAGACTTGGCGCCGGAGGCCGAACCAGGGGTGAACAGCAAGTGAAGTCGAGGATCGATGGACCAAAAGCCACATGACGATATGAAGTGGATCATATCATTCATGAGGTGTTGGTGCATGTGTTGCACCGGCATCGACCGAGTCGGAGATGGAGAAGGTGATAAAGACGGTGATCGAAATGGAAAGCGCAAGGCAAAGGTATAACCATAGGGTATTTCCATTTCACCGGTCTAAGGCTGAGTAGAGAAGTGCTTGACCGGATTTAGGATAGATGGCTGTACTATCAAGGGGGGCAAACTTGTTTGCATATCGGTCATCTAGTGCCACTCGGAGTGATCTAACTTTACATATGTGCTAGGATCAAGTGGCGTGGCAAGAAAGAGTGAAAACCGTTTGAAAAATGTTTGTGAAAATGCTAACTCACATGCACAAGGTTGTGGAACACTTTGGAGTTGGCACATTTGCAAAAGGGTGGAAGTTTCGAGCTCACAGCTAGCTTGGTTAGATCTTGGATGGATAAACTGCTTTCATCCTTTGAGTTTTGGATCAAGCGATCATATGGGTTGTGTAGCCCTCTGAATAAGTTTTCCAAAATGTCCAAGATCATTGTAATCGGTGTTCGGAGATAAAGAGATATAACCGTTTTAGTGAGCAAAGGTACGCACAGGACACTGGCACCAGACGCGGTTTTGAGAGCACGGGACGCGGGGCTGCTACTGTAGCAGCATCCGGTGCGTTCTGTGTTGTTCGGGCTTAGAAAAAGCACTGGATGCTCCCGGCGTCCGTGGGTAGGCACCGGACACGTCTGGTGCGAACCTGGAACTCTCGGGTGCTGCGTAAGGGCTATTTTGTTTGGCATTTTGAGCACCAGACGCTGCATCAGACGCGTCCAGTGCAACATAACTACGTGTCCGGTGCGTGCGCAGTGAGCCCAATGAAGAGGGTAACGGCTCTATTTCTTTGGGGCTATAAATTGGAGTGAGAGCCGGCCATGGGAAAGGGTCTTGCACCTTGGGAATGTATTTCCCTTGCTTGTGCATGGCTTAGTGCTCTCCAACTCACTTGTGCTCATCTAATTCACATCCTAGAAGTGAGAGATCGATCGCTAGTGCATTGCATTGAGAGTTTGCATCGAGTGGCACTAGGTGATCGAGTTGCAAGCCGGTGTGCTTATTACTCTTGGAGGTTGCCACCTCCAAGACGGCTTGGTGGCTCGTGGCTCCATCGAAGCAAGCAAGGAGGTTGTGCTTGGCTCCGGAGAAGTGCTTTTGAGGGGTGTTGTGCTCGCTCTGCGGGATATCATGAAGAGAAACTCTAGAGGGGTGTCACTAAACATCTCACTCGTCGGGTAGGTTCTTGTGGCGCTCTTTTGTAGAGCTTTATCTTGGTGATCGATTAGCCACCGAACCACGGAGTGTAGGTGGACACAACGGAGGACGTAGCTTGTGGCAACAAGTGAACCTCCGGCAAATAAATCACCGTGTCATCCTCTACATCATCCTTCGCGGTGGTTTGCATTTCCCTACACAAGTTGTTATTGTTGTTCTTTACTTGTGTAGTTGTAGTTGCTCTTGTGAGATCGGTTAGCTTGTGTAGCTTGCCACTCACGTTCTTTGCTTGTGTAGCTTAGAACTAGTGTCTTGTTTAGTTTGTGTAACTAAACAAGTTGCGCTTCTTGATTAGGATTGTGTATCCTTGTCTTTGAGCACTTAGTGGGCTTAGGTGCTTAGTGTGCTTTTGCTTGCTAGTTGGTAGGAGCTCCCCTGGTGCTTGAAGTACTAGCGCTTAGGTTTGTGTGATCTTGCACTAGAATGGTTTAGGGTAGCTCAAGCTGGGCTAGCACCTTTGTTTCTTGCTAGAATCTTTTACAAGGTGCTTAGAGCCTTAGTTAGAGGGGTGAATCGTTACTAGAACCGATTAGGCTTTATTCCACTGTGATTAGATTATAGAAAGGACTATTCGCCCCCTCTAGTCCGCCATCTCGACATTTCAACCACCCTCCGGTGGTGGATCCAGGGTAGGCGAGTCCGGATCCGGTGGCGGGGAGGTGGATCCAGTGGTTGACGCGACGCTCCTCCGGTGAGCAACGGTGGCGGCAGCGTTCGATAGATGGGCTCGACGGGCCCATAGATGGGCTCAGTGGGCTCATCCTTTTTTTTGTTTTTTGTAACCGCCTCGGTTAATCGATTTAGCCCACCTCTGTAAAGATTGTTGTAATAGTGCCAGTCGAGTATGAGGTAAATTTGTACACTCACTATTATTATTCGCCGTTGTGGATGTCGAGATGGACTTCATCACAGGTCTTGGAGATGGGGTCAATATTGATTGATCCTCGTAATCTACCGCATGTTATGTCCAATTCAAATTCTATTTCCGTAGTCGGTGGCCGAATGGAGGCAGCTTCTAAAGCCAAACTTTTGCAGGAGCAAACTCCCATGTAGTCGCTAGGTTCGACTCAGAAGCGGGGACTTGAGCTGGACCCGGCGCGAGAAAGTGATGATCGAATGACATGATGAGTTTCTTGGTGAAGTGCACCTCCTTAGCAGCATCATGTACAAGCGATTGGAAGTACTGGGCCGTCTACCGAGAAAGTATTGTTGATCTTAAGGTGTGAAATACCATTGCAGGTTATTGTTGCTGTGATAAGCCGGATTACCATAAACGATGACGATGATGACCGTGAGCATGGCGAGTTGTCGAGCAGGGCTGGTGAGAGCCGCAGCGAGTTCTCGGCGAGGGCCGATGAGTGCTGCAGCGATCTTGAGGTCCATCGAGCTCTCGGAAGTGAAGTCACTGAACGCCCCTATTTGGTGCGCCAGCAGTCGATGTTTTATCACCGATAGCCTGCCACGGGTGTGCCTAGGATAATTGTTCGGACATTGGTGAACTCCGGAACACGGTGGTTAACACGAAAACAATCGATTTATCGTAGTTCGGGCCCTCATGATCGAGTAAAAGCCTTATGTCTAGTCGGCGTTAGCCTTTGCATTGGATTGATTGTATTGTTCGTTGTTGTCGTGTCTGGATCTAGGAGCCTTCCGTACTTTATATAGTCCAGGGGGCAAGAATCCTAGTCTATTTACAAGATAGAAGTCCTAGTAGAATTACAGGATAGCAGTGTTACTATGATTACATATGAGGTATCCTGTGACAGAACCGACCAATCTATAAGAGCATAAGTACGGCGATAGCCGTCGAAACTGCTAACCAACCACGCTTGAGCCCATATAAACCCGGTAGTCCGTGAAATCTCGAAGGATTTCAAACCAAACGGTTACACAACCAAGATCGTACAGAGTTCAACAACATACATCCATATTACATAGCTTTCGAAGTTCAGAGTACGAAGATAGATATTACATCTTCAAACTTAGCGGAAGCAAAGTAGTTATACAAACCAAGTCTTACACAAACATACTTATTTAATATACAGTGCCATACTTAGGATCAAACTACTAGATAAGATAACTATTAAACACGAAGACCAAGCTACCCACACTTCAATCCTCGTCCACCGCCGGGGTGAAGCAATTCTTACAATAGCCATAAAACACCTGGCCATCTGCAACAATTTGGGATAAACCCTGAGTACACAATCGTACTCCGCAAGACTTACCCGTCTTACCAAATAAAAGACTCTCAAGGAATATGCAAGGCTTTATGGTGAAGTTGGCTGACTCATTTGCATAAAAGCCATTTGTGTTTCAGATATCACATATTACTACTAGCATGCTTTTAGTTGGCTTAACTCCTTGTTCAAACTTATAACCTAATCTAATTCAAGCAATTGATTAATTCTAAGCAAACAATATAATAGAACCATAGCAATTTGGCATTTACATTGATAACCATGTTCATGTTCAAACTTATCTATTTCTACCGTGAGGGAAGATCAATCAAGTTTCTCACTATCCAGGAGAGATGGTGATTCAAATCGATTACAAACCAGCTGGTGTCAAATGCCAATCACAAACCCAGACAGACCTGTACGGGGTCCCTTAGGTCACCCTTGGTACTATTTGGGTTCCTTCGCGGGTCTGGGGGAGCGATATGCTGGTGGACTGACTAGTGGCCAGGAAGCTTAGGAATCCACCTGCCCATGGTCCGATCTAGCTCCCAAAACCCTATGCGGTCTAGCATATACACTGAGCTAGCCAGTTCCCGGCCCAAATAGAGCTACTCGGCTTCACGGTTGGAACGACTTATCCGGCCAGCTAAGTGATGGCGTCTTTCAATCTCGACTGAACTCCAACAGGGTTACATCCCTAATTCACATGGCGGTGATTGGCACACAATCAAGACCTCCATGTCTTCTGGTATCCAAGTCATCATTCCGCCCAAACTCATTTCCTTCCTCAGCTCACATGGTTATATCACGATAGCAAATATAGCCAACCGTGCTTCTCACTTCCTTATTTTGGTGACCGGGATCACCATATCTACCGGCTCTAAGCCAGGCTAAGCAGAATATGCGATCCTGAACCTATTTAGGTGAAGGATATATAGTTGTCCAACATAATGCAACTACATTTTCAAGCAATTCCTACACTTAATGCAGCAAACACTATACACAAGTCGTTTCATTTCGAAAACACAGGAATTAAGAATGCACCTGGGCTTGCCTTTCAGAAAGGTCGAGGGCTGGTGGTCAGGGCACTCAGGCAAGTCAACGTTTTCCTCGACTCCTGGTTCGGCAGCTGGGGCCTCCTGTGGGATCTCCTCCTCGGTCGGATTCACTTCGGTCAGGTTCACCTCCTCCAACGATCCTGTATGCATGGTCATGCAAGATGAATACAGGGATGCATAGTAATCTTCAGGGTATTCGATACGATGCAAATGGATGCTTTCATGAAATGCAAGCACACAAGTATGATTTACTTTCTTTTACTGAGTATGTGCATATTTCTTCTCCGGTAGAGAGAAATCTCTAACTTCATATAACAAAGCAATTCAAGTTCCCATGATCAACCTTGAAGTCCATACAAGTACCCACATGCATTGTAGGAATTCAAAATGGGTTAAATGAACTACCCCAAACATGGTCATCCTAATAGCCTTCCTAAAATGCATTCAAGTTCACATTCCAGCAAGTATATTCTCAGAAATACGAATCACCATTGCTGATGGACCAAAATAACATGGAAAAGATTTACTTATGCCCTAAACAAGTGCTTAATTACATGATCACTTGCTTCACTTGTACTAGACCTACCAGATCAAAGTTACATAAAATTCCCAGAAAATACAGTAGACATAACAGGTCTAACATAGCTTAGTATCCAAAATTCAGGCCATTTGGACCTGCAGAACTTCCTACACAAAAATAAAAAGACTGTAGGCTGAAATTGAGTAGAAAATAGTTACTACAGTGAAATATATCAAACAACAGATTTAATATTTTCTTGTTGTTCTTAATCACCTAGAAACATCACACAAAAATATTTATATCCATATCACTGGTATTTATTTTCTAACGAATTTCCAAGCAATCAAATACTAAATGGGGCTTGAACAGAAACTCTACTACCAAACAGAGAACATGCCTAACCAATATTTTTCCCAGATTCTACTCATCAAAACAAGATTACCAGAAGTGGAATCATATTTTTAGCACACTCCTAGAATTAGTTATGCATTTCTGAAAATAACTGCAGATTTACAAATTAATTTGTAACTCACAGAATTATCATACTAATGGTAGGGTTTCATATTTTTCCTAAACAGTACATATCACTAGAAAGCTAACAAGTCTTGTCTCACTCCATTTGGACAGGTATAGCTCTCTCTATGATTTTTGCAAGCATTTAGCAATTTCCTGGAAATAGAAATAAACCATTTTCGGATTTAAACCTAACCCTAACTGCTATGTGTACACAGATCCATTCACCCGGAGCTGCACACAGGGACTGACTGCTGGGGCCTTGGGTCAACTTGACCCCACTTGTCATAAAGACAGGGAGAGCCGCCGCGTTTGACCCCGAAGAACTCGCCGGCGGCGAGGGCTCCGGCCAAACGGGCAACACCCTCGTGCTCCTGAGACCGAAGCGCATCGAATGAGCTAGACAGTTGGGTCAGTGGTGCGTCAGAGAAAGCTCGACGGCGGCCATGGCGGACAGCGGCGCATGGCGAAGCTACGCCGGTGAGCTCAGACCAAAACAAACCCAAATGGCTACACCACATGACTCAAGACTACCTAGAGGTCCTAGGGTTACGAGGAATTGAACCCTAACGGTCCGCAGCACCTCCAGTGCCATCCATGGTGGCTCGGCGGCAGAGCGCTCGTCGGCAAGTCGGCGTTCCGACCGACTCCGGCCACCTCATGGCAAATGGTCTTCGATTCCATGAAATTGAACCCTATTAAAGCTCGAAACACAAGACGCAAAGCAACGAGGACGCTCACCACCTTCTGGCCACGTCGGGTTGAGCCGCGGCGGAACTCCGGCGAGGCGCAGAGGATGGCAACGAGGAAATACGCGAGCACCACACTACTACAGCTTCGGCCAACAAGTCAGGGAGGTAGAGGAGGTCAAGAAGGAGGGGTTGGCGCGATGGAGCGGGCGGTGGTCAGCCAGGGACGACGCAGCACACCGGCGACGCCATGGTGGAACTCTCGGTTTGGGCAGAGGGAGCTAGAGGTAGACGACGACGACGACAAAGGCAATAGGATAGGATGGGATAGAGTCTAGGGGGTTCGTCATCGCCTCTGCGGTGGAGTTCATCCAAAGTCGACACGAAGTCGTGGCGGTGTTGTTTTCCAGCGATGACACGTTATGCCCACCAGGTGTTCGACACGTGGTCACAAGAGAAACCGACTTAGTCCAGTGTATGTGCATTGACTGAAACTCAATCTTCAGCAGCAGATTACTCCTAATCAGTCGGGTTTAATGACAAACTTCCCTAATACAACTTATAGTACTACAGGAGATCTCAATTTGCTAGTAAAGCACCATGGGCCGATTTGGCTTGGTTTACAAACTACAGATGAGCAAAACAGGGTACTTGAAATTGAGATACCAGGACTTAGACAGTAATTCAGGGTTGGTATTTTACACCCAAATCTGCCTTGTGACATCAATTTGAGTCTGTAAAAAATCATTTTCATGACTTGGACCCTTAATAACATTTGTGAAAAATTAAATTTCCTAAAATCATTATTTAAGGTTCAAAGTCATTTGAAAAGATTAAATAGCACTTTCAAATTGAATTATCAAAATCACTCCAAATGCCCTAAACCTAACCCTAGGTCAAAGTCCTAGCTAGAGACCAAATCAAGTGCTACCCCCAACATGAAAAATGTTTGATTAAACATTCTAAACTAGAATTGACAGTTCAAAAGTGCTGAATAACATTTTTGCTCCATTTATCTATTTATAACTCTATGTGCATATATGTATATATATAAGAAATAGTTACCATTGCATTGGAAATTCACTTTACTCATACACATGAAATGATGAGATGATGTTCATGACATGCCAATGCAATGCAATGCAAGTGAATTAACAAGCTTAACACTGGGGTGTTATAGCCCCTCCCCCCTTAAAAGAGTCTCGTCCTCGAGATTAGGAGTAATACCAGGTTTTATAGAAAGTAGGGTAAACTTCCTTCAAATAGTCTTCTCTTTCCCAAGTAGCATCTTCTTCTCCTTGGTTGTTCCAAATCACTTTGTAGAACTTAATTACTTTGCTACGGGTCACTCTTTCATTAGTATCAATCACTCGAATAGGCTTCTCTTCATAGGTCAAGTCCTTTTTCAACTTTATATCTTCAATCTTTACTCGCTCTTCGGGGACTCTTAGACACTTCTTGAGCTGAGAAACATGAAAGACATTGAAGATAGTCAGCATCTCTGGAGGTAGTTGTATTCTATAAGCTACTTTTCCACATTTTCCAATAATCTTGTAAGGTCCCACATATATTGGGGCTAGTTTTCGTTTGATACCAAAACGTTATACCCCTTTCATTGGTGAAACTTTCAGGTATACATAGTCACCAACATGATACTCAATCGGCCTTCTTCTCTTATCAGTATAACTCTTTTGACATGACTGAGCTGCTTCTATATGTTGTTGAATAATTCTTACTTTTTCCTCAGCTTCCTTCACAAAATCAATGCCATAACACCTTCTTTCTCCTGCCTCAACCCAATTCAGAGGTGTCCTACATTTCCTTCCATACAACGCTTCAAACGGCGCTATCTTAATGCTTTCTTGGTAACTATTATTGTATGAAAATTCAGCTATTGGTAACCACTTTTCCCAAGAACCCTTGGAAGATACAACACAAGCCCTAAGCATATCTTCTAGTATTTGATTAACTCTTTCTGTTTGTCCTGAGGTTTGAGGGTGATAAGCAGTACTTCGGACTAACTTAGTACCCATCTGCTTATGTAAATGTTCCCAAAAACGAGCGGTAAACTGAGGTCCTCTATCGGAAATAATAGTCCTTAGGCACCCCATGCAATCGCAGTATCTGAGCATAATAAATTTCAGCATACTTATGCGGTGGATAGGTGATTTTAACAGGTATGAAGTGAGCAGACTTAGTCAATCGGTCTACAATTACCCAGATTGAATCATATCCATTTTGAGTTGTAGGAAGACCCACGATGAAATCCATGCTAATTTCTTCCCATTTCCAACCTGGAATAGACAAAGGTTGTAGCAAACCTGTAGGCTTCACATGAACGGCTTTTACCCGACAACATGTATCACATCTAGCCACATAAGCTGCAATTTCTTTCTTCAGTTTTGTCCACCAAAACCGAGGTTTTAAATCATGATACATCTTGCTGCTTCCAGGATGGATAGACAAAGGCGAACAATGTGCTTCATCCATGATTTGATTTCTAAGTTCCCGATCTTTTGGTACTACCAAGCGATCTTTGAACCACAGAATTCCCTTTTCATCAACACGGAAATGTTTAAGCTCTTGTTCCTTCATCTTACGTTTAATATGGAATATTCTAGGATCAGTTTTCTGAGCTTCGATGATCTTACTTTCCAAAGTACAGCTAATTGTTATGTTATGCAACACAACTGGATGTAACAGGTTAAATCCATCTTCTAGCAATGGTTGCACTAACAAATTATGAGATTTGCGGCTCAGTGCATCGACAACTACATTGGCTTTTCCTGGATGGTAATGCACTTCCAAATCATAATCCTTGATTAATTCTAACCATCTGCGCTGCCTTATATTTAGCTCTGGCTGTGTAAAGATATATCGGAGACTCTTGTGATCAGTATAAATGTGACATTTGTTACCCATAAGATAATGCCTCCATATCTTCAGAGCATGTACTACAGCGGCTAACTCTAAGTCATGCGTAGGATAATTTTCTTCATGTTTTCTAAGTTGCCTTGAAGCATAAGCAATTACATGGCCTTCTTGCATTAAGACACACCCTAAACCAGTACCAGAAGCATCACAAAATACATCAAAAGGTTTCTCTATATTTGGCTGGGCTAGAACAGGAGCGGTGGTTAGCAAATTTGTAAAGTGTGGAAGGCAGTCTCACAAGATGCAGTCCATTCAAACTTCTTATCTTTATGCAACAACTTAGTCATAGGGTGAGCTATCTTAGAGAAATCAGGAATGAATCGACGATAATATCCTGCTAACCCTAAGAAACTCCTAACTTCTGTGGCTGAAGTTGGTGCTTTCCAATCCAACACTTGCTGTACTTTGGAAGGATCTACAGATATTCCTTCATCAGACAGGATATGACCAAAAAATGGTACTTTGTTTAACCAAAACTCACACTTACTAAACTTGGCATATAGTTTATGATCTCTAAGTCTAGTCAAGACTATTCTTAAGTGCTCAGTGTGATCTTGCTCGCTTTCTGAATATATCAGTATATCATCATTGAAAACCACTACAAACTTGTCCAACTCAGGCATAAAGACTGAATTCATCAGGTACATAAAGTATGTAGGAGCATTTGTTGGGCCGAAGGACATAACAAGATTCTCGTACAATCCGTACCTGGTAGAAAAAGTAGTCTTTGGAATATCCTGAGGACGAATCTTAATTTGATGATATCCTGACCTTAAATCAATCTTTGAGAACACCTTAGCCTTAGATAGCTGATCAAACAGTATATCGATCCGAGGCAAAGGATACTTATTTTTAATGGTCACGGCATTCAAGGGTCTATAATCTACACACATCCTCAATGTGTTATCCTTCTTCTTCACAAATAAGGCTAGACAACCCCACGGGGACGAACTAGGGCGAATAAACCATTTGTCCAACAACTCCTGAATCTACTTCTTAAGTTCGGCTAGTTCACTTGGTGGCATTCTATATGGCGTTCTCGAGATTGGTGCAGTACCCGGTATCAATTCTATTGCAAACTCAACTTCTCTGTCAGGTGGCAGTCTTGGCAGATCATAAGGAAAGACGTCAGGAAACTCACATACTACAGGGATGTCAGCTATATTTATTGCCCCAGTAGCAAAGGACAACCCATAAAGATCACCACTTCTCGGTAAGCTTACTTGAAAAGACCCACTACCTTGAGGTTCTTTCAGAGAAATGGTTTGCACCCCAATGTTTCATCCAGCTCATTCCTAAAATCACATCTACTCCCAAACTAGGCAAAACTATCAAACTAGTCCTAAAATTCCGTTCCTTAATCTTAACGATTACCCCTCGGACCATTTGTCTAGTAGAAATATCAGCTCTTGCTGAGCTTATACGGAACCCATAGTTCAATTCTGTTATTGGATAAGCATGTTGTTGTGCAAATGCTTGACTTATGAATGAATGAGATGATCCAGAATCAAACAAAACAACTGCGGGGCTTTGGTTAACAAGAAACATACCCGCTGTCACAGGTTCTCCTTCAGGGATTTCTTCTATTTCAGTGAAATGAACACGGCCTTGCTGAACGCCCGTGTTCCCAGCCTGCTTCTTTGGGTATGGATAATTCTTAGCATAGGGCCTAGTCTTGCCACAGTTGAAACAAGGTCCACTGTTAACTGGCACCTTGGCATTTGCTGGATTCCCTGGATTTGCATTACCTTTCGGAATAGGCATTGTGAAAGCCCTACGGTACTTATTCTGTGGCTAGTTCACATTGAACTTCTTAGTTGGAGGTCTATATCGAGATCCTGGCACAGGCGGACGATAAGCAAGACAATTTGCAGGAGGAGCCCTAGGCTGCGACGAACCTCCTTCAAATGGCCTCTTACGACCCTTAGCAATGGCATGTAGATTGTTTTGGTGCTCTTGAGTTAGGGCATCACTGATGAAGTCATTGAATGTTGTTCTAGTGGAATTTGCCAGGGTCTTCATTAGCTTAGTGCTTAGGCCTCTCTTGAAGCTCTCAATTTTCTTTTCCTTAGTATCCACATAGCTAGGGGCATACCTTGCCAGATTATTGAAGGCATGAAGGTACTCAGTCAGGCTCTTGGTACCCATAGTCAGCTGCATGAACTCATTTGCTTTCATCCTCATCAGACCTGGAGGAATATTATGACCTCAGAAAGCAGTCTTGAAACGATCCCAAGTAATTTCAGTACCTGCCGGAATGGTAGCCTTATAGTGCAACCACCAAATTCCCACGGGTCCCTGAAACTGGAGAGCGGCATAATTCACTTTTAGCTCATCATTCAGCCTCAGCACCGAAAACTTTTGCTCTATGGCGTGGAGCCATTCATCGGCTTGCAGTGGTTTAACGGCTTCCTTAAAGATGGGTGGCTTGGTGTCCATGAAATCTTTGTAAGAGCTGAACTGGTTCTCATCGATCTCCACCACGAGCATTGTTGGCTACCATTTCACACAGAACAGCCTTCAGATTGCGCTGAGTCCCGATGAACTGCGCGAACATCTGCTCAGGAGTGAATGGCGGTGGTGGTGGCAACTCTTCATTCTCATTGTCGTTCCTGCTACCACTACCGGACCCATGAGAACGCGTGTTGACCGGCATCTGTAAAAATTTTCATAAAAATGGGAGAGGATTAATAATGGTGTTGTTGCGGAAAATTGAAACTCATTGTTGACATCTAGTAACGTCACCAAATATAACTATATAACTTTTAATGCGAGAGGCGAGATTAGAAGATGAATGGTAATTAATTAACTTGTCATTAGCAACTAGCCACTTTTCTATTACCAACATTATTATGCAAGAACTAGGTTGTCATCCCTAATTAGTAATGCTAAGAATAAATAAATGTTTTATATATTAATCTATGTGACTAGGCAGAAATATAAATATAAATAATATAAACTAAGATCTGCAAGCAGACAGATAATTATACCATTGTAGCATTTTACCTAAGGAGTTCTACCAGGTTGTCGATTTATATTTATACCACTGGGAAGGACTAAGGATAAACTACAATCTATTATATTGATAGTGATGGTATACAATGGATAAGTGACATTACCGATGTCATTTACTCTACTCATAATAGGCAGAGGTCACAAGGTAAATAAAAATAAATATAAAGGTGATAAGTATGATCAAGCATCATAAATAAAAGATAATCATCAGAGCACTTCTCTAGTCATAGTAATAGCTAGCCAATGGATAAACTAAGGAATTAATATTAAAGGTAATTCTATAACTACATCAATGAATAACTCTAATTAGTGAAATTACATTTAGCAATCATTGTTAGACTAATCCTATATCATGATCACATGCAAAGGGCATTATCTAGGAAAGGTGTCAAACAGAGTCATCACCCAACTTCGCGACCGTGCCTGCTGGCCTACATACGGGGGTGGACTACAGAGGACTCAACGCAGCTGTCACCTATGCGATCTACCACACGACCCGGCACATCAGGGTGCACTCGCAGATAAACAGAATACCTAGACACCACGTCTACATATCGTTCATCATCTATCCATCGTACGCATGAATAAATGCTATACGAGCAATTACATGAATTCAATAAGATCAAACCAACTATACTAGACATATAATCAAAGTAAACAAGGACTATTGTAATCAAGAACATATAAACTATTAAGAACAATGTTTCCCTAATCAATAATGAAGAATACAATAATAGAGAAAGAACTAGAATTATACCGAACTCCGTGCTCCAGACAGACGCCGGGGCTCCAGATCCGCCAAAGAACTAGAACTCCTCTACTCTCTAATCTAACTAGGCTAGAACTATGAACTAGGAGGCTCTTGATGAACTAGGAGGCTCTTGATGGCTTGAGGACTTGATGCCTTGAATGAATGATGGGTTGATGCCTCCAGGGGGGTCTGCCCCTTTATTTATAGCCCGGTGGGATGCACGTGCGCCGTAGGATCAAACCGACTTGAAACAAGGGCCAAGATGACTCCATAGAGGCGGTGGAAGAAGACTCCAGAAGATGGGTAGAAACCCTAGCAGGGGGCGCCGGTCGGCCCCACCTTGGGGGGTCTCGGGTCTCGGTGCCTCGGGTGTGGTCCAGATGCTTCTAGTGTTCTCGTGATGATTGTTTCCTTGGCGGTTAAGTTACGTGGTAATCATGCTCTTTAACCCTTCTTGTATGCTTTTTTGGAATAGCCCCTGGAAAATACAAAACATGCAAAACTCGTGGAAACTGTCAGTTAAAACCCTAGAATAGTGTGTATTCATGTATCATTTGGTGTCTAAAGTTCTAATAAAAGTTAACGTTATCCACCGTCAACAACACCCCCAAACTTACCTTGTTTGCCAGTCCTTTGGCAAACAAACTAAGCCTAATTACTAATGTAATTGAATCAGGAGTTGCTACAATATTTTCGTACTTCCCAAGTACACATGCTTCATACATAGATTCTCCCCCGGATTAGACAAAACTGCTCTAACTTTTAAACTTACCCATTTTACCTTTAACCGTGGGGCTTTACAGCTCTTGCCTTAGTCTTGAGTAATTGAATGAAAGAACAATTAAGTCTTGCACCATGTAGCAAATTCTTCACAGTACTAATATCCCGGAGTTTTTCAAGTTTTCAAAATAAAACTCAGAGCTTTAATTGTATGACACCCTCAAGTCTCTCAGTATATATGGTATTTGTGGATCTCACTTAAGGCATTAATGTTATGCCTTCCTATAACTAAGGATTTATAGTGGAGCTCATAGGAGTGGCAATGACAAGGTTTTAAGTATACTTGCAATTCATATGTTGTAAAGTCAAACAATGGATCCACAGAGAATCAAGGCATACAATCAAGGTGTATATGTGGTATTTAGTGGCTATTCCTAATTCTAGTTTTGCTCTTTGAAAATGATTCACTCTCCTTTGTAACTTGGAGGAACACATGGGCTATCTTTATTCTTTCTCTTTTTCTTCTTCTCTCTCTCTTTATTTTTTTTATTGTTCGGGAGGCGGGCATCTAGTACCCATTGTTTTAATGCTGGGACACTTGTCCATGTTTTACTCCCCTTTTTGATTTTTGCATAGCCACATGTATCCTTTGAATATGAATAACTGGAGAGGTAATAAGAATAATAAGAACTTAGAGCAATTATATTAAGGCTGTCCTACGGGGTTTATATATTTTTGGTGTTCACTCCTAGTGTAGGAGAAAATATTTTCATGATGAACATTGATGAAAGTGGAAATGGTTGCGATTACTCCCAGGGTAGGAATAATGCATATGTGCTAACGTGTGTGCGTGATCTTGGTTTTAAAAGCATGATAAAACTCTGATATGGTATTCAACAAAGGTTGACTAAACTCAATGTAAAGCAAGCAGCATGAATGTGCAAAAGGTTTTCCTATCTAGATGTACCATATATATGGCTTTGGTAAGAATTCACATTTTGTCATACAAGAGCTCATCATGTAGATTTTAGGTTTTTGAAAATAAATCTCCAGAACTTAGTAATGCTAGTAATAAGATAAATAGTAGCTCAACTTTCATGAATCATATCAATCAATCATCTAGACTTAGCTCGAACATATGCCTCCACAAGTTTCAGGTTCAGAGTAAATTCTTAAGTTAAAATAGCAATATCTAAAACTTAGGAGAATTTAAATTTGACATCTAGGCATTTGAAAAGTATTATGATAGAGCAACTATTCATCATCTCCATGACAAAATTTTAATGTTCATCAGTTTTTAATTTATTCTAGCCTAGACCGACACTAAACAAACTCTAATATATAGATAGATATTTATTTGGTTTTTAAATTTTATCTTACTAGCTAACTCACGCGAAAAAGCGATATAGTAATAATGATAAATAGGATAGGAAACTTATACTTAGGTGGATTTTAATTAGAGGGTGCCCTCCCCCAAGCTTGATGTTTGACAGGGTCTTTGATGTTGCAAATTGAGCGATCCTTCTAAGCAGTGTATCGGCAGTGTAAGGATGTCGGGTTGACTAGCTCCTTGATCTTATATTTTCCTGTGAAACCCAATTGCCAATAAAAATATCAAATCTTATGGAGAGGGGTTAGGTTTAATACCACTCCATGGTAAGTAATTGATTTTATATTTCCAGCAGAAGTTTAAGCTTCTTTAAGAGTGTGGACCTTCATGTGCCCACATATTTTTGGTATTTTTGTGAAAGGTGTGGACCTTCATGTGCCCACATATTTTTGGTATTTTTAGATTGTATAAAGTAGACTCAATAAGCGCATAGATAAAGTTACCAGGTGACTAGGGGATGCTCCTCCCCCAAGCTTGATGTCTGCAATACCTGGTGTTTGAATGATCTTCAGAGCGAGTTGGTTAGCAGCAGTCCTGATGGATGCCACTAATAAACTCTCTCCTTAGTCATAATATTATTCCTGCATAGTTATACTCCAACAAGAAAACCAAAACTTGAGGCTCGAATTATCAAGGGGTTAGCGGTCAGCCAATGAGCACTTTGATTATTCTTGAGTTGATTTTAATTAATAGATTCTAGCAGGATTCCAACAGGATTCTCTTTTTAGGATTTTCTAATTTTCTTATGCAGAAATCAAATATGTATGTATGCTAATAATTTTTATGCCACCATAGGGAATATTCATTCTCATGGGGCCTAGGATTTTTATAATGCAACAAAGCAATTATAAATACTACTACTATCTATAAATCATTTTTATTTTTATGCCACCACAGTAAATATGCCTACAGGGTTACCATAGGTTCATTCACATGGGGCTTTAATATTTATGATGCAGTAAATAAAGCAGTAAATATTTTTATTGTTTTATTTTTATGCAAAAATGATTGTAGTAATAAATGTGCTAAGCAAAATTACTAATGAATGATAAATTAATTAGATAACTACCATTCTAACCTTATGGCTAGGGTACAGAATTTAAAGTCTACCGACAGGACTTTGATAGAGGAGAGTACTTACTTAGTAGGTCCATTGTCTGAGATCACCTCAGTCAATTCCCTATTTTGCGGTGGTGTAACAGGTGCTTCTTCCTTCTTCTTCCATCTCTTTTCTGTCTCTTCTGCTTCTCTCTTTTCTAGCTCCAGTTCTTCCTTGTAAGCTTCTCTTGATTCTTCATCTCTCTTTATCCATTCTTCTACTTGCGCCTGGATCTCTTCTTTCTCTTCCTTAGCAATCTGGTCCATCCTTTCAGCTTCCGCTTCCCACTCACTCCAGCGTGATGCTTGTACAGCTTCTTCTTGCTCCTTGTAGCAATCTTCATACTTCACAATCCTTCCAGGGAACTCCTCCCATCCACAGTGAGGCTGGGCAGCCTGACGGCGGGCTTGACGTTTCCTTCTTGTTTACACCAAAATCTGGACTGAGTGCAGATAGTCGCTGCCGAGCGCAGATAGCCGATTTTGGGGGCAGAGGCCCAGACAGATAGTCAATCGGGTCCCGGAATCGATTGTTGGGCTGAAGCGTAGGCGGTGCGGTTGAAGGAAATAGCCGATTGTTGGGCTCCAAGTTACCTTTAATTTAGAAAAGTTTGTTAGTTTCGTTATTTATCTTGAGTTGTAATTCCAATAGGACTCTATCAAAGTCCTGGGTATAAATATAAGCCCCGGCCATTGTAATATATCACACATCAATACAACACATCTTTCGGCTCCGGCCAAAACTTAGGAGTAGGAGTAATGTAGATCTCGGCGAGTTCTTCAATCGGGCTGAGTGTCATCCGGTGGACGCAGGCTTGCTTGTAAGTACCGTCATGCCTCGCTAAGCTTTGTCTTTTTAATGTCAGTCGGTGGACATGGGAGCATCGTAGATCGGGGTTGATTCTTATTTGATATAAGTTTAGCGTCATCCGGTGGACGTGGGTTTAGATCAAATAAGGGTTAGTTATCGATTCATGTTTGTTTTCTTATTTGATCTATGTTTAACATCATCCGGTGGACGAAGGCTTAGGTTAAGATTGATTATGTACATGGATTAGTTATTGGCTCTAACTAATTTGGCATCTTAGCTAAATTCATTAAGTTATCAAGATGTTATTTGTCATTTGTTGTTTATTTATTAATATAACATCTTTCTGCCCGATCAAGATTGCATAGTATTGGCCTTAGATCCACATGAAAAATATCATTTATGTCTCATTCATGCTTTATTATGATATCGCTTGATTCGACCAGTATTATCGTAATCTTGCTCGTACGTGCTGTGGATGCTTGACAAGAGCCGATCTGAATGAACACAGAGCCACCAGCCTTCTAGACCAGTTCTGTATTCGTTCTAGATTTGCTTGTGATTATTTTCGAGAATATATCTAAACTGGTGCAAAGCCGCAAGCCTGCTAGACCAGCTCTGTATTAGTACTAGATTTATACTTGGAACTAATCACCGCCAAGTTTTCTGCTTCACGGACCCCGAATCGGCTAATTAGCCGATACGGTTGTGCTTTTTCGAGAAAACCAATTAGCCGATCGCATTCTTCCAAATCGGCTAAATAGCCGATTTCGGCCTGTTCGACGACCTGAACTGAATGATTTGACCTGTTTACAGCAATCGATTGTGCTTTAATCTATTACAACTATCTGCATAGATTTGTTTAATGTAGATTGTTCTATTTTGTCACACTCAATTTTAAGGATAAAATGTGATGCATAATCTTATGTGCGCCTAGAGATCAGTTACACACATAAACCAACAAATTACATAAATTGTATCATAACCAATGTTTAATACATAGCGAATAATATCAAAGTCATTACACAACGAAAAATAAAGATAACTCTCGCGGTAGCTCCATAGCACAGGGACGTCGACTGGTGAAGCACAAGTCTAGTAGTCCTCTGGGTAGTCCTCATCACTATCACCATCTGTTACCCATCCGGGATTTTTAACCAAGTATTGAAAAAAATAAACAAGCGTAAGTACATGTCATACTCAACAAGACTAGCATGGGTTAATGAGGCTCAAAAGGTTGACACGGTTTTAACAGCAGGTTGCTTTTAATTAATCATCCTTTTATGCAGTTGGATAGCAACAAATGAATAAGCCCATTCTCATGATCATAGTAAACATAATTAATGAGTAACAATAAATAGATTTAGCAATAAGTAAGCATCACCCCAAAAGAATAACTACTCCGTAAGACGTCCAAGGCCGCTCTTGACCGTGAGCTCGGCTAGTATACCAGTTTTACACTCTGCAGAGGTTGTGCACTTTCACTATGAGGCGTGATTCCCATTTGCTCGGGTTAATTACTCCCATAACACTACCAAGGTGAGTGAGTAGGGTCTCACTATGAAGTCTTTCAAAGAACTTCGCCTAACAAGTTAGGGCCGCTAGGAACCCGGCAAGCAGATGTAGAGCCCCCCTTCTTCGTGGCACAAGGTCACGCAGATTATATACATTCGGACAGGAGCCGCACTATACCCGAGTCGGAAGGTCCCATCACGCCTTCCGGTAATCTCTAACAAGCTAGAAAAAGTGCCCATACTTGACTAAAACCAGAGCCATGTAGCCCTCATAGTTGCACTATCAATCCCGGTGTCATACTTACAGATCATTATCAAAGGTGAAGGATTTTGAGCATCACAAAACTATGCTCGAATCCCCTAGTTCCCTGTTGCTAAAATGCATCTTTTAATCATATTGCATAATCAATTAATCAAGTTTACATGATCATGACTCCCAAAAATGCCCTAGCAACATTTACCATATGCATAATCCCATAGGTGGCAAGGAACAGGGTAACAATGCTAGGAAATAACTATGGTTAACAAGGGAGACACATGCAAATGCAATTATTTATTTGGTGAATAGGACAACAAGGATGATCCATACTAATACTTGCCTTGATCAGCAAACTCCTGGTGATCCGGGTTGTCTCAGTACTGATCTTGATCACCCACGTAAAGCTCACCGTCTATACTCGATCCATCATAACAACACACACGCATACAGGGGCAATCATGCATACAAACAAGAGTTTTCATTAGAACAGTACACCAACAAAAGGTTATAAAATAAATCTACACGTTGCTACGGTCACATCGATATAAAGTTTGCGCAAATCGGATTTAAAACGAGGAAGATATGAATTTTACAAGGTTTATAATAGAATAATAATAGATTAAATATAATCTCGAATTTTCAAAGTTGAAAATATATAAAATAGTGGTACCATCAGATAGATTATGAAATTACGAATCTAACGCAATTTGAATCGTTCAAATCGGATCTAAAACAAGTAAATTATGATCAAAGGAAGTTTAGTGGCAAATTTGTAAATAATAGAAAACACATTTTCTAAACACCGGGAGAAAATACGTTTTCTAAATTGAAAAGCGCAAATCACAGAATACGCTAAGGGATCGCGGGTTTAGCATTAAAAACTGCAGGGGGTTATACGCTGGCCGAATCGGTATGGGCTGCTCTTCGGCCGTCCGATTCAAAATCGGCGGATCAGATTAAAAGAGGGGAGGGGTGGCAGTGCTCTCGGCCGGAAAACAGAGGCCGACGGCAGCGCCATGGCCGGAAGGCCGCCGGAGAAGGCGAACTCGGCCTTCGATGCATGAAATAGGTCGGGAAGGGTACCCATAGATCGGGAAGAGCATCGCAAGCTCACCTAGGGTGATGGGAAGGTCGGAAATCGACTCGGAGATAGCTCGCGGCGTGATCCGGCGGACGGTGGATCTCTGCAACGGCGGCGGAGGGGTGTCAGTGCCCAAATCGAAGGGGGAAAGTGCTCGGGAACTTCACAAGATCACAGCGAAGCTCCTCAAAGGCTTACCGAGAGGAAATTGGTGGCGAATCGAGCTAATTGCTCGCGGCGGCGGCTGCTCGGTTCTCGCGGGAGCTCGGCAGTGGCGACAAGAAGAGGCGGCTAGGGTTAGGTGACGGCTACGGGGGGGTGGGGGTGTGGCGCTGCTTAAATACTCCCGAGGTGTGGCGTCAATCTCGGAGATTGAAACAAACTTGGCGAGCGGAGAAATCGGCTTCGGCCGTTTCTTCTCTGCTTCGGACTCTCGGCGCGGCGACGAACTCGGCTTCGGCCGTTTCTTTCTTGCCCGCGTCGGACTCTCGGCGAGCAGCAGAGGGAAACAGGGGAGGGGCTGTCCTGGGGGTCCATAGGTCGGTAGCACCGAGCGCTGGGGTCGGGCTGGCAGTCACGGCAGAGGGACGCTTCGCGCGCGCGTGCTCGGCCACGGCGGATGAACACGGCAGCGGCGTCTCTATTCGCGCGGCGAGGGAGGTGTAGAAGGAAGGGCTGACCCGTGGGTCCCGCTCGACAGTCAGAGTGGGTAAGGGGAAGGGAGGGAGCAGATCGGCCGAGCTGTCCTCGGGCCATCCGACCTGAGCCTGCTGGGGCCAGGGAGTGGAAAACAGGCCAAGCTGCTACTCAGGCCAGAAAGGAGAGGGGAAGGGCTCTGCTCTATTTCCTTTTTCCATTTTCCAAAAGGATTTTCAAATTGGGTTTTGAAACATTTGAGAAATTCAAATAAGCTACAACAGTACAAAGAAGAAATGCTCCAGCATGAATGCATCATACATGTGTATGACCTAGGTTTGATTTTATATTTGAGAAAAATTATTATTTCCCTATATTGGAATGATCAATTAATTGCACAATTAAATAAATTTCTACTATTTAAAAGAATGCAATTTTTCAGGTGTTATAATTCTATCCCCCTTAAAAATAATCTCATCCTCGAGATTCAGTTGGTGCTTACTCAAACAACTCCGGGTACTTTTCTCGGAGATCTTCCTCTCTTTCCCAAGTAGCTTCTTCCTCAGAGTACCGATGTCACTGCACCCTGCACATCTTTATAACCTGACTTCTTGTAACTCTTTCTGCGGTCTCCAAAATTTTCACTGGATGTTCCTCATAAGTGAGACCCTTCTTGAAAACTATTTCCTCGACAGGAACCTGCTCTTCCGGTACTCTCAAACACTTTCTCAACTGAGATATGTGGAACACATCATGAACACCGGGCAAACTTTCCGGAAGTTCTAGCTGATATGCCACTTCTCCACGTCTCTCTAGGATCTTGAAAGGACCAATATACCTTGGTGCCAATTTTTCTTTGCTGTTGAACCTTTTCACACTTCTCATCGGGGACACTTTAAGGTATACATAGTCTCCTACATTAAAAGCTAGTTCTCTTCTCCGTGTATCCGCATAGCTCTTCTGTCTAGATTGTGCTATTCTCAAGTTCTCTCTTATTGTCTGGACTTGCTCCTCTGCGTCTCTCAACACATCCGGTCCAAACACTTGACTTTCTCCAGTTTGATTTCAAAACAAGGGTGTCCTGCACTTGCGTCCATACAATGCTTCGAAGGGTGCCATCTTGAGACTTTTCTGGTAACTATTATTATAAGAGAACTCCGCATACGGCAGACTCTTATCCCAACTCATTCCATACTGTAAAGCACAAGCTCTCAACATATCTTCCAAAATCTGATTAATCCGTTCAGTTTGACCGTCAGTCTGAGGATGATATGCAGAAATGAAATTCAGCTTAGTACCTAGAGACTCATGTATCTTTTGCCAGAAATGTGAGGTGAATTGAGTGCCCCTATCAGGCACACTATTCTCTCCATATACAACTCTGCTAGTTTAGGACCTCCATAAGTGGTCTTGACTGAAAGGAAATGAGCTACTTTAGTCAGTCGATCCACAATTACCTAGATTGAATCATAACCTCTCTGAGTACGTGGCAATCCAACTATGAAGTCCATACCGACTTCTTCCCACTTCCACTCAGGTATCTTTAATGGTTGTAGCAATCCAGCAGGTCTCTGATGTTCAGCTTTAACTCTCTGACAGGTATCACATATAGCCACATATTCTGCTACATCACGCTTCAGTCCAACCCACCAATATTTTTCCTTCAGATCCAAATACATCTTGGTACTTCCTGGGTGTATAGAATATGCTGACTCATGAGCTTCACGCAGTATAGCGTCTCGGATGAATTTCACTTCAGGTACACAGTGTCTCTTCCCAAACCATAAGGTTCCATTCTCATCTAGCCTGAATCCGGGTGATTTTCCAACCACAATGTTCTCTGCTATTTCTTTGAGCTTCTCATCTTCCAACTGAGCCTTTCGTATCTCTTGCTCTAGTGTGGGTTCAACCTCCATCTCAACAGCATTGATCACAATTCCCAAGTTGAGACGCTCCATCTCTGCACACAACTCTGCTGGAATAGTGGTTGCTCGAATCTCATTAGCATAACTTTTTCTACTAAGAGCATCGGCCACAACATTTGCTTTGCCTGGATGATAATGCAATTCCAGGTCATAATCCTTTATCAATTCTAGCCAACGGCGTTGCCTCAAATTCAACTCTGACTGGGTGAAGATATACTTCAAGCTCTTATGATCTGTATAGATGTCACACTTATGACCAATCAGATAATGCCTCCATAACTTCAGAGCGTGAACCACAGCTGCTAGCTCCAAATCATGAGTAGGATAATTCAACTCATGCTTCCTCAACTGTCTCGATGCATATGCTATGACTCTTCCTTCTTGCATGAGAACACAACCAAGACCTAGGCGGGAAGCATCACAATAGATAGAGAACTTCTTACTCAGATCCGGCAAAACCAACACTGGGGCTGTTGTCAATCTCTTCTTCAATTCTTCAAAACTAGCTTGGCACTTCTCAGACCACACAAACTTGGCATTCTTCTCTAGCAAGGAAGTCATTGGCTTCACAAGCTTGGAGAATCCTTCAATGAACCTTCGGTAGTAACCAGCTAAACCAAGAAAACTACGAATGCCAGTCACATCAGTTGGCGGCTTCCAATTCAACACGTCTGCCACCTTACTTGGGTCTACAGAAATTCCACCATTGGACACAATATGTCCTAGAAAAGCAACTTCTCTCAACCAGAACTCTCACTTACTTCGCTTGGCATACAGCTTATGTTCCCTGAGCTTCTGCAAAACCAATGTCAGATGTTCGGCATGCTCTTCTTCATTCTTGGAGTAGATCAAGATATCATCAATGAACACCACAACAAACTTATCCAAGAATTCCATGAATACCTTGTTCATCATATACATGAAGTAGGCAGGTGCATTAGTCAAACCAAAGGACATTACCGTATACTCATACAGTCCATACCGAGTAGTGAATGCAGTCTTAGGTATGTCAGAGTCACGAATCTTCAACTGATGATAACCTGAACGGAGATCAATCTTGGAAAACACACAAGCACCTCTCAACTGATCAAATAAGTCATCAATTCTAGGCAACGGATACTTGTTCTTAATGGTGACCTCATTCAGTGACTGATAATCAACACACATCCTTTGACTACCATCTTTCTTATCAACAAAAATAACCGGGGCTCCCCAAGGTGAAGAACTAGGACGAATGAAACCTTTTTCTGATAGTTCTTTGATTTGTTTCTTAAGTTCTTCTAATTCTTTAACTTCCATTCTATATGGACGTTTAGCTATAGGTGCAGTACCAGGTAACAACTCAATGATAAATTCAATGTCACGGTCAGGCGGCATACCTGGCAACTCATCTGGAAACACATCTTCAAACTCATCTACCACTGAGTTATCCGGCTGCACTTCTTCTCTGAGCTGATGTACTGTGGCTTGTTGTTGCACTTGCAGAGCAACCTCAACTCAGACCTCATCTCCCTTTGGTGTAGTGACGGTTACAACCTTCTCCTTACACCCTATGTTCGTGTTGTATTTCTTCATCCAATCCATACCCAGGATAAGATCAATTCCGGCAGTATTTAGCACAGTAGGGGTTATCTCGAATTCTACCTCCCTTAATGAGACAGTAATCGGGAGACACTGAAGAGTAGCTTGCATAACACCACCCGGAGAAGAAACCATAATAGGATGTTTCATGACACTAAGGGGAATACCATGCTTTCTAACAAATGTGTGCGAAATGAAAGTATGCGAAGCACCAGAGTCAAAAAGAACTGTAACGGGGATGGAGTCGATATTGAACGTACCCATGATGACCTCTGGAGTCTCCTGTGCCGTATCAACCGACACATGGTTCGCCTTCCCGGTGCGAGGTGGCACTCTGTTGGTTGTTCTGCTTCTGGGAGGCTTGGGAATTCTGCTTCTCAGGACAATTGTAGGACAAGTGTCCTTCCTTGCCACAACGGAAACACTTGTTGGGGGCACCATTCTTCACTGGGATGTTGTTGGGAGCAGTCAGTTGTGGCGCTTGGTTGCCACCTTGTTGCTGGTACTGGGAACGCTGCTGGTTCTAGGAACGTTGTTGATTCTGGAAATTGTTCTTGAATCCAGACTGTCCCTAGAAACGTTGTTGCTGCGGAGGCTGCTGTTGGTTGTTACGGAAGCGGCTGTTGCTTCCGGACGACTGCCCTTGAAACTTCCTCTTCTTCTTCTTCTCATCTATCTCACGGCGCTTGCTCTCGATGATCAAAGCTTTGTCCACCAACTGTTGGAAGTTGGCGAAAGTGTGGGAGAGCAACTGGTACTGGAGATGATCATTCAGTCCCTCCAAGAAGAGCTCTTGCTTCTTGGCATCATCTTCAACCTCTTTTGGAGCATACCGCGACAATTGGATGAACTTGTCACGGTACTCAGCAACTAGCATTCCTCCCTGCTTTAGAGAAAGAAACTCCTTCTTCTTCAGCTTCATCAACCCTGCAGGCACATGATTATTGCGGAACCCCTCACGGAATTGCCGCCAAGAGATGGGGTCAGCACGTCCAAAACGGAAAGACTCCCACCAATCCAGAGCAGCTCCCTGCAACTGCCCAGATGCATAGAGAACCTTCTCGACGTCGTTGCATTGGGCGATCTCCAGCTGCCTTTCTATTGCACGCAGCCAATCATCAGCTTGGAGAGGATCACTGGAATGATCGAAGGTGGGCGGGCGTCCCTTCAAGAATTTGCTTCTCTTGTCATGGGGCGGTGGAGGTGGGTTCCCATTGCCATTGTTTCGCTACAGCAGTTGAATGTTCTGGGCCATCTGCTGCATCAGCTGTGTTTGCATCATCATCAGCTGCTCCATATTAGGCTGCGGCGGAGGTGGTGGTGGATTAGAATTTTCTTCAGAGGTACCATCACCCCTTGGGTTCCTCCTGGTGTGGGCCATCTGCTGTTCAAATCATTGAAGTAAGGTTTAGAATTCTTTTCCATTATAATAACACTTAAAAGACTAGAACAGAAAATTCCGGGCGCGATCCAACAACGGCAGAGTAGAAAAACAGTCATATCTGGAGTTCCCGAAGTCAAACAGAGATATTCTATACATGGTTGGAAAGCATGAGAAAAACTCTACAACTTTTATTCAGACCATCTCTCCATATTCTGTCGTCAAGTTTATCAAAAACAGATTTGATTTGAAACTGTTTCAGAGTAACGGACAGCGCAGAAACTTTGACTTGTGACATTTGTTTCTCCCAAACCGTAACTGATATTGAGATGATTCTTGTGGCCAAAGAAAACTACAGAAGTCTAGTTTTTCACAAAAATTTCTCATGATTTTTGGTCGTACATAATTAAATAGGAAAAGTTACTAAGGCAGAGAGGTCTGAAAAACAGCACTGCTGGAAACTGAGATAATCAATCCAAACTATTATGCATTAAATCAAACCTATATAAAGAGATTTGCGGACATGCCCACAATCTCAGCACTCATTACAAACTCCAAATCAAGCATTGTTCATAAGGAAAAGCAATCTAGCATAAAAGTTCACAAGACACGAACTAGACTCGACTTGACTCAACTTGCGCTACTAGCGTCTTTTGCTACTAACTGGGGGTAACTCCTCTAGGGGTCAATGTCAGTGCGGGTGTGAGCATCACCATGGTCTCCTCGGTTCCTTGGCGGCGATTCAGCTGGACACTTTGGTGATGGCGGAGGGGGTCCAACACCGAGTTGCCTGTTCAACTCATTCACCGCCCGGCTGAGCTTGTAGTTAGCTTCAGTCCTGGTGTTCAGCTCATCCAGTGTCTGGTCCAGAAAAGTGTTGGTCTGAGCCAAACATTCCAAGGCAGTGTGGAGTCGGGCGTTCACTTCTCCAAGTGGACCGGCGATGCTGCAGTTAGCTTGGCCACTCTGACGGCGGGGAAGGTAGCGGTGCATCTCCCACTTGATGATGTCCCAATTCTCGTGGCGGTGCACGATAAGAGCTTGTCGTGCGGCATCCTTGATGGCGGCAGCTTTGGAGAGTCGAATGGAGACAGCATAGTGGATATTCTTCACCTGGCTTCCCTCCTTGATGTACACCCTCGTCTCATAGTAGTTGGCGTAGTCAGGGTGCTTCCAGTGCTCCGTCTTGTACAGCACCGAGGCGTTGGGGTAGAAGCGGCGCACCAAGTCGAGAAGCAGCGGGTGGTAGTAGTCATCACCATGATGATCATAGTGAATCATTCCCACCCAGTGTTTTCCACCTTGGTCTCCATCATCGTCACCATCGTCATCGGGGTCGTCGGAGTCATCCGAGTCGCCTCCATCATCTTTGTCATCAGGGTCGCCAGCACAATCCTGGTCACCTTGCGGCTCCACCTTCTCGGGTTCATCTTTCTGAGGGTCCTCCATAGGTACGTCTTCAGAGCTGTCTTCCAAGGGCTCTTCACTGGGCTCCTCTGCGGGCACCTCCTGCTAGGGCTCCTCCACTGGTACGTCTTCCACGGGTACCTCTGGTCGGGAAACACGTCCGCCAGAGATGAAGCGCTGCAGGTACCTCTTAGGTGGCATGACACGCTTGCAAGCAGTGCGCTTAAGGTTGGCCATCTACAAGAATTAAGATTAAGTCAAAATTTTGCAATGGACAAGGGTAGGATATCAGCAAAACTTGTAGCAAATTAATATAACAAGTAAAAAGAGATAATAAAGCTAAGGGCTATCCAGTGCTAACTAGGCTTGCGTCCTACAGTCAACACGGCTCTGATACCAATTTGTCACACCCAATTTTAAGGATAAAATGGGATGCATAATCTTATGTGCGCCCAGAGATCAGTCACACACATAAGCCAACAAATTACATAAATTGTATCATAACCAATGTTTAATACATAGCGAATAATATCAAAGTCATTACACAGCGGAAAATAAAGATAACTCTCGCGGTAGCTCCATAGCACAGGGACGTCGACTGGTGAAGCACAAGTCTAGTAGTCCTCTGGGTAGTCCTCATCACTATCACCATCTGTTACCCATCCGGGATTTTTAACCGAGTATTAAAAAAAATAAACAAGCGTAAGTACATGTCGTACTCAGCAAGACTAGCATGGGTTAATGAGGCTCAAAAGGTTGACACGGTTTTAATAGCAGGTTGCTTTTAATTAATCATCCTTTTATGCAGTTGGATAGCAACAAATGAATAAGCCCATTCTCATGATCATAGTAAACATAATTAATGAGTACCAATAAATAGATTTAGCAATAAGTAAGCATCACCCCAAAAGAATAACTACTCCGTAAGACGTCCAAGGCCGCTCTTGACCGTGAGCTCGGCTAGTATACCAGTTTTACACTCTGCAGAGGTTGTGCACTTTCACTATGAGCCATGATTCCCATTTGCTCGGGTTAATTACTCCCATAACACTACCAAGGTGAGTAAGCAGGGTCTCACTATGAAGTCTTTCAAAGAACTTCGCCTAACAAGTTAGGGCCGCTAGGAACCCGGCAAGCAGATGTAGAGCCCCCTTCTTCGTGGCACAAGGTCACGCAGATTATATGCACTCGGACAGGAGCCGCACTATACCCGAGTCGGCAGGTCCCATCACGCCTTCCGGTAACCTCTAACAAGCTAGAAAAAGTGCCCATACTTGACTAAAACTAGAGCCATGTAGCCCTCATAGTTGCACTGTCAATCCCGGTGTCATACTTACAGATCATTATCAAAGGTGAAGGATTTTGAGCATCACAAAACTATGCTCGAATCCCCTAGTTCCCTGTTGCTAAGAGGCATCTTTTAATCATATTGCATAATCAATTAATCAAGTTTACATGATCATGACTCCCAAAAACGCACTAGCAACATTTACCATATGCATAATCCCATAGGTGGCAAGGAACAGGGTAACAATGCTATGAAATAACTATGGTTAACAAGAGAGACACATGCAAATGCAATTATTTATTTGGTGAATAGGACAACAAGGATGATCCATACTAATACTTGCCTTGATCAGCAAACTCCTGGTGATCCGGGTTGTCGCAGTACTGATCTTCATCACCCACGTAAAGCTCACCGTCTATACTCGATCCATCATAACAACACACACACATACAGGGGCAATCATGCATACAAATAAGAGTTTTCATTAGAACAGTACACCAACAAAAGGTTATAAAACAAATCTACACGTTGCTACGATCACATCGATATAAAGTTTGCGCAAATCGGATTTAAAACGAGGAAGATATGAATTTTACAAGGTTTATAATAGAATAATAATAGATTAAATATAATCTCGAATTTTCAAAGTTGAAAATATATGAAACAGTGGTACCATCAGATAGATTATGAAATTACGAATCTAACGCAATTTGAATCGTTCAAATCGGATCTAAAACAAGTAAATTATGATCAAAGGAAGTTTAGTGGCAAATCTGTAAATAATAGAAAACACATTTTCTAAACACCGGGAGAAAATACGTTTTCTAAATTGAAAAGCGCAAATCACAGAATACGCTAAGGGATCGCGGGTTCAGCATTAAAAACTGCAGGGGGTTATACGCTGGCCGAATCGGTATGGGCTGCTCTTCGGCCGTCCGATTCAAAATCGGCGGATCAGATTAAAAGTGGGGAGGGGTGGCGGTGCTCTCGGCCGGAAAACAGAGGCCGACGGCAGCGCCATGGCCGGAAGGCCGCCGGAGAAGGCGAACTCGGCCTTCGATGCATGAAATAGGTCGGGAAGGGTACCCATAGATCGGGAAGAGCATCGCAAGCTCACCTAGGGTGATGGGAAGGTCGGAAATCGACTCGGAGATAGCTCGCGGCGTGATCCGGCGGACGGTGGATCTCTGCAATGGCGGCGGAGGCGTGTCAGTGCCCAAATCGAAGGTGGAAAGTGCTCGGGAACTTCATAAGATCACAGCGAAGCTCCTCAAAGGCTTACCGAGAGGAAATTGGTGGCGAATCGAGCTAATTGCTCGCGGCGGCGGCTGCTCGGTTCTCGCGGGAGCTCGGCAGTGGCGGCGAGAAGAGGCGGCTAGGGTTAGGTGACGGCTACGGGGGGGGGGGGGGGTGTGGCGTTGCTTAAATACTCCCGAGGTGTGGCGTCAATCTCGGAGATTGAAACAAACTCGGCGAGCGGAGAAATCGGCTTCGGCCGTTTCTTCTCTGCTTCGGACTCTCGGCGCGGCGACGAACTCGGCTTCAGCCGTTTCTTTCTTGCCCGCGTCGGACTCTCGGCGAGCAGCAGAGGGAAACAGGGGAGGGGCTGTCCTGGGGGTCCACAGGTCGGTAGCACCGAGCGCTGGGGTCGGGCTGGCAGTCACGGCAGAGGGACGCTTCGCGCGCGCGTGCTCGGCCACGGCGGATGAACACGGCAGCGGCGTCTCTATTCGCGCGGCGAGGGAGGTGTAGAAGGAAGGGCTGACCCGTGGGTCCCGCTCGACAGTCAGAGGGGGTAAGGGGAAGGGAGGGAGCAGATCGGCCGAGCTGTCCTCGGGCCATCCGACCTGAGCCTGCTGGGGTCAGGGAGTGGAAAACAGGCCAAGCTGCTGCTCGGGCCAGAAAGGAGAGGGGAAGGGCTCTGCTCTATTTCCTTTTTCCATTTTCCAAAAGGATTTTCAAATTGGGTTTTGAAACATTTGAGAAATTCAAATAAGCTACAACAGTACAAAGAAGAAATGCTCCAGCATGAATGCATCATACATGTGTATGACCTAGGTTTGATTTTATATTTGAGAAAAATTATTATTTCCCTATATTGGAATGATCAATTAATTGCACAATTAAATAAATTTCTACTATTTAAAAGAATGCAATTTTTCGGGTGTTACATATTTGATCACGCATATCAATCGATTATGTATCAGTTCAGTATCTGTTTCTATAACAAAACATACATATATGCCGGAATCGACTCTTTAGTCAATTTCTGATTAAATCGGCTCTCAGAGCCACATAGTTAGAATTACCTGGACACACCAGTTAGTTCCGCCCTGTGATTACTGATTATTATCTTTTCCTTGTCAATTGCAGGTCAAATTGACTGGTACGCCTGAGGGTCATCGGCACACTCTGACCGGATTTGAAACTAGCTGGATCTTGAAAGCTCCGACGCTCTTGAGATCATATCCGGCTTCGCTGGTGTGTTGAGACGCAAGAACCACATTTTGTGCCAACACACTTTTTGGCACGCCCGGTGGGACTGTTTCACTCATGACTAAGGGAAAGGCTCCGGAGACCGTGGCTCCTAGGGACGACGGCGTCATCAGAGTCAAGCGTGAGGAGATCGACCCCGAGGATGCTGCGGTGCTGGAGCAGATCATCGAAGAGTTCACTGATGCCTGTCTGCTGTCGTTTGCTAAAAATAGCGATGGCCACGTGTTCAAGAAAAACCCCTACCCAAGGTGGGTCAGGCCTGGCCACACCGATAAGGAGGAGCAAGAGTTCAAAGAGTTCATCCAGAGCGCCATCTAGAACGCTTCGCACCAGCCAGTCGGGCACTATCACAACATTTTCCTGCAGACATTCTACAGCATCAAGAAGACCGTCATCAAGAAGCATCATGAAGACCATCATCAAGAAGCAGGACTAGGAATCATTGGGCCCAACGTACTTCAATATTCCCCCAGAAGATACCAAATCAGATGCAGCAGCCGGAACATCCGATCCTCCGCCGCAACAGCCGAAACCGTCAAAGTCATCTGATCAACATCCCAATATGACGACGGATTCGGCTCCAAAAATAGCTCCGCAACCTAAGCTTATATGCGTACAACTTGGAACGCGCCGGCTGGGAACGTGCAGACTGAAAACGTGACTTCGGCAACTCCAAACTATCACATCAGGCACACCTATGATGAGCTCACATCGGCACCACATCCTGGTTATGCGCAATCGCCTCAAGACGAGTTAGTAGACAAGATGAGTGCAATGCTCAGGGACCAATTCGGCTTGCAGCCGCAAGCGGGGGTGTCGATCAGATACAGGCTCCCCTACCCTAAATGGTTTGATCGTGTGGCATTACCACAAAGGTACCGCATGCCGGATTTCGCCAAGTTCAGCGGTCAAGACAGCATATCCACCATAGACCACATCAGCCGCTACCTGACTCAGCTTTGTGAGGCGTCTTATGAGGATTCTCACAAGGTCCATTTCTTCTCATTGTCCTTGACAGGGCCGGCTTTCAGTTGGTTCACCACTCTGGAGCCCGGGACAATCCAAAACTGGGCAGACCTGGAAAGCAAGTTTCACGGTTATTTCTTCTCTGGCACTGGGGAGAAAACTATTGTTGATATGACCAGCATGTGTCAGAAGAGTAGCAAGACCGGATCAGCTTTCATCAAGCGCTTCAGGGAGATGAAGAACATGTGCTATTCACTGAACCTGCCTAGCAAGCAGCTCGCCCACTTGGTCATTGGTGGGATGCTCCCGCGCATTCAGGAAAAGCTGGTGGGCATTGACTTTGATAGCATTAGCCAGGTGTTGCAGCGAGTTGATGGTCTTGGAGCTGCAAGCCCAGACCTTTCGTAAGGAGGGGAGATACAAACAGACGACGTTCGTCAGTAATTCGGACTCGGAGGATGAAGATGAAGATGAAATCGCCACTGTCGAGCTGAGATGGGGCAAGAAGCCCATGGCTGTACCCAAAAATTGGAGCTTAGAGGATCAGTATGATTTCGATACAAATAAGCTGGACAAATTATTTGATCTGCTGGTCAGTGCTAGGCAGATTACCTTCCCTGCCGATTATGTAATGCCCTCTCCTGAAGTCTTGAAAGGGAAGACTTTCTGCCAGTACCACGGCCTCACCTCACACGACACCAATGGATGCCGCGCGTTCAGAACTCAGATATAGAGGGCTATCTCCCGTGGCTTATTGAAGTTTGACAGTCCTGCTAAAGGGAAAATAAAGATTGATAAGTTCCCATTCCCGAAGGGCCAGAATATGGTCGAGGTGTCAGCCCCTGCAGGCAAGATGAAAGTTCTGACCTTCAACCAAGCTAGAAGGAATGCATCAGTCGACCCTGATATGCAGATATCGACTGAGGATCTCGCGTTGATCAAGAGAAGGCGGGAGCAAAACCAGAGGCAATATGAAAAGGGAGAATCCAGCGGCACCAAGAAGATCAGACCTACCTCCCACGATCTGCTGAACAAATGGCGTTGGGAGAAGGAGAAGACCCACCGGAAGCAGTTCGAAGAGGAAGAGTACCGAAGATGGGCTCGTGATGAGGAGGAGGCCCGCTACCAGGAAGAACTGGCTCGCCGCCGGGAGGAAGAAGAAAGTCACTGGCATTGCCCATTCTTCAGGCATTGTTGGAATGAAGGTCTGAGATTGCCGACTCTGTGCAATTGCCCGGGGTGCAGCGATCAATAACGAGAGTACAGACACTCTTAGACCAACCGCCGGTCTTTGCATGAGAGGCTTGGACGCCCACATGATATGTAGGATCGGCGCGAAAAAAGAGACCTGCGCGATCGGCTCACCGAAGCGGCAGTTGATCACCAAGAGCCGGTCTGGCAGGAGAATCAATGGTGCCCTGGGGACTTGACCAAGAGCCAGAGGTGCTGCGTGCAACACCTCAGGAACAGGGAGCTCAAAGCAGAAGGCCGCATGAAGCAAATCTGGCGGGAGAAGCTTCCTCAGGACAAAGGGAAGGCAACAGCCGATGCGCAGATGGTGTTTGTGCTTCCGGCTGAATTCAGGGCGTCTCAAGCCAAGAAGATTGAGGTTCTCTCTGATTCTTATGAGTCAAAGTCTAAGCAGGCCACTGCCAAGCTGGTTTTCGCGCAGTAGGCTGCCTTTGACAAGCCGCCCAAGCACCGACACCTGAAGGCCCTATATCTCAAAAGATATATCGATGGGATGCCCATGACCAAGATGCTAGTTGATGGTGGTGCCACTGTCAATCTCATGCCCTACAGTACATTCCGCAAATTGGGCAAGGGCTCTGCTGATTTAATCGAGACCGACATGATGCTCAAAGATTTCGGGGGTAACTCTTCAAATACCCGGGGGGCAATCAATGTCGAGCTAACAGTCGGGAAGAAGATGCTGCTCACCACCTTCTTCGTGATTGACAGCAAGGGTTCTTACAGTCTGCTACTTGGGCGTGATTGGATTCATGCTAACTGCTGCGTGCCATTGACCATGCACCAATGTGTGATGCAGTGGCATGGTGAGGAGGTCGAAGTGGTCCCGGCCGATGACTCGGTGAGTATAGCCACAGCGGATGCTGCCTACTGGGAAGCTGGGGATTATGACTATTTTTCTGGCAAGACTTGGGAGGAAGGCTCCATCAAGGTTAGCGATGAGAGTCAACAGCCGGTTAGGGCAATCGGCTCTGAGTCTTTTTATTAGTGGATAACCCAATCGATGGCACCGAGGGCAAGCTTGGCCAAGGTTTCACGTCGGCCGATAAACTTGAAGAAGTGGACATCGGATCTGGTGATAGATCAAGGCCGACGTATATTACTGCCAATATTGACCCTGAGTTTAGGCAAGAGTTGATTGACTTATTAAAAGAATACAAAGACTGCTTCGTCTGGGAGTACTACGAGATGCCCGGCTTGGACAAATCGATTGTCGAGCACAGATTGCCTATCAAGCTCGGGTTTCGGCCTTTCAAGTAGCCGCCACGACGATTCAAGCAGGATTCATTACCTGACATCAAGGCCGAGATTGAAAGGTTGCTGGAAGCCAAGTTCATTCGAGCTTGCCGATACGCCGAATGGGTATCGAATATTGTCCCTGTGTACAAGAAGAATGGCAAGTTGCGGGTCTGCATCGATTTCAGGGATTTAAACAGAGCTACCCCGATGGACGGCTACGCAATGCCGATAGCCGATATGTTAGTCGATTCGGCTACAGGGCACCAGGTCATCAGCTTCATGGATGGTAATGCTGGCTACAATCAAATTTTTATGGCTGATGAAGATGTTCCTAAGACTGCTTTCAGATGCCCTGGTGCTATCGGTTTTTTCGAATGGGTTGTAATGACATTTGGTTTAAAAAATGTCTGTGCAACTTACCAGAGGGCTATGAATTATATTTTTCATAAGTAGATCGGCAAGATTGTAGAAATTTACATCGATGATGTAGTTGTGAAGTCCAGAAGCTACAAGAAACACTTAGCCGATTTGAAGGCTACACTGGAGTGCACTCGGAAGCATGCCTTGAAGATGAATCCTAATAAATATGCTTTCGGGGTATCGGCTGGCGAGTTTTTGGGTTTCATGGTACACCGCAAGGGAATCGAGGTTGGTAGCAATAGCAGGAAGGCCATCGATCAGCTTGTGCCGCGAACTAACAAGAAGGAATTGCAGTCTTTACTTGGCAGGATCAATTTCATTAGAAGATTCATTGCCAATCTGTCCAAGAAGGTGCTGCCGTTCTCACCACTATTGAAGCTGAAAGATACTCAGGAGTTCAAATGGGGTGACGTACAGCAAAAAGCTTTTGATGAAATCAAGGAATATATGAAGTCTCCACCTGTTCTGGTACCGCCACAGGCAGGTAAGCCATTCAAGCTGTACGTGACGGCCGAAGACCATACAATTGGATTGGCCCTTTTTCAGGAATTTGAAAGAAAAGAAAGGGAAGTTTTCTATCTGAGCAGAAGGCTTTTGGATCCTGAGACAAGATACACACCAACAGAGAAGCTGTGCTTATGCTTATTCTACTCATGCACCAAGCTGAGGCATTATTTGCTATCAGTCGAATGTGTGGTAGTTTTCAAGGCTGATGTGATCAAGCATATGTTGTCAATGCCTATCCTGAATGGGCGGATTGAGAAATGGATCTTGGCTCTCTCTGAGTTCGACTTGAGGTTCGAATCGGCTAAGGCAGTCAAAAGTCAGGCAGTAGCCGATTTCATCACCCAGCATCATAAGGGCGCCATCAGTATAGTTGATGTGGCGCCGTGGTCTATGTTCTTTGATGGATCATCTTGCAAGTAAGGCGGAGGTGCTGGGGTAATACTAATATCACCTCGAGGTCAACGGTTTGAATACGCTTTCCAGATCGGGCCAACCGTAACAAACAACCAGGCTGAGTATGAGGCGATTTGGAAGGGATTTTAGTTTCTGCATGAAGCAAAGGCCGACGTAATTGAAGTTTTTAGAGATTCACAACTAGTCATCAACCAATTGCTCAGCCTATTTGAGTGTAAAGTGTACGTACTCCAAGGCTATTATGATCAGTGCCAAGCTTTGATCAGAGGGTTCTTAGCAGTTTCATTATATCATATTCCTAGAGCTCAGAATCAGGAAGCTAATCGGCTAGCACAGAGCGCTTCAGGTTACACATCGATGCAGGAATTCCTCAATACCGAGCAATCAGCTGATGACTGGCGGGGCGAGATAACAAGGTACCTTGCAAATCCTTCACAGAAAGTTAGTAGAAAGTTAGTAGAAAGGTACCTTGCATTCTTTTAAATAGTGGGAATTTATTTAATTATGCAATTAGTTGATCATTCCAATATAGGGAAATAATAATTTTTCTCAAATATAAAATCAAACCTAGGTCATACACATGTATGATGCATTCATGCTGGAGCATTTCTTCTTTGTACTGTTGTAGCTTATTTGAATTTTTCAAATATTTCGAAACCTAATTTGAAAACCCTTTTGGAAAATGAAATTAGAAAATAGAAAAGGGAAATAGGAAAACCTTCCCTCTCTGATTTTGGCCCGAGGGCCCAGTCCTCCTCTTCCTTTCGGCCTGCCCCCTCCCTTGCTAACTTGGGCCGAGGCCCAGCAAGCTAGCCAGCCAGCCGGCACAGCAAGCTGAGCGCCCCCTCTTCCCATCTTTGGATGACAGGCGGGCCCCACAGGGTAGTCCCTCTTCTCCTCCTTCCTTTCTTCTCCCCGGGGCGCCCAAAGCAGAGAGCCACGCCGCGACCGAGCACGCGCGCGCGGAGTGTCCCTCTGACGTGACTGCCAGCCTGACCCCAGCGCTCGGTGCTACCGACCTGTGGCACCCACAGGACAGCCCCTCCCCTGTTTCCCTCTGCTGCTCGCCGAGAGTCCGACACGGGCAAGAAAGAAAACGGCCGAAGCCGAGTTCGTCGCCGCGCCAAGAAGTCCGAAGCAGAGAAGAAACGGCTGAAGCCGATTTCTCCGCTCGCCGTGTTTGTTTCAATCTCCGAGATTGTCGTCACACCTCGGGAGTACTTAAGCAGCGCCACACCCCCTCGTAGCCGTCACCTAACCCTAGCCGCCTCTTCTCGCCGCCACTGCCGAGCTCCCGCGAGAACCGAACAGAGCCGCCGCTCGAAGCTTTCCGCCGTCGCAACCAATTCGTCGTCCTCGGGATTTAATCCTCGCCGTAAGCCCCTTACTGAGCATTTGCGTGATCTCCCGAGGTAGCCCGACCCTTTTTCCGCTTCAATTGTGCACTAATGCACCCTCGCCGACGTTGTAGGAGATCACCGCCTGCCGGAGCACGTGGAGAGCCACCCCCAAGTCGATTTCGGCCCTCCAAACCGCCCTAGGTGAGCTCGCACACTCGCCCTTTCTCTCCCAAGTCCGGATCTCCTACGCCTCCCTCGCGCCCCTATATAGGTCGGCTGAGCTCTGCCGTCCCTCCCCACAAGTTCCCGAGCAAGCCGCCGCCCCCAATCGTGCCCTTGCCGCAGCCACAGAACCGCCGCCGCCCCGAGTTCCGCCGTCGCCGTCGACTTCGCCAACGAGAAGTCTCTCCGTCAAAATTGGTTGCCCTCCAAGCTTCGCAGCAAGGTCAGGGATCTTCCCGACCCCTTCTCCCTCGGTTTTGTGCACTGTAGCCATGACACCGAGCTTCGCCGCCGCCATAGTTCGGCCACCGAGCTCGCCGCATCCTCTCCGAGCTACCTCTGTGGCAACCGAAACCATAGATAGGTTTAGCTTGAGCTTCTCTTGCTCCCCGACCAGATCCTGAGGTGAACCGAGCTTCCAAGCCCCGAAAACGCCGTCTCCGGCCACCCTCCGGCGATGGCGCCGCCGCACGGTCTCTGTACATGGCCGGAGCGCCGCCCACACCCCCTCCCATCTAATCCGAGACGTCCAATTCGAATCGGACGGCTCCTATTCGCCGATACCCTTTCGGCTGGCATTTTTGCGAATAACCCCCTGCAATTTTTAATACTTAACCCGCAGTCCCTTGGCGCATTCCTCCGTTTACGCTTTCCGATTTAGAAAACGTAGTTTGTCTCGGTTTAATGAAAAGATGTTTTCTGAAATTGCAGATTTGCCACTAGATTTGTTTTAGCTATAATTTACTCGTTTTAGATCCGATTTGAACGATTCAAATTGCGTTAGATTCGTAATTTCATAATATATCTGATGATACCACTGTTTCATATATTTTCAACTTTTAAAATTCGAGATTATATTTAATCTATTAAAGTAAAACTTGTTTATTTCATAACTTCTCCGTTTGAACTCCGATTTTCGTGATCTTTATATCGTTGGAATCGTAGCGACGCGTAGATTATTTTTATAAACTTTTCAATCTGCTTTTCTACTGTTAGCATACTGTTTCTAATCTAAATCTTGTTTGCTTCGTGTATGATTGCCTCAATGATTGTGTGGTGATTTTATGATCATGTCCAGTCGGTGAGATTTACGTGGTGATCAAGAAGCAACTCATTGGAGGTTTTGGATCAGAGAAAATGATCTCAAATCTAAGGAAAGTATAGCATGGGATCTTCCTTGTTATCCTATTCACCGCAATAATTAATTTCATGTGCATGTGTCTACCTTGTTAACCATAGTTTCTACCTAGTATTGTTATCTTGTTCCTTGATCACCTATGGGATTTATGCATTGGGTAGTTGATGCTAGCGCGCTATTGGAATCATGATCATGTAAACTTGATTAATTGAATATGTAATAACATTGAAAGATGTCTTTTTAGCAACATGGAACTAGGGGATTCGAGCATAGTTTTGTGATGCTCCATATCCTTCCCCCTTGGTAATGATCTGTCAGCAAAAGCTGGGACTTACAGTGCAACTATGAGGGCTACATGGCTCTGGTTTTAGTCAAGTATGGGCACTTTTTCTAACTTGTTAGAGGTTACCGAAAGGCGTGGTGGGACCTGACGACTCGGGTATAGTGCGGCTCCTGTCCGAGTGTGTATAACCTGCGTGACTTTGTGCCACGAAGAAGGGGGGCTCTACATCTGCTTGCCGGGTTCCTAGCGGCCCTAACTTGTTAGACGGAGTACTTTGAAAGACTTCATAGTGAAACCCTGCTCGCTCACCTTGGTAGTGTTATGGGGCTAGCTACCCCGAGCAAATGGGAATCACGGCTCATAGTGAAAGTGCACAACCTCTGCAGAGTGTAAAACTGGTATACTAGCCGCGCTCACGGTCACGAGTGGCCCGGAAAACTCACGGAGTAGTTATCTTTTTGGGTGATGTTGACTTGTTGCTAATTGATTGATGCAATTCATTAATTATGTTTACTTATGATCATGAATTATGGGCTTATTCAACTTGTTGCTATCCAATTGCATAAAAGATGCTTAATTAAAAGCAAACCGCTGTAAACCCGTGTCTATCCTGTTTGAGCCTCATAAACCCCATGTTATATTTGCTGAGTTCGACATGGACTCACTCTTGCTATTCCCCCCCACACCTCAGGAGAAGTTTAGGCTTGTGGTCAACCAGTCAGTTGTGTCCCTGTGGAGTTGGCGTCTACACGCGAAGATCGGAGTGTCTTTCCGCTGTTTGCTTCTTAAAGGTTCTATTTTAATTATTACTACGTTATGTATTTGATCATTGCCTTTTGATATTACCTTGTATTTGTCAGCTTATGTGTGTGACTGATCCTGGGGCGCACATAAGGTTATGCATTCAATTTTATCCTTAAAATTGGGTGTGACAGTGGTATCGGAGCAATGCTGACTGTAGGACGCAAGCCTAGTTAGAAATTGGTCATCTTAAGTTTTATAACCTACCTATGGAGTCCTTGTTCCATAACCATTGATAATTTCTGCTTTGCTATACCCCTTACCTTGATATTCATCTCCTCCTTTTTGCTATAATCTTTTATCCACCCGTTGGCTTGAAATTCTTTTAGAACTATCTCTTACCTCATTCTTTCATAACATGAAGTTGAAGCCTTAGAGATGAACCCTTGATAGAGATAGAACGCGCGATAGCATCGCAAGTTGGGTACCAATGATTGTTGTGCCTTATTGAATTGTTATTATGAAATTGCTTGATTTGGATCTTTGTACTGATTGTAACGATCTTATGGAGTTGTCCATAATTTCATTTAGTTTATATGAGACTAATGTATGAGGATTAATGGAATACATAGTTGGGTTTTCTTTCTCTCTTGTTTCCTTTATTCTGTCTTCTCAGAGCAACCTGTCTTCATCAGCTTATACCTCTGTTTTTGGAAAAGCAAAAATCATGGAAATTTTTTTTTGATATAAGTAGACTTCAAGATAGTTCTGTGGGCATAAGAATCACCCTGATAGCTATTATGGTTTGGGAGTTATGAAAATCACAAGACGATGCAACTGTGCTGTCTGGAATCTGAAAATGTTTTGGTTGTGCCCTGTTTTCGACCATTATAACTACAGAGTCTGGAAAAGTGTTCTACATCAAAGTTGTAGGACATTTCAGCAGCTTTCCAACGGTATGTGCTGCGGCTTATTTGGAGTAACAGATCTGGAGTTACAACTGATTTACTGAGATGTTGTTTTTCTGCTGGCGAATAACTTCAGATTACCTATTCTTACCTACGCTCATGAGTATTGTTGGGAGGTTAGAAGTACATGATGGTAGTAATCAACCCACTCGGAAGAAGATGCGAGCTATCCTTAGTACCCAAAGTTAATTTCTTTTAAGGGGGGTAGCCAGGCTAAAGATGTAACAAGATGAAGGTCTTATGGTGTCTCACTTGGAAGCCTCAGATATCTATATGGTTAAGAAATCACTATCAAGAGCGGGTGTCCTCGCTCAATTTGGATAACTTGTTGGATCATTCATGAAAAGGTCAGGTCTTCATCAAGATAGGTATTCATATCGAGATACCATCAATTGGGAATTCAACCTTCACTGTACTCAGGATAAGAAGGCATTCTTGATATAAGGAGATATTGGATATCGATAGTGGGTTCTTCGGAGAAATAGAAGCATCAATGCTACACCTAGCAAGATAAGTGGACTAAGTTCTTTCTTGGTTAAGTATTACTAAGGATAGTATTATGGAGAACCTGAGAAAGTAGAAGCAGCGTTAAGCTATGATAACTTGGAACTTCTATGGCATACTAAGTTTCTATAATAAGTATATTGGAAAGTGCATTAAGTGTGTTTGCACCCAGAGATCTTGGATAAGTTTGGAGGAACTAAAGAAAGGTTGAGTGGGATCCGAGTGTAAGCCTTGCTAGACCTGAACAAGAGCTTGAATGTCTATAATGATGCACCTTGCAAGATTTGGAATGTGTTCTTATCCGGAAAAAAAATAATGGCTTAGTATTAAGTCAAGCAAAAAAAAAGTGTTAGTCAGTCTACCAAGTATACGGAGTCGGAAATTAAATACCAGTTAATGTTAATGTTCTGTTAATTGGAGATTTGCTTACTAGACACAGGTGTAGTGTTTGGATCGAATATCAGAGTAGCGCAGCGGAAGCGTGATGGACCCATAAACATTGGAATCACTTGAGATATTATATGAAACATTAGATGTGTATCACATATGCGATTGGATGAGTTATTACTGACAAAGGATCTTACCATACTGGGTACCCATCAATGTATGGAAATATTATCTGGAGTATTTATATAGAGGAGGTGACAACAGGAAATGAGCATTAGAATTATTACCATGAAAGAGGAGGTACCCGAGAAAACAAAGAAGATTCAATGGTAGAGTATCTGAATCTCCTCAAACATCTAAACTTCATTCTTTTGATCTTGCTCTCTCGAATCTCGGGACGAGATTCCTTTTAAGGGGGGTAGAATTGTAACACCCGAAAAATTGCATTCTTTTAAATAGTGAGAATTTATTTAATTATGCAATTAGTTGATCATTCCAATACAGGGAAATAATAATTTTTCTCAAATATAAAATCAAACCTAGGTCATACACATGTATGATGCATTCATGCTGGAGCATTTCTTCTTTGTACTGTTGTAGCTTATTTGAATTTTTCAAATATTTCAAAACCCAATTTGAAAACCCTTTTGGAAAATGAAATTAGAAAATAGAAAAGGGAAATAGGAAAACCTTCCCTCTCTGATTTTGGCCCGAGGGCCCAGTCCTCCTCTTCCTTTCGGCCTGCCCCCTCCCTTGCTAACTTGGGCCGAGGCCTAGCTAGCTAGCCAGCCAGCCGGCACAGCAAGCTGAGCGTCCCCTCTTCCCATCTTTGGATGACAGGCGGGCCCCACAGGGCAATCCCTCTTCTCCTCCTTCCTTTCTTCTCCCCGGGGCGCCCAAAGCAGAGAGCCACGTCGCGACCGAGCACGCGCGCGCGGAGCGTCCCTCTGCCGTGACTGCCAGCCTGACCCCAGCGCTCGGTGCTACCGACCTGTGGTACCCACAGGACAGCCCCTCCAATGTTTCCCTCTGCTGCTCGCCGAGAGTCCGACACGGGCAAGAAAGAAAACGGCCGAAGCCGAGTTCGTCGCCGCGCCGAGAAGTCCGAAGCAGAGAAGAAACGGCCGAAGCCGATTTCTCCGCTCGCCGTGTTTGTTTCAATCTCCGAGATTGTCGTCACACCTCGGGAGTACTTAAGCAGCGCCACACCCCCTCGTAGCCGTCACCTAACCCTAGCCGCCTCTTCTCGCCGCCACTGCCGAGCTCCCGCGAGAACCGAACAGAGCCGCCGCTCGAAGCTTTCCGCCGCCGCAACCAATTCGTCGTCCTCGGGATTTAATCCTCGCCGTAAGCCCCTTACTGAGCATTTGCGTGATCTCCCGAGGTAGCTCGACCCTTTTTCTGCTTCAATTGTGCACTAATGCACCCTCGCCGATGTTGTAGGAGATCACCGCCCGCCGGAGCACGTGGAGAGCCACCCCCGAGTCGATTTCGGCCTCCAAACCGCCCTAGGTGAGCTCGCACACTCGCCCGCTCTCTCCCAAGTCCGGATCTCCTACGCCTCCCTCGCGCCCCTATATAGGTCGGCCGAGCTCTGCCGTCTCTCCCCACAAGTTCCCAAGCAAGCCGCCGCCCCCAATCGTGCCCTTGCCGCAGCCACAGAACCGCCGCCGCCCCGAGTTCCGCCGTCGCCGTCGATTTCGCCAACGAGAAGTCTCTCTGTCAAAATTGGTTGCCCTCCAAGCTTCGCAGCAAGGTCAGGGATCTTCCCGACCCCTTCTCCCTCGGTTTTGTGCAATGTAGCCATGATGCCGAGCTTCGCCGCCGCCATAGTTCCGCCACCGAGCTCGCCGCATCCTCTCCGAGCTACCTCTGTGGCAACCGAAACCATAGATAGGTTTAGCTTGAGCTTCTCTTGCTCCCCGACCAGATCCCGAGGTGAACCAAGCTTCCAAGCCCCGAAAACGCCATCTCCGGCCACCCTCCGGTGATGGCGCCGCCGCACGGTCTCTGTACATGGCCGAAGCGCCGCCCACACCCCCTCCCATCTAATCCGAGACGTCCAATTCGAATCGGACGGCTCCTATTCGCCGATACCCTTTCGGCCGGCGTTTTTGCGAATAACCCCCTATAGTTTTTAATACTTAACCCGCAGTCCCTTGGCGCATTCCTCCGTTTACTCTTTCCGATTTAGAAAACGTAGTTTGTCTCGGTTTAATGAAAAGATGTTTTCTGAAATTGTAGATTTGCCACTAGATTTGTTTTAGCTATAATTTACTCGTTTTAGATCTGATTTGAACGATTCAAATTGCGTTAGATTCGTAATTTCATAATATATCTGATGATACCACTGTTTCATATATTTTCAACTTTTAAAATTCGAGATTATATTTAATCTATTAAAGTAAAACTTGTTTATTTCATAACTTCTCCGTTTGAACTCCGATTTTCGTGATCTTTATATCGTTGGAATCGTAGCGACGCGTAGATTATTTTTATAAACTTTTCAATCTGCTTTTCTACTGTTAGCATACTGTTTCTAATCTAAATCTTGTTTGCTTCGTGTATGATTGCCTCAATGATTGTGTGGTGATTTTATGATCATGTCCAGTCGGTGAGATTTACGTGGTGATCAAGAAGCAACTCATTGGAGGTTTTGGATCAGAGAAAATGATCTCAAATCTAAGGAAAGTATAGCATGGGATCTTCCTTGTTATCCTATTCACCGCAATAATTAATTTCATGTGCATGTGTCTACCTTGTTAACCATAGTTTCTACCTAGTATTGTTATCTTGTTCCTTGATCACCTATGGGATTTATGCATTGGGTAGTTGATGCTAGCGCGCTATTGGAATCATGATCATGTAAACTTGATTAATTGAATATGTAATAACATTGAAAGATGTCTTTTTAGCAACATGGAACTAGGGGATTCGAGCATAGTTTTGTGATGCTCCATATCCTTCCCCCTTGGTAATGATCTGTCAGCAAAAGCTGGGACTTACAGTGCAACTATGAGGGCTACATGGCTCTGGTTTTAGTCAAGTATGGGCACTTTTTCTAACTTGTTAGAGGTTACCGAAAGGCGTGGTGGGACCTGACGACTCGGGTATAGTGCGGCTCCTGTCCGAGTGTGTATAACCTGCGTGACTTTGTGCCACGAAGAAGGGGGGCTCTACATCTGCTTGCCGGGTTCCTAGCGGCCCTAACTTGTTAGACGGAGTACTTTGAAAGACTTCATAGTGAAACCCTGCTCGCTCACCTTGGTAGTGTTATGGGGCTAGCTACCCCGAGCAAATGGGAATCACGGCTCATAGTGAAAGTGCACAACCTCTGCAGAGTGTAAAACTGGTATACTAGCCGCGCTCACGGTCACGAGTGGCCCGGAAAACTCACGGAGTAGTTATCTTTTTGGGTGATGTTGACTTGTTGCTAATTGATTGATGCAATTCATTAATTATGTTTACTTATGATCATGAATTATGGGCTTATTCAACTTGTTGCTATCCAATTGCATAAAAGATGCTTAATTAAAAGCAAACCGCTGTAAACCCGTGTCTATCCTGTTTGAGCCTCATAAACCCCATGTTATATTTGCTGAGTTCGACATGGACTCACTCTTGCTATTCCCCCCACACCTCAGGAGAAGTTTAGGCTTGTGGTCAACCAGTCAGTTGTGTCCCTGTGGAGTTGGCGTCTACACGCGAAGATCGGAGTGTCTTTCCGCTGTTTGCTTCTTAAAGGTTCTATTTTAATTATTACTACGTTATGTATTTGATCATTGCCTTTTGATATTACCTTGTATTTGTCAGCTTATGTGTGTGACTGATCCTGGGGCGCACATAAGGTTATGCATTCAATTTTATCCTTAAAATTGGGTGTGACAAAAGCTGAGGTACAAAACTATCAAGTACGTGCTGCTAGACAGTCAGTTGTATTATAAGACTGTCGAGGGGGTACTGCTGAGATGCCTCGAGGCCAAAGAATCGATGAAGCTGATGAGTGAGGTTCATGAAGGAGTCTGTGGTGCTCACCAATCGGCTCTTAAGATGAAATGGATTATCAGAAGGACTGGTTATTATTAGCCAACGATGCTCGAAGATTGTTTCAGGTATTACAAGGGTTGCCAAGAGTGCCAGAGATTCGGGAATGTGCAGAAGTCTCCTGCTTCAGCTATGAATCCTATCATCAAGCCATGGCCATTCAGCAGTTGGGGAATCGATCTAATCGGCCAAATCTATCCACCGTCCAGTAAAGCTCACAAATGAATTTTGGTTGCAACATACTACTTTACTAAGTGGGTAGAAGCTGTTCATTTGAAGAACGCCACATCCGAAGAGGTAGTCGAATTTATAAAGGAACATATCATTTACAGATTTGGTATACCACAGATTATCACGACAGATCAAGGGACGATGTTCACTTCGGATGAGTTTTTGACCTTTGCTGATGACATGGGCATTAAAGTTTATAATACGTCACCTTATAATGCTCAAGCCAATGGTCAGGCTAAAGCGTCAAATCAAATTTTAATCAAGATCATTAAGAAGAAGATTGAGCAGACTCCCAGGAGGTGGTACTTGACGCTTATTGAAGCTCTGTGGGCATACCAGATGGCTCAGCATGGATCAACTAAAGCCACGCCCTATGAGTTGGTCTATGGGCACGCTGCTGTTCTTCCTTGGGAAATTCAGTCCGAGACACGGCGTGTCAAGTTACAGAATGAGCTTACAGCCGGGGAATACAAAAACATTATGATGGACAGTCTTGAGGATTTACATTGTCATCGGCTCAGAGCCTTAGAGTGCATTGAGGCTAATAAGATACGGGTAGCCAAGTATTACAACACTAAAGTGAGGGGCAAGAGCTTTGCGGAATCAGAGCTAGTATGGAAGACTATCCTACCTATCGGGACAAAAGATAGCCGATTCGGCAAGTGGTCGCCAAATTGGGAAGGCCCGTATCGAGTTGTTGAAATTGCGAGTGGCAATGCCGATATACTCAAGGACATGGAAGGAAGGAGATTTGCCAGAGCGATCAACGACAAGTACCTAAAGAAGTACTATCCCAGTATCGCAGTTGGGGGATGATAACCGATCGGTGTAAGATCTGGCTCTTACAGCCGATTCTACGAAGAGGATCGCCTTCAGCACAAAAATAGCCGATTCGGTCTAATGAATCGCCTTTAGCACAAAAACGAAATGCCCTCGATGGGGTGTAACAGCCGATGTAATTGCATCGCCTTTAGAGCAAAAATAAAAATAATGAAGACAGATTGATGATTATCAATACATTTTTCATTTCTGCTTCATGTTTACAGAGGAGCCCTATTTCATTCTAATTTGGATTATGAGTAGCTCTATCTATGATATCTTGGGCGTCGGTGACAGCCGCCACCTCGTCGGCGTGAGGGAAGAAGTTCGCCAGTTGGGCGCTGGCCACCTCCATGTCCTGGCCCTCTGGGAACCCGGGCTCGATGGCCTCCAAGGCTATGCCGGAGCGGAGGCGTGTGGCCGTGAGAGCCCCGGTGGCACCGTGACGAATGCCGGCCATGGCTACCTGGCGGACACGGTGGTGAACATCCAGGAGCCGTTCCACCTGCGTGTTGCCACGGGCGTTGACTGCGTTGGCGGCGGTCTCGACGGCGACGCGCAGCTCCTCCAGCTGTGCGGTCGGGGCTGCAAGAACAGGAAATGTCAGCGCAAGGATGGCCATCAGTACAACGCGAACCAGTTTCAAGACGTGGTCACCTGCCACCGCGGCGTCTGACGCGGCGAGCTAAGCCTGCACATTGGTAGACTCAATCTCGGTGGCGGCAAGGGCAGCAGCTTGGGCTTCGTTAATGCCTTGTAGCCTGCCATTCTCCTTCGTAGCCTCCGAGTAGAGGTTACCGTACTCCACCATCTGGTGGTGGAAGCGACGACCGTCAGCGGCCGTGTACGACCCGTCAGACTCTGAAGAAGACCCCGACTCGGATCCCCCGCGAGAGCTAGCGCTCGAAGCCAGGTCTTGAGGTGGATCCTATGGAGGCGCAGTTCGGGGCGTCCGCTGCGAGTCGAGGCCAATGGGTGCTTCCGGTGGGAAAGGAATCAGGCGAGCTTGGTTGAGAAACGATAGAAGAACGGCATGTCAGGATTAGGAAAGATCAGCTACATGGATTTAAGTTGCCTTACCTGCTGTACATGGCCAGCTGCCGAGGTGTCACTCGATGATGACGGCCACGAGACGGGCCTGCCGTGGCACCCGCACCAGGGGTGGCTCCAGCGGCTGCAGGTGCGGCCTGAGATGGCCCGACGGCAGCCCCCGCGGCGGTCCCTGAGCCTCCATTGCCAGTGTTATCCAGATCCCTGCACAAAACATCAGAGTTTAAGTTAGAAACTCGACGGATATATCAAAAGGAGGATTGGGGCCTTGCCCTAGCCAGGCTAATAACCGGTTCCGCCGCGCGCCCACGGACTGCAGGATCCGACTGAAGTTATCGCCTTCAGCAGGATCTATCGCCGGCCGCTTGCCGCGGTCTCCATCACCAGCCATGGAGGTGGTTGCAGATCTGTTTTGGCTTAGGATGGAGGAAGATGAAGAGCAAAGGCCGAGTGGACGAAGGCGGATGGTGCTTGTCGTGGTTCGCTCAGGCCGGGTGTCTATTTATAAAGACGGAGCCACCGAGACGGTTCTTTCCTCGGGAGACAGAACGACGCGGCGGATTTTATGCTGGATTTAACCCACGTTTCTTGAATTCGGAACCGACGTGGCGCTTTGAAAGTGGAACGGACTGATCGGCTATTTTGGTCGGTTGCCCTGGATCGGCTATTTGGCCCCGATGTTCAGAATTGGTTATTCGGGTGAGTTGTTTAAAACAGTCAATTCGTTCGTGCAAGTGATAGTACTAAGGATCAGGCTATGAGAAGCCGATTCAAAGACAGAACAAAAGAGAAGGCCGATTTTTTTCAGTCTGGCCAAAATGCATTACATGATCATTCAGATATACAGAGCAAGTGTAGGATTATAAGCCCAGAATGGACTGGACAATGGTGATACATTCAGTAAGAAGAGCATGGCCGGTCTGTAGCAGTTCCTAGTCCTCATCGGCTGCTGACTTCAGGATGTTCAGGCGCTGGTTTATTTGTTTGCCCTCAATGACCCTGGCGCTGACCTCCTTCTTCGCGGCCAAATCAACGGTGCTTGTTGATATGGAGATTTCGCGCTGAGTAATGGCCGCGTTGACCTCTGCCAGCTCCTTCATCAGCTGCTCACATCTGATCTTCAAACTGTCTAGCTCTGACTCGGCCGAGTTAATTGTGGCTTTCAGCAACTTTACTTGATCGGCTAACCCGCCGGCTTTTTGTTTGTTGGTCAACCTTTTGTTCATCAGTTGCTCAAGCTCGGTCAAGTTTTCATGGGCAGTCTTGATTCCTGGAGCAGCCCTCTTGAGTTTGACAAATTGTGGTAGGGAGCTGAGAATGGCCGGGCACGTCTGTTGCTGAATTAATTCAATAACCTGATCAATAGATTCAGGGTGCTCGGCCAGGTCAGTCAGGGCCACCTCCAGCTGAGGAAGAAGCTCGCTCAATCGTTTCTTGAGGTCTGGCTCTGGTAGTGATGAAGACCTGGAGCTCAGTTCATTTTCGTCACAGCATTCCTCCAGATCGAAGGAGTAGCGGGGGGTGGAAGGCTGCAGCGCCTGGATTCACATATTAAAATGGTGATGACATTAAGACTTTGGATCGATTAGGAGGATGAGTGCTTCACCTGAACGGAGCTTGGAAAGGGAAAAGCCGATGTAGTGCCCTGTTGTTCTATTGTGGTCGTTCCCTTGCCAACAGTAGAGGTAGTCGCAATATGTGTTTCTACAGTGACTTGAGGCTCTACAAGAATGAAAAGAGTAAAAGAAGAGAAAGCATGATGGTGCTAACAGCCGAAGAATTACCTGGGTGTTCAGGAGATGGTGTTCTCTCTTTCTCAAGATCCTCCCATGAAGGAGGGCTGTTCGGCTATATTTTTGAAAAAAGAAAAGGATCATGAAATATTCAACAGGGTAGGTTGCATGCTCATAAGGTTGATTGATACCTGGGTTCTTACTCCTTCTTGTTGAATGGCTATGGTTTCAGCTGTGTCTGAAGAACCTCCAGCAGTGTCTTCAGCTTGAACGCCCTCAATAGCTGTCTGGATCGGCTGGGTGCTCGCCTGCTTAATAGTCGATTCAGTCATGAAAATTGAGGAAATAATGCAGAAAATACTACAAGATGCCTAAATACCTGGGCAGGTTTCCTCTTGGATCTTTGTCTTTTGGTGATAGTTTTCTGGAGAGTGGATGAGGCCTTCCTTTTTGGAGTTGGGACAGTCATACTGACGGGAGCCTGCATCACCTGCTTCACCGAGGGAGTCTGAGAGCCTAGCCTGGCGTTTGGACATGGCGGATAGTAATCGATTTGCGTTGGAGGCTCGACCTTTGGATCCTGCATTGATAGGATGTCAGAATGTGGTTAACAGCCGGTTAAGATGAGATCGGTTATCAAAACTTACTGTTTCTGATGAGTTGAAGCTTGGGTCCAAGGCTTGGCACTTATCTTGAATTTTCTAGCAAAATAAGTGAGCATGCCATTGTTGCCACCAGTGGTCAAAGTTTGTGTGGGTCATTGTGATCTGATCCCATTGCTCCATGGCGTAATGTGGCAAGTCTGTCCCTAGATGGAAAATCCTTTGAGCTTCTAAAGGTGTAGTAATCTCATCTCTGGGCCTCAGGAGGTGCAGAAATGGAAGCTTGGGGGGCAGCTGACCGAAGCCAAGTTGTCTGGCCACTACATTCGGATGATAGAATTCATATGACGGCAAGGTAGGTTCAATGTTGCTGGAGCTTCTCAGATGTTTGAAATCAACCGGCAAGATGCAACATTTTATCATGACATTCAGGATTTCAATAGATATTTCGTCAGAGCACCCTGTGCTGAATTTGAAGCTGAATTGCATTGGGAATTCTACATCATCTGTGTAAGGAAACCAGTTCAGCAATTCCGGCCCCAAACCTCTATAGAGCTTTTCAAACAGTTGACCCCGGCTGAGGTTGATATTGATGGCTGAAGCAGCCTCACCAAAACTCTGGCATCCTCGGATGACCCTGTCTTGATCTTCTGCATACTCTGTGGAAGGGTAACCAAGGTTGTTCAGGTTTGGCCGGACTATTCGGCACAGATGAAGATTCAGCCATAGTTGGATTAGCCACCAAGGCCCTGTTATGCATTGAACTTCTCCGCCCTTGAGCAGATAGCCGGCAACTTGGCTCATCAATCTGTAAGCAGCACCCAATAAGAGTTTTCCAAGGGGGATCGATTGACCTAGAGCTTGTCTCTGCCAGATGCTTGAAGGGTAAGCAGGCCCAAGTGATGAGCCACAGAAGACGAATCTTTCCAGCCACAGAATAAAAAATGCTATGTACTCTTTCTCATTGATGCTGGAGGTTGTCATGTGGTTGGTGCTGATATAGCCAGTCCAGCCTTTATACTCGGTCAGCTTGGGGAATTTTTTCTCACCAGTAGAGGTCAAGTTCCAATAGGGGTAAGTCCTAGTGATTTGAAGGCCGGTGAGCATGTGTATGTCGCCGAGGGTGATGGTCATCGGCCCGTCTCCGAATATGAAGGCATTCAAAGAATTTGACCAGAAGTAGCTGGCGGCGATGAGAAGTGGCTCATTTTTCTTCATCTGGCAAAGGGATAAATCAAGACACTGGCTCAGGCTGCGCAATACCCAATCTGCCCGCTTTTTAGCTGACACCCGACGGAACCAGTTTCGCCACCCTGTGGGCATGTTGGGCCAGTTCGGGAGTGAGTTCTTCGTCCATGAAGATGCATGTAACGAAGAAGCCTTGAAAGGGATTTGATTGGTTTCCATGCTGATGAGTTCCGATGGATTGTAGTCGCCCATCGGGCCGAGGAAGAAGACGGTCGGTGCGTCCGACAACAGATTCAAGATCTCATCTTTCAAGGCCTGGAAGCAAGTGATGTATGTGACTGATTGAGCAAAGATTCGTGGATTAGAAAGCGAAATAGCGGGATTCGTACCTCGGGCATTTCGGAGGGAGTCGCCATTACTTGCGGATTCTTGGAGGCGGCAGGTCGAAGCTGGAGATGTAACAGTGGATTTTGAAGCTAGGGTTTCAATTCGCCGCCAGAGTTTGAAGCGATGAGTGGGAGGTTGTGATTTTGGCTCAAGAGTGGACTGAATCGAGACTCAATGCTAATTTTGGAATAAAACTATTTTATCCCAAAATTGAGGGGCATGTGTTTACGCCAAAATCTGGACTGAGTGCGGATAACCGATGCCGGATACAGATAGCCGATTTTCGGGAACAGAGGCCAAGGCAGAGATAGTCGATCGGGTCCCGGGATCGATTGTGGGCTGGAGGTGAAGACGGCGCGAATAGCCGATTTGATGACGTCACTTCGGCCAGGAAAGTGATCATGTTCGGAGTCCGTTGAGGAAAGGAAAGATTGGACTCCAAGTTACCTCTAATTTAGGAGAGTTTGTTAGTTTCCATATTTATTTTGAGTTGTAATTCGACTAGGACTCTATTTTGTCGAGCCTTGGGTATAAATATAAACCCCGGCCATTGTAACAAAAGAACACACATCAATACAACACATCTTTCGGCTCCGGCCAAAACTTAGGAGTAGGAGTAACGTAGATCTCGGCGAGTTCTTCAATCGGGCTTAGTGTCATCCGGTGGACGCAGGCTTGCTTGTAAGTACCGTCATGCCTTGTTAAGTTTTGTCTCTTTAATGTCATCTGGTGGACATGGGAGCATCGTAGATCGGGGTTGATTCTTATTTGATATAAGTTTAGCGTCATCCGGTGGACGTGGGTTTAGATCAAATAAGGGTTAGTTATCGATTCATGTTTGTTTTCTTTTTTAATCTATGTTTAACGTCATCCGATGGACGAAGGCTTAGGTTAAGCTTGATTATGCGCATGGATTAGTTATCGGCTCTAACTAATTTGGCATCTTAGTTAGATTCATTAAGTTATCAAGATGTTATTTGTCATTTATTGTTTATTTATTAATATAACATATTTCTGCCCGATCAAGATTGCGTAGTATTGGCCTTAGATCCACATGAAAAATTTCATTTATGTATCGTTCATGTTTATGCTTTGTTATGATATCGCTTGATTCGGCCAGTATTATCGTAATCTTGCTCGTACGTGCTGTGGATGCTTGACAAGAGCCGATCTGAATGAACACAGAGCCGCCGGCCTTCTAGACCAACTCTGTATTCCTTCTAGATTTGCTTGTGATTATTTTCGGGAATATATCTAAACTGGTGCAAAGCCGCAGGCCTTCTAGACCAGCTTCGTATTACTACTAGATTTATACTTGGAACTAATCACCACCAAGTTTTCTGCTTCACGGACCCCGAATCGCTAATTAGCCGATACGGTTGTGTTTTCTCGAGAAAAACCAATTAACCGATCGCATTCTGCCAAATCGGCTAAATAGCCGATTTCTCCCTGTTTGACGTCCAGACAGCCTGAACTGAATGATTTGACCTGTTTACAGCAATCGATTATGCTTTAATCTGTTACAACTATCTGCATAGATTTATTTAATGTAGATTGTTCTATTTGATCATGCATATCAATCGATTATGTATCAGTTCAGTATCTGTTTCTATAACAAAACATGCATATATGCCGAAATCGACTCTTTAGTCGATTTTCGATTAAATCGGCTCTCAAAGCCACATAGTTGAAACTACCTGGACACACTGGTTAGTTCCGCCCTGTGATTACTGATTATTATCTTTTCCTTGTCAATTGCAGGTCAAATTGACTGGCACGCCTGAGGGTTATCGGCACTCTCTGACTGGGTTTGAAGCTACTGGATCTTGGAAGCTCCAACGCTCTTAAGATCATATCCGGCTTCGCTGGTGTGTTGAGACGCAAGAACCGCATTTTGTGCTAACACTTCTTTTGCGTTGCTTCCTGATCTTCTCATGGTTAAGATGTGTTTTGAATTGACAGCGTACCTTTCCAGTGGGTAGGTTGAAGTGGATAGATGATAGCATTGGCGGTGTAGAGGACCGGTCTTTCCAAAAGAATGGGCGATTCATCGTCTCCCTGCGTGTCAAGAACTAGAAAATCTATGGGTATATATTTATTTTGAATTCTTACCATGACATCCTTGACTACGCCTTTAGGGAATCTCAATGATTGGTCCGCCATCTGCAACTGAATATATGTTGGGTATAATGGTAAATCATCAAATAATTCATCATATACATTTTTAGGCATTACGTTGACGCCTGATCCAGTGTCGCAGATGGTGTCGGGAAAAGTGATGTCTCTGATTGTGCATTCAATGATTGGTACTCCTGGGTCACCTTTCTTTGTTGGAAATGGCTTCGGGAGCATATGATCATTTTCTGTGTTTATGGCATTGATTAGCTAAGCGGTTCCTTTAGGTACATGCTGGGGCTTGTTCTTCCTCCATCTCCTATTGTTCTTCTTCTTGGGTGCTGGTTGTTGTTGCTCTTCTTGTTGATGGAATTGCTTCGGGACTGCAGGATTCTTGAGGATGCGGTTCTTGAATAAAAATCTCTCCTTCTTGTCCTTGATGGAGAGGACAATCTTGGCGTGTTCCGCATAGATGATGGCTTTGGTTGTGCATAAGAATGGTCGTCCCAAGATAATGGGTGTCTTCTCATCTCCTCCAGTGTCCATGATCACAAAGTTAATTGGGATATATGATTGCCCGACTCTGATAACAGCTTCTTCAACTACTCTCTTGGGGTAGCAAATGGATTGATCTGTAAGCTGCAAATGCATATCTATGTACAACAAAGGATCACCTAAAATTTTCTCATAGATTACCTTGGGCATTATGTTGACACTTGCGCCGAAATCGCAGATAGCCTCTGGAAAGTTGTGACATCCTATAGAGATAGGAATCACAGGTCTTCCAGGGTCTCCCATCTTCTCAGGTAGTGAGTGATCTATCCACTGTATATCTGCAGGCTCATTTGGTATTGTGTTGCATTGTGAATATCAACAAGGTTAGCAGTTTCTAAATCCTCCGGCAGGTCCGAAATCTTTCCTTTCTCAAATGGAGGGACAGCAGCAGCTAGCTGAGCTAATTGTAATTCTAACATTTTATTAAAGCTGTGCCAATTCTTTATAGCAAAAGCAAAAGTATCCATTCTAGTATTTATATTTTCTAAAGCTTTATCATTTGAGGCTACCTTTCTAGACATTTGATCTAACAATTTAGATTGACCAGCAACAAAATCTCTTAAAGGCGGAAGATTGTAATTATTGTAATTATTACCTTGGTTGTTACCTTAGTAATTACCTTGTCGAGGTTGCTGATTCCATCCTTGGTTTGGCTGGTTCCATCCTTGATTTTGCTGAGGATGATAGTAGGTGTTGTTGTTGATGAAGTTCACATCCTCTTGCAATGTAGGGCAGTTGATAGCTGAATGCCCGTAATCTCCACATTCTTCACAGGTCATGCGAGAATCATTGATATGCATGACTTCCTTTTTCTCTATATCAAGCTTCTTCATAATGAGGTCTAGCTTGGCAGTGACCATGTCAGTCTCCTTCAGATGATGGATGCCTCCTCCTCTCTTGCGAGGTTGAGTACGTTCTTCATTACAGCTTGAATTTGAGGCCATCTTCTCAACAAGTGCTTGAGCTTCTGGAAACTTAAGTGACAGGAAAGCTCCTCCAGCTGCAGCATCAATGGACTCACGGGTGCTTGAGATAAGCCCGTGGTAGAAGGTCTGCAATAGTAGCCAATCCTCTATCCCATGATGAGGACAGTCTTCAATGTAATCTTGGAATCTCTCCCATGCTTCAATGAATGATTCGTCATGTTGCTGTTGAAAACTTGAGATTTTCCCACGCAGAGCATTTGTCTTGCCTGTAGGAAAGAACTTTGCCAGGAAAGCAGTTGAGCATCGGTCCCATGTAGTGTTCTTATCTTTGTTGGCGCAGAACCACTGCTTGGCTTTCCCCAAAAGTGAAAATGGGAAAAGACGGAGTAAAGTAGCATCTCTTGGTACTCCTCTAATCGTGAAGGTGCTGCAAATCTCTAAAAAGTATTGTAAGTGTGCACTTGCATCGTCATGAGCTTTTCCACAAAACTGGCTGGCTTGAACCATGGTGATAAGAGCAGGCTTGAGCTCGAATCCATTCTCCCCCGTGTTGACTGCTGGTCTAGTCCGCATGTTTTCTGTTGTTGGGGCAGAGAACTCGCGCAGCGTCTTCTCAGCCATGTCTTCAAACACAGGAGATAAATCTTCTCCTAAGTGTTCTTCTTCCAATGTTGGAGCTGGCTCCTTTGATAAACTAGCTCGAGAAACGATGGGTGTTTTTGATAGTGATTCGGGATCTTCCCTCGTCTCTACAAACTTCTTTCTTCTCAGGAGTTTCTCTGGATCGTCAATATAATTATTTGGAAGAGAAAAACCATTCATTCATTACCCTGCATAAGATAAGCAAATGATAAAAAAATAAGGGTGTACCTGTTTGAGTTAGAGATCAATCGGTAATACAATCTTATCCATTATGTATACATATGCTATCAATATTTCCTAAGTTTATGTGCCTTCTCCGGCAATGGCGCCAAAAATGCTTGTTGACATCTACTAACGTCGCCAAATATAACTATATAACTTTTAATGCGAGAGATGAGATTAGAAGATGAATGGTAATTAATTAACTTGTCATTAGCAACTAGCCACTTTTCTATTACCAACATTCTTATGCAAGAACTAGGTTGTCATCCCTAATTAATAATGCTAAGAATAAATAAAGATTTTATATATTAATCTATCTGACTAGGCAGAAATATAAATATAAATAATATAAACTAAGATCAGTTCTGTAAGCGAACAGATAATTATACCATTGTAGCATTTTACCTAGGGAGTTCTACCAGGTTGTCGATTTATATTTATACCACTGGGAAGGACTAAGGATAAACTACAATCTATTATATTGATAGTGATGGTATACAATGGATAAGTGACATTACCGATGTTATTTACTCTACTCGTAACAGGCAGAGGTCACAAGGTAAATAAAGATAAAGATAAAGGTGATAAGTATGATCAAGCATCAAAAATAAAAGATAATCATCAGAGCATTTCTCTAGTCATGGTAATAGCTAGCCAATGGATAAACTAAGGAATTAATATCAAAGGTAATTCTATAACTACATCAATGAATAAATCTAATTAGTGCAATTACATCTAGCAATCATTGTTAGACTAATCCTATATCATGATCACATGCAAAGGACATCATCTAGGAAAGGTGTGAAACAGAGTCATAACCCAACTTCGCGACCGCGCCTGCTGGCCCACATACGGGGGGTGGACTACAGAGGACTCAACGCGGCTGTCACCTACGCGATCTACCACACGACCCGGCACATCAGGGTGCACTCACAGATAAACAGAATACCTAGACACCACGTCTACATATCGTTCATCATCTATCCATCCTACGCATGAATAAACGCTATACGAGCAATTACATAAATTCAATAAGATCAAACCAACTATACTAGACATATAATCAAGGTAGATAAAGACTATTGTAATCAAGAACATATAAACTATTAAGAACAATGTTTCCCTAATCAATAATGAAGAATACAATAATAGAGAAAGAACTAGAATTATACCGAACTCCATACTCCAGACAGACGCCGGGGCTCCAGAACCGCCGAAGAACTAGGACTCCTCTACTCTCTAATCTAACTAGGCTAGAACTATGAACTAGGAGGCTCTTGATGAACTAGGAGGCTCTTGATGGCTTGAGGACTTGATGCCTTGAATGAATGATGGGTTGATGCCTCCAGTAGGGTCTGCCCCTTTATTTATAGCCCGGTGGGATGCACGTGCGCCGTAGGATCAAACCGACTTGAAACAAGGGCCAAGCTGATTCCATAGAGGCGGTGGAATAAGACTCCAAAAGATGGGCCGAAACCCTAGCAGGGGGGCGCCGGCCGGCCCCACCTTGGCGCCGGCCGGCCCCACCCTGGGGGTTGAAAGGTCCTAAATGGCTAGAGGGGGGTGAATAGCATATAAAAATTCCTTCAAACAACACTTACGACAAAGAGGTTAGACAATTAAACGGCGAAGCGAATTTTGCGCTAGCCTACTAAAAAGGGGCAAGCCACCTAACTGTTCTACACTATAGTCTCTAAAAACACACACACAAGAAGCTAGATTACTACTTTACTCTACTCCCAGGTGAGTAACTACAACAAGTATACTACAACAAAAGCAAGTGCTCAAATGTAAAAGAGTAGAGAGTCATTTTTATACCGCCGGTGTGAAGATGTGATGAATACCAATAAATGCAATCACAATATATAAGAAATCCTCGGCAAGACAAGGACACAGATTTTTACCGAGGTTCATTTGCTTGCCGGAAAGCTACGTCCTCGTTGTAGCGATACACCCGCTTGGAGGTTCACGCGCTAATTGGTATCACACGCCAAACCCTTCTCAAGGGTGCCGCACAACCTACACAAGATGGGGATCCACAAGCTATGAGCAATCCACTAGAGTAGCCTTTTGCGATCTCCCGTGGGGAAGGCTCAAGAACCCCTCACAACTTCACCGATCGGAGGCGGAGACAATCACCAACTCCCCTCAAAGATCCTCGCAGCTCCAAGCCGTCTAGGAGTCAGCAAACTCCAAGAGTAATAAGAGAAACCACTGTGAAAGGCAACCACCAAGTGCCTCTAGATGATCACCAACAATGCAATGCACTTGATGCTCTCCAAACTCACCAAATGATGATCACAATCAAGTCGGATGAGTGAGAATGGAGTGGGAAGGCTCACAAGTAAGTGTGAGTGATTAGAGTGGCCAAGAGAGCCTTCCCAAACCAGCCAAGTCCATATTTATAAGCTACACCCAAAGACATAGCCGTTAGGGACTTCCTACGCACCGTCGGACTGTCCGCGTATGCCACCGTCGGACTAACAACACCGGGCCGACGCCTCGGATGGACGCCACGTGTCCTTTTCCGTTTGAAGTCGATCGTTAGATCCCAACGGCTCTATTTTTGCGCCAAGCAAACCATCGGACAGACGGTCGTCGGACCAAGAACCACGGTCCGACGCCCACTGCACGAACAGCGTCGGACGGAAGCAGAACAGGCCGTCGGACTAACGATCGCGATAGTCCGACACTTCCAGATAGGTTCTAGACCGCCAAAAACCGTCGAACAGTCGTCCGACGCCTACCGTTGGACTAAGCAGAACGGTCCGGCGCCCTCTGAGCTCTCCACATGTCAGTCCTTGCACGATCAACACTGTCGGACGCTCGGACAATAGTCCGACGCACAGAAACTAAGCGTCCGATGCCCACTGAAGACGCTCTGTCAAGTTAGAGTCCGACGCTAGTTTTTCTATTGTAATGTTTCCGAAATTCGCCTAATGCTGTCTCACAAGCTCGGCAGGAGGAAGAGAGGACCAAACCCTCTCTAACCCTCAAACTTCACCCCATTCCAAAGTGTGCTAACACTCCAAAGTGTCTCTCACTTAGGTGCACGTGTGTTAGCCTTTTTCAAAGAGTTTTCCACGGGTTTTGTTAGTGACACTAGCATCTACATGCATATGAACATGAACACCTAGTGGCACTTGATAACCGCATTTCATCAATGATTTCGCCCCTCTTGATAGTATGGCTATCTATCCTAAATGTGATCACTCCCTTTATGGAGTCTTGATCACCAAAAGCAAATAGCTCCTATGGATTATACCTTTGCCTTGAGCTCCTAGCCTTTTCACCATCTCTTGATGAAGCTTGTGGACTCCTTTTGATGATGGACTTATACCATTTGCATGGATGCCGTCAATACAGCTTTCTCCTTTACTGATGGGCTTACACTATTTTCATGGACGCCGTCATTGCCCTTCACTTGTGGCCATTTTCTCGGAAACACTTAGAGCAATCGTTAGCAAACTAGGTTTCATCAATTACCCAAAACCAAACAAGGGCTTTCAATCTCCCCCTTTTTGGTAATTAATGACAACCTTCACAAAGATATGAAATGAATAACATGTTTGCACTTTGGTAGTATAGCTCCCCCTACATATGTGATTCCGTGTGTTTGGTTCAATTTTTCACATATGCTTGGATTTGAAAGTTTGGGTGAGTTACCGCTACCAAATAATGCTAAGGTATATAGAATGGACCTTTGAAGCGTGATACCATCGGAGTTGCGGAAATATACCATCCTTAGCACCATTGTTCACTAGTCATGCATCACAAACTCAAAATACCTCGTGAGATCAACATTTAAGCAAGAGAGGTACTTTGTTTGACAAGTAAGTCCTATGCATGCTAGTGTGTCAAACACCATTCAAATCCTATTTCTAAGCATTACACCAATCAAGCAAGTAATAGGAATTGAAATTTTTGACAATGCAATAATTCATATGTTAATGCACACACAAATGCAACAACTTATTCATGAGCTTGCTCCCCCTACTTGTGTGCTTCCAAATTTAATTGACCCCTTTCTGTCACACCCAATTTTAAGGATAAAATGGGATGCATAATCTTATGTACGCCCAGAGATCAGTCATACACATAAGCCAACAAATTACATAAATTATATCATAACCAATGTTTAATACATAGCGAATAATATCAAAGTCATTACACAGCGGAAAATAAAGATAACTCTCGCGGTAGCTCCATAGCACAGGGACGTCGACTGGTGAAGCACAAGTCTAGTAGTCCTCTGGGTAGTCCTCATCACTATCACCATCTGTTACCCATCCGGGATTTTTAACCGAGTATTAAAAAAATAAACAAGCGTAAGTACATGTCGTACTCAACAAGACTAGCATGGATTAATGAGGCTCAAAAGGTTGACACGGTTTTAACAGCAGGTTGCTTTTAATTAATCATCCTTTTATGCAGTTGGATAGCAACAAATGAATAAGCCCATTCTCATGATCATAGTAAACAAAATTAATTAGTACCAATAAATAGATTTAGCAATAAGTAAGCATCACCCCAAAAGAATAACTACTCTGTAAGACGTCCAAGGCCGCTCTTGACCGTGAGCTCGGCTAGTATACCAGTTTTACACTCTGCAGAGGTTGTGCACTTTCACTATGAGCCGTGATTCCCATTTGCTCGGGTTAATTACTCCCATAACACTACCAAAGTGAGTGAGCAGGGTCTCACTATGAAGTCTTTCAAAGAACTTCGCCTAACAAGTTAGGGCCGCTAGGAACCCGGCAAGCAGATGTAGAGCCCCCTTCTTCGTGGCACAAGGTCACGCAGATTATACACACTCGGACAGGAGCCGCACTATACCCGAGTCGGCAGGTCCCATCACGCCTTTCGGTAACCTCTAACAAGCTAGAAAAAGTGCCCATACTTGACTAAAACCAGAGCCATGTAGCCCTCATAGTTGCACTGTCAATCCCGGTGTCATACTTACAGATCATTATCAAAGGTGAAGGATTTTGAGCATCACAAAACTATGCTCGAATCCCCTAGTTCCCTGTTGCTAAAAGGCATATTTTAATCATATTGCATAATCAATTAATCAAGTTTACATGATCATGACTCCCAAAAACGCACTAGCAACATTTACCATATGCATAATCCCATAGGTGGCAAGGAACAGGGTAACAATGCTAGGAAATAACTATGGTTAACAAGGGAGACACATGCAAATGCAATTATTTATTTGGTGAATAGGACAACAAGGATGATCCATACTAATACTTGCCTTGATCAGCAAACTCCTGGTGATCCAGGTTGTCGCAGTACTGATCTTGATCACCCACGTAAAGCTCACCGTCTATACTTGATCCATCATAACAACACACACGCATACAGGGGCAATCATGCATACAAACAAGAGTTTTCATTAGAACAGTACACCAACAAAAGGTTATAAAACAAATCTACACGTTGCTACGATCACATCGATATAAAGTTTGCGCAAATCGGATTTAAAACGAGGAAGATATGAATTTTACAAGGTTTATAATAGAATAATAAGAGATTAAATATAATCTCAAATTTTCAAAGTTGAAAATATATGAAACAGTGGTACCATCAGATAGATTATGATATTACGAATCTAACGCAATTTGAATCGTTCAAATCGGATCTAAAACAAGTAAATTATGATCAAAGGAAATTTAGTGGCAAATCTGTAAATAATAGAAAACACATTTTCTAAACACCGGGAGAAAATACGTTTTCTAAATTGAAAAGCGCAAATCACAGAATACGCTAAGGGATCGCGGGTTTAGCATTAAAAACTGCAGGGGGTTATACGCTGGCCGAATCGGTATGGGCTGCTCTTCGGCCGTCCGATTCAAAATCGGCGGATCAGATTAAAAGAGGGGAGGGGTGGCGGTGCTCTCGGCCGGAAAACAGAGGCCGACGGCAGCGCCATGGCCTGGAAGGCCGCCGGAGAAGGCGAACTCGGCCTTCGATGCATGAAATAGGTCGGGAAGGGTACCCATAGATCGAGAAGAGCATCGCAAGCTCACCTAGGGTGATGGGAAGGTCGGAAATCGACTCGGAGATAGCTCGCGGCGTGATCCGGCGGACGGTGGATCTCTGCAACGGCGGCGGAGGCGTGTCAGTGCCCAAATCGAAGGGGAAAAGTGCTCGGGAACTTCACAAGATCACAGCGAAGCTCCTCAAAGGCTTACCGAGAGGAAATTGGTGGCGAATCGAGCTAATTGCTCGCGGCGGCGGCTGCTCGGTTCTCGCGGGAGCTCGGCAGTGGCGGCGAGAAGAGGCGGCTAGGGTTAGGTGACGGCTACGGGGGGGTGTGGCGCTGCTTAAATACTCCCGAGGTGTGGCGTCAATCTCGGAGATTGAAACAAACTCGGCGAGCGGAGAAATCGGCTTCGGCCGTTTCTTCTCTGCTTTGGACTCTTGGCGCGGCGACGAACTCGGCTTCGGCCGTTTCTTTCTTGCCCGCGTCGGACTCTCGGCGAGCAGCAGAGGGAAACAGGGGAGGGGCTGTCCTGGGGGTCCACAGGTCGGTAGCACCGAGCGCTGGGGTTGGGCTGGCAGTCACGGCAGAGGGACGCTTCGCGCGCGCGTGCTCGGCCACGGCGGATGAACACGGCAGCGGCGTCTCTATTCGCGCGGCGAGGGAGGTGTAGAAGGAAGGGCTGACCCGTGGGTCCCGCTCGACAGTCAGAGGGGGTAAGGGGAAGGGAGGGAGCAGATCGGCCGAGCTGTCCTCGGGCCATCCGACCTGAGCCTGCTGGGGCCAGGGAGTGGAAAACAGGCCAAGCTGCTGCTCGGGCCAGAAAGGAGAGGGGAAGGGCTATGCTCTATTTCCTTTTTCCATTTTCCAAAAGGATTTTCAAATTGGGTTTTGAAACATTTGAGAAATTCAAATAAGCTACAACAGTACAAAGAAGAAATGCTCCAGCATGAATGCATCATACATGTGTATGACCTAGGTTTGATTTTATATTTGGGAAAAATTATTATTTCCCTATATTGGAATGATCAATTAATTGCACAATTAAATAAATTTCTACTATTTAAAAGAATGCCATTTTTCGGGTGTTACACTTTCCTTTCTTATCTTTGTAACTTTCTTCTCTCCTTTGTCAACAATCACAAAAAATGGTGTAAAATATGGGAGTACCAAGTCAATTAATGGGGTTAAGTTCATTTTCATAATGGTTCAATCTAGATCACTTGCCTAGAATATGTAACTAAGTTTGATCCAAGGATAAGCTTCTTCACACCTCACTAGTAGGGTTATCTTGACCATGTTAAGCTACACATCATAAACTCATTGTCTAGATTCAACACTAGGTTTGCAAGCCCATCAATATGTCATATGCTACCACTAGGTCATACAAGCACAAAGAACCATATATACTCAAAAACATTTGATTTTCCATGAATGAGCCTATAAGATGCATTTCATGTCTATATGCACTAAACAAGTCCTTATCAAGTATGAATGCCATGTCAACCAATTTTACCTTGCTTTAGTCGGAGGAGAGGCATGTTATATATGTGGGATGCTTTTCACTTCATGTTGGAGTAGTCTAGTATGTTTAGCTCATTTCTCAACTTGAAAAATCTTGACTCATCAAGTGTCTTGGTAAATATATCCGCTAATTGATTTTCGGTGCCAACACTTTCAATTGATATATCCCCTTTGACTTGGTGATCTCTAATGAAGTGATGCCTTATGTCAATGTGCTTTGTTCTTGAATGTTGCACGGGGTTGTTGGTTAACTTGATAGCACTCTCATTGTCACATAGCAAAGGCACTTTTTTGTATTTCAATCCAAAATCACTCAAAGTAGCCTTCATCCAAAGAAGTTGTGCACAACAACTTCCGGCACTAACATATTCCGCTTTGGCCGTTGATAGAGCTACACTATTTTACTTCTTTGATGACCAAGATACAATTTATCTTCCAAGCAATTGACAAGTTCCACTCGTGCTCTTTCTATCTACTTTGCAACCAGCATAGTCGGAGTCCGAATACCCAATAAGCTAAAAGTGGGAGCCCTTAGGATACCAGAACCCAACATCGTGTGTGCCCTTCAAATACCTCAATATTATTTTTGCGGCTTTCAAATGACTTTCTCTTGGTGAGGCTTGAAATCTTGCACACATGCACACACTAAACATGACATCCGTTCGAGATGCGGTCACATAGAGGAGACTTCCAATCATTGATCTATATAGGTTTTGATCTACCATTTTGCTTCTATCATCCAAGTCCAAATTCCCATTAGTTGCCACAGGAGTATTCATGGCCTTTGCATGTTCCAATCCAAATTTCTTCACCATGTCCCTTATGTACTTGCCTTGACTTACAAATGTACCATTCTTCATTAGGTTGACTTGAAGACCAAGGAAGTAGCTAAGCTCACTGATCATGGACATTTCAAACTCACTTGCCATCATATTGCCAAATTCTTCACAAAAATCTTGATTTATTGATCCAAATATGATATCATGCATATATATTTGCAACACAAATAAATCATTACCAAGCTTCTTAGTGAAGAGAGTTGTATCAACCTTTCCCATTTTGAACCCTTTAGAGAGTAAGAAATCTCTTCAAACCATACAATGCCTTTCTTAGCTTGTACACATGGTTGGGCTTCTTCACATCTTCAAATCCGGGAGGTTGTTCCACATATACCAACTCATTGATGTACCCATTGAGAAATGCACTCTTGACATCCATTTGATATAACTTGTGAGCACAAGCATAGGCTAACAAAATTCTAATTGCTTCCAATCTAGCAAATGGTGCATAGGTTTCTCCAAAATCAAGACCTTCTACTTGAGTATAACCTTGTGCAACCAATCTAGCCTTGTTCCTTATCACAATGCTATCTTGATCTTGCTTGTTTCTAAAAACCCATTTGGTTCCAATCACATTGTGTTTCTTTGGTCTTTCAACTAGCTCCCAAACTTGATTTCTTGTGAAATTGTTGAGCTCTTCATGCATGGCATTGACCCAATCAACATCTTTCAATGCTTCCTCAATCTTGGTTGGTTCTATGGTTGACACAAATGAGAAATGCTCACAAATTTGAGCTAGCCTTGCTCTAGTTTGAACTGTACTTTGAATACCACCAATGATTTGATCCAAAGGGTGATCCCTTGCAGTAGAGACCGGTTGGAGAGTAGGAACTTGATTATTTGATTGAGATGAACTAGCTTGTTGATCTTGTGAGTCACTTGCACTTGCTTCATCATCAACTTGCATACTTGTATGAATAGCACCATCATCTTCATCATCATTGACTTGCCTTGGCCTAATATCACCAATGTCCATATCCTTCATTGCATTTGCCAAATCATTGCCTCTCACATCACTAAGATTTTCAACTTCATCTTGAGAGCCTTGGGTTTCATCAAATTCAACATCATGTACCTCCTCAAGAGTACCACTAGCCAAATTCCATGCCTTGCTTGTGGTTGAATAGCCAAGTAAGAAACCTTCATCACATTTCTTTTCAAACTTGCTCAATCTTGTGCCTTTCTTGAGAATGTAGCATTTGCAACCAAAAACCCAAAAATATGCAATGTTGGGCTTTCTACCATTCAATAGCTCATATGGAGTCTTTGCAAGCATACCATGGCAATATAACCGGTTGATGTAGTAGCATGCGGTGTTGATTGCTTCGGTCCAAAAGGAATGACTAACATTGTATTTACTTAGCATTGATCTTGCCATATCAATCAAGGTTCTATTCTTTCTTTCAACAATGCCATTTGATTGTGGTTTATACTTGGGTGAGAATTGATGTCCAATGCCATACTCATCACACAACTCATCAATCTTGGTGTTCTTGAATTCACTACCATTTTCACTTCTAACTTTCTTGATGGTTGTTTCAAACTCATTTTGGCTTCTCTTGACAAAAGACTTGAATAGATCATAAACTTCACTCTTGTCAATTAGAAAGAATACCCATGTATATCTAGTGTAGTCATCCACAATCACAAATCTACACTTGTTCCCACCAATGCTAGTATATGTGGTTGGTCCAAATAAGTCCATATACAAGAGCTCAAAAGCTTTACTAGTACTCATTATGCTCTTCTTAGGATGTATGTTTCCAACTTGTTTGCCAGCTTGACATGAACTACAAAGCTTATCTTTCTCAAATGTGACATCTTTCAAGCCTCTAACTAGATCATGCTTCACTAGTTTGTTCAATTGTTTCATTCCAACATGACCAAGCCTTCTATGCCATAACCAACCCAAACTTGACTTAGTGATCAAATAAGTTGAAAATTGAGCTTCACTTGCATTGAAATCCACAAGATATAGGTTGTCATATCTAAAGCCTTTGAATATCAAATTTGAGCCATCAACACAAACAATTTCCACATCGTCAACCCCAAATATGCACTTGAACCCGAGATCAAAAAGTTATGCAACCAAGAGTAAATTGAAGTTCAAGCTTTCAACTAGCAACACATTGGAGATGGACATGTCATTGGATATTGCAATCTTACCAAGTCCTTTCACTTTCCCTTTCTTGTTATCACCAAACGTAATTGCATCATAGCCACTATTTGCGCTTGTGTTGAGAGAGCCAAACATACTAGGATCCCCGGTCATATATTGTGTGCATCCACTATCAAGCACCCAATACCTTCCTCCGGCTTTGTAATTGACCTACAAAAAAATATCAATTCTTTTTAGGTACCCAATGTTGCTTGGGTCCTTGGAGGTTAGTGACTAAGCTTTTTGGTACCCAAATGGTCTTATTCTTTGGACCCAACACGGATGTACCAACAAACTTAGCCTTCACACCATTTGAGCCCTTATTAAGAATGTAGCAAGAATCAAACTTAATTGAGGATACATGAGAGTTGGATTGCTTGCTTTTGCATTCATGCTCTAAGTGACCAACTTGCTTGTATTTTGTGCAATACCGGCCATTTCTCTTCACAAAACATGTCTTGTGAGGAGCAAAGACGGTTTTGCCTTTCTTGGGGATATAGCCCAATCCCTCTTTGTGGAGAGATGCCCTTTGGCTACCCAAGCACATAAGCAAGCGGTCCTCACCTTCATAGGCCTTTGCTAAGGAGTGATTGAGCTTCTTAACCTCCTCCTTTAGGTTCTTGTTCTCAGCAACTAGTGAAGGATCACTAGTGGGTGAGGTAGTAGTGGAAGTGCTACAAGAAGGGTTAGTGGTAGCAACAACAATAGGTTCACAAGATATATCACAAGTTACACCTATGTTGCAAGTTTTAATTTCTTTCTTTTGTACTTGACTTTGCAAGTCTTCATGTTGAGACACTAGAGAGGAATAAGCTTCATCAAGCTTTGTGTGAGACTTTTGGAGCTTCTTATAGTCTTCCTTTAGACTCTCATAAGATGCTCTAAGCTCCTCAAGTTCTTGCTCAAGGGATTGTTTGTCCTTGCGCAAGCCCTTGCATTCCTTTCTAAGTGAATAAAAGTGAACACGTGCATCATCAAGCATGTCAATTAGTTCCTCTTTTGTTAGGTCATCATCACTAGATTCGCTATCGGATGATATCTTTGAGCCCTTGGCCATGAGGCATGAAGGAGTGTCGAAGATGGAAGGCTTGTCATGAATAGCAATGCTTGCATGTGCTTTCTTCTTGCTTTTCTTGTCATCATCACTTTCTTCATCACTTGAAGAGACATCACTATCCCATGTCACCACATGAGAGTAGTTCTTCTTCTTCTTGTATGATGACTCATTCTTTTCTTTCTTCTCCTTCTTCTCATGCTTGTTCTTCTTCTTGCCCTTGTGCTCATCATCACTAGAGTGTGGGCAATAGGCCACCAAGTGATCCTTGCTTCCACAATTGAAGCATCATTTTTGCCCATCAAACTTTGTTGCATTCTTCTTTCTTCTTGCCTGGTAGCCCTTCTTCTTCATGAATTTGCCAAATCTTCTTACTAGAAGGGCCATTTCTTCATCACTTTCACTTGTGTTTGAAGGGTATTCACTTTATTCAATCTTTGCTTTGCCCTTGCCCTTTGATGGTGATGTGGCTTTGAATGCCACGGTCTTCTTATTCTCATCTTTGTCATCTTCATCTTTCTGTTTGCTCTTGTTGACCAACTCTTCTTTGTTATCATCATCTCTATAGGCATCATCGGTCATCACCTCGGCTAGAACTTGATTTGGTGTCAAGTCACTCAAGGTGGTCTTCACTAGCACGGTGATCAATGTGACAAACCTCTTGGGCAAGCACCTTAGAAACTTCATGGAGAAGTCACTATCCTTCACTTCCTCACCAAGGGCTTTGAGCTCATTAACTATTACTTGCATTCTATGAAACATTTTCGGCACACTTTCATCATCTTTCATCTTGAAACTAGCAAACTTCTCTTTGTAGATGTATGCCTTGGCGTACTTCACACCCTTAGTGCCCTCATATGATTCCTCAAGTTTCTTCCAAGCTTCATGAGCACTTTCAATGTTCTTGATTTGCTCAAAGACTTTCTCATCTACGGCCTCATGAATAGCACACACCGCAATGTCATTGAGTTGAAGTAGCTTCTCTTCGGCGGTTGTGGGGTTAGCCACATTGGCAATCTAAATCTTGGTCTCTACAACCTTCCAAACCTCTCTATTGATTGACTTGATGTGTGAGGTCATCTTGCTCTTCCAATATGCATAATTTGTGCCATCAAATTGGGGTGGCTTCTTAGTGTTGTTGATGTGAATGTTGAGTTGAGCCATTTTAACACCGTAGGTTGTTAAGCCTCAAATCAATGGTGCATCGGCTCTGATACCACTTGAAAGGTCCTAAATGGCTAGAGGGGGTGAATAGCCTATAAAAATTCCTTCAAACAACACTTACGACAAAAAGGTTAGACAATTAAGCGGCGAAGCAAATTTTGTGTTAGCCTACTAAAAACGGGCAAGCCACCTAACCGTTCTACACTATAGTCTCTAAAAACACACACACAAGAAGCTAGATTACTACTTTACTCTACTCCCAGGTGAGAAACTACAACAAATATACTAGAACAAAAGCAAGTGCTGAAATGTAAAAGAGTAGAGAGTGATTTTAATACCGCCGGTGTGAAGATGTGATGAATACCAATAAGAGCAATCACAATATACAAGAAATCCGCAGCAAGAGAAGGACACAAGATTTTTACCGAGGTTCACTTACTTACCGGCAAGTTACGTCCTCGTTGTAGCGGTACACCCACTTGGAGGTTCACGCGCTAATTGGCATCACACGCCAAACCCTTCTCAAGGGTGCCGCACAACCTACACAAGATGGGGATCCACAAGCTACGAGCAATCCACTAGAGTAGCCTTTTACGATCTCCCGCGGGGAAGGCTCAAGAACCTCTCACAACTTCACCGATCGGAGGCGGAGACAATCACCAACTCCCCTCAACGATCCTCACAGCTCCAAGCCGTCTAGGAGTCGGCAAACTCCAAGAGTAATAAGAGAAACCGCTGCGAAAGACAACCACCAAGTGCCTCTAGATGATCACCAACAATGCAATGCACTTGATGCTCTCCAAACTCACCAAATGATGATCACAATCAAGTAGGATGAGTGAGAATGGAGTGAGAAGGCTCACAAGTAAGTATGAGTGATTAGAGTGGCCAAGAGAGCCTCCCCAAACTGGTCAAGTCCCTATTTATAAGCTACACCCAAAGATATAGCCGTTAGGGACTTCCTACGCACCGTCGGACAGTCCGCGTATGCCACCGTCGGACAGTCCGCGTATGCCACCGTCGGACTAACAACACCGGTCCGACGCCTTGGATGGACGCCACGTGTCCTCTGCCGTTTGAAGTCGACCGTTAGATCCCAACGGCTCTATTTTCGTGCCAAGCAAACCATCGAACGGACGGTCATCGGACCAAGAACCACGGTCCGACGCCCACTACACGAACAGCGTCAGACGGAAGCAGAACAGGCCGTCGGACTAACGATCGCGATAGTCCGACGCTTCCAGAGAGGTTCCAGACCGCCAAAAACCGTCGAACAGTCGTCCGACGCCCGCCGTCGGACTAAGCAGAACGGTCCGATGCCCTCTGAGCTCTCTAGGTGTCAGTCCTTGCACGATCAACACCGTCGGACGCTCAGACAATAGTCCGACGTACAGAAACTGAGCGCCCGATGCCCACTGAAGACGCTCAGTCAAGTTAGAGTCTGACGCTAGTTTTTCTATTGTAATGTTTCCAAAATTCGTCGAATGCTGCATCGCAAGCTCGGCAGAAGGAAGAGAGCACCAAACCCTCTCTAACCCTCAAACTTCACCCCGTTCCAAAGTGTGCTAACACTCCAAAGTGTCTCTCACTTAGGTGCACGTGTGTTAGCCTTTTTCAAAGAGTTTTCCACGGGTTTTGTTAGTGACACTAGCATCTACATGCATATGAACATGAACACCTAGTGGCACTTGATAACCGCATTTCATCAACTATTTCGCCCCTCTTGATAGTACGGCTATCTATCCTAAATGTGATCAATCCCTCTATGGAGTCTTGATCACCAAAAGCAAATAGCTCCTTTGGATTATAACTTTGCCTTGAGCTCCTAGCCTTTTCACCATCTCTTGATGAAGCTTGTGGACTCCTTTTGATGATGGACTTATACCATTTGCATGGATGTCGTCAATAGGGCTTTCTCCTTTATTGATGGGCTTACACCATTTTCATGGACGCCGTCATTGCCCTTCACTTGTGGCCTCCACCGACTCGTTCCTTTGCTCCATCTTGTTGTTTGCTAATCATTCTCATGAAACACTTAGAGCAATCATTAGCAAACTAGGTTTCATCAATTACCCAAAACCAAACAAGAGCTTTCAGGGGTGTCGAGTCCCGGTGCCTCAGGTGTGTTCCAGATGCTTCTAGTGTTCTCGTGATGATTGTTTCCTTGGTGGTTAAGTTACGTGGTAATCATGCTCTTTAACCCTTCTTTTATGCTTTTCTGGAATAGCCCCTGGAAAATACAGAACATGCAAAACTCATGGAAACTATCAGTTAAAACCCTAGAATAGTGTGTATTCATGTATCCTTTGGTGTCTAAAGTTCTAATAAAAGTTGACATTATCCACCGTCAACACTCATGCCAAAGTATTACATGATACAAAATGAGTAAACATAATAATAGCAAGGGCACAAAAAGTTCAATTCCACAACACGACCATGATAAAAGTAGAGAAACTACTTAATAGCCATTACAAACCACGTACTAGCGTTCGACTACGCCTTACAACAAACCAAGGTTTTGCAAATGGCCGTACGGTCTTTACATTATTTAGAACTACACATCACAGGGCCTAAACATCGCAGAGGGGATTTTTATAACAATATTACACCCATCAACTTGCAAAAGACTACTAGAACCCACTAGTCATCGTGATCGCTATCGATCACCGATCCACTACTATTCCCGTCATCACTATCGTTAGCTTCGGGATTCTCATCTTCGTTATCAAAAACAGGATCGACATCGTCTTCCAGCACTGGAGGATCCATTTCCGCAGCACCAGGGAGATGAATAGGAGCAACAAGGTTGTTCAAATGATGAACTTCATTCTGCAACCCCGCAATCTGCTGATTGGCGTGCTGCATCTGGAGAGCGAAGTCATCCCTTTGGCGAGAAAAGTGCATATTCATGACACCTAGCTGATGCATTAATTCGTCTTTTTGACGACCAAGAACGTTGACTTGACGAAGAGCTTGGTCTCGTTCAGCAACAGTATCTCGCAATTCTCCGCGACATGCTAGAAGAGCATCCAGCATATCCCCAGCATCATGACGAGCTTTGCTTGCGGCTTCAAAATGCTGCTCGATCTGAGTAACAAGTGCATGTTGCTCAACAATGGAACCGCGAAGGCTCCTTAACATGGAATCCCAACCCTCCTGCCATGTAAAATACATCTTCAATATTGCAAACATGGCGCTCATAGCTGAATCCTTGCTATGCACTTATTCATCCTGACCTTTCACTAACGGATCACTACTTTCCTGATCCCAAGTTGCATTCTCCATATCAAGCTTGGGGAACACAGCCATAGGACCATCCTTGACATCAGCACCAAATTGCTTGCACAGGGACATTAGCACTTCAAAAGCTGCCAGTAGTGCACCATCCCATGGAGACCAGGCTTCAACGTTGACCTTCCAACCAGGCCAAGATACAGCTCCACGGATAGATGGAATAGAAACCCCAACCTTGTAAAATACTTCCACTCCACCTCCAACTTCTTCCCAGTAGTAGCGTGGTGGCTCAGTATATCCAACCGACTCCAACGTCCTCCACAACAAAGTGGGTGTTCCAAATTGGTCCAAAAACCTGTGGTTGCAAGTTGGTGGAGTCATCTGTAGAAGATTTTGAGAGAGACATGAAAATAATTATAGAAAAGATTTATTCCCATTATTTTCACTTTACTTGTTATTGTGTGAAGAATTCGGATAAGAACAGAACATGAATGACCATGATGCATGAACGTTCCATACGTCCTCACACCTAAACATACTACCGTACTAAGCGATGGCATACAGTCGCTCTCATATACATAACTACTTCGCACCACACATAGTTAGCGTACCTACAGAAGATCTATTTCAGCCCAATCCCAGATGTATGCATAGCAATAAGAAGCACTTTTTGCCGGAAATGCTCCCATGAGCACTTGCGACCCCAAAAAGTAAGTACTCCACATAGGGATACTTCCATAGGCACATATGGAGATATGTACCTACTTTGGTATTAATAATAAGCACTCCCCTTAGATCGACGGTTGTTCGATCATGCTCTCACAACTCTCCATACCTCAGTCCGAAGTGGCACATTTGGCCCGTCTTCACCTTACCTGGGCGTCGATAAAAAAAATGAAACAAAGGCAAGTCATCTCAACGACAAGACACACTCACAAAACATGATGCAGTTTCCCCCAAGTTAGTACTTTAATAAGCCACCTATAGTCCTATTTTAGGGCTACACTAAGTATGATACTTGGCACACTTAAGTTTTCAACTCACCTTTGAAACCTACTAACTAATAATGGACAATTAGTTTTGAAAACCAAAACCTTCTCCGTTTAAAATACACTAATATGAATAATGTGTGTTGAACCTTGCTCCGGTACCAGCTGTGATAGAGCCGACCAATTTATAAGAGCACAAGTACGGCGATAGCCGTCGAAACAGCTAACCAACCACACTTGAGCCCATATAAACCCGGTAGTCCATGAAATCTCGAAGGATTTCAAACCAAACGGTTACACAACCAAGATCGTACAGAGTTCAACAACATACATCCATATTACATAGCTTTCAAAGTTCGGAGTACGAAGATAGATATTACATCATAAGATTCAAACTTAGCGGAAGCAAAGTAGTTATACAAACCAAGTCTTACACAAACATACTTATTTAATATACAGTGCCATACTTAGGATCAAACTACTAGATAAGATAACTATTAAACACGAAGACCAAGCTGCCCACACATCAATCCTCGTCCACGGCCGGGGTGAAGCAATTCTTACAATAGCCATAAAACACCTGGCCATCTGCAATAATTTGGGATAAACCCTGAGTACACAATTGTACTCCGCAAGACTTACCCGTCTTACCAAATTAAAGACTCTCAAGGAATATGCAAGGCTTTATGGTGAAGTTGGCTGACTCATTTGCATAAAAGCCATTTGTGTTTCAGATATCACATGTTACTACTAGCAAGCTTTTAGTAGGCGTAACTCCTTGTTTAAACTTATAACCTAATCTAATTCAAGCACTTGATTAATTCTAAGCAAACAATATAATAGAACCATAGCAATTTGGGGCCAAAGTGAACCCAAAGTCTTGTGTAGGCTTTTTTGTTTATATCCATGTGGCCAAAACAAGATATTTAGCAGGGATACAAACGACACGATTCCTGCTTTCATAGTTTGATCAGGTAGCTGAAGTCGTGGTGCTGATCGCGTGCCTCCTCTCTCGCGGCCGTACGACGAAACCTAGAAATCGATCACTAATCCAATTTGACTACCTCTACGGGATGCTTCTACTTGGTCATCATAGACTAGCAAATCCATTTGAGAGCTGTCTTTCTTTGTCCTTGATGGTAGTTCTTCACGCTCACCATCTCTGCAGAGCTTAACAAGATAATCCACGCCAACAACCAAGGCCAACAAGCCTTCACGGTTACTATGGAGGCCATGCTGATACGTACAACCCATATGGAAAATAGAAAAGAGCAATCTTAGTTTTGAATTTTTACTCACTTCATTTACAAAATTTTATTGTTGGGGCCGCTTCTTTTTTGCGGCGGGGGCTTCCATTCACCAGCGCAGACTACATACACGTGCTCTCTGAACCGTGCTAGATAGTCACCCATCACACGGCTCTCAAACCCAACCTGTGGTGGATCCCGGGGGACAAAGCATTTACATTGATAACCATGTTCATGTTCAAACTTATCCATTTCTACCATGAGGGAAGATCAGTCAAGTTTCTCACTATCCAGGAAAGATGGTGATTCGAATCGATTACAAACCAGCTGGTGTCAAATGCCAATCACAAACCCAGACAGACCTGTACAGGGTCCCTTAGGTCACCCTTGGTACTATTTGGGTTCCTCCGTGGGTCCGGGGGAGTGATATGCTGGGGGACTGACTAGTGGCCAGGAAGCTCAGGAATCCACCTGCCCATGGTCCGATCTAGCTCCCAAAACCCTACGCGGTCCAGCATATACACTGAGCTAACCAGTTCCCGGCCCAAATAGAGCTACTCGGCTTCGCGGTCGGAACGACTTATCCGGCTAGCTAAGTGATGGCGTCTTTCAATCTCGACTGAACTCCAATAGGGTTACATCCCTAATTCACGTGGCGGTGATTGGCACACAATCAAGACCTCCATGTCTTGTTGTATCCAAGTCATCATTCCGCCCAAACTCATTTCCTTCCTCAGCTCACATGGTTATATCACGATAGCAAATATAGCCAACCGTGCTTCTCACTTCCTTATTTTGGTGACTGGGATCACCATATCTACCGGCTCTAAGCCAGGCTAAGCAGAAGATGCGATCCTGAACCTATTTAGGTGAAGGATATATATAGTTGTCCAACATAATGCAACTACGTTTTCAAGCAGTTCCTACACTTAATGCAGCAAACACTATACTCAAGTCATTTCATTTCGAAAACGCAGGAATTAAGAATGCACCGGGCCTTGCCTTTCAGAAAGGTCAAGGGCTGGTGGTCAGGGCACTCAGGCAAGTCAGCGTTTTCCTCGACTCCTGGTTCGGCAGCAGGGGCCTCCTGAGGGATCTCCTCCTTGGTCGGATTCACTTCGGTCAGGTTCACCTCCTCCAACGATCCAGTATGCATGGTCATGCAAGATGAATACAGGGATGCATAGTAATCTTTAGGGTATTCGATACGATGCAAATGGATGCTTTCATGAAATGCAAGCACACAAGTATGATTTACTTTCTTTTACTGAGTATGTGCATATTTCTTCTCCAGTAGAGAGAAATCTCTAACTTCATATAACAAGGAAATTCAAGTTCCCATGATCAACCTTGAAGTCCATACAAGTACCCACATGCATTGTAGGAATTCAAAATGGGTTAAATGAACTACCCTAAACATGGTCATCCTAATAGCCTTCCTAAAATGCATTCAAGTTCACATTCTAGCAAGTATATTCTCAGAAATACATCAAGAATCACCATTACTGATGGACCAGAATAACATGGAAAAGATTTACTTATGCCCTAAACAAGTGCTTAATTACATGATCACTTGCTTCACTTGTAACTGGACCTACCAGATCTAAGTTACATAAAATTCTTAGAAAAATGCAGTAGACAGAACAGGTCTAACATAACTCAGTATCCAAATTTCAGGCCATTTGGCCTACAGAACTTCCTACACAAAAATAACAAGACTGTAGACTGAAATTGAGTAGAAAATAGTTACTACAGTGAAAAGTATCAGACAATAGATTTAATATTTTTATGTTGTTCTTAATGACCTAGAAACATCACACAAAAATATTTATATCCATATCACTATTATTTATTTTCTAACAAATTTCCAAGCAATCAAACCCTAAATGGGGCTTGAGCAGAAACTCTACTACCAAACAGAGAACTTGCCTAACCAATATTTTTCCTAGATTCTACTCATCAAAACAAGATTACCAGAAGTGGAATCATATTTTTAGCACACTCCTAGAATTAGTTATGCATTTCTGAAGATAACTGCAGATTTACAAATTAATTTGTAACTCACAAAATTATCATACTAATGGTAGGGTTTCATATTTTTCCTAAACAGTACATATCAATAGAAAGCTAACAAGTCTTGTCTCACTCCATTTGGACAGGTATAGCTCTCTCTATGATTTTTGCAAGCATTTAACAATTTCCTGGAAATAGAAATAAACCATTTTCGGATTTAAACCTAACCCTAACTGCTATGTGCACACAGATCCATTCACCTGGGGCTGCACACAGGGGCTGACGGCTGGGGCCCTAGGCCAACTCGACCCCACCTGTCACAAAGACAGGGAGAGCCGCCGCGTTTGACCGCGAAGAACTCGCCGGCAGCGAGGGCTCCGGCCAAACGGGCAACACCCTCGTGCTCTTGAGACCGAAGCGCATCAAATAAGCTAGATAGTTGGGTCAGCGGCACGCCAGAGCAAGCTCGATGGCGGCCATGGCGGACGGCGGCGCACGGCGAAGCTACGCCGGTGAGCTCAGACCAAAACAAACCCAAATGGCTACACCACATGACTCAAGACTACCTAGAGGTCCTAGGGTTACGAGGAATTCAACCCTAATGGTCCACAGCACCTCCAGTGCCATCCATGGCGGCTCGGCGGCAGAGCGCTCGTCGGCAAGTCGGCGTTCCGACCGACTCCGGCCACCTCATGGCAAACGGTCTTCGATTCCATGAAATCGAACCCTATTAGAGATGGAAACACAAGACGCAAAGTAACGAGGACGCTCACCACCTTCTGGCCACGTCAGGTTGAGCCGCGGCGGAACTCCGGCGAGGCGCAGAGGATGGCAACGAGGAAATACGCAAGCACCACACTACTACAGCTTCGCCCAACAAGTCAGGGAGGTAGAGGAGGTCAAGAAGGAGGGGTTGGCGTGATGGAGCAGGCGGTGGTCAGCCAGGGACGACGCAGCACACCGGCGACGCCATGGCGGAACTCTCGGTTTGGGCAGAGGGAGCTAGAGGTAGACGACGATGACGACAAAGGCAATAGGATAGGATGGGATAGAGTCCAGGGGGTTCGTCATCGCCTCTGGAAGATCAGGGAAGCGGTGGAGTTCATCCATGGTCGACACGAAGTCGCGGCGGTGTTGTTTTACGGCGATGACATGTTATGCCCACCAGGTGTTCGACACGTGGTCACAAGAGAAACTGACTTAGTCCAGTGTATGTGCATTGACTGAAACTCAATCTTCAGCAGCAGATTACTCCTAATCAGTCGGGTTTCATGACAAACTTCCCTAATACAACTTATAGTACTACAGGAGACCTTCATTTGCAAGTAAAGCACCATGAGCCGATTTGGCTTGGTTTACAAACTACAGATGCACAAAACAGGGTACTTGAAACTGAGATACAAGGACTTAGACAGTAATTCAGGTTTGGTATTTTACACCCAAATCTGCCTTGTGACATCAATTTGAGTCTGTAAAAATCATTTTCATGACTTGGACCCTTAATAACATTTGTCACAAATTAAATTTCCTAAAATCATTATTTAAGGTTCAAAGTCATTTGAAAAGTTTAAATAGCACTTTCAAATTGAATTATCAAAATCACTCCAAATGCCCTAAACCTAACCCTAGGTCAAAGTCCTAACTAGAGACCAAATCAAGTGCTACCCCCAACATGAAAAATGTTTGATTGAACATTCTAAACTAGAATTGACACTTCGAAAGTGCTGAATAACATTTTTGCTCCATTTCTCTATTTATAACTCTATGTGCATATATGTATATATATAAGAAATAGTTACCATTGCATTGGAAATTCACTTTACTCATACACATGAAATTATGAGATGATGTTCATGACATGCCAATGCAATGCAATGCAAGTGAATTAACAAGCTTAACACTGGGGTGTTACATATCCTAGTCGGATTAGATGTTCTCCCTTCGTTACGGGGAACCCCTAGGATCCCACATCGACACTAACCTGTACATAATTCTTCATATTAACTTGAGTTTTCATTCCATCTTCTTGTGGTGGATCGGTTGAATCAACATCTACAGGATTCACTTCTTCCATGGTTGTCGTTCCTCTATGAGGAAGACATGTTCTGCGAACAAGGAATTAGAATAGCAGGGCAAATTTTTAGGCCATCAGGGGTTGTCCGCTCCATCTCAACTTCCCTGAGTGAGCCTTCACAAGGCTTCCTTGGACAAGGGGCTGACGAGTGGGCCACCGAGCCCACTGCAACAAACCCTGTCAACGGAGAGACAATGCCACAAGCTCGTAGAACGTACTGGTGATGTGGGATCTCTGTACTTGTTGGGGTCTCGGTCGCTTGGCCACAAGCCACCTATGCTCGGGACATCGGGTCGTCATGTGGCTGTTGGCTTGGAACCAGGCTCATCTTCCATTGCATAGTAGATCGTTCCTTTGGTGGGTCCTTGAACCTCGAGCAGTGGCCAGAGGCGTGCTTAGGCTCGTCCTAACTCCATCCAGAGGGTGTGCACGAGTGTGCCCGATGGGCATGTTCCCTAAGCAATATGGTGAGATCGTTCGGGGATCCATTCGCTGGTCCTTTGGTACATGAGGACTTGACATACCCCTAGGTTTGGACTTCATCAACGAGAGTATAACATAAGGATATGTTATGTTCGATGGACACCACCGATTGATAGTACTACAGACTGACTCTACTAGTCCCTTAGGGGCTTAGGGGCTATGCTCATTGAGAATGCTCGCTCATACCCTCGGGTGGAGTTGGGACGAGCCCAAGCACGCAATAGCCATTGATTGGGGTTTGGAGTTTCAACCGCAGTCCTAGGATCTAGAGAGATGGGAAGCCTAAGCCAGCATCCGCCCTCGATACTGCCTATCCCAAGCCAAGACAAGAAGCTTCCTCTAGAATCTTTCAGGCACCCAGGGCCTGATAGATTCAGATACATTGCGCCATCTACTCATTCCATAGTTATGAGGCACTAGTGGTCATACAACGGGGGTGACGCATCAGGACAAGGGACTCCCCAAGATCTAGAAGAGGAGGGCCCCACCCCCACTCGTCTTCTTCTCTTGGTAAAGGAGGCACCAAAGGTTCCAAGGAAGCCTCAAGAAGGTTGACACGGGGAGGCTGCATGGCAATAGGTAGTGCTTGATAGTCAAGTGCTAGTCCATGGCAACATCGTCTGGAAGTGGTTGCTATGTTGTTGGCGCCCTCCTAGATGACAAAGGAGGACAAAGTAGCACCAAGACGCAGGAACCACAAGCACCCGGTGGATAAGCCCCAGTTTAGGCATGGCCTCTTGTCTAAGGGTGGTGATCTTAGACCAAGAAGGACCAAAATAATAGAGACATGATCGAGTCCTGGATCGCTCAACCAGGCTCATTAGCCAAAACCCTAGGATAGCACCATAGAATCCCCTGGCAAACTCTTTTGGAATCTCTGTTGTAAACCCACGATTGGTCATTTCTAACATGGAGAACACCATAATGCTAGGGTGGGGCTTATAAGCCCGAACAAGGATATATCAATTGTGTCTCATACTTGTTTTGAGATTTTGAGCAACCGAAGACAACATTGATCTCCGATGAACAAACTTGATTCTTGCCAAAGTTCCAAAACCACGACATGGTGAGACTTCTTCCTTTGCCAGTTTGAAAGTGTGTGGTGTAGGGACAAAAAATTGGTGGTGAAATTGTTTTAACTATTAGGTCGATGTATGATCTAGAAGTGATAATTAGTTTTTTTTCTCAGCTAGATCATATGCCAACCTGGCGGTGAAAATAATTTTCACTGTATGTTTTCAACCACACTACTCCCTGCCTGCCTTTGAACCAATGATGAAAATTATCACTGGTGGTTGTCACAAAAGTGGCGGTAAAAGTGATGTTGCCATTCTTCAGGGGTGACTAATACAAGACACCTCTCAAGATAGGTTTGTGGATGTAGTTGAACTAGTGGGGCTCAAGGGGTCACCACTATATAATTAACTTTCACTGTTGTCTCATCATTGCCGATTTTTGGTTTGAATAGGCAGTGATAAACCAACTAACAATGTTATTTGGCTGATCACTGCCAGTTGGTATCGCCGCTAGTATTTGGCTTGGAATGGCAGTGATTTTGGGTCATCACTGCCAATTTTGGCTTAAAGTGGTAGTGTCGGGGTGAAGATACTCCGGATCTATAAGGCACCGAGTAGCAGAAGCTTTATGGATGGCCCAATAGGACAAAGCCGAGCAACCATGACCCACGTGGTCCAGATAGGCCTAGAGCGCCTGCCATCACATCTTCTTTCTCCACCAAGCCACAGCTGCACATGACCTCTCCCATCGACCACCATGATTGGATGGGAGAAGGACGAGGGCTATCATGCAAGGATGGGCATGCATGGCATGCCATGCCTAGGATAGAGAGGACGACCGCCTTGGGAAATACGCCGTCCCAACACACCTCTGCACAAACAAGATTTCACCATCAGATGGTGATGACAGGCCACCCGTACTCAGCCCAACAGGATGGTCATATGGCTCCACCCACTCCAAGATGGATCACAAGACCATGACCTTTACTCCACCAGGATCGACTAGACAACCATATGCATTGACCTAGCTTCCCATGGTTGAGTCTCTGAGCACCATGAGCTAGGGGGAGGTTACCTACTCCCGTGACACCATGATGTCACTGGGAGAACCCGAGAAGATGACAAAAACCACATCATGGAGGATGGTTGGTGAACCATCATCGTGCCAACACTGCCGCCACGACCAACACTGTAACATAACACCATACCTTGCAGCGGCGTGGGGAGCAAGTCCCTAACCACTACGATGATGACTACGCCCGGATGTTTGATGACGCCAAGACTAGATAGATATATTGCTGGCCAAGTTAGTTGGCTTCTCCCTGCTTTGAGCTCTCGACCACTCAGGCCGGGGAAACATGCCCTTTATGTACTTGGCTAGTCACCTGGACTCTATATAAGGGAAGGAAGCCCTCTAGTCCATGGGATACGATGGACCCCAGGAAGCTGTCGTTCGGGACTTTGTACACCACACACCTCCTACCTCAATTCATTTAGCTGGCATACCCCATTGTAAGAACCTCAGAGCACATGAATCGAGGAGCACAAACTCAAACTATGTCTGAGACTGCACATAGGGCTTCGGCCTGAACCAATATATTTTTTTGTATCTTCGAGTGCTACCATCATTTGCCTAGAGCGTAGTGCGACACATATATACAAATTCACTAGTTGGTAATAAAATACCGATAGGTAATGAAACTATCATTGCCGGTTTGTGACTTGAACCGGAAGCAATAGGTTGCACGAAAAACTTCGTAACCTTACATGATGTCCAATAAAGACGGTGGACTTTATACCAAAGTTACAATACTTTTCGAGATCTACAACTTTGTAGTTTAAATGTTTTTAATTTTGAGGTTGTTTGGATGTTCAAATGCATATCATAAGAGATTTTATATAGTGTTACTACTAAAGGAATCTACATGCTCTAAAGTCATAAGTAAGTATGCAGTGGTAGAAAAGGATCTCGGATGGAAAAACAACCAAAACAAAAGCTGCAGATCTCAAAAGTTATGCAACTTTGTACTTTAGAACTTTTTTATTTCAAATCATTTGATAATAAAATATTTGTTTCACAAGAGTTATGCAACTTTGTAGTTGACAACTTTTAAAATTGCCAGAATGAAAAGTATGGCCAAATTTCTTCACATTTGAAATTCAAAGTTTTCAAACGACTTCGTATGGAGTGATGACCAAAACTAAATTTGTAGAGCAATAAAACTTTGTAGTTTAAAATTTTTTTCATTCGAATTCGTTTAGGGTCCCAAATACTCATTTTAAAATTGGATAAAGATAAAATGAGAAAGCCAAATATCTCATTTGGACACAATATCTTACAAGTGGTGTGCTTAGGGAACAAATGCGCAAAGCTCAAGGTTGTGGGTTAGAGCACTGGCGGACAGGAGGACATGAAGCTCAGTGGGGTCTCTCCTAGCATTATAAAAATTACGATTTTTTCTAATAACCATTTTTCTGATTAGCAGAATACTGCTTGTTTGTTACGAATTGGCAGTGAACATTGTTGTCACCGCCGATTTAAAAAACCGCACTAGTAGAGAGCAGACTTTTGATCTACAGCCGATTTCAGCTTTAGTACCGGATTTTTTTTGCGCCCGGGAAGAAAGGTATCTTTAATCCCGGTTTTAAAGAACAGCCGGTATTAAATATTTCTTCACAACGGCTCCCAAAGGCTAGATGCTCTGGGAGAGCTTTTAGTCCCAGTTGGGGTCAAAAACCGGGACTAAAAGTCAAGTTTTAGTCCCGGTTTAAGCTACAAACCGGGACTAAAGCTTTAGTCACGGTTTGTGGCCAAAACCGTGACTAAAGCTTGAGTTTCAGCCCGGGTTAGTATCCAAAACCGGGACTAATGTTCCTCCCTGTATTTGAACCTTCTTCTCCCCCGAGCCCGAGCCATTCAAACTCAGTGTTCTTGCTCTCGCTGTTCTTGCTCTCGGTGTTCTTGCTCAAGGAGTCAAGCAGGGTTTGGAGCTCGGTCTACATTACTCCAAGTTCAATTCTACGGTTGTAAAGGTTACTATCTTTATTCTCCCTTGTTTAGTTACTATCATATCTCAATTCTTGGCCTAGAAAATATTGGATCGATATATATATGCATGCATGATTCTTCCCTCCATTTTTATGTGTCAAGTTCAAAATCACTTGATAGTTTGCATTTTTGGTTGAAAGAAGATTAAATGAGCCGGTATACATATTTCATTGCTAATATACATATCTGTCACACCCAATTTTAAGGATAAAATTGAATGAACCAACTTATGTGCGCCCAGAGATCAATCACACACATAAGCGACAAATTACATAGTACCATCACAAGGTTTAATACATAACGAATAATATCACATAGTCTTTACATAAATAGCAGCGGACTAATAATTATAATCTCTCGCGGAAGCTCCAATTCACAGGGAAGTAGTTGACTGGTGAACCACAATCCTAGTAATCCTCAGAAGAATCATCATAGTCATCTGTTACCCATCCGGGATTTTTATCCAAATATGAAAAATAAAGCAAGCGTAAGTACATGTCGTACTCAACAAGAATAGCACAGGTTTATGAGGCTCAAATAAGACATGACACTGGCTGACAGCGGTTGCTTTCAGTTGATCATGTTTTAGCAATTTGAGTAGCAGCAATAGAATATTACAAGGAACAAAGATTTGCATGATCGTATAAACATGATAATTAATATGGAATAAACATCAATAGAAACTTCAAATAAATCAATATTAAATTAGTTAAGTTCCTGTAAGACGTCCAAGGCCACTCGTGACCGTGAGCACGGCTGATATATCAGTTTTACACTCTGCAGAGGTTGCACACTTTCACCATAAGTCGTGATTCCCAAATGCCAAGGGTCATGACTCCCATGTCACGTCACTAGAGAAGTGCGGCAGGGTACACTATGAAGTCTTTCAAAAGCCTTCCTAACATGCTACTAATCAATCCGGGCGCAATGGCAAGGGGTGGTAGAGCCCTCCTTCTAGTAGCACACACACGCAGCAGTACACACAAAGACAGGAGCCGCAAAACAACCAGCTCGGCAAGGAACCTTTCAAGACTAACAACATGATAGAAAGTAACTTCATACTTAACTAAAGTCAGAGCCATATGACCCTCATGGTTGCGCTGTAAGTCCCGGTGTCATACTTACAGATAAGTCCTTAGTCCATGTTGCTAAAAGGCATCTTTTAATCTTTATTTCATAATCAATTATTCAAGTTCATAATATCATGACACCATCAAGCACTAGCATCACTACTCAAATGCAATCTCATAGGTATCAAGGATCAAGTCATCAAAACTAGGAATAAACACTATGGTTGCCAAGGTAGACACATGCATCATGAATTTAGTGATTAAGGTGAATAAGCAACAAGGATGGTCCATGCTATACTTGCCTTGATCAAAACTTGGATCCTCAGTGTACTCTTGATCACCAACGTATTGCTCACCGTCTGAACTCGATCATAAAATCACCACACAATCATCGAGGCAATCATACATGAAGCAAAATAAGATCTATATTAGAAACAGTACACCAACAAGGGAAAAACAGATTGAAAAGTGTGTAAAAATAATCTACGCGTCGCTACGATTCCAACGATATAAAGATCACGAAAATCGGAGTTCAAACGGAGAAGTTATGAAATAAACAAGTTTTACTTTAATAAAATAATAGATTAAATCTAATCTCGAATTTTAAAAGTTGAAGACATGACTAACAGTAGCATCATTAGATAGATTACGAAATTACGAATCTAACGAGACTTGAACGGATCAAATTGGAGTTAAAACAAATATTTTATGGCCAAAATAAACTGAGTGGCAAATCTGCAAATATTGAAAACGTATTTTTGAATCTAAACCGTGGAAAATACGTTTTCTAACAAGGAAAGTGTAATCTGAGAAATACGCCAAAGGACCGCGGGTTAGAACATTAAAAAGCTGAGGGGCTCTTTTGCAAAAGTGCCGGCGAAAGGGTATGGAGGGATTTGGGCCGTCGGATATGAAAGGGACGGCTTGGATTAGATTGGGGGGGGGAGAGGGGCGGCCATGCTCGCCGGAATCGGGCGGCCGACGGCGGCGCTCTCGCTGGAGATGGCGAATTTGAGGCTAGGGTGGCCCAATTGGAGCGGGAAGAGGCTCGGGAGAAAGAGGAGACGAACACGAGTTGATTTATGGTTTCGGTTGAGGCCGAGGCGGATCGGAGAGGGAGCAGCACGAGCTATGGCGGCGGAGCTTCGACGGTGAGCTTGCCGGCGACTCGGGAGGGAGCAAAACGAACCAAATACGGTAGAAGAGGCTTCTATACCTCACTGCAGAGCTTCGGGAGCGACCAATTTGGACGGGGAGAGCTCCGGCGGGGAATTCGACGGCGGCGGCGGAGCTCGGGGCGGCGGCTGCTGCTAGGGCAAGATTGGAGGCGGCGGCTTGCGCTGGAACTCGTGGGGAGAGAGGCAGGGCTCGGGCGGCTTATATGGGGCGGAGGGAGGCGTGCTCAGGACGGACTCGTCTGAGGATTTCGGCAGCGGACGGTTGGACACCGAGTCCGGTTCGGACTCCAGCGCGAGGAGGGAGGAGGGTCTGACGCGCGGGCCCCACATGTCTGTCTAAGGCGGGCTGAAGGAGAGGGAGCGGGCTGCGCTGGAGCTGGGCTCGGCCCACCGCGGGGAAGGAAGGGAAGCTGGGTGAAAGAGAAGGGGTGGTGGGCCGGCTCGGCCTGCAGAGAAGGGGAGGGAGCTGCAGATGAGTTGGGCCTCGACTGGGCCGAAAGAGAGGAGGGGTGAGGTTTCTATTTTCTTTTCTTTTTCTTTGAATTTTCTAAAACCATTTTCAAAAAAGGGTTTTTGCAATTAAATTTCAAATGTTGAAACCCCAAAAATGAACAACATAAGTGGAGGCAGCATGTATGCAACACTCGAGTTTCTACTTCTCAAGATTTATTTTAATTGCTAAAAATTATTATCCACTAGATTATATGCCAACAATTGCAAAAATAAATCAATTTATCCCTATTTTAATAAAAGCAAATTTTAGGGTGTTACAATTCTATCCCCCTTAAAATTAATCTTGTCCTCGAGATTTGTTAGTGCTTACTCAAAAAGTTGGGGATATGACTTTCTCAATTCTTCCTCTCTTTCCCAGGTTGCCTCATCCTCTGTATACCGATTCCACTGAACCTTGCATATTTTTATAACTCTGCTCCTTGTGACTCGCTCTGCTGTTTCCAATATTTTAATTGGGTATTCCTCATATGTGAGATCTTCTTTAACAACCAATTCCTCCAATGGTATTTGCTCTTCGGGCACTCGCAAACACTTTCTAAGTTGGGATATATGAAACACATCATGAACACCCGACAAACTTTCGGGTAGTTCTAGCTGATAAGCTACTTCTCCGCGTCTTGCTAGAATCTTGAATGGGCCAATATACCTTGGTGCTAATTTACCTTTCATATTGAACCTTTTTACGCCTCGCATAGGTGACACTTTTAGGTAGACATAATCTCCTACTTCAAATGTCAGTTCTCTTCTTCTTGTGTCTGCATAACTCTTTTGTCGCGACTGAGCCACTCTCAAGTTTTCTCTAATTTTCGCAACTTGTTCCTCTGCATCTCTCAACACTGCTGGTCCAAACACTTGAGTTTCTCCGGTTTGGTTCCAAAATAAAGGTGTTCTACATTTACGACCATACAAAGCCTCGAATGGTGCCATCTTGAGACTCTTTTGGTAACTATTATTATAAGAGAACTCTGCATATGGCAAACTCTTATCCCAACTATCACCTTTTTGCAATGCACAGGCTCTCAACATGTCTTCTAATATTTGATTGGTTCTTTCTGTTTGGCCATCTGTCTGAGGATGATAGGTAGTACTAAAATTCAGCTCAGTTCCCAAAGATTCATGTATTTTTTTCCAAAAGTGAGACGTGAATTGAGTACCTCTGTCAGACACAATTTTCTTAGGAACCCCATGCAGACACACAATTCTTGCCATATATAATTCAGCTAGCTTTGCTCCGGCATAGGTTGTCTTAACTGGTATAAAGTGAGCAACTTTAGTTAAACGATCAACAATTACCCAAATAGAATCATACCCTGACTGAGTACGTGGCAAACCAACTATGAAATCCATACCAACTTCATCCCACTTCCATTCAGGTATCTTCATAGGTTGTAGCAAACCTGCAGGCCTCTGATGCTCAGCTTTAACTCTCTGACAGGTGTCACATATTGCTACATATTCTGCCACATCTCTTTTAAGTCCAGCCCACCAATACCTTTCTTTAAGATCTAAATACATTTTTGTGCTGCCGGGATGGATGGAGTAGGCTGAGCCATGAGCTTCTCGGAGTATTGCGTCGCGAATAGATCTTGTCTCGGGTACATACAACCTTTTTCCAAACCATAGAGTACCCTGTTCATCTATTCTAAATCCGGGTGACTTACCAACCACTACATTTTTAGCTATCTCTCTGAGCTTCTCATCTTCTAGCTGCCCTTTGCGTATATCCTGCTCTAGTGTAGCTTCAACCACTATCTCCATAACATTAGTAACCAAACTTAAATTGAGACGCTCAAATTCAGCACATAGCTCCTCTGGCATAGGTGTTACTCGCATCTCATTAGCATAGCTCTTTCTACTAAGGGCATCAGTGACAACATTCACCTTTCCCGGATGATAATGTACCTCCAAATCATAATCCTTGATCAATTCTAACCAGCGACGTTGCCTCAAATTCAGATCCGACTGAGTAAAGATATATTTCAAACTCTTGTGGTCGGTGTAGATATCACACTTTTGCCCAATAATATAGTGTCTCCAAATTTTTAACGAATGCACAACTGCAGCTAACTCAAGGTCATGAGTAGGATAATTCAATTCATGTTTCCTCAGCTGTCTTGATGCATAGGCCACAACTCTTCCTTCTTGCATAAGAACACAACCCAAGCCTTGACGAGATGCATCGCAATATATAGCAAATCTCTTGCTCAAATCCGGCAAAGTCAACACGGGGGCTGTGGTTAATCTTTTCTTCAATTCTTCAAAATTCTTTTGACATTTTTCCGACCAAACAAACTTAGCATTCTTTTCTAATAAAGCAGTCATAGGCTTAGCAAGCTTTGAGAACCCTTCAATAAATCTTCTGTAATACCCTGCTAATCCCAGAAAACTACAAATCTCGCTAACAGTTGTTGGTGGCTTCCAATTTAGAACATCTTCTACTTTGCTAGGATCAACCGCTATTCCACCATTGGAGACAATATGACCAAGAAAGGCAACTTCCTTTAACCAAAATTCACACTTGCTCCGCTTAGCATACAACTTATGCTCCCGTAATTTTTGTAGCACCAATCTTAAATGTTCAGCATGTTCCTCCTCATTTTTTGAATAAATTAAAATATCATCAATAAATACCACAACAAACTTGTCCAGATACTCCATAAACACTTTATTCATCAGATACATAAAGTAGGCAGGTGCATTGGTCAATCCAAAGGACATCACGGTGTACTCATATAATCCATACCGTGTAGTAAAAGCTGTCTTAGGTATATCTGTAGCACGAATTTTTAGTTGATGGTAACCGGAACGAAGATCAATCTTGGAAAATACACAGGCTCCTCTCAATTGGTCAAACAAATCATCAATTCTAGGCAATGGATATTTATTCTTGATAGTAACCTCATTAAGTGACCGATAATCCACACACATCCGCTGACTTCCATCTTTCTTATCAACAAAAATAACTGGTGCTCCCCAAGGTGAAGAACTAGGCCGAATAAAACCTTTGTCTAATAATTCTTTAATTTGTTTCTTAAGTTTTTCTAACTCATTTACTCCCATTCTATATGGACGCTTAGCTATGGGTGCAGTTCCAGGCAATAATTCAATAATAAATTCAATGTCGCGGTCGGGTGGCATACCTGGCAATTCATCAGGGAATACGTCCGGAAACTCATCCACAACGTGATCTAGCTGGTTGTCCTCCTCCTGGAGTCGATTAACTGTCGCTGCAGGTGGTGGTTGCATTACTACATCAACACTGACTTTGTCTCCTTTAGGCGTAGTTAACACAACGACCTTCTCCTCACACTGAATAACTGCCTTATTTTTCTTCATCCAATCCAGACCCAATATGACATCAATCCCAGCTGTTCTTATTACGGTAAGGTTCACTTTAAAGTCTACCCCACTTAGAGCAATATTAACCAAAGGACAATAATATTGAGCTTGCATGGCCCCACCCGGTGAATTTACTAATATTGGGTTTTGTAGAGCTAAAAGTGGTATACTCCGTACTCTAACAAAACTTTGTGATACGAAAGAATGCGAAGCACCGGAATCAAAAAGAACAGTAGCGAGGATGGAGTTGACGCTGAACGTACCCATCACAACTTCTGGTGCTTCCTGAGCTGTCTCTGTGGACACATGATTCACCCTTCCTTGATTAGATGGTGGCTGATATCTGCTCTTTGGGTTGCTTCCCTGGGGAGTCTGCTGGTTCTGCTTCTTGGGGCAGTTGTAGGAGAGATGTCCAGTTTCTCCACAACCAAAACACTTGATGGGGGTGCCCGGTGTATTAGTCCTCATGGGAGTCTTACTCGGGGTAGCTTGCTGGGGTGTTTGAGAGGGAGTCTTCTGCTGCTGCTGAGGATAGGGGGAACGAGGTTGGTTCTAATTACGGTTCCACTGACTAGATCCCCCTTGGTTCCACTGGTTGGATGGCCCCTGGTGCTTCTGCTGAAATTTTTGCTGAGCGGTATTGGGACGCTGACGGTTGTTCTTGGTAAAACCTTGTCCTTGCTTCTTCCTCTTGTTATCAGCCATCTCCTGGCGCTTGTTGTCAATCACGATAGCGCGATTCACAAGCTCTTGGAAATTGGGGTAGGTGGTTGTCATGAGTTGGAGTTGCAATCTATCATGAAGTCCCTTGAGAAAGAGACGTTGCTTGTCCTTGTCATTAGCAACATCATCAGGAGCATACCGTGACAATTGGACAAAATGATCACGGAATTCTGGCACAGACATCCGTCCTTGCTTCAGAGATCTGAACTCTGCCTGCTTCAACTCGATCAGACCTTCAGGGATATAATATGACCTGAAGTTTTCACAAAACTCTTGCCAGGTGATAGCAGGTGCATTGTTGGGACGACCATACTGGAATGATTCCCACCAGTCTTGAGCAGCTCCTTGTATCTATCCAGATGCATATAACACCTTCTCTTGGTCGTTGCACTGCGCAATGTTGAGTTGCCTCTCCACAGCGCGAAGCCAGTCATCAGCATCTAGCGGGTCAGCGGCATGGTTGAACACAGGTGGACGATCCTTCAGAAATTCTCCTCGCTTATCTCTAGCAGGAGCTTGAACAGGCTGCGATCTTCCAGCTGGTTGGTGCTGAATGAACTGCATCATAGTTTGCATCAGCTGGTTCTGCGAAGCGATGAGGTCTTAAATGCTAGGTTGCGGTGGTGGTGGTGGATTGGCATTCCTCCTATTACCGGCCATCTGTTTTTCAACACATAAATGAGTTTTAGTATTTTTACCATTATGCAATCACCTATAAATAACGAATCTGAATTTTCTGGGCGAGATCCGATAACAGCAGTGAAGAAAAACGATCATATCTGGAGTTTTAGAAATCAAACACAGACATTCTCTATACCGTTGGAAAGATCAGCAAATTTTCTACAACTTCCATGTTGACCACTTCTCCAGATTCGGAAGTTAAATTAACAAAAACAGACATGAACAGAAACTGTCCAAGCTGCCAGACTGCGCAGAAACTTCAATTTGCAACAGTTACATCTCTCAAACCATAATGGATATTAACTTGATTCTTGCGGCAATGGAAAGGTCTGGAAGTCTACTGTTCCCCATTAAATTGTCATAATTTTTGGAATTACTAAATTAATTAGGAATAATTAACAAGACAGAGAGGTCTGAAAAACAGATTTGGTGAAACACAGATTTAACCAAAACGACTATTGATTCAATAATTCTCAAATCTTAGACCCTAACTAAGAGAGTTGTAGACATGCCCATACTTCTCAGCACTCATTACAAAGAACCAAATCACAAATGTTTTATAAGAACAAAGCATCTAACACATAGAGTTTCATACGCACACAAAACTCGACTCGACTCAACTTAGCGCTACAAGCGTCTTTCAATGCTAAGGGAATTTCCTAACCCTATGGAGCGGAATCCTTAAATGGTGGAGGTGTGGAAATCTCCTGTAATAGCTTTGGTTGGTTGAGTCTTGCTCGATATCCATCAATCTCTTGATCTGCTTGTGCGTTGGCACTCTTGGCTCTTGCCAAATCGCGTTCCAAACCATGGACTCTTCCCATAAGTGCCCAAGACAATCTTGCTAGAGCTCTAAGAGCGGGCTGATCCACTTCGAGCATAGTCATGGCGACGTCACCTTCTTCAGTCACCACGCGAGGGTAGAATCTATGGACATCTCCTTCCATATCTTCATAGCGGTGACCATGGTAGTAGAGGTAGGCATGAGTAGCGGCATCTTCCATGCTCTCTTCCACGGTCCTACGTGGAGCGGCGCTTTTGTGAACAGATTCCGTCTTGTAGGCTCTATGCTGTGCATCCCAAACCTTGATATTCAACTCTGTGGTCCAGTAGGTGTCTCGTAGAGGATGCGTGTGCTCCATGCTATAGTAGTTGAGAGTAGGTTGCAGGTCGGCGTAGTAGAGGGTCAGCATGTTGACAAGCGTTGTGTGGAAAAATGCATCTTCTTCTGGATACTTAGTATATTCCTCCTGGATCCATCCCATCCTCCTGGGTGGTTCACCTCTGGCGGGGGCTTCGGGCGCGGGTGGTGCAACAGGCGGTGGAGGTGACGGAGTAGCAGGCGTCGGCGACGGAAGGATCTCTTCAACATCTTCCATGTACATAGCTTCCTCTTCACTTTCATTTTCCGGGGCGATCACCACGTCGTCTTCAGCTAGAATGTCCAAAGCTCGCAGTGGGTAGTAGCCTCCGGTGCTCATGCGTGCAGTTTTGCGACCACGAACCATCTTCTCCAATATAGATCAAGACAAAGTTAGAATTAGAATAGACTCAATATTTTTATAATGGAATAAGGGTAAGGGATGCATACAAATTTTAGCAGTTAGCAAGTTAAGGTGGAAAGCATAAATGAGGTGAGAAAAACATCTCTAGAATTTCTAGGTTTGTGTCCTACAGTCAACCTATGCTCTGATACCAATCTGTCACACCCAATTTTAAGGATAAAATTGAATGAACCAACTTATGTGCGCCCAAAGATCAATCACACACATAAGCGACAAATTACATAGTACCATCACAAGGTTTAATACATAACGAATAATATCACATAGTCTTTACATAAATAGTAGCGGACTAATAATTATAATCTCTCGCGGAAGCTCCAATTCACAGGGAAGTAGTTGACTGGTGAACCACAATCCTAGTAATCCTCAGAAGAATCATCATAGTCATCTGTTACCCATTCGGGATTTTTATCCAAATATGAAAAATAAAGCAAGCGTAAGTACATGTCGTACTCAACAAGAATAGCATGGGTTTATGAGGCTCAAATAAGGCATGACACTGGCTGACAGCGGTTGCTTTCAGTTGATCATGTTTTAGCAATTTGAGTAGCAGCAATAGAATATTCCAAGGAACAAAGATTTGCATGATCGTATAAACATGATAATTAATATGGAATAAACATCAATAGAAACTTCAAATAAATCAATATTAAATTAGTTAAGTTCCTGTAAGACGTCCAAGGCCGCTCGTGACCGTGAGCACGGCTGATATATCAGTTTTACACTCTGCAGAGGTTGCACACTTTCACCATAAGTCGTGATTCCCATATGCCAAGGGTCATGACTCCCATGTCACCTCACCAAGGAAGTGCGGCAGGGTACACTATGAAGTCTTTCAAAAGCCTTCCTAACATGCTACTAATCAATCCGGGCGCAATGGCAAGGGGTGGTAGAGCCCTCCTTCTAGTGGCACACACACGCAGCAGTACACACAAAGATAGGAGCCACAAAACAACCAGCTCGGCAAGGAACCTTTCAATACTAACAACATGATAGAAAGTAACTTCATACTTAACTAAAGTTAGAGCCATATGACCCTCATGGTTGCGCTGTAAGTCCCGGTGTCATACTTACAGATAAGTCCTTAGTCCATGTTGCTAAAAAGCATCTTTTAATCTTTATTTCATAATCAATTATTCAAGTTCATAATATCATGACACCATCAAGCACTAGCATCACTACTCAAATGCAATCTCATAGGTATCAAGGATCGAGTCATCAAAACTAGGAATAAACACTATGGTTACCAAGGTAGACACATGCATCATGAATTTAGTGATTAAGGTGAATAGGCAACAAGGATGGTCCATGCTATACTTGCCTTGATCAAAGTGCTCTGGAGAACTTGGATCCTCAGTGTACTCTTGATCACCAACGTATTTCTTACCGTCTGAACTCGATCATAAAATCACCACACAATCATCGAGGCAATCATACACGAAGCAAATAAGATCTATATTAGAAACAGTACACCAACAAGGAAAAAACAGATTCAAAAGTGTATAAAAATAATCTACGCGTCGCTACGATTCCAACGATATAAAGATCACGAAAATCGGAGTTCAAACGGAGAAGTTATGAAATAAACAAGTTTTACTTTAATAAAATAATAGATTAAATCTAATCTCGAATTTTAAAAGTTGAAAACATGACTAACAGTAGCATCATTAGATAGATTACGAAATTATGAATCTAACGAGACTTGAACGGATCAAATCGGAGTTAACACGAATATTTTATAGCCAAAATAAACTGAGTGGCAAATCTGCAAATATTGAAAATGTATTTTTGAATCTAAATCGAGGAAAATACGTTTTCTAAAAAGGAAAGCGTAATCTGAGAAATACACCAAAGGACCGCGGGTTAGAACATTAAAAAGCTGAGGGGCTCTTTTGCAAAAGTGCCGGCGAAAGGGTATGGAGGGATTTGGGCCGTTGGATATGAAACAGACGGCTTGGATTAGATTGGGGGGGAGAGGGGCGGCCCTGGTCGCCGGAATCGGGCGGCCGACGGCGGCGCTCTCGCCGGAGATGGCGAATTTGAGGCTAGGGTGGCCCAATTGGAGCGGGAAGAGGCTCGGGAGAAAGAGGAGACAAACACGAGTTGATTTATGGTTTCGGTTGAGGCCGAGGCGGATCGGAGAGGGAGCAGCACGAGCTATGGCAGCGGAGCTTCGACGGTGAGCTTGCCGGCGACTCGGGAGGGAGCAAAACGAACCAAATACGGTAGAAGAGGCTTCTATACCTCACTGCAGAGCTTCGGGAGCGACCAATTTGGACGGGGAGAGCTCCGGCGGGGAATTCGACGGAGGCGGCGGAGCTCGGGGCGGCGGCTGCTGCTAGGGCAAGATTGGAGGTGGCAGCTTGCACTGGAACTCGTGGGGAGAGAGGCAGGGCTCGGGCGGCTTATATGGGGCAGAGGGAGGCGTGCTCAGGACGGACTCGTCCGAGGATTCCGGCGGTGGACGGTTGGACACCGAATCCGGTTCGGACTCCAGCGCGAGGAGGGAGGAGGGTCTGACGCGCGAGCCCTGCATGTCTGTCTAAGGCGGGCTGAAGGAGAGGGAGCGGGCTGCGCTGGAGCTGGGCTTCGGCCTGGAGCTGGGCTCGGCCCACCGCGGGGAAGGAAGGGAAGCAGGGTGAAAGAGAAGGGGAGGTGGGCCGGCTCGGCCTGCAGAGAAAGGGAGGGAGCTGCAGATGAGTTGGGCCTCGACTGGGCCGAAAGAGAGGAGGGGTGAGGTTTCTATTTTCTTTTCTTTTTCTTTGAGTTTTCCAAAACCATTTTCAAAAAAGGGTTTTTGCAATTAAATTTCAAATGTTGAAACCCCAAAAATGAACAACATAAGTGGAGGCAGCATGTATGCAACACTCGAGTTTCTAGTTCCCAAGATTTATTTTAATTGCTAAAAATTATTATCCACTAGATTATATGCCAACAATTGCAAAAATAAATCAATTTATCCCTATTTTAAAAAAAGCAAATTTTAGGGTGTTACAATATCACACATTGGTTGCTCAAATATTGGTTGCATATGTTTTAAATTTTAGGAATTTTTTAGTTTCACTTGTTAAAATACATTATTAGGAATTTAAGTGCTTTACAAATTTGAGTCTAGAGAGTAAAGAGTAGATGACGAATGCTTCCGGGTCCTCGGCCTATCATCGGGTTCGAAAGAGGCTGAGACCATACCTCCCTCTCATTGAGTGCGGCGAGTGCAAGAAAAAGAATGTGCTTGTGTTTCGAGTGAAGAAGGAGGGTCCCAACAAGGGGCGCATCTTCTACAAGTGTCCGGATCGTAATGTGAGTTACTCCATCACATTTGATGATTATATATAATAAATTATGTATTTTTTTACTAAACTTATGTATTTTGTCTTAATTTCAGTGGGATGGCAGTGGATGTCCAGGGTGGTACTGGGAAGAAGAGTATGCCAAACACGTATTTGGAACTCTTGTAGAGGCGGCTGCGGTGGGTGATGAGCTAGCTGATGAGGCACTGAGCCCGCGAACGAAGCCCATTGATGTTGAACAGACGAATGATTTGTCTGTTTTAGTTGAGATCGGTCGTGATATCCTTAGGCTGTTGAAGTGTATTTTAGGTTTAATTAGTTTAGTGCTAGTTGTGACTGTCTACATTGCAGCGAGGCTTTCATAAATTAATGTCCAGTATTGTGATATATGTTCATTTGTCTTGTAATGTAGATGAGTCGGCATTGGATGTATAACACTAATCGTCGCTCCAAAGATTTCATTAAGGGCGTGCATATTTTCTTAAATGTGGCCGAGTCAAACAAGCGGGATGGATTCATGTGCTGCCCATGTGCTGTATGTAAGAATTTGAAGGAATATTCTTGCTCAAGGATTCTTCATTCTCACTTGTTCAAGTCGGGTTTCATGCCAAACTACATCTGCTAGACCAAACACGAAGAAAGAGGTGTTATAATGGAAGAAGACGAAGAAGAACAATGGGATGATGGTGACACTATTGCTGACTATGGTGTATTAAACAATGATATTCCAATGGAGGAAGCTGAAGAAGAGGTACCAGCACAAGATGATCCCGTTGATGATCTTGCTCAGGCTATTTGCGATGCAAAGAGAGAATGCGAAAGTGAAAAGGAGAAGATCAAGTTCAAGCGTATGCTAGAGGATCACAAGAAGTTGCTATACCCAACTTGTGATGTAGGACAAAAAAAATTGGGTAGCACACTAGAGTTGTTGCAATGGAAGGCAAAGAATGGTGTATCCGACAAGGGATTTGGGGAGTTGCTTACAAAAATAAAGAAGATCCTTCCAAAGGATAACGAATTACCAGCCACTATCTATGAAGCCAAACAGGTTGTCTGCCCTCTGGGATTGGAAATCACAAAGATACATGCATATCCTAATGATTGCATCCTCTACCGTGGCGAGGAGTATGAGAAGTTGGATTCTTGCCCGGTATACCATGCATCACGGTATAAGATCAGGCGAGATGACTCTGGTGATGTTGAGGATGAAAGAACCAGAAAGAAAATCCCTACCAAGGTTATGTGGTATGCTCCTATAATACCACGCTTGAAACGTTTGTTCGGAAACAAAGAGCATGCAAAGTTAATGCGGTGGCACAAAGAAGACCGTAAGAGAGACAATATGCTGAGACACCCGGCTGATGGGTCTCAATGGAGAGCAATCAATCGAGAGTTCCCAGATTTTGCAGGCGACGTAAGAAACATAAGGTTTGCTTTAAGCACGGATGGTATGAATCCTTTTGGGGAGCAGAATAGTAGTCATAGCACTTGGTGTAACAACCCTAAAAACCCACACAACCTAAAAATCCCAACCAATTAAAATTTTTCATTTATTTATTATGAAAACCCATTTTTCTTGTGCAAGCATATAGGTTTCATTATGAATTTGGTAAATAAAGGAGTATAGCTTGCATTTTAATTCCATTCACATAGAATAATAGCTTATGCATCACATTTGGGATTTATTGCAATTTATGTTTGTATTTACTCAATACTTAAAATGGGTAATATATGTATTTATACACTTAAGTGAAAATAGAAAAAGAAAAAGAAAAAGAAGAAGAGAGAAAGAGGAAGAGCGGATTCGGCCCAGCCAGCCGGCCCGTCTCCTCTTTATCACACCCGCGCGCGCGTCACTCCGAACCGGCCCATCTCGCAGCCAAACCACCACGCGCGCGCAGCCCGGGCACACACGCGCGCAGCGCCTTTCGCAGCCGCTGCCAACCGGGACCCGCTTGTCAGTCACTCTTTCTTTTCCCCTGTTTCTCTTCCACACGAAGACGACGCCACCGGGTCACGCAAATGGCGTGACCGACAGCGCCACGCATGGCAGAAGCCCTGACCCCGCTGTCCCTCGCCTGTCCCCTCCTTCCTTGGTCGCCAAGCGAACCCGCGCCCATCCGGAGCCCTAGATCCACTCGAGCCACGGCCCTTCAATCGGTCGAGCGCGATCAGGACCGTTCGCCATTGGAGCTGGCCAAGCTCGCCTATAAAAAGGAGCTTACCCCAAAGCCCTACCCTCATTTCCCCTCGCCGCCACCGCGGCACAGACCGGCACACTGCACCACACCGAGAGAGAGAGAGAGAGAGCGTAGGAGAAGGGCGGAGCAGAGGAGGAGAAGCTGCCGGAGCGCCGCCGCCGAGGAGCACGCCGGAGCCGGACACGGAGGAGAAGCCCGAGCTGCGGACGAGGAGCGGCACAGCACTGCGATCACTCTGCACAGCGTCACCTCATCACTGCACCGCCATCCTTACCTCACCAGCCCCACGGTGAGCCACCGCACGCCATATCCGAACCTCGCCCTGCTTTTGCCATGGCGTTCCACCCACGGGACACGCAGGCACGAGCCTTTACCAGCTCAAGAAGATCACCTGCTCCATGCACCTCATACGATCTCGCCGTGCTACCGGTCATGGCGCTCGGCATCACGAGCGCGTAGGCCGCGGGCTGTATCCGGCCCCCTTAACACTTCGCACAACACGCGCACAAGACCGGCTATCAAACCACTGGACATCGGCTATGGACGTCAGGCCACTTCCGACGGGCATCGCCGTCACACGTGCTCGGAGCACCGCCACCTCGGCGGCGTTCCCGCGCACAAGCCGTGAAACCACCGACGCGACCCGCTAGCGTGACCACCAACTCACCGACCACCTCGGACAAGCTTAGTTGTGGAAGATCGAACCTCCATAGCCCGGAACACCGAGAGGTGCGTTCTCGGGGAAACGTGATCGCCGCCGACACGTTCCGCCTCGCCTAAAATCCGTTCCGAGTACCCCCGATCGCCTCGCGCTGCGGAGAAAGGCCGACGAGGTTCGCCAAGTCTGCCTCGGCACCGCCGCGTAGATAGCCGAGCCCCGAATCATGTCTGTCGCCTTGGCTACGTGCGCCTCCACCTCGTCAGAGAACCGCCGTACGCCGTGGGAGAGAAGGAGGCCCACGACATCATTTCACTAATGACAGCCAACCCTCGGGAGGGCGGCACCCTCGGCGCTCAAAATTCCGATTCGCCCGAGCCTCCCCGGGAGAGCTCGGGAGAGCGGCACCCTCGGCCCACCAAATCTCCGATTCGCCCGAGCCTCCCCGGGAGAGCTCGGGAGAGCGGCACCCTCGGTGCCCCGAATCTCCGATTCGCCCGAGCTAAGCCGAGCTACGCCGAGCTCCGCCGAGCTACGCCGACGCCCCCCGACCACTGAGAACCGCCCCCCGACCACTGAGAACCACCCCCGACCTCTGAGAACCACCCCCGACCTCTGAGAACCACCCCCGACCACTGAGAGAACCACCCCCGACCTCTGAGAACCACCCCCGACCACCGTCTAGCTCTCCCGACCACCGCCGAGCTACGCCGACGCCCCCCGACCAACGTCGAGCTCGCCCGCCGAGCTACGCCGACGCCCCCCGACCAACGTCGAGCTCGCCCGACCAACCGCCGAGCTACGCCGACGCCGGCGACTCTCTGGGAACCAGCATCGAACACCTGGTTGGCGGCCATCGGGTCTGTGTTCTGATGAGGCGCCACATGCCGCACTACTGGACCCGCGCGCCACGTGGACCAATCCCGAGCTGCCCCTGATTAGTCGACCATTTTCCATTTTCAGAAAATAGGATAATCTTCGAAAATTCATAACTTATTCATACGATGTCCAAAAATTGCGCACCATATATCAAAATTCTCAGAAAAATGAGATCTACAATCTAAGACTATGTTTATATGCATTTGGCTCTTTGTTTTTTTGGATTTTTCTGAAATACTCTATAGGAGTCGCTGACGCGACTATTTCGTGTTCGATTTCAGAGCCGGAGGAGGATCTGACTAAGGAAGACGACCACGAGTACTTTCAGGAGCTAGGAGACGACTACGAAGGTGCCACTTTCCACCAAATCCTTAGATCCTATTTACGCATTGCAAATGACATTGTTGCTATTGCTTTATGATTATGTATGGATTGGTTGCATGGTAGTATATTTGAATTCCCTGCCTTGATAAGACTATACCCTGCTATCCGCTGCTAGGTTAGCTGCTGCTTAATTTACTGTTACTCTTCCACTACTTACTACTTGCTATATGCTATGTGGTGGAATTGGGACGGTGTATAACTGATTATAACCACTGGGAGAGAATGCTGCGTGCGTCTTGGATGCGTGGTAAGGGTTGATGTCGACCAAGTGGGATGTGAGACAAGCCCATGGGGCAAGTCGTGCTGGGGGTGCAACCTGGGCATCCCCAAGCGAGATACCTGTGGCGGGTAAAGTTGTTGAGGAGGTTCCGGGTGGGATAGCCTTGGTGGTTTGAAGCCCGTGGACGGAGGTGCTGTGATGGCACGGGGAGAGTATCCCCTAAGTGAAGATGCCTGCTTGGTCAAACCTTTTCTACTCACTCGCTTCTGATGGGCGGGAGACGGCTGGACTACTTGGTAGGGCGGTGCCACTACTGCTAGGTTGAGAGGTGATAAGGGTGGGCGGAGACGGTCGATGGGTTCCCGTTCCGTTCTAGATGCGCAGTACCACTGGATGGGCCCGGTACTGTGTCTCCCAGTCTCAGCATAACGGTGTAGGATCTGGAATATCCCAGGGCTGAGTGGTAGGGTGGCATCGACCTAGGCAAGCAAGCACCCGGAATTCTGCCTAGGTGTTGCGCAACACCTATGATGGCTAATCTTGTGGGTAGTGAAACCTCTGCAGAGTGTACGGTTGATTGATCGATACATATGCCAACCTGTTGGCTATGGACCTTTCCTGTGAAGCTTCTACTAGTGTAGTGAGTGTTCTCTTCTCCCCCTGGATGACATTTTTCCGGCAGTGTACCCGTTGTGGTAGCGTGCCGCTGAGATAGGCCCGAGAGGGAGTTGGGCCTGTCGAATGAGAGTGAGGTGTGGGTATGTGAGATGTGGTGATGGGAAAAGGGATGATGGTGTAATTGGAGATAAAACTTGACTTATTAAACATTGATTACAGCTGCATAGGAAAACCTCAGCCTATAGGTCTGCTTGTATAGCCTTGCATCCACTTTCCACAAAGCAAATGCTGCATAGGTGGGCTCCGTGGCCAGTACAAATCGTACTGATAAATTTGTTGTCAGGTGACGAGAATGAGTACGACTTCGAGGAAGACGATGGCGAGGAATAGGGTCACGTGCTACACTCAAGTTGGCCGTGAAGGATGAAACATTTCCGCATCTTCTAAAGCTTCTCTGAATGTTGAATTCCACCAATGTGGCGATGTAATAAATGTTTATGTAAGACTTAATTACCGTTGTATGGATCCTGGTGTCAACTGAGATATGGGTAATTTCATGGATTGTCCCAAGCAATCTGTTGAATTACAATTCGAGCCTGTGGATTTCCCTTCGCGGAAATTGAGGTCGTTTTAGTTGGTATCAGAGCCATACTTGACTGTAGGACGTGACCCATAGAAAATAGACGTTAGAATAAGAAGCCAGACTCTCTTTCGGTTATATTACCGACCTTGCATTCACTTTTTATGCAATGGCTTATCTAATACAAGGACCTGCTAATCCGTTTCTTGGAAAATTTGCAGATGACCAGCCTTGGACCACCACTTCGTCCACTGCATGACGGCACTATTGAGATCCCGATCAATGGAAGGAACCACGGCGGATTTGCCATGGTACTACGCCAGGTATTGGAGGTGCTGGGAGCACCGTCTGACCAGATCCAGTACTTCAGCCGAGGGAAGCTTGTCGAGGCTGAGAGGTTTGAAGGACCTGTCACTACCAGAGTTGAGACACCCGTCAGCCTAACCCTTCCAGGGATGCCGGTCCTTACTGACTACACTGCTGGAGAGACTGTGGAGGACGGAGTACAGTCCGTCTCCCGCAAGGTACTACGCGCAGTTGTGTACACCGCCTATGAGTACCTCAAGGGGACCCATTTCCATCTGCTACCTCAGGCTTTGGAGCTGCACCCTGACCCCATTCAGAGGATTCTGTACACCAGCCAGATCGTTCAGGCCGAGACTGACCCCAGCCTACGCACAGTGGCACACCACCTCCAGGAGCAGGACGAGTTCATCAGCTCATTGGAGCAAAGGAGGCAGCGTGACCGAGCACGCATGGCAGAGGTCGAGGATAGTTTGCAGAAAGGGACTCAGACCCTGGAGAGTTTGAGCAGAGCAGTCACTGACTTGCAGTTGGAGATGCAACGCCGTGATGAGTTACACCGAGCCGAGATCGCCGACTTGCGAGACAAGATCAGAGATTTTGGGCTACGCAATGACTACCTGAACAGCAGAGTATTGGGTTTATAGAGGAGGCTGGACGACAAGGAGAGAGCGCTTGCTGAGAGGGAGCAGAGGAGCAGAGACAGAGGAGTCGAGATGAGCACGTTGCGCTCCAGGATCAGGGAGTTGGAGAAGCGGTTGGAGAAAGCCGAGGAGAAGTCCACCCGCAACCAAGGGATTCTGATCGACCACGTGAAGATGGTGGAGTTCCTAAGGGACAAGCTACGGAGGACAGAGACAGCTTGGAAGCAGTCCGACGCCAGGAGAGCTATTGAGATCCGGAAGGTACAGAATTCGCTTCCCCCACTGGAGATGGTGAAGCCCCGGGAGGGAGACTTCCGCATACCACCCACTACGCTCAACCTGGGAGCGTGTCCGTCTCTAAGGATGCAGGAGATTGAGGCCACTCCAGAGCTAGCTGTAGCTCTCGACTATGTCAAGCGCCTGACCATGACCGACGACGAGATCGAGGCAGAGGACAGCCGCATACCCGACGCCGTACTCGACCTTATGCACCAGTAGCTTATGGGACCCTGCGTGGCCCTTAGACTAGTGATACCATGAGTTGTCCTGTCATTGGCTATCTACGCATAGCACGATCTTCTTAGCAGCTAGGAACATCCTTTATGTAATAATAACCTTGTGATGAGTGACATTTGGATCTTATGCTTCTTATGGTTCTCTATGCTTCTTTGGTTGAGTGTAGGATAGCATGAAAAATGTTTTAATTCATTTAAATCATTGAAAACATCTAACTCCTACTTAAACCACTACAAGATAATTACTGCAAGTAAGCATAACATACCTGTAACCCCGAGAGCAAACCCCATCCTAACTAGCTCGCCCTTAGGAACCTTCAGAAGCGTTCACATATGTAGGGGAGTGATAATCACAATCGAGGGACTTGACTTTCGAGCTGACCTAACCCTACTACCCTCCAATAGCTTAGATGTCATCTTAGGCATGGACTGGCTAACCAAACACCGGGGAGTGATATCTTGTTCACCTAGATATGTTCAGGTAACCCACCCTTGGGGAACAGCCATCCGATGTATACCCCAAACCAGGAGAATCCAAGCCCTCCTATGTGCTCTGGAGATTAAGGCAGATAAAATGGAGCTGACATTCAGAGATGTGCCAGTAGTCTGTGAATTCAATGACGTATTTCCAGAGGAGTTGCCAGGAATGCCACCAGATAGAGATGTGGAGTTTGTTATAGAGCTGATGCCAGGAACTGCACCGATTGCCAAAAGACCCTACAGAATGTCGGCTGATCAGTTGAAGGAACTCAAGAAGCAGCTGGGAGAATTACTGGAGAAGGGCTTCATTAGGCCTAGCGCCTTGCCCTGGGGATCTCCCGTTTTGTTTGTCAAGAAGAAGGATGGCACGATGAGGATGTGCATTGACTACCGGAATCTGAATGCGGTTACAGTCAAGAATAAGTACCCATTGCCCCGCATCGATGATCTGTTAGATCAACTGAGTAAGGCCAAGTACTTCTCAAAGATCGATCTCCGATCAGGGTACCATCAGATGAAGATCAGGGAAGAGGATATCCCTAAGACTGCATTTGTCACTAGATATGGACAGTATGAGTGCACAGTAGTCTCATTTGGACTCACTAATGCTCCAGCATACTTCATGAACATGATGAACAAGATCTTCATGAATGAGCTAGACAAGTTTGTAGTGGTATTTATTGATGATATATTGGTTTACTCAGCCACAAAAGAGGAACATGAACATCATCTGAGGACCGTATTGCAGAGGTTGTCTCGCAACCAGCTATACGCCAAATTCTCCAAGTGTGAATTCTGGCTAGAGGAAGTTGCTTTCCTTGGACACGTACTGTCAGGAGAAGGAGTCGCGGTAGACCCAGCCAAGACTGAAGCTGTGAAAGAGTGGGAACAACCCCGTAATGTGTCAGAAATCAGAAGCTTTTTGGGACTTGCAGGATACTATCGCAGATTTATTGAGAACTTCTCCAAGATTGCAAGACCCACGACCAACTTGCTGAAGAAAGAGAACAAGTTTATATGGACTCCTGAATGTGAGAAGAGTTTTCAGACCTTGAAGGAGAAGCTCACTACTACACCTGTACTAGCCCTGCCCGATATTCACAAAGATTTTGTTGTATATTGTGATGCCTCTCGGCAAGGTTTGGGCTGTGTACTAATGCAAGAAGGAAGGGTGATAGCTTATGCCTCAAGACAGTTGAAGGAACATGAGCAGCGATACCCGACTCATGACCTAGAACTTGCAGCCGTGGTACATGCACTCAAGATTTGCAGACACTATCTAATAAGCAACAAGTGTGACATCTACACTGACCACAAGAGCCTGAAGTACTTCTTCACTCAAGAAGATCTGAATATGAGGCAGCGCAGATGGCTAGAACTCATCAAAGACTATGATCTTGAGATCCATTACCACCCAGGGAAGGCTAATGTTGTCGCTGATGCACTTAGCCGCAAAAGCTACTACCATACCCTCATCACCAACTCTATGCCGCCTGAGCTCAGGAGAGAGTTCGACGCATTCCAGCTCAAGGTAGTCTCCTATGGCATGCTAAATGAGCTTCGCGTCGAGTACAATCTCACCTCACGGATCCGTGAAGCGCAAAAGAACTGTCCTGAGATAGACTATATTCGTGGTTTGATGAAGCTGGGAAGAGGCCCCGAATACCTAGAAGATGAGCAGGGAACTGTATGGTACAAGGATAGAATCTGTGTACCGACGGATTCAGCGATACGAGAAGAGATCCTGTCGGAAGGGCATGACTCCAAATATTGCATTCACCCAGGGTCAGCCAAGATGTACCATGATCTAAGGAAGCACTTCTGGTGGGAGAATATGAAGACAGACATTGCAGGGCATGTAGCCCGATGTGATACATGCAATAGGATCAAGGCCGAACATCAGAGACCAGCAGGGTTGCTACAACCAGTAGAGATACCAGAATGGAAGTGGGAGTGCATATCCATGGACTTCATATTAGGACTGCCCCGATCCGAGCATGGATATGATTCTATATGGGTAATAGTGGACCTTCTGACCAAAGTTGCACATTTTATACCGGTCAAAAGGAAGTATAGAGCTGAAAAAGCTGGTAGATCTGTACGTATCAAACATTTTGAAGTTACATGGGGCGCCTCTGAGTATTATATCTGACCGAGGCTCACAGTTCGTATCACAGTTCTGGAAATCCTTGCACAAGTCCATCGGGACCAAGCTCGACTATAGCACCGCATACCACCTGCAAACGGATGGGCAAACAGAAAGAGTGAACCAGATTCTCGAGGACATGTTACGTGCTTGCGTATTGAGGTACAAGGAAGGATGGGAGAGCTGTCTACCCCACGCCGAGTTCTCATACAACAACAGTTATCAGACAAGCATTAAGATGTCTCCATTTGAAGCGTTGTATGGAAGACCGTGCAGAACCCCGCTAATGTGGTCAGAACCAGGTGAAAGGACATTCTTCGGTCCTGCTAAGATTGTGGAAGCAGAAGAAGGTGTTGCCCAAGTAAGAGAGAATTTGAGGATTGCACAAAGTAGGCAAAAGAGCTATGCAGATAGAAGACGTAGAGAGCTTGAGTTCAAGGTTGGGGATTATGTCTACCTCAAAGTATCTCCACTTCGTGGCACTGTCAGATTCCACGTAAAAGGGAAATTGGCACCAAGATATGTTGGGCCATACAAGATCTGTAAAAGGGTTGGAAAGCTTGCTTACAAGCTGGAACTATCGGAGGAATTATCTGGAGTACACCCCGTGTTCCATGTCTCGCAATTAAGAAAGTGTTTGAAGCTTCCCGAGGAGCAAGTTCCTACGGATGCACTAGACCTACAAGACACACTTGAATACAAGGAACATCCGATCAAGATCTTGGCACGGGATACCAAGGAGACGCGGAACAAGACTATTCCGATGTGCAAGGTACAGTGGAGCAATCACACTGAAAGAGAAGCTACGTGGGAGAAAGAATCGGACTTGCGGATTATGTTTCCTTACCTCTTCGATGGGTACGTTATCTCTGAATCTCGAGGTCAAGATCCTAATGAGGGGGAGGACTGTAACAATCCTAAAAACCCACACAACCTAAAAATCCCAACCAATTAAAATTTTTCATTTATTTATTATGAAAACCCATTTTTCTTGTGCAAGCATATAGGTTTCATTATGAATTTGGTAAATAAAGGAGTATAGCTTGCATTTTAATTCCATTCACATAGAATAATAGCTTATGCATCACATTTAGGATTTATTGCAATTTATGTTTGTATTTACTCAATACTTAAAATGGGTAATATATGTATTTATACACTTAAGTGAAAATAGAAAAAGAAAAAGAAAAAGAAGAAGAGAGAAAGAGGAAGAGCAGATTCGGCCCAGCCAGCCGGCCCGTCTCCTCTTTATCACACCCGCGCGCGTCACTCCGAACCGGCCCATCTCGCAGCCAAACCACCACGCGCGCGCAGCCCGAGCACACACGCGCGCAGCGCCTTTCGCAGCCGCTGCCAACCGGGACCCGCTTGTCAGTCACTCTTTCTTTTCCCCTGTTTCTCTTCCACACGAAGACGACGCCACCGGGTCACGCAAATGGCGTGACCGACAGCGCCACGCATGGCAGAGGCCCTGACCCCGCTATCCCTCGCCTGTCCCCTCCTTCCGTGGCCGCCAAGCGAACCCGCGCCCATCCGGAGCCCTAGATCCACTCGAGCCACGGCCCTTCGATCGGTCGAGCGCGATCAGGACCGTTCGCCATTGGAGCTGGCCAAGCTCGCCTATAAAAAGGAGCTCACCCTGAAGCCCTACCCTCGTTTACCCGCGCCGCCACCGCGGCACAAACCGGCACACTGCACCACACCGAGAGAGAGAGCGTAGGAGAAGGGCGGAGCAGAGGAGGAGAAGCTGCCGGAGCGCCACCGCCGCGGAGCACGCCGGAGCCGGACACGGAGGAGAAGCCCAAGCTGCGGACGAGGAGCGGCACGGCACTGCGATCACTCTGCACAGCGTCACCTCGTCACTGCACCACCATCCTTACCTCACCAGCCCCACGGTGAGCCACCGCACGCCATATCTGAACCTCGCCCTGCTTTTGCCATGGCGTTCCACCCACGGGACGCGCAGGCACGAGCCTTTACCGGCTCAGGAAGATCACCTGCTCCATGCACCTCATACGATCTCGCCGTGCTACCAGTCATGGCGCTCGGCATCACGAGCGCGTAGGCCGCGGGCTGTATCCGGCCCCCTTAACACTTCGCACAACACGCGCACAAGACCGGCCATCAAACCACAGCACATCGGCTATGGACGTCAGGCCACTTCCGACGGGCATCGCCGTCACACGTGCTCGGAGCACCGCCACCTCGGCGGCGTTCCCGCGCACAAGCCGTGAAACCACCGACGCAACCTGCTAGCGTGACCACCAACTCACCGACCACCTCGGACAAGCTTAGTTGCGAAAGATCGAACCTCCATAGCCCGGAACACCGAGAGGTGCGTTCTCGGGGAAACGTGATCGCCGCCGACACGTTCCGCCTCGCCTAAAATCCGTTCCGAGTACCCCCGATTGCCTCGCGCTGCGGAGAAAGGCCGACGAGGTTCGCCAAGTCTGCCTCGGCACCGCCGCGTAGATAGCCGAGCCCCGAATCATGTCTGTCGCCTTGGCTACGTGCGCCTCCACCTCGTCGGAGAACCGCCGTACGCCGTGGGAGAGAAGGAGGCCCACGACATCATTTCACTAATGACAGCCAACCCTTGGGAGGGCGGCACCCTCGGCGGCCAAAATTCCGATTCGCCCGAGCCTCCCCGGGAGAGCTCGGGAGAGCGGCACCCTCGGCCCACCAAATCTCCGATTCGCCCGAGCCTCCCCGGGAGAGCTCGGGAGAGCGGCACCCTCGGCGCCCAAATGTCCGATTCGCCCGAGCCTCCCCGGGAGAGCTCGGGAGAGCGGCACCCTCGGCGCCCCGAATCTACGATTCGCCCGAGCTACGGCGAGCTACGCCGAGCTACGCCGACGCCCCCCGACCACTGAGAACCGCCCCCCGACCACTGAGAACCACCCCCGACCACTGAGAACCACCCCCGACCTCTGAGAACCGCCCCGAACCTCTGAGAACCACCCCCGACCACCGTCTAGCTCTCCCGACCACCGCCGAGCTACGCCGACGCCCCCTGACCAACGTCGAGCTCACCTGACCACCGCCGAGCTACGCCGACGCCCCCCGACCAACGTCGAGCTCGCCCGACCAACCGCCGAGCTACGCCGACGTCGGCGACTCTCTGGGAACCAGCATCGAACACCTGGTTGGCGACCATCGGGTCTGTGTTCTGATGAGGCGCCACATGCCGCACTACTGGACCCGCGCGCCACGTGGACCAATCCCGAGCTGCCCCTGATTAGTCGACCATTTTCCATTTTCAGAAAATAGGATAATCTTCGGAAATTCATAACTTATTCATACGATGTCCAAAAATTGCGCACCATATATCAAAATTCTCAGAAAAATGAGATCTACAATCTAAGACTATGTTTGTGTGCATTTGGCTCTTTATTTTATTGGATTTTTCTGAAATACTCTATAGGAGTCGCTGACGTGACTATTTCGTGTTCGATTTCAGAGCCGGAGGAGGATCTGACTAAGGAAGACGACCACGAGTACTTTCAGGAGCTAGGAGACGACTACGAAGGTGCCACATCCCACCAAATCCTTAGATCCTATTTACGCATTGCAAATGACATTGTTGCTATTGCTTTATGATTATGTATGGATTGGTTGCATGGTAGTATATTTGAATTCCCTACCTTGATAAGACTATACCCTGCTATCCGCTGCTAGGTTAGCTGCTGCTTAATTTACTGTTACTCTTCCACTACTTACTACTTGCTATATGCTATGTGGTGGAATTAGGACGGTGCATAACTGATTATAACCACTGGGAGAGAGTGCTGCGTGCGTCTTGGGTGCGTGGTAAGGGTTGATGTTGACCAAGTGGGATGTGAGACAAGCCCATGGGGCAAGTCGTGCCGGGGGTGCAACCTGGGCATCCCTAAGCGAGATACCTGTGGCGGGTAAAGTTGTTGAGGAGGTTCCGGGTGGGATAGCCTTGGTGGTTTGAAGCCCGTGGACGGAGGTGCTGTGATGGCACGGGGAGAGTATCCCCTAAGTGAAGATGCCTGCTTGGTCAAACCTAGGACGGACTAGTTTCAGGTTCATGGGAATCCTTTTCTACTCACTCGCTTCTGATGGGCGGGAGACGGCTGGACTACTTGGTAGGGCGGTGCCACTACTACTAGGTTGAGAGGTGATAACGGTGGGCGGAGACGGTCGATGGGTTCCCGTTCCGTTCTAGATGCGCAGTACCACTGGATGGGCCCGGTACTGTGTCTCCCAGTCTCAGCATAACGGTGTAGGATCCGGAATATCCCAGGGCTGAGTGGTAGGGTGGCATCGACCTAGGCAAGCAAGCACCCGGAATTCTGCCTAGGTGTTGCGCAACACCTATGATGGCTAATCTTGTGGGTAGTGAAACCTCTGCAGAGTGTACGGTTGATCGATCGATACATATGCCAACCTGTTGGCTATGGACCTTTCCTGTGAAGCTTCTACTAGTGTAGTGAGTGTTCTCTTCTCCCCCTGGATGACATTTTTCCGGCAGTGTACCCGTTGTGGTAGCGTGCCACTGAGATAGGCCCGAGAGGGAGTTGGGCCTGTCGAATGAGAGTGAGGTGTGGGTATGTGAGATGTGGTGATGGAAAAAGGGATGATGGTGTAATTGGAGATAAAACTTGACTAATTAAACATTGATTACAGCTGCATAGGAAAACCTCAGCCTATAGGTCTGCTTGTATAGCCTTGCATCCACTTTCCACAAAGCAAATGCTGCATAGGTGGGCTCCGTGGCCAGCACAAATCGTACTGATAAATTTGCTGTCAGGTGACGAGAATGAGTATGACTTCGAGGAAGACGATGGCGAGGAATAGGGTCACGTGCTACACTCAAGTTGGCCGTGAAGGATGAAACGTTTCCGCATCTTCTAAAGCTTCTCTGAATGTTGAATTCCGCCAATGTGGCGATGTAATAAATGTTTATGTAAGACTTAATTACCATTGTATGGATCCTGGTGTCAACTGAGATATGGGTAATTTCATGGATTGTCCCAAGCAATCTGCTGAATTACAATTCGAGCCTGTGGATTTCCCTTCGCGGAAATTGAGGTCGTTTCACTTGGCCTGTTACACTATGTATCTACAACCTACCTCCATGGATATGCATGAAGAGAAAGTTCATTATGATGCCCGTGCTAATCCAAGGACCAAGGCAGCCTGGCAATGATATCGATGTGTACCTGAGGCCACTAATTGAAGAACTACTGCTTTTGTGGAACAAACTAGGTATACGTGTTTGGGATGAGCACAAACAGGAGCACTTTGACCTCCGTGCATTGTTGTTCGTAACAATCAATGATTGGCCTGCTCTAAGTAATCTTTCAGGACAGTCGAACAAGGGATATATTGCATGTGTGCACTGTTTCACGGACATTAAAGGTATATTTTTGAAAAAATGTAGAAAGGTTGTCTACCTTGGGCATCGTTGATTCCTGCCTGCGAATCACCCTGTAAGAAAGAAAGGCAAGCATTTTAAAGGTAAGGCGCACCACAAGTCCAAGCCTATCAACCGCACCGGTGAGGATGTACTCGATATGGTCAAGGACGTGAAAGTAGTCTTCGGGCAGTGAACCCGTTCCGAACGACGCTAGCGGTCATGCACCTATGTGGAAGAAGAAGTCCATATTTTAGGAGCTACCATATTAGAAAGGGGTATTCAGGCCGAAAAGGGAGAAGGACGAACTGACATATGCCATTGGTACCGCTGAGCACCCTGGCCGAACCAGAGGCTTGGGACCGGGTGTGACGTGGGAACATGGTTTCCCTGAGGACAAAGATAGCTACAGAAGCCGTCAAAGAAGGAAGGAAGAGGAGGCAGAGCGGATGCGCAAGTTAGAAGAATATGTTTTCGAGTCACGTGAAGCGCTACGTCAGTCTCATGAACGTGAGAAACAACTTGAAGCAAGAATGCAAGAGGAAATAGCAAGGCAGTTGGAATTAGCATTGAGTAGACATACATCAGAAGGAGTTAGCCAACCAGAAAATCTTGCAAAAAGCAGCTGTGCTTCTACTGAGGTGCCAAATCAGCAAGATGACGGAGTATTGCGCTTCCCCGTGGATGATATCACTAATCCACTGACACCGTGTGAGCTGCACATTGCACAGGGGAACTCCATAGTCATGGTTGCTACCGGTATTGTAAACCCGGTAGACCCGACCAAGACACCCACTATCCATGGGAGAAGAATACCACCTGGATATGCTAGCGTCTCGGTGGATAGAGTTACCAAAGGTTTTGGTAATGTGCCTCTTGAAATTGAAGGAGGTGATGGGGAGAAGACACTAGGAGAAGCTGAGAATACATTCATTGTATGGCGCAAGCGATACATTATTATTCCAGGGGCGCCACCGCCGCCTCGTCCTAAAGAACAGTAGCAAAGGCCAAGTCCAATAATCCATTTCCCAGACCATCAGAGTGCTCTGGGCTGCAGGTACGAAGATGTGTTTACACCAGACATTGCGCCATCACCTCCACCAACAGCAAAGCCATCATCGCCGCCACGAGTTCTAACACCTCCCCTACCTACCAAGCCATCTACTAAGAGGCCTCCACCGCAGGTGGCGCAACCAACCCTGCCCACAAAGAAGAAAGCCATCAGGCAAACAAAGCACCCCATTCCTCAGAAACTGCCCGGTGAAAAGACTAAAGAGCAGTTAGATGTTGCGGTGAAAAAACAAGTCGCAGATTTTTTCACAAGACAACCAAAGGAGACAGAAGAGATGAAGAAAAAGAATGCGCAACCATACTACTATCTACCTCGCGATGCTTTAAGGTAGAAAAGGATGGAGCACGAGAAAAAGTTGAGAGAAGCTAAACAGTCCCTCTCACTATCGGACTATGACCGCTCTCTCACGAAGTCTATTGACAAACAGAAGAAGGCAGGTAAATATGTTCCGCAACTCGGTAAACAAGACAAGCAATCAATCCCCCCGCTAATTGTTAGTGATCAGATACCGAATCAATATGGCTTATTTATGGACCGCATCCAGGTACCTAGTGAGGTTAATTTGAACGAGTTTGAAACTTTCGTGGCGGAAACTGGTATGAAACTTGCCCAAATGGTTGGATTGGGGCAAGTGGAGAAAGCGCAAGTAGTTGACGACTGGAGGAAATATTAACATGGTCGGAGTCTATGGAATCCAAAAACCCTCAGTCAACTAGGTACGTAAATGTACTTGCTAAACAAGTGGTACCTTAGGGCATGTACACGAGGTGAGTCTTGGATTTCTGTCCGAATTAGAAACCAACATTGGTTCCGTGGCGATGATATTATGTTTGTTGATTTTGCTGAATTACACTAACTATGCCACATGGACTCCCTCGACAAAACAATAATGAGCTGCTATTGTCTGTAAGTGTACTTTCTTTCTGCAATTCAAATCTCTCTCTCTCTATATATATATATCCTTACTCTCTCTCTATATATATATGCAGCTATGAGATACAAATATGCAAACAGAGAGGGTCTAATGAAGTTGGTTTCATTGATCCACATATTGTATTCAAACACCCTAAACCCAACCCAACATGGAAAGAAGACACAGAGAAGAATCTCATGAAGTTCTTAGCAAAGCAACGTGGCAAGAAACAGATACTCTTCCCCTACAACTTTAACGATCATTGGATATTGATCGTCATCGATCTTCAACAAAGCCACATGGAGATCTTAGATTCTATGAGAAAGAGCCTAGACCAAATCCAAGATATGATAGATATTTTTCAGAGGTAATTTATTTCTCCTTAGCTTCTTCAATTGCAGTGTTTGAAAAATATTCACATCGATTATTGGATATTTTTAATTTGATTGGCAGTGTTTGGAAAAGATTCATCGAGAAATACGACCTCAAACATTGCAAAGCACCACTGACTATAATTCCCACACATGGTAAGTATATATACTTAGAAGTCATTTATGTTATATATGTATCTATATATGTATTGTCCGGATCGGATAACAATCTTTTTTGTCTTATAAACTGGGTTCTGCGGCAACAACCTGAGAATAACACTTGTGGATACTATGTCTGCGAGTTCATGAGGGTGTACTCAGTCAGAACTGACCGGGAGAAGCTAAAAGTACGTTAAACCGATCTCATATTAACTCACACAAATATATATATATATATATATATATATATAATCATATATATTAATACCTTTCCCTTTGACTCTGTTTGAAGACTGATTATTTAAAGAAAAAAGTCCTGGTAAAAGACGAGCTCAAGGCAATTCAAGAGACCATAGCAGGGTTTCTTAATGATCAAGTTTTGAATTCCTCCGGAGAATTTTACAATGACCTCAATGAATCTTGGAAGCCGGGCAACGGTGGTGATGAAGATGACTGAAGGGCATATATATATGTTGGAGTGAAAACTTTTGGAGAGGAAAACATTTAGAGTGAAAAAAGTGTTAAACTCTGTAGTATATATGTATATGTATATGTATATGTATATATATGTATATGTAGTTTGTAATATATATATGTCTTATGTCGTATTGTGCCCTTTGTCAAAACCGATACACACACATATAATATATATATATACATACATATATATATATATATATATATATATATATATATATATGTGTAAAATATATATATATATGTAATATGTGTGTGTATAGATAATTTTAAATCGAAACCATAATTTAAAAACAAAACGAATAATGAACTGAAAAAACATAAAAAAACAAAAAAAGGAAGGCTTTAGTTCCGATTGTTTATACAAACCCGGACTAAAAGGTTCCACAGACTCGAGGACACGTGGTCTGGGCTGCAGACCTTTTAGTCTCGGTTTGTGTTTCAAACCGGGACTAAAGGTTCACTTTTGATCTCGGTTCTAGATCCGGGATTAAAAGGGGTGACATTTACTCCCGGAAGCTTGTTTCCGGTTGGGAAACCGGGGCTAAAGGGGTTTCCCAACTGGGAACAAAGCCCATTTCTGTACCAGTGCCGGTAGGGGCACATCATTGCCGATTTAGTTGTTGTGCCAATTTGAATCCCGGATGTGAAAGGAGGCTTTAAACTGCAGTGATGTGCTGATCTAGGGTACTGATTGAGCCGCCTCTATCCTAAAAAGCCATCGTTTCTGGAATTTGATTCTGTGGTAGCATACAATGAAAATTTTCTGTACTAGTGCCATTTAACCCTGAAAATTGATTTTTCACGCACTGCACAAAATCTTTTTAAAAATGACAAAAATATTAGATTGCACAAAATTCCACGCACTGCACTAGTTTTTTCCTCGCACAAGACTCCCCTGCTAGCACACCACACGTTGAATTGTGACTAAGTACAATTTCTATTCTTTAAATCTTGTATATATTCAATATTTCAGGCACAAAATGATCCCAAAGAAACATGCATGTCAGCAAAGATTTACAACTCACCACAATAGTACATTTTCATTTGAGATCATTTGGAAATTTGAGATCATTTGGAAAATAGAAATGTTTGGATTTGAAATTCTAAGAAGTTAAAATAAATATTTAGACCCAAAATCGATCTCAAATAATGAACTAGAAAGTTTTACATCTTGTTGTTGAGCTCTATATTTCTATATGAATACCTATCTTTAATGCCTAGAAATCATCTATTTTCAGGGGTGGTTAGACAGATCTTTTTATATCCAACGTCTCTCAAAATAGATATATTATTCAGCAGTTTTTTATTAAGTCATCTGCTCATGAAAAACGATTTTGAGTGGTCATTCAAAAGTTACAAAACATTTATAGAGATGGTTTGTTATACGAATCATTTCTATAGTAGTAGTGATCTTATTAGCTCTTATCCGTGGAGCATGTTGGCGGATTAAATGTCGAATTGCCATGGAATAAAAGGAGAATCCTTGAACTGAACAATCCCTTGAACCACAAAGTACGACAAGAGGTACAAAGGTTGAAATTAAAGGCGGCCTCTAGCTCGCGCTGTGCAGCTCATATAGTATAATTAAACTTTAATCTTGTCATAATGGATATCCGGTTAATATATAGAAGTTCTAAATTTGAAGAACACACAGCCTAATAGTGTCATACAAAATTTCAATAGAAGCAGTATGTAACCCCAAAAGTTGCTATAGCAATTGGCAATTGAGAGACATAACATATACTATTTACTATAGCTACATTTACTCCCTCCGTATCGGATTTAGAAGCCGTTTAGAACAACGACATGGTCTTCAAATTAAAGCATGACTTTGACTTCATTTTTCTATAAAAATATTTATTGAAAAGTGATATATGCATACTTTTATGAAAGTATATTTGAAGACAAATCTATTTATATAGTTTTCATATTTACAAACTCAACAATTTAAAGTTATTCATGATTTAATTATATTCTCAATGTTTGACCAAAACTTTGTCCAAAACGGCTTCCTTTTCCGATATGGAGGGAATATGTATACTATGTATTCAATTATTAATACATGTAGTCAAATTAACCAGTGCCCGAGATATAGGTGACTGGCATCACAGCATCAGGTCGTGGTTGCCAACGTTGTTTGCTGTGGCGGAGCAGGCTTCGGTTACCTTGGCAAAGCGACCTCTCACCCGGGGTCTCACCTGCGCATAAGCTTTCCTGGATTCATATCTTATCTGCTTCTCATAGCACCTCCTCATCCTCTTCTCCTTGTACCTCATCAACTTAAGCTCCCTCTCCGTTGACTGATCTACCAGCATTTGCAGCTGACTGTCGTCGATCAGGTCTGGTTTCTTGAGCCTTGAGCTTGCAGCGTCCGTGAATGTGCTTCCACAGAATGGCATCTGCATTAACCATCAGCAACTTTAGATCAGTGGAAAAACAGAAGCTGGCCAGGGCGTTTTTTGAGAGAACTGGCCAGAAAGGCGTTGTATGGTTAGATCAGTTTGAACAATGCATGAATTTACATATATTATTGCATTTTAGTTTCCGTGTTTTGCATGATCAAAGTAAAATTAGGAGAGGTAGGCAACTAATTAAATAACTCATTGCCTTTGTCATTTACTATTTCGATATATCAACCTGCACTTTGCTGGATGTTGAATGGGTGTCGTACATGATCTTGCCTTGGTAGGATGATTTGCTTGGGGTAGAAAATTAGATCTTATGCCAAGTGATTAAGTTGTTCCTCTACATATGGTATGAAAGCACATTAATTAATCAAGTATTAGTTCCCCATAAAAGCCAAGTGTAGGAAAACGCAAGCAGAAAATCAGCAAATGAACCACATAAAATGAGACAACTTATTAGCTATTTCATCAAACTTTGGCATGGACAACCTTCACGATAGATTTAAAGACAGCTGGACATATGCATGTCAATATGTTTGACATGTATTATATTTGGTTTTTGAGTATATTATGTTGGTTGCTTTATCATAACAATCAGACAATCTAGGTCATTGTTACAATTGATTTGAACCATACAAATCTGCAGTCCCTGAAGTTAACTGTGCATATATCCTGAGACAAGCATAAATTTTCCAAAGGAAAAAGAAACCAATATATAGTGGTGACGAAAATTGAAAAGAAGGCAAGCTTTCTCAATTTATCGATTTCTTTAGTAAGTATAATACATAATTTTTCTGATAAGAATATATATATGGATAAACTAAGTAATTATAATAAGTAAGCATATAACAATAAATCTTACCCTTTTCCATATCTATTTCCTCAATCTCCACAAGGAAATCACTACAGGTGATTAATTTGGATTTATTATTAATATCTCTCAGTCCTCCCACACAAACTCTGTATAAGAGTTATTAGTTTTTTCTTTGATGGAAGTGATGATGAATGTATCGATTATCAGAAACAAACATGTACAACAGCTTGCAACTGTTCTTCCCTTTATTATTCATAAAAAGTAAGCCCCCTTGTATCAAATAATTAAAATCTCTATATATATTTTATTAGTTGGAGAGAACATGAGGCCTCACCACCCATGGTAGAAAATTCTTGTTGTCAGCAAGACCCCGAAATCTGGTACTGGCACAAAATAAAAAGAAGCGACACACAGAAAGAGAGAGAAGGATCGGAATAGCCCCCCACATATGTCTTTTTTTTAAAAAAGGAGGAAGAACCACATATGGTGAGCTCGATGGTTCTAGTCTAGAATAAAAGGCAAGCACTGAAATAAAGAATTGTCATCAATCAAGAACAGAAAAGAAGGTGAAGCAACTGAAGTAAAATCCATAAAAATAAAAAAAAATAAAAAAAAATCCAGCCCAGGGGCCAGCCGAGTGATCCTGCTGAGATTATATATTCTTTGCACGCTCCCTACTACTTACGATGGTGGTGGCGCTTGCTGCTGCTGTTTCCGTTTGCCGGGCGGCGCCCCCGCTGCCGAGGCCCAGCCTGGCATCAATCTCAAAGGCCAGACCGTTCCCGTTCCCGTTTCCGGGGTGGTGGTACTGTGGCCCAAACGGGTCAAACGCCCGATGATGAGGCTGCTGGTTCTGAGCTGGGGACCGGTCGTCGTCGCCGACCTCATGCGCAGGTGGCGGCCGGTGGTCGAAGAGCCAGGCGATGCTTTCTTGGTGGTCATCGTCGTCCTGATGGCCAAAGAACTGGAACTCGTGCAGACACCCCGGTGGCTGATGCTGCATGCTGGGGCTGGGCTCATGGTGGTGATGAACTGCAGGGAAGATGGAGAACAAGGTGTGGCTGTTGAGGTCGTCGTTGTCATCACCGGTGTGGAACAGGTGCGGGCAGCAGGCCGCCGCACCGCATACAGGGCATGCTGGCCCCGACATAAGGATCGATCGATCGGGTGCGCAGATCGATCGATCGGCAACTGGGGAGGGAAACTTGTTGAATTGATTACTCAATTGATTTATATATATTGAGGCAGGCGAAGGTGTAGTGCAGCTGCTGGAAGAGGAAGGAATAAATAAATAAAGCTTTGGTAGCTTCTAGGGCCAGTTATCATTCCATGGGGGTAGCGCGGCAGTTATTAATAAACACTGAAAAAGTAGAGGCCAGGGGAAGCAGCAGGAAAGTCAAGCAGATCGATGTCAATCGCAAAATCTGGTAGCCAATGCCCGCGCCAGAATAGATACGTTGGAAGAGATTCTGGTATACCGACGACGTGCCGGCGAGCTAGCAACGTTATCAAATAAATTGTTTCAAAATTGACAACGTTTCTCGACCGACATTCTAATTTTTAACGTAGCTTTTATTAGGTATCTAGATATAATATATATTTAGGTTTCTTTTTTCCTTTGGCTACTGCTTGTAAAACTCGTTGTTGTCATTTTTGTTTAATTAATTTAATTTTAGGGGGCTACGGCTCCTTCCATTGCCTCTATCTATCTAACTATCTAACTATCTATCTACGTGAAGCTATGCAGCTTGTTGTTTAGTTGTGCGAGCATCTTTGCACCGAGAAGTACTGCAAGGAGTTGTTGCCCGGATCTGTGGATCAGATAAAGAAACTAAATAAGAGTGCGCGAAGAAAACCAAAGCATTTGGGTGCACAACATAACTCAACTTAGGGATGCCACCTTTCTGCTAGCTCCCAGCCTTTGTAGTGTGGTTGTTCCCCCGTCAATATGCATAAGTAGTTTCAACATGTGAACTGTTTGCAGCTTAGTTAGCTGGGTCTCTTGGTATATGACCTATTCGCCCAAGTTGAAGTCCTCAACCTGATACGGATGATTTGCACTTTTTTATATATTCCAAAACGATGTTGTTTAGTTTGAGTTGTAGAAGAGAAGCCCCTTTTGGCAGCAAGACATACGCCTATGGTGATCTTGTCAATTTCTAGATCTACTCAGAGGTGTTTATAGGGTAGATTATGTATGCTTGTGTTCATAAAGGTAAGGCTGCGTGCATGTACAAAGTTTCATGTTATTTGTACTATGATTAAAAAAAAAAAGTGGTATCAACATGCAAATACAGATCCTAATGCACGCACCATCCATATATATATATAGTGTGGAATGTGATGGAGCAATAGTTTACATTTTGGGGTGTTGAAAGCGATAATATAAAAATCAATTTTAACATAAATCAAAAGACTATGTCAATAAGATGTTTTATTAAAGCAATAAGGGGAGGCGTAGGGCTACCTAGGTGAAACTAAGAAAAGTAATCCATCCGGTCATAGGAGTATGTTGCCTTAGGACAGTGGTTAAAACTTAGAAATCATAGGAGTATGTTGCTTTAGGACAAGGCATGGTAAAAACTATAAAACTATAAACATCAATAATGTCTAAATTGTTGGATTGAAAACATATAAGTATTATACTTGCAGATTTATAATATATAGAAATTACTTGCAAAATTGTTTAAATTTCACTATATTAAGACACACAGTCAATGTCAGGTAAAAACCCTCCATCATCGTTGGAATTACTTATGGCAGAGGACAATCGGCAGCGATGGGGTCACTTATCACTACGGGTCTATATAGACCGTGTTATTATATACTTGTGTTTAGTGACCTTGGCAGTGATTATGTGTTCTGGTGCAGTGTTTAATAAGGAATTTTAGAGTTTGGTATAGTGTCGAACATGTTATTAGTGGTAAAAAATATGCATCAAATTAATACTGTGAAAAAGCAAAATGTGACAAGTATTTTTGATCACCGAGGGGTAGCACAGTAGTAGCTATATAAGTACATTTCTTGTTAAAAGTCCCCACCAATTATTAGTCCAACATAAAGTAAAACAAAGTGTTGGCTTTACAAAACTGACGAACATGAAGATGCATGGTGCATTTGGGTGGTGAATAAAGACACTATTGGTTGTTTACACAGAAATAGAATCCTAGCTTTGGGTAGCGGACTAGCGGAGAGCCCCCTGGTGGCGACAGATAGGCACGCACATATTACAGCCACCATGGCAGTGGCAGCGATAGGGAACACACAAAAGCGCGTAAAGTTTGCATGCATCAGGAATAATCATTGGTTGGCCCCACCCACACCTGCTTTGAATTTTGATGCTTTAACAAAGCTAGCTGTAGATATATATATCTATAAATCTATCTCCATTGGATCGTCAGCTGAGCTGAATATATACGTCTACATCCTGTGTGCTGCAGGATAACCTTGCTCCGATCCCATCCATCGGTTGCCTCATATTTGATTCCAGTTCGACCGCGCGCGCACACACACACATATGACTCATGAAATGTACGTAATCCTCCACACCACTCGCCTGGACCTTGGATTGAGAATCCCGTACAAGAAAGACGATACAGCCATCGCGCGCGTGGGGTGGATCAGTTACCAGGCCCCTGTGCTGCCACGCATGGGCTGCGGGGCTTGCATGGCCGATAATCTCTCCTTTGCCTTCTGTTTTCTTTCCTGTGGCTCAAAGCTGTTCCTTTAGTGGCGGATCATCATATACATACAATTAAACTGAATGCAAGTTCAAAGACACACAGGGCGTGCTTCATGTCCAGAAAGGTTCTAATATTTTTTGTGCTTTGTTGGTGACCCTTGGCGCAGCTAGGCAGGCACAGGTCGCTGGACCTTGAGTCCGCCCCTACTTTCCATCCATCCACAGATCCACTGTATTCATTCATTTATCCGTATATATGATATGAATCTGATACGACGATTGTATTATTTGTTTCGTCCAGGGCTCCATCGGTCAGAGGAATCCAGCGGTACTATGCACATCCTATAGGTTCGACACGCTAAAAAAATCTTCTCGTCTGTCCCACGGCCAAAGCACCGGGTTAAGGTCCGATCTCGGTCGTGGTCGCCTCACATACGTTACGGTGCCGCTGTGTATGGGTGGGGCAGGGGTTTGGGGTTTTTTTTACATACGTGAGTAGGTCTTTTTCTTAGGCCTTGTTTGGCAGGGCTTCTCGACCAGATTCAGGAGCGTTTTCTGCCAAACGGGGTAAAATCAGACGGCTTCACCTAAAGAGCCCCATAAATCGTGCTCTCACAGAGCACATATGGAGAGTGGAGCCAAAAATAGTAGCTTTACCTGGCTTCATCTGGTTTTAGTGGGTCCTACATGTAGTTTTGTGAGAGCATATTTTTATGAACTTTGCATGTGGAGCCATTTTGCCAAACGATTTACTAAATTAGCTTCATTTTCACTCATGGAGCTGTTTGTAGAGCCAGAGCCAAAAGCAATGGCTTCACCAGTAAAGTGGAGCCATGCCAAACGGAGCCTTAGTGCAATGTCGAGGGGCTGTCTTACCCCTCGTAGGTCAAGTTTTTTTTATATGTTACGTCCCAATCATCAACTGCATCCATTCTAAATGGATTTGTCTAGGTGACATTCAGTTGTTTTAGAAGGTCCTAACAACTAAATTTTTTCTGTTATTTTTACATTGTCTTGTTACTATATTTATAGTGATTTCTTCAGTGTAATTTATTGGACAGAATGATGTAATTCAGAGATAATGCAACTTTTATTGCTATAGATTTAGATAAATTTACAAATTATTTCTACGGATTAAAGATATCAAAGAATATATGTCAAATTATTCACAAATTGAAGAAAATTGCAGTGCAACTTTTATTTCTGTAGATTTAGAAATATTTACAAATTATTTCTACGGATTAAAGATATCAAAGAATATATGTCAAATTATTCACAAATTGTTCACAAATTGAAGAAAATTGCAGATCTCAGATAAATTTACAAAATATTTATATAGATTGCAGATATCAGAGAATATATGTTATTGTTCACAAATTCACTATACTATAGGCCAAACTAGCGTCGGACCAAGGGTCAGTAAAAATACCAAAATGTCGTCGGACGGTGGTCGGTATAACTTAGTAATGTAGAGTCGGTCGCTATATTTTTTCTTTTCATCCGAGGGTTACTCGGTATTTTCATTGTTGCAAACAATAGGTTTGGTTTCTCTAGTCAGAGCGCTATCCATTTGCTTATTATTGAAGCAGCCAGGCCTTCTCGGTAAAACAGATCAAATGGATTGTTATCGAAATGATTCGAACTATTTCAAAGACAGTACCGTTGGATGGTCGGTCGGTTAATCTTACTTTTTTTGGGTCCACCAGTCCGTTGTTATACTGGATTGGGCCTGCGTCCAAATAGTTAGCCTGATTCGCATCACTGTAGCAGAGCCCACATACCAGATTAGAGTAGGCTCCTAAAATTTAGTGGAGCCTGCATGCCATACCAGCTCACATATCTGTGTTTGGAAACCCCTTCTCTTTCTTGCCTACCCACCGCCGCACTCCTAGCCCAGTCCGCACTACACACCGCTACTTCCCTACTCCTCCTCGTGTGAGCGCGACCTAGGGCACAGCTCCCCGGTGCCCCCGGCTAGGCTCCCCGGCCCCCCTGAGGCTTCCAGGCACTGCTAGTGGCTTCCCTGGCGCCCCTACTAGCCACCCGTCCCAACACCCGCTTTCAACACCCCGCTCCAACGCCCCTTTGTGGCTCCCCTATGGCTTCCCCAGCGACCCCCACGCAGCCCTCAGGCAACCCTTCAACAACATCCCCTCCTGCGATTGGCGACTCCTTCCCATGCCCCTATCCTGAGCTACGAGTTTCACTAGGCAGCAACCACATATCAGTAAGTCGATGACCTTCACTATTATAGATTCAAACATCACTGTCGGCCCATCACTGCCGGATTGTGATGGGCCAGTAGTGATGAACCTTCATTGCCGGTCCATGCTCTGAGCAGACCAAAAATGATTGGGGACAGCCCAAACCGGCAGTAAAGGTCCCTATAACTGCCGGTTGGTGGCTGAACCAGCAGTGATATAACACTGCCAGTTTTAACCACCAACTGGCAGTGATAGGGCTCATTACTGTCAGTTGGAGCCATCAGCCGCCAATGATATATCAACTACATTTAATAGCTCGATCCCTCCCTCCCTCCTCTGTCCCAACAACACAGAACAAAGCGGCGCGTTTTCTCCCTTCCCTTCCATTGTTGTGGCTGCTCTTCACCGAATTGCTCAAGGAAACTCTAGGATGCTCAAGCATGGGCATGATCTTCTAGCTTAAGGTTAGTAACAAGTACACTCCTTTGGATTTGTAGGTTTACAATGCTTTGGTGTTTGGATTGATTCATCTAGCTTAAGGTTAGTAACGAGCATTTCTCTAATTTTAGAGAGCACATTTCAATTGGATTTTGAGCAAGGCATCAAAATTGTGTAAATCTACCTTTGTGAAGGTTAATGTATACGATTGCTACGTGAACCCTACCAAATTCGATTTTTATGTGTGCAAATCCATGTGAGACCTACAACTCCATTGTTTGGAGATACATTGTTGTTCATGAACAAGGATTATTTTTTTAGAATTTGTGTCTCCATTGTTATGTGGCACGTTAATAATATAATAATTATTTTTGCAATTCTAATTTTTATGGGGCTACCAATTTCTACTTTTCTTTATTTGTTTGTGTAGAATAATTGGTATTCGAAAAGGGGTGGTCAACTTCAAGTATCGTAGAATTAATTGTATTCATGATCTAAAATTATTGTTGTTTATGATGAAGCCTCAACTTTTTTTGGAATTTGTGTCTCCAGTTTTACGTGGCATGTTGTAGAATAATTATTTCTATGGGGCTGTCTATTTCAATTTTTATAGGGCTATCAATTTTAATTTTTGTCGTAGAATACATTGTGCTCATATGCTTTAAATAATATTGTTCAGAAAGGCTCTTATTCTAACTTTTCTATATTTCGTCAGTCCATTTTATCTCTGCAGGCATGGATCAAGGGTGGTTGTACAGTCTATCATGTATAAACTGACGGTACTTGATGGGCATCAATGATTTCATCAAGCTTGCCAGAGCCCATGCTGGGGACTCACATCAGCCTGTATTCTGCCCATGCAAAGATTGCAAGAATATGGGAAATGGGGTGAAGTGGAGCATATACGTTTGCACTTGATTACTAGGGGTTCTTGAGAGACTACACAATTTGGACTTTGCATGGGGAGGTTGGTCAGAATGTTCCACAAGAAAGCAATGACGATTTGCCCATGCTTAGCATAGCCCTAAATGAGTTTGTTGCTACTGATTACACAGAACCTGTGTCAATGTTGACGGTAATTATTGTATAATTTCATCCATCAACTAAACATGAAAGAAGGGTATTAAAGCAATCACCAACATAGAATAGCGTTTAAACTGACATTATTACAAGAGTTTTGGTAAAATTTGTGTTTTGCTGGGAGTAATCTAGGAAAAGAACCAAATGGGACCCATATGTCATACAAATACATCGAACTCCGCGTGGGCTCGGTGTCAATAATATTCTAAAGGACACTAGAAATGAGACCCTGAAGCAGGGCCCATTTGGCAATGAGTGGGGTCGGCAGACCCAAGGGCCACGTCAGCCGAACCCTGGTCCCACCCGTTAGCCTCTGGCTTCGTATGTCGATGCTCCACCGCCTTTAAGATTTCATCTGGTTCGTTGCTCAACGTCGGCTTGATCCGAGGGCTGAGATTCACCTCTCTGGCCTATATAAGCAACCCCAGACCCTAGGGTTTTCATAACGAATCAAGGTCAATTAGTTCAAGTCATTTGATCAAGTTCTCAGAGCCAGAAACCCTAGTTCACTAGAGCTCCACCATTTAGAGCATAGTTTCATAGGTTTAGAAGTAGAGGGAGGCAAGCTCCGCTTGGATTTCGGATCGTGTCTGGAGCGTGGCTTCATGGAGCCTCTTGTAAGCTCTCTTGTATCTTTCTGTATTTACTTTGCTAGATACAATGGATTGGACATGTTCTCAGTTGTGCTATTCATTGTTTACTTAGATTATATACTTAGCATAGTTAGGATGCTTTTATATTCAAACATAAGATCATATAGCGCTCACTCTTTGATATCATGTAATATGACCATGCCATCGCCAATTCTAATTATGCCAAGTCCAACCCAAATTTCACATACAAAGAAAACCGATCACGGGACTCTCCCGAGGGTCGAGCCAGGTGGGACCTTCCTGAGCGGGGGTCGGGCAAAGCGGAACTCTCCCGAGGGGGGTCGGGCGCGGCGGAACTCCGATGCACGACGTCGACTATATCTGACCCGGACTAGTGCTTGCTTCCCAAAAACTATAAATGGCAACAATAACGAAAGGTGCACGCGCTACTTTATGAAATTCATTCTAAGCCTAATAAGAACATTATACTACCTAAGTGTTCCAGTGCCTCAAGCGCCGACCAGGTTGGATTTTCCATTTAACCGTCCGACCTAGATTTAGTGTCCGCTGGTCAGAGGGACAACAATCAGCATGAAGTTCAAGTTGACATGGAAAACTGTACCATTCTACATTAATTAATGGGACAAGCTATACATGGTGTGAAAGGCTTATCAAGTTAACTTTTCAACACAATAAACAGTGCATCATTTGGAGTTTCCTAGATGAAGTTATTGCCCAGAACACTGAAGACAACGCAGAAGGTCAATTGCCACGCGGGAACTTACCAGGAGCTGATTTCGTGGAGGCCCTTTCACACAGTCGACCTTTTCATTTTTATTTCATGTTTATTTCTATCTAGCAAGGCTTTTGCTAGTATAAATACCCCCTAGACTCATTGTAAACTCAGACTTTTAAGAATGAAAATACAGAACCCCTTTTGTTTAGCTATGTGCTAATAAAACCAGAGAATGATCTCTACCCCTTTGATCTTGTGATTTTCTTTCGCGGGATTACAGAAGCGGCGGCTTCATCCGCTCCTAATTGGTGCTTCTACTCCTGTCACACCCAGTTTTAAGGACAGAACCGAATACACACCATATGAGAGCCCAGAAAGTCAAATCTCTCATATAGTCACAATTGAGGAATCAAAATCAAATGACAATGATTAATACATAACGTATAAGTATAAATAAATACAACCTTAAATAGCAGACAGCTGAGATCACTCTGTTCTTCAGGCGAAGACTCCAATTCCACAGGGATAACTGACTAGTTGATCACAAGCCTAAACTCCTCTAGACTCTGACAATCTGGTACCCATCCTGGGATTTTACCTACACATACTCAACAAGTATAACACGGGGTAATGAAGCTCAAAAGGCTGATACTGACTTACTGTGATTAGCATTTTTATTATGTCAAGATCTTATCATTAGATTGTATCTTATTATGCTTAAGCCCCAGATTAAACCCTACATGATCATATAAGAGATTCCATTAGTCTATGTAACCTTCCACGTCATCATTTTCATCCTCATCATCATGTTGTCACCATAAGTCATCCATATCGTCAGTAACCAATCTATTCTGTTCAGTTTTCCAGGCCGCTCGTGACCGTGAGCACGACTGTTATAACAGTTTTACACTCTGCAGAGGTTGTACACTTTCATGCGAGTCGTGCTGCCCATATGCCCGGGTTAATTACTCTCATAACACTTCCAAGGTGAACGGACAGGGTGCACTATGAAATCTTTCAAGAGTTCGTATAACAAGTTAGGGCCGCTAGGGTTACTCGCCAGGCAGATGTAGGAACCCCCCTTTCAATATGGCACAATACCATCTCGACTATACTCATATTTATAAGAACAGGAGCTGTCCTATACCCAAACTGACAAGCCCCTTCTGCGCCATAAAGGTAATCTCTAACAAGCTAGACAAGATCCCCATACTGAATTAAAGCCAGAGCCTATATAGACCTCACGGTTGTATTGTAAGTCTCAGCTTTTGCCGACAGATAAGTCCTTACGGAGGGCCAAGGGCATCATGTCCAAAATCATGAGCTCTCTCACCCTATAGTCCATTTATTCATCAATAATTCTTCATCATTGTTCTAGATAATCATTCACCAATATATGATCCTGTATCATTAGATTAAGCACTAGCATCTCTACCCATATGCAATTAATCCATAGGAATCAAGAATCAAAGTATCAATCTCTAGGATGTCCTTAGGGTTGACAGTATTAAGCACATGCACATGATTAAGTATTTAAAGTGAATGGGTAACAAGGATGGTCCCATGCTATACTTGCCTCAACTTGAGATCCTTTCTCTGATTCAATCCTCCAAAGACTACTTCTTGATCACCACGTAATTCTCACCGACTGGACATGATCATATAGCACCATACAAGCATCCAACACATACAGACATAGCATACCAATATAATATTCTATTAGAACAATACACCAATCAATGAAAATAGAAGTTAAAAAGGTTATAAAATGAATATACGGGTTGCTATGAGCACACAGACGCGAAGATCACACTAATCGGAGCTATGGTTGAAAAGATGCAACTACCGGAGGATTTGCTTTTATTTATAAAACAAGTGATTAATGGATTATTAAATTAATATTCAATTTAGAAGCTCTAAACATGTTAAAAAAACCTCATTAAAGAGTAGTTTACAAGAATCGGAATCCAACGCAATTTGAACGAATCGAATCAGAGTTAAAACGAACAAGTTATGAATTTCACAAGATTTTCCTTTGTAAAAATAATAGATTAAATCTAACCATGAATTTTAAATATGCAAAATATAAATAACAGTGGTACCAACAGCTATATTTTCAAATTATGAATCTAACAGAATTTGAATAGTTCAAAACAGATCTAAAACGCGCAAGATATGATTAAAACTAGACGAGTGGCATAACTGAAATTTAAAGAAAACAGATTTTGTAATACAGGCTAGAAAATACGTTTTCTGAACCGTAAAGCGTAAACTATGGAATACGCATAGGTACTGCGGGTTTATGCTTGAAAAGTACAGGGGCTCTTTAATAAAACTACCTGCGAAGGGGTAACTTCTAATCGTGGCCCTTGATTTAGAAATGGATGGCTCAGGTTTATTGAACGAGAGAGGGAGGGAGCTGGTGCCTGCCAACAGGGGCGCCGGCACATTGGTCACCATGGCTACCGGCGAGGAGCTCGCCGGAGCACACGACCTGGGCTCTAGGGACTACCAAACGACGAACCGAGGGCACCAGGTGAAAGAGGATACGACCACGAACTCGGATATGCCCTAAGCACGGACGGAGAGAGGACGAAACGGAGCGGCCGCCATGGCCGACTTCTTGAGCCAGCGGCGCTCGTGGGGCAAGGCCCTACGGGAACCAAATCGGCCAAGGGAAGGTATTTTAAGGAATATAAGGTCGAGGGGAAGCTCACCATGGTGCCAATTTGGGGCGGGGAAGGGCGGAGGCGTCCGGCGACGAGAACGGGCGGACGTTTTCTCCAGCGAGCGTGGAGGACGGCTTTGCAGGCACCAAAACGATGAGGGAAAGGGTCCGGCCGGTCCGCTTCTTCCTTGCGAAGCAGTAGGGTATGATGGGGAAGCTTGAGATGGCCTACGCAAGGAGAATCGCGAGCTCGAGCTTTTCCTGTCAATGGTGACGACGGCGGCTCTGCTGCTGTTTTGCTCGCATGGGAGAGCAGAGGACGGTGGGGAAAGGGATTTTTTTTTTTTTTGGAATGGGGAAAGGGAAATTGGTGATGAGGGGAAACGCCCTTTGTGCTTGCGCACGCGAGAAGGGGATAGTGGGGAGCGGGGACGGAGTCGTGGGCGACGACGGTTGCGCACTCTGTGATGTTCCTCACGCGAACAGGAAGAGAGGGAGGGGCAGTTGGAGATGAAAGGGGCTGACAAGCGGGCCCCACGTGTCAGCACATCTGCTGACATGGATCCTGCCACGATGGAGAAGCCTGAAGCTCGTCGGGCCAGGTGGCCCAACTCGCGCTACGTCGGCCCAACTTGGTCCAGCAAGGATTTCCTGAGAGAGAGGCGTTCCTATACGTAATCGAACAGAGAGTTGGAGAGGGAGAGGAAGATTGTAAACACTACTATAAACCCCTGAATATTTGTCAAAACTATCCCACTGCTGTGCTTCTACTTCCAATTCCAATTTCTCTACTCCAATCTCCCCCTTGCTGCTAACAATTGGTATCAGATCGTTCGATCCTAGATTCTCCCCCTCGGCATCACCATTTTACTCGTCTCCAGCGGAGCCGGGGTGCCATGGATCTGGCGCTGCAGCTCATCCTCGACACCATGAGCTCGCGCTTCGACGAGTTGGACCGCCTGCTTCGCCGATCGGGATCGGACCGCCGCGGATCGCGTGGCAACGGTGGATGGGCGCCTCGAGGCCCTCGCGGCGAACCAGGCCGCTGCCACTCAAGCCGCCGCCGCCTCCGCCGCCGCGTTGGAGCAGCGCCTCTCCGGGCTCGAGTCGATCTGGCTGGACCACGTCGCGTCGACCTTGGACAAGCGCATCTCCTCGATCGAGGCCAGTTACGCCGACCGCGACGCCGAGTACTCCAACCGCGTCTCCGAGCTTGAGTCCCTCCGGGTCGCCCACATGACCGACGAACGCAACGCTCGGGTGACGTCGCTCGAGTCCGCGACGGCTGATCTCACGCTCCAGGTGTCACAACTCGACTCCAAGTGTGACCGCGCGGTGTTCGACGCCAAGTCCCATAGCGCCGGTCTGCTTCCTCAGCCGACTTCGGTGTCTGTGCACTACTGTCGACGACGTCCGCACCCATGCGCCCAAGGGGCCCGGCGATGACTCGACTACACGGGATGTGTCTCTCGGGGTCGTTACGACCTGGGCGCACGTCCCGGCCAAGGGTATGTGTTCTTCCTCGCCTTCCATCCTGCCTCCTCCACCATTACTGAATCCCCAGCTACCGCCACATACTTTTTTCCACAGCCCCTACCTCCTCGCCCACCAGAACCCGCCGTTGCCGCTCAACCCTCTGCTCCTCTCGCCACTGGCCGCATTCCTAAACTACCATTTCCTCGTTTCGATGGCGACAACCCGCGCCATTGGCGTTTCCCTTTGCACTGATTATTTTGAGATGTATGGCGTTCCTCAGTACATGTGGATCCGCATTGCCAAACAGCACATGGATGACACTGCTGCGCATTGGTTCCACTCCATCAGACCCAACCTCGATTTCTCCGATTGGCCTCAATTCTGCCGCCTTCTTCACGATTGTTGCGACCGTGGCAAGAAGGAACTCCTCATTCGCCAACTCTTCCAAGCCAAACAAACCTCTTCTGTGGCTGAGTTTGTTAAGCTCTTCACAGAGCTCATTGATTAGCTGAATGCCTATTCTCAGACTACCGATCCTATGTTTTACACCATGCGATTCATCGATGGTCTCCGCCCCGATATAAAATCGATTGTCCTTGTTTTGTGTCCTCCAAACTTGGATACTGCTTGTACTCTGGCTATGTTGCAGGAGGAGGCTGGTGCTTCGTTACCGCTCAAGGGCTCCTGATCTGGTGATTGGTCTACATCTACCAAGGCGTTGCCTGCTGTTGACGGTCGTTCAGTACCAATTTTATACCGTGAACTAAAGCTTAGAAAGGAGCAATAATAGAAACATAGGGGTTATTACTTACAGATTCCACGAGTTTTGGTGAATTGTCTATTTTTCAGGGAATTATCCAGAAAAGCTTAAAAGAAGGGTTAAAGTGCATAATTACGACGAAACTTGATCGTGAAGGAAACAAACGTCATTGGCAAGGTACAAGCGTCTAGAAAACACCCGAAGCAAGCGGGGCCCCACCCGGTAGGTGGTGGGGCCGGCCGGCCCCAGGGGGGCCGGGCAGCGCCCCCCTAGGGTTTCGCCGCCGTCTTCTGGAGTCTTCTCCCACCGCCTCCGAGGAGTCATCTCAACCTTATGTTAAATTGGTTTGATCCAACGGCGCACGTTCACCCCACCGGGCTATAAACAAAGGGGCAGACCCCCCTCCCAGAGCACCATTTCATTCCTCCTGCTTCCTTTGTCAAGAGTAGAGAGAAGTTAGGGTTTCTAGAGATTAGAAGTAGAGCTCTAGTTCTTTAAGTTCATTAGTTGAGGCATCTAGCAAGGTTCAAGTAGAGTTGGGTGCTACACTCAGGATTTCAGATCTTTTCGTCTGGAGATCGGTAATTTTATCTTGTATCTCATTATGACTTTGCACTATTTTAATATATTGCTACTTATTCAGTTCTTAGTTTATTCTAGTTGCATATTCGATATAATTGTGATTGGTGATGATTATTATCATATGATCGTAAAGCGCCTAATTTAGTATTCCAGTGAGTTAGGTGGTATGTATTATGTAGATGTGGTGTCTAGATATATTACGTACCTACGGAGGCACCCTGACGTGCCGGGTCGTGTGGTAGTCCGCGTAGATGATAGCTGCGTTGGTTCCTCTGTAGTCCACCCCCCGTACGTAGGATGAGCAGAGCGCAGGTCGCGAAGGAGGTGACCCTTGTGTCTTAATATCCTCATTAGATGATGCTCCTTATGATGTTTTCTGAGCTGATTATGCTGTAAATAAAAATGTGTAATATGGCGTAAGCTATAGACTTTGTATTTAGTAATTACATAGATTTCCTTTACTTTAGCCAAATCTCAAGATTGTCTTACTATATTAGTGAGTCTCTATATTCTATTTCTGGAATACCATTTACCTCATTTAGTCAGTTATCATTTATCATATTATTATTGACTTATCATCGCTAAAGCATTAGAGTTACTGGTTATCGTAGGTTTGTACATTTATTATCTTTTCAATCACTGAATTAAATTATCCTAATGAGTAGAATGTCTATTTATCCTTTTGGCATAAAACAAATCAACGATACTCGGAATACTTACCGGGTGAAGTGATACAATGGGAGAATTATCTGTGCGCTTGCGGATATATTCTATAGTATTATTTTTAGGTGGCAAGTGTAGATTATTTTACCAATGGTTTTTGACATGATGTTAGGGATGACAACTTAACATGAAGTGATGTTAAAAATACCAACAAGCATTTCTGGCGCCGTTGCCAGGGATGGCCATTATATTCATTATGATAATTTATTGGAATTCATTGATTTTATTCGCCAGGATATTTTTTATTCTAGAATTTCATATAAGGGAGTTTTTCATAGATAATAGTATAGAAAAGCATAAAAATAATTATAGACATAAATACTTATAGGTAGACCGTACCCTTTTGCTTTAGCAGACTTACCCGTGTTTTGTATATGTTTAAATATTTTATATAGGGTAAGTGCAGGATTGGTTGTAGTACTTTAACTCTTATCAATCAAAAACAACCATAGGAAAAAGGGTCTAACATTATTTTGTGAAGCCATGGATGAGAAAACTCTGCGTGAATTCTCTGCCCCAAGCACTGAGAATATTCGCGTTGGGCCAACTTTTAACCTTGGAGATCATGATTATGAGATCAAGCCAAGCCTCATCAAAATGGTACAAGCTATCACATTTAGTGAAAAGAAGGATGAAGATACAAGTGTCCATCTGCAGAATTTTCTGGAGACTGGCAACACCATCGACATTAAAGGCATTCCTCAAGACGTCGTGCTACTTCGTTTATTTCCATTCTCACTGGAAGGAAGAGCAAAGCAGTGGTTTTATCAGAATAAAGATCAAGTCAAGACATGGGAAGAAGGTTCAAAAGCTTTCCTAGAAAAGTTTTTCCTAGTAAGCAAAACCAATGCTTTACGAGGAAAGATTTCAGAATTTTGTCAGCAGAAAGGTGAACCTATTCCAGAAGCCTGGGAACGTTTTCAAGGTTACATTTCAGATTGTCCTCATCATGGAATGGAAAAATGGTTGCTCATGCAAACATTTTATCACGGACTAACTCAAAGGTCACGTGAGCAACTGGATGCCACTGCTGAAGGATCATTTATGTCACTCACCTCGGAAGAGCTGAAGATATTATGACAAAGATAGCAGAAAATCACAGTTGGACATACAACACTCAGACATGCCATAAGAGTAAAGATGTTCCAGAAGAAGTGTGTGCACTATCAACCAAGATGGATGTACTATTAAACTGATTAGAGCAAAGAGATAATTAAAAAAGAGATCGTCAAGCTATTCAAGATGCAATCAATTCCCAGAATCAATGTGAAGAATATTTAGGAGTTGAGTTTGCTAATTCCCCAGAAGATATTAGTACAGTCATCAAGTCCACTTCTCAGAAGCAAGGATGGACTCAACCTCAGTCAACCAGTCAAGGTAAGGACTAGGGCAATTATAATTTTTCAAATCAGAGACAACCACCCTTAAGAGAATTAATATTAGAACAAGCTAGAATTAATGAAAGTATTTATAAAAAGCTTGCTTTTAATGATAAAGTTTTAGAAGGAATTAATTCTAAGTTAGATAATTTCTCTTCTGCTGTTAAAGATCAAATATTATTTAATAAAAAGATGGAACTACAAATTGCACAATTGTCTTCTACTTTGTTTACTACTAACCCTGAACCAGTGAAAGAAATATCTACTAGAGGAGGTAAGTCTACACGTGATCCACCTTACCCAAAGGGGCACGTAGACCACCTACATTTAGTACAGGTAGAAGAAGGAATTGAGAAGGATAACAGAGAAGAAGAAATCATAACACAAGAAGTTACACCACCAGTTGAACCATAAGATCAAGAATTAACTCAAGATTTTCATGACACAAGGCCTCCTACCATTTCTACGCAGAAGGAGAAGAGCTAAAACGGAATGATCAATTTGGTAAGTTTGTAGAGGTAATTCAGAAATTATATGTCTATATTCTGTCGTTAGATGCCATGCAGGTACCTACACACGCAAAGTATCTAGGAACCATCCTCAACAACAAAGGATCACTACCTTCTACTGAAGTTGTCAAGCTAACGGAGAAGTGTAGTGAGGCAATTCTGAGTTCTTCTCCTGTTAAGAAGAAGGATCCAGGGTGTCCCACTATTGATTGTTCAATCGGAGACCAGATATTCGAGAATGCCTTATGTGATCTTGGAGCAAGTGTCAGCGTCATGCCCAAGACAGTCTTCAACAAACTCAACTATTCTATGCTCATGCAACTTCGATGTGTCTGCAACTAGCTGACCAATCGGTCTGCTATCCCGTAGGAATCACAGAAGATATTCCGGTAAAAATCTGCAACTTTTTCGTTCCAGTAGATTTTGTAGTACTTGACATGCATGGAGGAGAGGAAGATTACCCCTCATCCTCGGGCGACCATTCCTAAACACTGCAAATGCTACCATCAATGTCGGAGCTGGAGAAATCACATTCACCATCAATGGGCAAGAGGAGTGGTTCGCATTCAAACCAAGACTAGAACAATGTCAAACGTTGAAGTGTCATGAAGAACATGATGCAACAACATCTCCAATACTGGAGATAAATCATGAAGAATAATTCAAATGGAGAAGTCTGGGTCGGCAGACTTAAGAACCCCGAACCCTCACCGGGAGGTAACTCGGTAGTTATCGGTAATTTAATTCTTGCATTAAAATTTGCATTAAATTACCCATAAATTGTATTATTAAAAAGAAATAAAAATAAGCATAGCATGATTAAAACTTAAGCCCCATGAGACTATTACTAACGGAGCGTAGAATCCCCTGTTAGTGAAATTCACTGTGGTGGCAGAAAATTATAAAAAGACCATCATTAGAATTCTATTTTTTCGTAGATTCATAAAAGTAATTTAGTTTTTCATTCTTGTGTCATTATACGGTATAAATATGGGAAACATATGGGACCCACCATCATCACATCAAGTCACCTCAAGCCTTATCATCAACCACCACCTTTCACTACCATCCAAACTCCATTCATTCATTCATGCACTACCATCCATTCACTCCTTTCACCAGAGAAAGCACTCACACACATGCATTTGGAAAGATATGAAGGCAATGTCGACACCATTCAAAGTCGAGAGCCAGGAGACACAAGGTGGGGCCTGCCGGCCCCACTCCCACGCCGGCCGGCGCCCCTCTCCTTCTTCTCTGCCTCCCACTTCTCTCACTCACTCATTCACTCACTTGCACACCAGAGAGCACCAAGCCACTCTGCTTTGCAGCTTCGAGATTTCCAACTCTCACAAATCCTCCATTCAATCCAAGTTTAAACAAGGAAAGGAGTAGAGAAGGAGATTAGCAAGAACACACTTCGACTCCTTCTGTTCACTTGTTCTTGCTTGTTCTTATTTCGTTCTTGTGTTCTTGTTTGTTCTTGCCGTGTTCTTCGTGTTTTTCATTTCACAGGCAAGATGAGCAATAGAATGAAAGGTACCATCCGATCCCTTGGAAGAGCATTTTCACGCCGCACAACACGAAGTCAATCATCGTCACAAGTACCATCGTTCGTCGGCTCCGACATGAATATCGATCCTCCGTCACCCTTCGTGTATGACAACCCTTCATGCTCTTCCCAACAGGAAGAGACGTATGAGCTCACAAGCATCACTCAAATATTGAACGTGGTTAAAAACAAGGAATTTACGCATACTCCAATTTTTTATACCACTCTGCTCCATGAAACCGGAATGGATTCCGAGTTTGAGCTTATATTTAGAAATGTTGGATGGAAAGGTGCTTGGCAAATCACTGAGCAGGGTAACAAGTTACTCACGATAGAATTTATTAGCACTCTAGACTTTGATGATGATGAGATCAACTTTAGAATGTTTAATAAACCTTTCACCCTCTCATGGAAAACCCTTAGTTTAGCACTAGAATTTCATAATCAGTGTGTGGTTAATATAATGGAATCTCTCCAAGATTTTGATAAGGATGATTTTTGGGAGAGCATCACTGCAAAGAAACCAAAAAGAAAGCAAAAATATATTACTGAAGAAGTCCATCACCTCACACTGAGGTTCATGCTTAAATGGCTAGCTTTTATATTTTTTCCTAGAGAGGAATTAAATTACTATTAAACAGGATGCGCTACATTTATTATATATCATGATAAAAAAGAGGAAGGCGTCACCTGTGAAAATGATGTTAAATTACTGAAGAACTGTCCCTTCTATGAGAAAATGCAGTATTTCTTTTACTTCCTGGATTACGCGTTTAGCGACCGGGCTAAGTTTATTACAGAATGCTACACTTGTTTTTATTCCTGATGCCCGTAGAATTATTGGCTATGATTTTTTCTTCCGTGCTCATATGCTCAAACGCCGAAAATAATAAAATAGTTATGATTTATAAAAATTATGCAAATGAGTACGAACTGCCGGACAGGGAGTTAGGAATTTATTCTATTCAAAACTTTATTTTTCCAGTTAATGGAGCTAATATTGGCAGGTGTCCGTCCTGTACGCATCAGCAGGGCGCCGAGAACTGATTTCACTGGAGCTGACCCGGCACCATCTAGGCCACCTTATTTCCACTTTGTTAATTTTGGTGAGAAGAGATCGTCGCAGGAGCCACGCTAGCAGTGGACCACCCATGAAGGATGGGAGGACCAGCCCACATTTCAGTAAGGAGAGTCTTCGTCCACAGCAGCAGCGGCAGGTTGGGAAGCATTTCCCACAGGGGCAACGGACAACACGGACAATGATTTTCAGAGAGGACGAGCATCATTTTCTGCACGCGGGAACACGGATTTCACCACTGGTGGACCATATCCTATTCCACGCACCACCGAAAGATGGCTACCATCGGCCACCTGAGCAACACTCTTCGGCTATTGCTAATGATTTTCCAGCTTTATCCATGTGCCTCACTAACATTGAGCAGGGACAGAACATGATAAGCGACACATTGCAACAGCATCTGCAGTGACAGCATCAGGTCGATGATAGGTTCTACCAGCACAAGCAGTGGCAGCACCACACGGACCAACGACTTGATCAGCTCTATAAAGGACAGCAGCAGACACAGAGTGGACTGGAGTATTTGATACACCAGATGGGATTTCCGCCGCCGCCTCCACCACAGTATTGAGCGCGGCAACATTTAGCTTGGGGGAGATCTCCGCTAGGTGAGCACTTCTTACCATTATATATATTCTACCATTTATTTCAGTATTTATTTCAGTCTTTAATTTTGTTAATTTTAATATTTCTTAAAAAACATGAAAACCAAATAAAAATTTATTTACCGCTTTCTTTAGTTACTGCATTAAATTCCTGCTTGATAAAATTGAAAAATCCAAAAATAGAGCATTCAAATAAGTTTGCTTTAAATTCCGCATTAAATTTGTCCTCAGAGTAAGTAGAACTTGAAGCTAGAGAAAAATTAAAAAGGTAATTAAATTGCTTAAATATAATTTCCTTGCAAATGCTTAGTATTTAAATTTAAATTCTCCTACGAATTGCATGAAGTTTATCTACCATAAAAATTTATTCTGAAACTTGATATCTGTGGGTAGCGTAAGTTTTTCTACGTAATTGACAGATATGATATGAGAAGGTTTGAGTTGCTATTTATTTCATTCTGAGTGATACCTAAGTCCCAGACATTTCAAAAGTCAAAATCAAAATAAATATAATAATTTGTTCTACTAATATGATTTAAGTAGACTATTCTGTTATGCATTCATGATTGAATTCACATGCACAAAAAGTTTTTTTTGCACTATGCAAAAAGTCTCTTAGAGGTCCTAAAAGAGAGTGTGGGTTATAAATTTAAAAGATGTCATACCAAAGAAATATGAGCCTGAAAGATGCCATATCAAAAGGGTATGTGCCAAAAAGAGAGAGAGAGTAAAACAATGGGTGCAAAGACACCCGCCTAAGAGAAAAAAATTAGGTACAAAAAGTATCAGCTGGGGAGATAGCCCTGCACTCTTCAGAAAGACAGAAAAGAGAGGATAATGCATAGGAGCGCAAAAATAAAATTTTATCACACTCACACATTCAGTCATGGTGTATAGGTTAGTAGTCCTCTGCAATCTTATTAGTAGACTCTCATTACTTTCTAAATAAAAATTATATACTTATTATTTAAAAAAAACTCTGGAGCAATGGTTGAAACAAAGAATGAAAGACATAGTGCTTGCTTAATTATTCTATCTTTCAATTACCCAAGATTTAGTTTAAAAACCCCACGATTGAAAAGAACATGTATAAGTTTGAAAGTGGATTGATGAATTTCAATCCGAAGAAGAATTTCTGTTTAAATATTTGAGTACTTGTTGGAAGTTATACATATTGATGAAACCCTGAATAAATTATTTCAAGTCAACTTTGCTAAGGGACTAGCAAAGACTTAGCTTGGGGTATTATTGACGGTCGTTAAGTACCAATTTTATACCGTCAACTAAAGCTTAGAAAGGAGCAATAATAGAAACATAGGGGTTATTACTGACAGATTCCACGAGTTTTGGTGAATTGTATATTTTTCAGGAAATTATCCAGAAAGGCTTAAAAGATTGATTAAAGTGTATAATTACCACTAAACTTGATCGGGAAGGAAACAAACGTCATTGGCAAGGTAGAAGCATCTAGAAAGCACCCGTAGCAAGCGGGGCCCCACCTGGTAGGTGGTGGGGCCGGCCGGCCCCAGGGGGGCTGGGCGGCTCCTAGGGCCGGGTGGCGCCCCCTAGGGTTTCGGCGCTGTCTTCTGGAGTCCTCTTCCACCGCCTCCGAGGAGTTATCTCAGCCCTATGTTAAGTCGGTTTGATCCAACAGCGCACGTTCACCCCACCGAGCTATAAATAAAGGGGCAGACCCCCTCCTAGAGCACCAATTCATTCCTCCTGCTTCATTTGTCAAGAGTAGACAGAAGTTAGGGTTTCCAGAGATTAGAAGTAGAGCTCTAGTTTTTTAAGTTCATTAGTTTAGGCGTCTAGCAAGGTTCAAGTAGAGTTGGGCGCTACGCTCGGGATTCCAGATCTGTTCGTCTAGAGATCGGTAATTTTATCTTGTATCTCATTATGACTTTGCGCTATTTTAATATATTGCTACTTATTCAGTTCTTAGTTTATTCTAGTTGCATATTCAATATAGTTATGATTGGTGATGATTATTGTCATATGATCGTAAAGCGCCTAATTCAGTACTCAAGTGAGTTAGGTGGTATGTATTATGTAGACGTGGTGTCTAGATATATTACGTACCTACGAAGGCACCCTGACGTGCCGGGTCGTGTGGTAGTTCGCGTAGGTGACAGCTGCATTGGTTTCTCTGTAGTCCACCCCCCGTACGTAGGACGAGCAGAGCGTGGCCGCGAAGGAGGTGACCCTTGTGTCTTAATATCCACATTAGATGATGCTACTTATGATGTTTTCTGAGTTGATTATGCTATTAATGAAAATGTGTAATATGGCGTAGGCTGTAGACTTTGTATTTAGTAATTACATATGTTTTCTTTACTTTAGCCGAATCTCGAGATTGTCTTACTACATTAGTGAGTCTCTATATTCTATCTCTGGAATACCATTTACCTCATTTACCCAGTTATCATTTATCATATTATTATTGACTTATCATCGCTAAAGCATTAGAGTTAGTGGTTATCGTAGGTTTGCACATTTATTATCTTTTCAATCACTGAAGTAGATTATCCTAATGAGTAGAATGTCTATTTATCCTTTTGGCATAAAACAAATCAACGATACTCGGAATACTTACTGGGTGAAGTGCTACAATGGGAGAATTATCTGTGCGCTTGTGGATATATTCTATAGTATTATTTTTAGGTGGCAAGTTTAGATTATTTTACCAATGGTTTTTGGCATCATGTTAGGGATGACAACTTAACGTGAAGTGATGTTAAAAATACCAACACCTGCGCCTCGATCAGGGCTTCCTCCGCCCCCGCCACCAACACCTCTTCGTCCGGACCGGGGTTTGCCGGCTCCACCTGCTCCACCACCGGTAGCTGCCTGGCAACTGGATGCTATCAAGGCTCATCGTCGCACCCTGGGACTCTGTTTCAAGTGCGGACTTAAGTGGTCCAAGGACCACCGCTGTTCTCAGGAGGTTCTCAATGCTGTGGCAGCCCTCTGGGATTCAGTGACTGATGATGACACTTCTACACCCACGGATGACTCTGCCCCAATTGAGCAGTTGTGCCTCGCACTGTCTAAAGCGGCATCTTCTGGCAGTCCAGCGTCTCGAACCATCCGCTTCTAGGGATACATTGCTGGCCTTCCTGCTGTATTGTTGATGGATTCCGGCAGTTCTTCATCTTTCGTCAGCTCTACATTGGCTTCTCGGTTGTCTGGGTTTTACCCCCAACCTCAATGTGTGCAGGTTCAGGTTGCTGGAGGTAGCTTCTTACAGAGCCCGGGTGTCTTAAAGTCTCTCCCGTGGTCCATCGAGCAATATCAGTTTGCATCTGATTTTTGCATCTTGGAGTTATCTGCTTTTGATGCCATTGTTGGGATGGACTGACTTCAGGCTTTTAGCCCCATGCAGATTCATTGGGCGCACAAATGGATTGCTATTCCTTACCAGGGGGTCCTGGATAGTGTTGCAAGGGTTGGATGCTGATCCTCCAGCCTCTCTTTCTCTGCAGTTGTTCGCTGCTGATACTCAGTCACCTGACAGTGCTTCCGATACGCCACTTCCACTGGCTATTTAGCAGTTGGTGGCAACTTTTGCCCCATTGTTTGATCCTCCAACGGCGTTACCACCTTCCCGCAGCTGTAATCACTCTATTCCTTTGTTGCCTGGGGCGCAACCAGTGTTTGTCAGGCCTTACCGTTACCCCCCTAACTTGAAAGACGAAATTGAGAAACAGGTCATGGAAATGTTGGCTCAGGGCATTATCCAACCAAGTTTTAGCCCATTTGCCTCACCGGTCTTGCTGGTTAAGAAAAAAGACGGCTCCTACCACTTTTGTGTGGATTTCAGGCAACTGAATGCATTGACAGCGAAGTCCAAATTTCCAGTTCCAGTATTTGATCAGCTTATGGACGAATTAGCGCACTCCAGTTGGTTCTCCAAGTTGGATCTCCGTGCAGGCTTCCATCAAATTTTGATGCAACCTGATGATTCATTCAAGACAGCATTTCAAACTCATTTGGGTCCATATGAATTCAAGGTTATGGCCTTTGGTTTGACGGGAGCGCCGGGCACGTTTCAGGGTGCCATGAACACAACTCTTGCACCCAGTCTCCGTCGCTTTGTCATCTTTTTCTTTGATGACATTTTGGTTTATAGCAAGACTTTCGATGAGCATTTGGAGCACTTATCCTTGGTTTTCTCATGGCTGTCCGCTGATGACTGGAAGATCAAATTGTCCAAGTGCACGTTTGCACAGCGCTCCATTGCTTACCTTGGTCATATCATCAGTGAGGTTGGTGTCGCCACTGATCCTACCAAAGTCCGTGCCATCACTGATTGGCCTATGTCTACTACAATCAGAGCTCTCAGGGGATTTCTGGGGTTGGCTGGCTACTACCAGAAGTTCGTCCGTCATTTTGGAATTATCGCCCGGCCGCTTACTGACCTCCTTAAGAAGGATGCTCTGTTTATCTGGACGCTCGTCCACGATTCTGCCTTTCAGGCTCTGAAGCTGGCTCTGTCCTCCGCTCCGGTGCTTGCCTTGCCTGACTTCTCCGTGCCTTTTCATATTGAAACTGACGCTTCGGGAGTCGGCATTGGTGCGGTGCTGCAGCAAAATGGTCACCCCCTGGCTTTCCTTAGCAAGGCTCTTAGTCCCCGTAATCAAAGTCTGTCAACATATGAGAAGGAGTATCTGGCAATCTTGATGGCCATGGATTCTTGGCGCCACTATTTGATGCAGAGTGAATTTGTCATTCATACCGATCACCAGAGTTTGATTCACCTCAATGAACAGCAGCTTCATACCCCCTAGCAGCAAAAGGTTTTCTATAAACTCTTGTGTAACACCCGGTTTTCCGAAGAATACCAAGCATTAACCATATGTGTGCCTAGGATGTCCACAACACATATAGTGACAAATATGGTCAATATCATAAGCAATGCTTGATTACATAGTGAAACATATTTATATTAAGACTTACAAATATATCAAAGCACAACGGAAACTAGTCTTCATCTTTTATCTTGGGGTCACCATACTCCACAGGGATGGTTGACTGGGAGAGCACTCGCCTAGTACTCGTGGAACATCTCGTGGAAGAACCTTACTTGAACCACCATCTTGTACCCATCCAGGATTTTTATTGGTGACAACCATAAGCAGTCAGCTCACCATGCTCAGCAAGTATAACATGAAGGGGATGCAAGGCTCAAAAAGGCTGACACGGTTGAATTGCGGTAAGCACTTTAGTTGGTCACATTTTATTTATTAGGAGTCTATGTAACTAAGTTATGCTTAGCACCCCAGTGAGAGTATAATAATTATCATCAATATAATTTCATCATCTCGAACCATCCATAAAATCATCTGTCTAGAAAAGGATCTAGGACGCTCATTGTAACAGAACCACCTAAATCACATGGCCCACAGGCACCTGTCATCGTCATTAATGATATCTGACAGCCGTGCCGTGTTCCAGATGACCTGAGCGGGCTCTGCCGGGCTACATAAGCACCCGTTATCTCCGATAGGATCCCATTGCGAAGCCATTACAGAGTTACAACATTTCTTAACAAATACATCAGAGTAAAATTTTGCGGAAGAGTAAACAGTACTTAATATTACAGACCAGTGTTCAAATAGAATTAGGTGCAGTTATTACAGACCATAAATTAGTAGTAGCGGTAGGAACAACAGTACGACAGATAGATAATTATTACACGAACCCTGCCCAAGGGTTGAACCTCATTCTTCTTCACTCTCCTGGACGATGGTGACGTAGCACGGAGCGAGACAAACTTCGGTCTCCTGCTGCCCTCCTGCAACGGGGTTAACAAACCCTGAGTACAAGGGGTACTCCGCAAGACTTACCCGACTAAAAGTGTAAAATTAGACCTAGGAATGCAGGCTGAGGGGAGTCAAGGTAAGGCTTTAGCAAGAGTTCAAGTGTTTTGCGGAAAAGCATTGCTAGTGCCTATCTCAATATTTTATTTCAATAATGCAATTCATCATTAACCATATCTCCAGTTTCTTTCTCATATATCATCATTCTTTCATTTGCTTTATCCATTCAAAAACAATTCTAGTTCCGAACCACTATCCGATGTAGGGGTGAGGATCAAGTCTCCTTAACCGAGGAGCAACGACGATTCGAACCGATTAATACCCAGCTGGGGATCCCTATCCACACTGCGTATGTAGCACTTAAGCTTGCATACGCCAACCCCGCCTACCACGGCTTTTCATACCCCGGAACCGGTCCTGCGCCACCCGAGAGCACAGTACTCCTTTCGTCTCCAGGTACGACGGCCACGAGGGTACACGCTACTCTCACCATCTCTCCACTCCCAATGCGTGGTTGTCGGTTCCAGCAGTAGAGCCACCGGAGTCAGAGGCTTTCCGTAGTATGTGGCTAGTTGCAAAGTCATGATCACAGCAGGCCTGACAACGAACGGTCCCTAATATTTTTCCGTTAGAAACCATGCATTGGGACTCTAACCCAAGTACATTGGTAACTACCCGGTTTTCACATCCCTTTCCGATGGCGAGGATCGTTGGGACTCCAACCCAACAGATGGTCGACCAAACGAAACAACCCATCCCTGTGGTTGACAATGAACTAGCTAGGAACACTGCCAACCAACAAGGACATACCATTCCCATAAAGTGATTCATTCGATTAATCTCATCACAGTTCAAAATAGCATTTTCGCAAAGCTAATCATTAAGCATGACTAAGTATTTTTGCAATACCTTTTTAACAAAGCAGGTCTTCATGTATTGTCAGGTATTCAAGGATGAAAATGCATCAATTGGTTTTCACCCAACTCCTATTGACCTAATGCACTTAATTAACTCAAGTAATAAATATTTTAAAACAACAAGTAGAGGATAAATGCACCGGGGCTTGCCTTGGATTGTGTAGAGTGTCGGGTCTGGGTCAGTGCCACAAATATCAAATCCTTGCACAACTTCCTGAGCAGTCTCCTCAGATGAACCCTCAGACTTTACCTCCGGATTTTCAGTCACTACACGTTTGCAATGAATAAATGTATGAATGCGATGCATATGAAATGACAACTAAATTTAAAAATAAATAAGGTATACTCATGATCAAGACCCTACCATAAGCTAGCCATGATTGCTCTAATCCATATTGCCCCAGGTCATAAAGGTGATTGACCTAGAGTCTCAATCAATCCAAAAATCACACCATTCAAATAATTATACCATTTCCTATTCCTATTATTAATCATTTAACTAACATATAATTTAATAAATATTTAACTATTTCCATTTGATGCCAAAAATCCACCAACAGATAGATTTTGGTACCAAACAGTGACACAATAAATTTCATGATTTTTGGAACATCACAGAAATTATTAAAAATCATCAAAGTTCCTTTTATCATTTAATGTGCTGATTTTTAATTAATACAGAAAACACCCAACTCCTGCATTTAATATTTTTATTAAATTCTACTCATTACATAGAGTACCCACCAATATTTTCATAATTTATGGTGCAGCAGATTAATCCACACAAAAAGATTAAAAACTAACACTATTCAATTTTATTTAAAATGTAAAAGCTCTAATAATTCGGCCGGGAAAAGAAAACGGCCATTCGACCCATTCAAACGAACCGGCCCAGCATGGCCCAGGCCACGGCCGCGCGCGCGCGCCACCGAGCCAGGCCCACAACCACGCACAGGCCCAGCACGGCCCGCACGCGCCCGCGCGTGCTTGCCACTGAGCCAGGTCGCTGACAGGCCGGCCCCAGCCGTCAGCCCCCGCGCGCGCTCTCTCCCTCACTTTCTCGGCCGCTGAAAGGCGGGGCACCCCTGTCAGGGTCGTCCCCTTCCTCCAACCGAAGGCTACCGCGCGCGCGTGCGCAGCACAACGCGGCCTCCGCCGCCGGTGACCCCCTTCCGGCAAGGGAAACACTACCGGACATCGCGCAGAACCTAGAGACACCACCCTAGAGACCCTAAACGACTAGACCCAACCGGCGACGAGCTCGTCGGTCACTACGGCGACTCGGCGGCGGCGGCAAACCACACGCCGGCGAGCGCGAGATGAACGCGACCAAACCAAAGGTAGGAAACGATTCGGGAACTCACCACGACCCTAAACCAGTAACCGGTTGGGACGGAGACAGAACGGAGGAGTGAGTTTGATGACGCGCCGTCCCACGACGATGAGCACTGGTGAAGATCCTCCCGTTCCGGTGATCCTATAGCACCAAATGACGAACCATCGAGCACATGAGAACCATAGGAGGACAAGGACCCCAAAACGCACACAAATTTCGGTAGGACCTCACCCTAGAAGACTAGCCTTGACTTCCCGACGTGCGGCGGTACCCTGCTCGGCTCCGGTCGGACGCGGAGACGACGATCCGCGTTCCCGGACGCTCGAGACACCACAGCCCACACCGACGACACCAATCTATGCGCAAGGAAACTAGCGAGCTTGCTTGGAGATGGAAGAGGCAGTGGTGGCTTGGTCACGGTGAATTTCACCGCAATCCGATTGAGCTCAACGGCGGCCGCGAGGAGGAGAAATAGTGAAAAACGATCGCTCGTCGACTTTAAAGGCCAGGGAAATGGAAGGATAAGCTCGGGCTAGGTCCGGGGCCCCCTAATGGCTGCTCGACAACGGCCCTACCCCTTCACGCCGGCCGGACGGCGCCCGGCGCCGCGCGCGGCACGCGCGTACGACGGGGAAGAAAAACAGGGGGACCCCCCCTGTCGCTACAGTAGTAGGCCAAGTAGGTCAAGAGCTATTTGATGCAAATTCAAGCTGATCTCAATCGAATCCGAGGAAGTGGTGAATATCAAAGTTGTAGGGTATTTCCAGTAGATCACTTTTTCTTTTGACACCAATTTCAAATTCGGCCAAAATTTCAAATTACAGAAAAGGGGGTAAAAGTAGGGTTTGAATTTCAAACTGAAATTTTAAAATTACTTTTGATTCTTTTCAACAACTTGAAAATTGGTAAACATGAAAGTTGTTATACTCAGTGAGCTTGACAACTTCTATTTAGGAAGTTTTTAAAGATTCTTAATATTTTTGAATTTGAAGTTTCAAATGTAAATTTCAATATAGTAATTTGAGTTTAATTTGAATTTTTATAATATAACTTCAAAATATCCAAAAATAATAGCTGTTCCATTTTAAAAGCTCTACAACTTTCATTAAGACATTTTTCCCTAGATTCCTTATAGGTTTTGAATTGGGATTTTTAGTCAACTTTAGGGTTTAATTTGATTTCTATTTAATCTTTTTATTTTTTTGATTTTGATTAAGGACTTAATTACACAATCAATACTAGCTGAAATCAAATCACTCTAGGCCCTAAGCACAATCATATGCAGATGCTTAAATTTAAATATGATGACATGGCAGATTAATTAAATTGTAATACCAGAGGTATTACACTCATGTCTGTGAGCACGGCTGATATATCAGTTTGATCAAACTCTGTGTAGAGGTGTGCACTTTTCCCTGTGAGTCATGGTTTACCCTTTCTCCTGAGGCGGCCAACCTCTTAGCCCACTACCAAGGAAGACCTGCAGGGTCCACTATGAAGTATTTCAGAGGTTTGCCTAACAAGTTAGGCCGCTAGGTTTCATTAGTCAGTCTGTGTGATACAATCTGTCCAGGGATCCACAGTCTGCTTATCCCCATTTGTGCCCCACGGGTAACCTCTAACATGCTAGAAGAGGTCCTCATACTTAACTAAAGCCAGAGTCATATAGCCCTCACAGTTGTACTGTCAATCCTGGGTGGCCACTTTAAGATTCAGATGCATACAGAGGGCAGACTAGAGCGACCAAAAAGGTCCAATATTCTAGCCCTCTTGTGTCCATGTTGCTTAAAAGCATCTTTCATCCATAGTTGCATAAATCATTAATCAATATTATAGATCTTTATAATTGGTGATAGCAAACTAAGCAACTATACCCATATGCAAAACCCCATAGGTAACAAGGATACAAGATATCAATAGTTCTAGGTAAAATCCTTATGGGTTTATCATATTAGACACATGCATATGAAAAGGTGATTAAATGGTTATTAGGTAACAAGGGAACTCATGTTACACTTGCCTCCAAATGCTTTCCAAGCTCTCCAATTTCTTCATGATCATCCTTGCATAGCTCCACTTCTAACGATCACAACAACCGGCACAAGCCTCACATTCAAACCTAGAAATAGTACACCAAGCATTATAAAAATAAATTACAAAGGTTTTGAAAAAGTATGGATTGTTCTATAATCATGTGAGTGCAAAAACTAAACAAAACAAGAACCACAATTAAATGATGTGAGAGTTAAAAGGTAGATATGGCAAGGATTGGATGATGGATAACATGTTATGATATTGGTAACAATATTTATCTCTAGTTATAGGACATCACATGACAAATATGGTGGTGGTGGTTGGGACATGTAGATCATGTCAAGCGCATGGAGACCAAGGATTTAAGGTGTGAAGAGAGGTTACACAAATGTCTTGTGCTCTAAATATTCCTTAGAAATATGAGGGAATGATTTTGGATAAGTGAATAGGTTACTTTGGAACATGTCATGACCAACAAATGCACTGAGGTGGATGCTAGATTTAAGGAAAACAAGACTATGGTGATTTGTGCATCGGTTGAGCGTAACCAGTGATGGACAATGGCAAATATGATTATAGATTGCATGTTATAACAAAGACAAATGGCAAAACATTTTGTGGGGTTTCTAGGTACTTCATGAGGGAGGTTATGGCAAAAGGAGGTGATGTTGTTGTAACACCCTAGTATTAGTTACTATTTTCACACTTGCATTTGCATGTCATCAAGCATAGATCATGTCATTTCATGCATTATTATCATTGCATTTGATTTGATTCCCTTTTATTGCTATATGTTTGTTTATATGTCCATATTATGCAAAATGTGTTGACATGCAAATGTGATGCTTGTTTACGGTTCTAAATGCTTTATACATGTTTAGGATAACATTTGGAACAATGTTCATGTTGGTGAAATTCCCAAAATACCCCTCTAGCTCATAGTTGACTAGAGAGCCCTTTAAAAGCTATTCTGTTTGACCAAACAAGAAGGGCATTTTAGAGATTCTGCATGTCAGTGCACCCTTAATCAAAGTTGTGTAGAATTTTATAAGCAACAAACTTTATTTTTGGGTCAACTCATGAAAATGAGTGGAAGAAGGTCAAAAAGTTGAATTAGTGCAGATTTGGAGCTGTTTTGGAAGTTTTCAAATTTTCCTAAGTCTAAACCGGTTTTCAGTTTCGGTGTACCCCTGTTCATTGACTTGTATCTCTCAATCCAGGCCGAACTAGAGTAAAGTGTCTTAATATGAAATGATCTACTCGTATAGCTCTTCAATCCATTTTAGTGAAGTTTTCGCTGAAACGCCCTGGATCGCGAGTTATAGATCGATAAAAATCGAGTTTCAGTCGGGTCCGCGGAAACTGAATCGGAGCCGATTCAGTTCGACCCTCGGGCGAATCGCGAGCGAGTCGCGCGACCGCGTCAGGCCTCGGCCGCCAGATGGCGCCGTACGCCGTCGTTGCTGCCGCGCGGTCGGCTTACAAAGGGGAACACGCAACGCTGTCTCCCGCACGCTCGCCCTCACTCTCCCTGCTCTCTCGCCCTCTGTTCGCTCGCTGCTCTCCTCTGTCCCCTCCGCCGTCGCCATTTCCGCCGCGACCGCCGCGGTGAAATCCGTCGCCACCGAGCCGTCTCCGACCGCGCCACCCTCGGCGCAGCTGCGGCTTGCTCTGCTCTTCGTTTCCGACCCGTTGCCGACCTCAGCCGACCTAAGGTACAGCTCCAGCGAGCTTCTCGCCGTCCACCATTGCCGGAGCGCCGCCGAGCTCTCGGGTCGCCGTGACGAGGGCGATGCCGGGGTCGGCTTCCCTCTCTTTTGCTCGTCTAAGAGTCTCCGTTAGCCGTAGATCCTTTCCACGCCGTCGGTTAGATCTACCTCGCCGTGGTTTCGCCGGAACACGAGTTCACCGTGAAACCGCTCGCCACCGTGCCGCCATGCGAGCGCGGTCAGTGAGTTTCCGTGCGCAATAGTTCGATTAGTCGCGCGCACAGGTCCGCTAGGGTTGCAGGAACACGGAACGAGGCCGAGCCGCGCGAGCAACGGCCGGAATCGGCCGGCGCAAGTTCGCCGGACCACCGCCGTCCGCCATTGCCGCCGTCGAGCTCGCTCCGGTGGAGTACGACCCTCGGCAGTTGGTCCATCGGGTTCGTCTCGTTGCCGCGAGTCGGTAGGTAGCCTCGGCGTCGCCGGAGACCTCGCTGTCGGCGAGCTCTCGCCGGTCAGCGCCGGCGGCTCTGTTTCCTCTCTCTGACGCGTGGGGTCGGGTCGACCCCGAGGCCCGCGAGTCAGCCGTTCAGGTGCGCCTCTGGTTCGCTGAGCCGGGTGCACGTAGCAGTTCTATCGGGTTTAGGTTTTTTGATTTTATAAAAAGGAATTTCCAGAAAATGTGTAAAACCTTCCAAAATTCATATCTGGAGCTAGGAATGTCCAATGGGGGTGAACCAAATTTTGTTGTGTTTGTATTTCTGAGCTCTATCAAGGAAAAATATAAAATGTACTTTTTGAATACTTTTTGTGTGCAGTTATAATTAAATTGTTAATTGCTTGTAAACTTGATAAATGCATAAGTAATTGCAGGAATGTGCTAAAAATGTGATTCCACTTGCATTCATCTTGTTTAGGGAAGTAGAATCTATGAAAAATATGTTTGCTGGTGTTTCACTGTTATTTATGTGATGTCTAGTATAATGTGCATTTTATGCTTTAATCTTGCAAAAATCACCATGCTTAATGTGTTAAGGTTATGGACATGAATATTTTTACTGGGCTATGTTATGTTGGAAAGAAGCTAAGAAAATTAGGAAATCTGTTGTTTGATACTTTTCACTGTGTTAAGTATTTTCCATTGCTTAAAAGGCTGGTTGCTTGTTATTTTTGTGTAGACTGTTATACTTGTCCAAATGACTTGAAATTTTGTCAGTAGGCTAATCTGGATGTGTAATAGCTACTGTAATTTCTATGGATTTTTCTGGTCACAGTAAGCAGTAGGTCCAGTTATAGGCTAGGGTTTATTTAATTGTTTCTAAGCAAATATCTTTTGGTTGTGGTAGGTTAGTTGATGCATGTTAATTATTAAGTGCAGGTTGTAGACCTCTCACCCGGGACGAGAAATTGTTCTATGCTTTGCTTAAGAAGGGTGAGTATGAGTTGGTTGTCTAGGAAAGAAATAAATGAGTGTGGATTGTTAAACTGATTGCATATCATGGGTTAATTCGTGCATCTCTATCTTGTATTTCATGTGCATTCTCAGTTCTCATATATGCATATCATGCATACAGGATCGCCGGGAGGAGTGACACTGCTGCAATTCGATCCACCGGAGGAGGGAGTTCCGCCGGAGATTGAAGTGCCCGAGGTTTCCGAAGGACAAGAAGAAGAGGTTGAACTTCCGGAGTGCCCGGATCACCAACCCGCTAACTTTGTGAAAGGCAAGCCCCGGAGCATTCCTAAGTCTCCACCTACTCTTTTTACAAATACACTGGTCTTTATTAAATCGTATGATTGTGCACTTAAGTATAGGAGTTGATATGATACCGTTGCTGCATTTATTCCTTGTCCACTTATACTTGATCCTGAAGTTATTACTAGACAAGGGGATGGGTTCGATCCTATGCTTAGCCATGCTTAGACCGGTAGAAGTCGAGGGATTTCCTGTCCTTCGCGAGCATAGGTGGTTACTAATGATGATGGGGTTGGATTCCACATGATGGACTATATGTGCCACCATGCCACAGTGTCTAATGAGAGAATCAAGGCTAGGTAGCGGGGAGCCGCATGACATGGTTGAGGTCATGCCGTCTCCGGTGCTGCTTGCGGCCGACTAGGACTGAGGCCACCAGACATCAGTTGAGATTGAAGGACGTCGTCACATAGCTGGCCAGATAAGTCGTTCTGACCGCGAAGCCGAGTATTTCTTTCTGAGCCGGGAATTGGTGCGACTAGGCAGACATATTCTGGAGGTAGGAAGTATGTGCGGAGACACCATCTTACCAAGGGCAGGTCAGGGACCTGATGCATCCTGGAAGTGGGTTGGTCTCTGAGAATATGGTCCCCGCCAAGCCCGCGACATATTGTGACTCAGAAAGATTTAACGGTGGCCCAAGAAGCCAGTGGCTCGGCTGACAGGGTTTGTGATTGGCATATTTGCCAGCTGGTACAATCGATTCGAATCGCCATCTCTCCTGGTTAGTGAGAAACTGAACTGATCTTCTGGTGAGGTAGAGGCTAATAACTTGAACATAATGATTATGGTGAGATGAGGTTGATATCTGTGGATATCGGAAATCATATGGTTTTATTGATTGCTACAATATTCAGTGAATGCTTAGTATAGTGGCTAATCCTAGTAAATAGTTTAACTGAAATCGAAGCTTATCACAATTAAAACGAATAAGTTGAGGTTCTACTGTAGTAATGCTTTGATGCAAAAATGATGCTACCCTCTGAGCTCCACCAAATAAGCCTTGCATATCCTTGAGAGTCTTTTTATTTACTCCCTGTCGGGTAAGTCTAGCTGAGTACAATTGAGTACTCAGGGTTTTATTCCCATTGTTGCAGATGGTGTAGTTTTCTACGCGTATTGCAGGAACTGCTTCACCCCTGCGGGCGAAGAAGACTAGACCCGAGGGCGGGGTCATTATCTATCTTTAGTTGTTGTAAGAATGCTGTGACGGGGTCATGTGATGGTACTCGTATTCGAACTCTGTGGTGTAAAACTATATTGACTTCCGCTACTACCCTATTTGTGTAAAAGACTATGTTGTACTCTGATGTTTAAATTCGGTTGCGAACTTATGTGTCATGTGATCGGGTATTGCTGAATGAATGATCCTTGGGGTATGAAATGTTTGAAATCCTTCGAGATTTCCGGACTACCGGGTTTATATTGGCTCAAGTGCGACTGGATTGCGGCGAAAATGTGATCGTTGTACTTGTGCTCGTATAAATTGGTCGGTTCTGTGACAGCTGGTACCAGAGCATAATTCAGCATATACCGTCACTTGACTATTTAAAAACTAAAAGAGTTTTGAGTTTTACAAACTAATTGCCAACTGATAGTGTGTATAGGTGATTTAAACCAAGTGTTTGCAAAACTTATGAGTACCAATGACCAAGTCCTATAGCCCTATGTATATGTGGTAATTAGGTGGCTTATGTAAGTACTGACTTGGGGGAAATTGCATCATATTTCTATTTGTGGTTTATTTGGTTTTATCGTGCGGATAATCATGAACTGTCGGTTTCTTATTGCTTCTTATGGGTCAATGTACCACGTCGCCTAAGGTAAGGTGAGATGTGAGTGTAAGATCGAACAACCATCGATCGATGGTGAGTGTATGATTACTGAAGTGAGTACATGTTATCCATATGTGTACTTATGGAAGTAAGGTGGAGTAATTAATTTTTGGGGTCGCAAATGTTCATGGGAACATTTCCGGCAAAAAGTGCCTTTTGTTGCCCTGCATACATTGGGATTGAGCTGAAATGAATCTTCTGCAGGTACACTAACCACGCAAAACGTATAGCACGGTTAGTTACGTATATGAGGGCACGTGGTATGCCACCGACTATAACGTTAGTTAAAATATATTATGTGTGAGGTCGTTGGCACGTGCATGCATCATGATCATGAAATTAATTTAAGCTATCTGTACTATTTCCTTCCCTATGGTAAAATTTGTGCTGTCCTATCTTATTCTAAATGCTGAAAGATGTTGTAATGTACCAGATGGCAGCTGAAGGTGAGCCGCAGAGTGGTCAGTTTCTGGAGCAGTTTGGCACACCCACTGTGCTATGGAGGTTGTTGCAGTCGGTGGGATATGCAGAGCCACCACTGTATTTCTGGAAGCCTGCGCAAACCATGGTGCAGCCTTGGTTTGATGTTTGGGTGACTATCCCTGTGCTTGAAAGGGGTTGGCCGTTTCCAGGAATAAAGGTGGAAGTTGACATGAGGACGCCATGGGATGGTGCGCAGCTTGCAGCTTTTGAGGTGTTGACGGATATTTGCAGCCGGTTCAACAAGAGAGCTGATTTGGGGCCAGCAAATGTTTTTCCCAGGGTGGATGCTTCTCAGGGTGAGTGGGCTCAGTCTAGCCAAGCTTCTTTAGAGCGAGGCAGGGACGAGCGTGCTCATAGCACGGGTGCTTCTATGAGTGCTATGTTTGCTGTCCTGAGGATGCATTATTCCACTAGGGATGGTTGGATGAAGTGCATTGAAGCCCTGCATGATGCTGTGGAGAAGAAGTTAGAAGCTGAAGAGTGGGCACGTATGGCTCGTCGTAGCTCAGATGACTTGGTGGTAGCTCTCACTGCCTGTCGCAATGAGTTGTTACGATGCACTGGCGCCTTGTTGGCAGCTGATCGCCGTGTCGAGGTGCTTGAGAGGGAGAATGCAGATCTTCGCCGCCAGCTTGACAATCGTAATATGAGTTTGACACGTCAGCGCAATGAGTTTCTGCAAGAGTTGCGTGCTAGTCAGCAGCAAGTTTGGGAGTTGCAGCAGGATGTTCATCGTCTGAACAACCGTGCTGATCCGTTTCATCCTCCGGGTGCAGCGGAGTTTGCTCCTGAGATCTTCATTGCAGCTGATGATGGTGAAGCAAGTGAGGAAGAAGAGGAAGAAGACCCCGAGGAGATCGTGCCTATTGACGAGAGTGATGACCATGGTGGGAACGTGTCCGGCTTGGACAGTGACCACGATGACTAGGCTTTTTCTAGTGATCTTGCCATGATCGGCACCCTTTTGTATTGGGAAAACCTTTAATGTCATGTAATGGGTAGAACCTGAATTGTAATGGGAGAACCCTGTGTGTTCAGGGCTGGAACCATCAAACTTTTAATTAAGTAATGGTAACTTATGCAGCTTGGAAACCCTTTTTGGTTGCGCCTTGTTATTGTGCGGTTGTGTGATGATTAATGAATTATTGTGCCATTTGTTGGTTATCAAAAATGATCATTGATATCTTTTGGGCATAATCTTTCGGTTATCTTTGACATAACTGACACTTAACAATGGTTGTTGCGTGTTGCTACAGATGGCACCTCATACCCGTCGTCATGGGTCAACCAGTGGTGGTGGGAACGAACATGAAGATGAGGAGTTGCCGCCTCCTCCACCACGTACCCAGGAACAAATGTTTGCTCAGTTCTTGGACACCCAGCAAGCGATTTTGCAGCAGATGGTTGCTAGTAACAACCACAATCGCGATCGAGGTGGACGCCGCGGAAACGATGAGGACCAATACAGTAACTATAAGGACTTCATGGACACTAAGCCTCCGGAATTCAAGCAGGCCGTAGAGCCGCTGGAAGCTGATGAGTGGTTAAACACTATTGAACAGTCATTCTCTGTGCTGCGATTGACTGAAACCATGAAGGCTAGCTTTGCTGCTATGTTACTGCAAGGCCAAGCTGGAATATGGTGGGCCAATCGTAAGACCGCCTACCCCGTGGTCGCTGATATCACCTGGGAGCAGTTCACCAGGGATTTCAGGGGGCATTTCATTCCAGCAGGCTTGATCAAGATGAAGGTCAATGAATTCATGCAGCTTACTCAGGGTACCAAGACCCTCACTCAGTATCATCATGCCTTTAACAATCTGTCGAGGTATGCCCCGTGGATGGTAGATACAGATGAAAAGAAGATTGAAACCTTCAAGAGAGGTCTTAGTACCAAGCTTATGAAGACTCTGGCGAACAACGCTCGTACAACTTTTAACGAGTTCATCAGTGAAGCTTATATCCAAGAGAAACAGAACAACTTGCACACTGCTTCCAAGGGAGGCAAGAGGCCATTTGAAGGAAGCTCTTCTCAGTCAAGGACTCCAACAGCTAGTCGTGCGGTGGCAAATCGCCCTGCTTACCGTCCGGCTGTTCCTGGAGCAAAATTCAGACCCCCTCCAAAGAAGCAGCCAGCGCCTCAGCGCTACAAGAAAGGTTTCACAGTGCCTTTGAACAAGAACAATGCTCCTCCCAGCAACGCCGTTCCAGTGAGGACCAACCAAGGTCTGGGGCCATGCTTTAACTGTGGCCAACAGGGACATCTTGCTCGTTATTGTCCTCATCCCAGGCAGGGTCGTGTCCATCACACTACTGCGGAGGAACTTCCGGAAGGTGAACCAGTCACCGCGGGTATGTTTTCTGTGAATCAGCATCCTGCTATTGTTTTGTTTGACTCTGGATCGTCGCATTCTTTCGTGAGTCAAGCATTTGCACAAAAGCATGCATTACCAATTGTTGAGTTGAGCCATAGTTTCCAGATAACTTCAGCTGGGGCTGAAATCTGTACGCGTCATGGTGTCGGGGATGTGACCATCGAGATTGATAATCGGGTTTTCATCAGTAGTCTTATTGTGCTACCAGGGTTGAGTCTGGATGTTATTTTGGGAGTTAGTTGGATGGACAAGCGGGGTGCGGTGTTGGACGTCCCTAACCGGATGTTAACACTGAGGGAACCCCAAGGTGAAGGCACTTTTCAGGTTCATCTGCCCCGTAGGGGAGATCTTTTTAGTCTCTCTTTCTCAGTTGAGGCCGTGACACTTCAGAGCATCCCTGTAGTGTGTGAGTTTCCTGATGTCTTTCCTGATGATCTACCTGGACTTCCTCCTGATCGAGATGTGGAGTTTGCAATAGAACTTATTCCCGGTACGGCACCTATTTCTCGAAGGCCATATAGAATGCCTCCTCATGAATTAGCTGAACTCAAGAAACAACTCCAGGAGTTATTGGACAAAGGGTTCATTCGCCCTAGTTCTTCTCCGTGGGGCTGTCCTGCAATCTTTGTTAAGAAGAAGGATGAAACTTTACGTATGTGTGTGGACTATAGGCCACTAAATGCTGTGACAATTAAGAACAAGTATCCTCTACCTCGTATTGATATCTTGTTTGATCAATTGTCCAAGGCCAAGGTTTTCTCCAAAATTGATCTGAGATCTGGGTATCACCAAATTAAGATCAGACCACAAGATATTCCCAAGACGGCTTTCTCCACTCGGTATGGCTTGTATGAGTATTTGGTTATGTCTTTTGGATTAACCAATGCTCCTGCACATTTCATGTATCTAATGAATTCGGTATTCATGCCTGAGTTGGATAAGTTCGTGGTAGTCTTTATTGACGATATTCTGGTGTACTCTGAGAGCATGGAGGATCATGCTGAACACTTGAGGATAGTCTTGACTAGACTCAGGGAGCATAAGCTGTATGCTAAGTTCAGCAAGTGTGAGTTTTGGTTGACTAAGGTACCTTTTCTGGGCCATATCTTATCTGCTGAAGGTATTTCTGTAGATCCGTCAAAAGTTCAGCAGGTGTTGGATTGGCAGTCACCAACAAATGTGTCTGAGGTTCGTAGCTTTCTGGGATTAGCTGGGTATTATCGCCGCTTTATTCAGGATTTCTCTAAAATAGCTAAACCTATGACCAAGCTATTGCACAAAGATACCAAGTTTGTGTGGAGTGGGGAGTGTGAAACAGCTTTTCGCACCTTGCAAACGTTGTTGACCACTGCTCCAGTTCTTGCACAACCTGATATTGAAAGGCCTTTTGATGTGTACTGCGATGCTTGTGGCACTGGGTTAGGATGTGTTCTCATGCAAGAAGGCCGAGTCATTGCTTATGCCTCGCGTCAACTGAGAAAACATGAGCAAAACTATCCTACTCATGATTTGGAACTTGCCGCTGTAGTTCATGCATTGAAGATTTGGCGCCACTATTTGATGGGTCACAAATGTCATATCTATTCCGATCACAAGAGTCTCAAGTACATTTTCACTCAGCCTGAGTTGAACATGAGGCAAAGAAGGTGGTTGGAGTTGATCAAAGACTATGATCTAGAAGTACACTATCATCCGGGCAAGGCCAATGTCGTAGCCGATGCCTTGAGCCGAAAGTCTCATTGCAATGTATTGCAGCCTTTGCTAGCAGACGGGTTCAATCTTGTGCATCCAGTGGTGTTGAATAATATTACTCTCAGTTGTACTTTGGAAAGCAAGATTATTGAAGGTCAGAAAACAGATCCCGGCATATATCATATCAAGAGGAAGATGAAAGAACAAGAAGTGCTTCATTTCCGAGTAGATGAAAAAGGTATATTGTGGTTCAAGGATCGATTGGTAGTACCGAAAGACCGTGAGTTGAGGAATTAGATTATGGATGAGGCTCATTTGTCCAAGTTGTCTATCCATCCTGGTAGTAGTAAGATGTATCAAGACTTGAAACCTAGGTTCTGGTGGACCAAAATGAAGAAGGAAATTGCAGCCTATGTGGCCAGGTGTGATACCTGTTGTCGCGTGAAGGCTATTCATCTTAAGCCAGCAGGCCTATTGCAACCCTTACCAGTTCCAGGTTGGAAATGGGATGAGATAACCATGGATTTCATATCTGGGTTACCTCTAACGCAAAAAGGCCACGATTCTATTTGGGTGATCGTAGATCGATTGACTAAGATTGCACATTTCTTACCAGTTCGAACTACAGATCGTCCTCATCAGTTGGCACAGCTCTACTTTGCTCAGATACTTCGGTTACATGGTGTGCCGAGGACGATAGTTTCCGACAGAGGCCCGCAATTTATTGCACGCTTCTGGGAGCATCTACACAAGTGTTTGGGAACCAATTTGGTTCGCAGCTCAGCTTATCATCCTCAAACTTCTGGTCAAACCGAAAGGGTAAATCAAATTCTTGAAGATATGTTGAGAGCTTGTGTTCTATCGTCTAAAGGTTCGTGGGAAGAATGGTTGCCTTTGGCCGAGTTCTCATACAACAATAGCTATCAAGAGAGTATTCAAATGGCTCCTTTTGAAGCTTTGTATGGGCGCAAATGTAGAACTCCTCTCAATTGGGTTGAATCAGGGGAAAGGAGATATTACGGGATTGACTTTGTGAAAGAGGCCGAAGAGAAAGTGCATACCATTCAAACACATCTCAAAGCCGCTCAGACTCGTCAAAAGAGCTATGCGGACAAGCGAAGAAGGCTATTGGAATTTGAAGTGGGTGACTATGTATACTTGAAAGTGTCACCTATGAAAGGCGTGCAACGCTTCGGAGTGAAACGAAAGTTAGCTCCAAGGTTTGTAGGTCCTTTTCAAATTCTGGAAAGAAGTGGGAAGGTAGCATACAAGTTACGGTTGCCACCACACATGTCCACTATCTTCAATGTGTTTCATGTATCTCAACTCAAGAAATGTTTACGAGTACCGGAAGAGCAAGTAGATTTTGGTGATATCAAGTTGAAATCAGATTTGACCTATGAAGAAAAGCCTATTGAAGTAATAGATTACAAAGAAAGAATCACCCGTAGCCGAGTGATCAAGTTCTATAAGGTGGTGTGGAACAACCAAAGTTATTGGGATGCGACTTGGGAGCGAGAAGATTACCTCAAGGAAGTCTATCCGTCTTTCTTTAAACAATGGTAATTAACTCTAATCTCGGGGACGAGATTCTTTTAAGGGGGGAGGGCTGTAACACCCTAGTATTAGTTACTATTTTCACACTTGCATTTGCATGTCATCAAGCATAGATCATGTCATTTCATGCATTATTATCATTGCATTTGATTTGATTCCCTTTTATTGCTATATGTTTGTTTATATGTCCATATTATGCAAAATGTGTTGACATGCAAATGTGATGCTTGTTTACGGTTCTAAATGCTTTATACATGTTTAGGATAACATTTGGAACAATGTTCATGTTGGTGAAATTCCCAAAATACCCCTCTAGCTCATAGTTGACTAGAGAGCCCTTTAAAAGCTATTCTGTTTGACCAAACAAGAAGGGCATTTTAGAGATTCTGCATGTCAGTCCACCCTTAATCAAAGTTGTGTAGAATTTTATAAGCAACAAACTTTATTTTTGGGTCAACTCATGAAAATGAGTGGAAGAAGGTCAAAAAGTTGAATTAGTGCAGATTTGGAGCTGTTTTGGAAGTTTTCAAATTTTCCTAAGTCTAAAGCGGTTTTCAGTTTCGGTGTACCCCTGTTCATTGACTTGTATCTCTCAATCCAGGCCGAACTAGAGTAAAGTGTCTTAATATGAAATGATCTACTCGTATAGCTCTTCAATCCATTTTAGTGAAGTTTTCGCTGAAACGCCCTGGATCGCGAGTTATAGATCGATAAAAATCGAGTTTCAGTCGGGTCCGCGGAAACTGAATCGGAGCCGATTCAGTTCGACCCTCGGGCGAATCGCGAGCGAGTCGCGCGACCGCGTCAGGCCTCGGCCGCCAGATGGCGCCGTACGCCGTCGTTGCTGCCGCGCGGTCGGCTTACAAAGGGGAACACGCAACGCTGTCTCCCGCACGCTCGCCCTCACTCTCCCTGCTCTCTCGCCCTCTGTTCGCTCGCTGCTCTCCTCTGTCCCCTCCGCCGTCGCCATTTCCGCCGCGACCGCCGCGGTGAAATCCGCCGCCACCGAGCCGTCTCCGACCGCGCCACCCTCGGCGCAGCTGCGGCTTGCTCTGCTCTTCGTTTCCGACCCGTTGCCGACCTCAGCCGACATAAGGTACAGCTCCAGCGAGCTTCTCGCCGTCCGCCATTGCCGGAGCGCCGCCGAGCTCTCGGGTCGCCGTGACGAGGGCGATGCCGGGGTCGGCTTCCCTCTCTTTTGCTCGTCTAAGAGTCTCCGTTAGCCGTAGATCCTTTCCACGCCGTCGGTTAGATCTACCTCGCCGTGGTTTCGCCGGAACCCGAGTTCACCGTGAAACCGCTCGCCACCGTGCCGCCATGCGAGCGCGGTCAGTGAGTTTCCGTGCGCAATAGTTCGATTAGTCGCGCGCACAGGTCCGCTAGGGTTGCAGGAACACGGAACGAGGCCGAGCCGCGCGAGCAACGGCCGGAATCGGCCGGCGCAAGTTCGCCGGACCACCGCCGTCCGCCATTGCCGCCGTCGAGCTCGCTCCGGTGGAGTACGACCCTCGGCAGTTGGTCCATCGGGTTCGTCTCGTTGCCGCGAGTCGGTAGGTAGCCTCGGCGTCGCCGGAGACCTCGCCGTCGGCGAGCCCTCGCCGGTCAGCGCCGGCGGCTCTGTTTCCTCTCTCTGACGCGTGGGGTCGGGTCGACCCCGAGGCCCGCGAGTCAGCCGTTCAGGTGCGCCTCTGGTTCGCTGAGCCGGGTGCACGTAGCAGTTCTATCGGGTTTAGGTTTTTTGATTTTATAAAAAGGAATTTCCAGAAAATGTGTAAAACCTTCCAAAATTCATATCTGGAGCTAGGAATGTCCAATGGGGGTGAACCAAATTTTGTTGTGTTTGTATTTCTGAGCTCTATCAAGGAAAAATATAAAATGTACTTTTTGAATACTTTTTGTGTGCAGTTATAATTAAATTGTTAATTGCTTGTAAACTTGATAAATGCATAAGTAATTGCAGGAATGTGCTAAAAATGTGATTCCACTTGCATTCATCTTGTTTAGGGAAGTAGAATCTATGAAAAATATGTTTGCTGGTGTTTCACTGTTATTTATGTGATGTCTAGTATAATGTGCATTTTATGCTTTAATCTTGCAAAAATCACCATGCTTAATGTGTTAAGGTTATGGACATGAATATTTTTACTGGGCTATGTTATGTTGGAAAGAAGCTAAGAAAATTAGGAAATCTGTTGTTTGATACTTTTCACTGTGTTAAGTATTTTCCATTGCTTAAAAGGCTGGTTGCTTGTTATTTTTGTGTAGACTGTTATACTTGTCCAAATGACTTGAAATTTTGTCAGTAGGCTAATCTGGATGTGTAATAGCTACTGTAATTTCTATGGATTTTTCTGGTCACAGTAAGCAGTAGGTCCAGTTATAGGCTAGGGTTTATTTAATTGTTTCTAAGCAAATATCTTTTGGTTGTGGTAGGTTAGTTGATGCATGTTAATTATTAAGTGCAGGTTGTAGACCTCTCACCCGGGACGAGAAATTGTTCTATGCTTTGCTTAAGAAGGGTGAGTATGAGTTGGTTGTCTAGGAAAGAAATAAATGAGTGTGGATTGTTAAACTGATTGCATATCATGGGTTAATTCGTGCATCTCTATCTTGCATTTCATGTGCATTCTCAGTTCTCATATATGCATATCATGCATACAGGATCGCCGGGAGGAGTGACACTGCTGCAATTCGATCCACCGGAGGAGGGAGTTCCGCCGGAGATTGAAGTGCCCGAGGTTTCCGAAGGACAAGAAGAAGAGGTTGAACTTCCGGAGTGCCCGGATCACCAACCCGCTAACTTTGTGAAAGGCAAGCCCCGGAGCATTCCTAAGTCTCCACCTACTCTTTTTACAAATACACTGGTCTTTATTAAATCGTATGATTGTGCACTTAAGTATAGGAGTTGATATGATACCGTTGCTGCATTTATTCCTTGTCCACTTATACTTGATCCTGAAGTTATTACTAGACAAGGGGATGGGTTCGATCCTATGCTTAGCCATGCTTAGACCGGTAGAAGTCGAGGGATTTCCTGTCCTTCGCGAGCATAGGTGGTTACTAATGATGATGGGGTTGGATTCCACATGATGGACTATATGTGCCACCATGCCACAGTGTCTAATGAGAGAATCAAGGCTAGGTAGCGGGGAGCCGCATGACATGGTTGAGGTCATGCCGTCTCCGGTGCTGCTTGCGGCCGACTAGGACTGAGGCCACCAGACATCAGTTGAGATTGAAGGACGTCGTCACATAGCTGGCCAGATAAGTCGTTCTGACCGCGAAGCCGAGTATTTCTTTATGAGCCGGGAATTGGTGCGACTAGGCAGACATATTCTGAAGGTAGGAAGTATGTGCGGAGACACCATCTTACCAAGGGCAGGTCAGGGACCTGATGCATCCTGGAAGTGGGTTGGTCTCTGAGAATATGGTCCCCGCCAAGCCCGCGACATATTGTGACTCAGAAAGATTTAACGGTGGCCCAAGAAGCCAGTGGCTCGGCTGACAGGGTTTGTGATTGGCATATTTGCCAGCTGGTACAATCGATTCGAATCGCCATCTCTCCTGGTTAGTGAGAAACTGAACTGATCTTCTGGTGAGTTAGAGGCTAATAACTTGAACATAATGATTATGGTGAGATGAGGTTGATATCTGTGGATATCGGAAATCATATGGTTTTATTGATTGCTACAATATTCAGTGAATGCTTAGTATAGTGGCTAATCCTAGTAAATAGTTTAACTGAAATCGAAGCTTATCACAATTAAAACGAATAAGTTGAGGTTCTACTGTAGTAATGCTTTGATGCAAAAATGATGCTACCCTCTGAGCTCCACCAAATAAGCCTTGCATATCCTTGAGAGTCTTTTTATTTACTCCCTGTCGGGTAAGTCTAGCTGAGTACAATTGAGTACTCAGGGTTTTATTCCCATTGTTGCAGATGGTGTAGTTTTCTACGCGTATTGCAGGAACTGCTTCACCCCTGCGGGCGAAGAAGACTAGACCCGAGGGCGGGGTCATTATCTATCTTTAGTTGTTGTAAGAATGCTGTGACGGGGTCATGTGATGGTACTCGTATTCGAACTCTGTGGTGTAAAACTATATTGACTTCCGCTACTACCCTATTTGTGTAAAAGACTATGTTGTACTCTGATGTTTAAATTCGGTTGCGAACTTATGTGTCATGTGATCGGGTATTGCTGAATGAATGATCCTTGGGGTATGAAATGTTTGAAATCCTTCGAGATTTCCGGACTACCGGGTTTATATTGGCTCAAGTGCGACTGGATTGCAGCGAAAATGCGATCGTTGTACTTGTGCTCGTATAAATTGGTCGGTTCTGTGACAGTTGTGATCATCCGTTTGTCGGAGAACATGATCGCAAGACAGGACTATGTGGCTGTTGGCATGGCTAGGGCAGAGATACGACGATGATTATAACTCAAGTGTCATGATTCATATGATCAAGCCAACTTTCAGGGATGTGTGTAGGTATATGATACACAATTTGGTTGAAGTGCTTGATCACCGTAGCGACGAATCATCGGGAACACACATGCCAACCGGCATCAGCGCGGCTGCAGGACAGCAGGACAGTGAGCATAAGATAGGAACATATCTCTTTCATACTTGATCATATAGCCATGAAACTTTTCAGAGGTGTGTGAAACTATATAAAGGATAATATAGCCAAATTGTTCATCAAGGGGTTCAATGGATCAACGGGAACACCGCTGCCAAAAACAGGGTGTTTGCTGTTTGGACAGCAGGAGTGATGACACTTCAGTCTCGATATCTCAACATTCGTGGATTGGATAGCCAAACCAAGTTGTGGAATCATGTGCAGGAATGTCATGAACAAGTAGGTTCAATGTTTTGGTAATTTGGACAGTGGATTAGCGGGGAACGCCAAAAACTACTCAGAGCTGCAATCTGCCAGGACAGCAGGAACAGCGGGCATGGAAATGATGATATCTTCAGTTTCTCAACTCATATGGCAAAAACATTTTGCAGGGGTGTGTTCAAGTATATGAAATACAATTTCACCAAAGGTATTGATGATTTGATCAAAGGAACAGCGAGGAACTCCGTTACTACAAACAGCAGCGCTGCTGGCCGCCAGGACAGCAAGACATATAACATGTATACTTCGTCGGGGATCAACCATACGTCATAAAAGGTACTTGATATGCAGAGGATAATATGAAAACATGATGGGATATATGATTTAGGGTTCTCACCATGGGGATTGGTGGGGTGGAGCGGGGAAACTCATCAACGATTGCCGGTGATGACAACGCGGTTCAACGGTGTATCCTCTTCGCAATGCGATTGATCGGGGTGACATCCATGGTGGTAGAAGCCATCACCACGACTTCACCAGCAGGGAGGGTGATGATGAACTCCTTCAAATCCTTGTTGGGTGGTTGGGAAGGGAATCGAGGTAGCTAGATGGATTTCAAACACCGATTTGTTTCGTTTTCATGGAGGGGAAGGAGAGGAAGGTTGGGGAATGGTTGGGGAAGCCATCGGGAGATGGAGGGGCTGCAGGGGTGTATTTCCTCTGTTCTTGATGTGGGAATGAGAGGGGGAGGCGTGAGGGGGCTGTGGAGGAGGTGTATGTGAAGGGGATAGGGTGGGAGACCAAAGGGCTGGAAGGCAAAGGGCCATATCTTGATATTTTCATGACTTGGTTGATAATTTTGTGCAATATGGAGGGCTTCCATGAGGTGGACGTGGGAGAGGGGAGATGATGGGTTAGAGGGCTGGTTGGACTTGATGTTGAACCACAAAGGAGAGGACGATGGTTGGGCTTTGACCCGCGGCGAGAGACAACTCCAAGTTTGGACCGGATTCGGCACGAAGTGATGTCAGAGGACGGAATGAGTTGGGTTGACCCATTAGTAAAAGAAATAGAGATGGGGAATATGGTTTACTAATGGGATAGATTAGGTGCTTGTACAAAGTTAAGAATACAATATGGAATGGTAGTATTGGGCCCGGGTCGATAAATTCTCAGAGACAACGATTAGGGTTTCCGGAACACTTAGAGTTTCAAAAGGGGACACCAAAACCATGCAATTTTCAAAAGTTGGTGCAAAAACAAGTTTGTCTTTGATTATGATTAGAATATGTGGAGGTGATGGAGTCCAAGTGGAGGTTGCCCAAGGTGAGAAAATTAAAGAAAGTCAGAACTGAGATTATCATGATTACACGACATGTGATTGATTTGACTTGAACAAAATGATGGTAGGATTGTGTGAGAGAGAAGAGATACAATGATTGATCATCTAGGATTGGTTTAAAGGATTTGGAGAAGACTCGATATCAAGAAGGATTAGGAGCTCGAATACAAGGAGGAAACAGAAAATAAGTTAGGATATGAAAAGTTAGGGATTTTGAGAACATGAGCTCAGGTGTTTGGTAAGATGAACGTTTAGAATGCCATCAAGGTTTTTGGAACAAGGATCAAGGTGTATGGCTTCCAAGGATTTGATCATGAATGGCAACTTGATCAAAGATCTTGAGACATTTGATTCCAATAAAACCCTATGCGCGTTTGAAAACTTTTAAAATCATTTTTTCATACAAATCACTATGTGAAGGCATGAATGCAACATATAATTAAATTAAATATTAAAAATTTTAGAAACACACATTTTCCAACATCTAAATTATAAACAACCTAAGTAAAGTTGGAAATTTTTGAAAATTCATAAAAACATTCATTTTATTTAGTATTTTCTATGCACAACCCGAAATGGAAATTTTTGGGGTGTGACATCTTGGGTCTTCGTTATCGAGTGGTATATCGCAAAGGTGAAGATAATGGGGTTGCCGATGCTTTGTCTCGCCAACAGCACTCAGACTCTTGCTTGGCTATCTTAGCGCCGTCCTTTGACTGGGTGTCTTCTCTGCAAGACTGGTATGCCGTGGATCCGGCAGCTTCAGCATTGCTTTCTCAATTGGCCCTAGACAGTGCTTCCAAGTCTCCTTTGTCCCTTCAGTAAGGTGTTATCCGCTATAAGCAGCGTATTTGGTTGGGCACCAATACCGCTCTTCAGCAACAAGTGATATCGGCATTACATGAAAGCCCGGTGGGGGGTCACTCTGGAGCCCCAGCCACACTGCAAAAGGTGCGTAGTTTGTTTTTCTGGCCGGGCATGCGCCGTGATATTCTTCAGTTCGTTCAGCATTGCACTGTCTGTCTACAAGCCAAGCCTGACCGGGCACGATACCCTGGTCTGCTGGAGCCTCTCCCTGTACCCAAAGCTGCCTGGGAGCTCATCTCTATCGATTTTGTTGAAGGGTTGCCCCTCTCTGGATCAGCCAATGCAATTTTTGTGGTGGTTGACAAGTACACCAAATATGGGCATTTTATCCCACTCAAACATCCGCTTACAGCTGCCTCCGTTGCACAACTATTCATGGATCACATTTACAAGCTCCATGGTTTACCCAAATCAATCATATCTGACAGGGACCGGATTTTCACAAGTAAGCTGTGGCAACTTCTTTTTCAGATGGCTGGTATTCAGTTGCGGATGAGTTCGTCTTACCACCCCCAAACGGATGGATAAACGGAGGGCATCAATCAATGTATGGAAACCTTTCTCAGGTGTTTCGTACATGCTTGTCCTTCTCGTTGGGTTAAATGGCTCTCCTTGGCGGAGTTTTGGTACAACACTAGTGAGCATTCTGCCTTGGGCCGCTTGCCATTTGAGGTTTTGTATGGCTACTCTCCTCGCTTGCTGGGCATTGATGTCAATGATGCTGCTCCCGTGCAGGATTTAAAGCAGTGGTTAGAAGTGAGGGAACTCATGCACAGTCTGATCCGTCTTCATCTTCAGCGTGCCCAAGAGAGAATGCGTCGGCAAGCCAACAAGCGTCGCTCAGAAAGATCATTCGCTGTTGGCGATCTGGTATTCCTCAAACTCTAGCCATACGTGCAAGCTTCAGTGGCCCATTGTGCATCTCATAAGCTCTCCTTCAAGTTTTTCGGTCCCTATCCGATAATACAGCGCGTGGGCACGGTGGCCTACAAGCTTGGTCTTCCTCAGGGCGCTTCTATTCACCCTGTTGTGTGTCTCAGCTGAAGCGATCCCCTGGTGGACATCAGGTGAGCACTGAGCTCCCGTCTGACCTTGTGCAGTTTCAGGTTCCTGAATAGATCCTCCAGCATCGTTGGACATCTGGCGATCGCCCTGTCGAGCAGGTCTACATGAAGTGGTCTCACATGCCTGCTTCTATCGCGACTTGGGAGTCTCTCGATCGTCTTCGTGAGCAGTTTCCATGGGCGCTGGCATGGGGACATGCCGTTCCTGAAGACGGGGGGAATGTCAGCACATTTGCTGACATGGATCCTGCCACGATGGAGAACCCTGAAGCTCGTCGGGCCAGGAGGCCCAACTCACGCTACGTTGGCCCAACTTGGTCCAGCAAGTGATTCCTGAGAGAGAGGCGTTCCTATATGTAATCGAACAGAGAGTTGGAGAGGGGGAGGAAGATTGTAAACACTACTATGAACCCCTGAATATTTGTCTGAACTATCCCACTGCTGTGCTTCTACCCCCAATTCCAATTCCTCCACTCCAATCTCCCCCTTGCTGCTAACACCACGTGGCAGCGAGTGAGAGAGGGAGAGATGAGAGGGGGCGTTCTGCCCTCTTAGGCTAGCCCAGAGAGAAAGGGCGGCGAGCCCACTCACGGTAGAGAAGGAAGGAGGGGAGGAGCTGGGCCAAAATGGGCCGAAGCCAGGGGGAGGAAGAGAGAATTCCTTTTTCCTTTTCTTTTTCTACTTTCATTTTTTTCCAAAGCATTTTCAAACTCCAATTTCAAAACCATTTGAATCCTTTTGACCTTTGAAACAAAATTGAACATCACATAAAATAAAATGCAGTGGCATGAGTGCAACAAACATATATATATACCTTATATTTGATTTTAGTTTTATAAAAACTATCATTTCCCTACATTTCTATGGTCACAAAATGCATTAATAAATTATTTTCTGCCATTAAAGAGGAAAGGCATAGATATTGCAATGATGTAATTTTTTGTTGCAATATTATAACCTTTTTGCAATGAATGACACTGCTGCATACAATGAAACCATAATCATTGCAACCTTAATGATTGCAACGAACTCTTTCTTTTTCGTTGCTATATGTACCAATTTTTTGCAACGCAAGCGACTATTATATACAACGGAACATATTCGTGGCGATATAGATGGGCTATTGCAACCATCAAATAAAGATTCAAAATATCACCTAAGTGTTGCAACGAAAATAAACTTGCCCGCAACGCAAATCAAATCGTGGCAACATTCATCCCTAATTGTAACAGTTCAATAATTTGTTGCAAAAAACACTTACCTTTTGCAACGACCTCCACACTTATGGCCACAAAACAATCTTCATGGCAAAAACCTATCTATCGCAACAAAACATGAAAATCGTTGTGACAATAACCCTTGTTGCAACGAAACCTTGCCATTGCGACAAAAACACGTGGTATTAGGGTCAGAAGTTAGTAGTGCTTGAAGGTTCTCCTTGATTGATTATAGGCTGTGTTGGTTGGTTCCTTGAGAGTGTGGTTGGGTGAATCCTCGATTCAGGTTGCCGGTTAAAGACAGTGGTTGGCTTCGAGTTTTATTCGTCAGGTTGCACTAGTGATCGCTGCGTGCAGCAAGTTATCTAGCTCTTCATCTGCTAGTTATCAAGGGATTGATCCTACGTCATGAAGATCGGGACCCCGTGGCATATCATCATGGGTGAGTGATACCGACGACATATAATCATGGTGCTTAGATGTTGTTTGTCTACGAAAGCATCCTATACTCTGGGCCATGTGGTAGATCGTGGATGTGATATTCCCATTGAGTCCTTTGTAGTCCACTCCTCGAATATAGGGATAGTAGGAACATATTATTACTTTAGAATACATGCTCTGCTCTTGATCTTCCTTAGTAATATCCCTTATGTTTAGATATGAAGCACTCTCACCATGATGGCTAGTATTATCATTTCCCTGTTCTTCTGCCTAATCTATGATAGTGCCTAGATAGGGAGTGCTTGTTGGCATTTCTTAGCGTCATCGCATGGAATAGACTTTTGGCCTATTCTCGATGATGCCACCAAGGAATGCCTGTTGGCATTCCCTAGCACCGCTGCTAGAATTGGGATATCCTAGCAGCAATACTAAGGAGAACCAACCGATAGGTCTTAACGATTACAGATGTTATCCACAAGCGCACGGATCTATCGTTGTAGCATTTGACCCGGAAGTATGCATCAATACCTTTATGTATACAAGATAAATAAAGTCTATTGCAGGGGTCAACGGTGATTTGTACATAGTGGACACAGACACTCTTGAGCTACCTCTATGGGATAAAGTAAAAGAAAGAATAAAAAAATAATCGTAATGAGAAGGCTGTTGTTCTAATATAGCCATACAATGAATAGTTAATCACACAAGTTACAAGACTAAGACTAAGACTTGGCTAGAATGAATGGGGAGGTTGTTGACACCAGAAGTGGCAAACGGATATACCGCAAGCGTACGGTAGTCAATGTAGCCTTCACGGGGAGTATTCCAGGTATCGTATTTTCCACAGGGAACGTGAAGTGAACTAACTAGGTTCAAGGCTTTCAGATGATGATCAAAGAGATTAGGATGTAGGTATAGACAGGTCCTTATGTAGCATAAGATATCTGGTCTTGGTGTTCTAAGTATAAAGAGGTTTACACCTCGTCCCTTTACAAGTGGCGATAGACGAAACCGTAGGAGATAAAACTCCTACCTGAGTCGACTATGCAGTTGTATTGATGCCCTGCCATTTTAATAACTTGTCTTACACACGTGGTGGGATACTAAGACCAGACAAGGCTGTCATCACTTGCTGGCACCTACAAACAATCCCTACGACAAGCAGCCTACACTGGTAAGATATTGTCTAGACACCACGTCTACACTACACTTACTACTCTAATCCTTTCAAGAGACTAGAGCACTTCACTATTGATATGTTTGAAAAATAAATAAGCGCTCACACTTTCATACTAAAAGAAGAATGAAAATGTTAATTGCCTATAATTACTTCAAGATTAGTAATCGCCGATGATTTAACTGTTAATGTAATTGTTGCTTATACCATGAAACCTGAACTCCGTAGGTTGCAAATGCTAAAACTAAACTTGAAAATTAGAGTGACATGATTTAGCAAAGAAGTGAGTAAGTTTCTATACTGTTATGAGCAAGGTTAATCTGCGGAGCATTTCTTTAGAAAATAATGATAAAACTTGCTCGTTATCTTCTGTGGCAGGAAGAACACCTACCAAAGCCATACCAGTTAGATAGGAAAACTCCACTTTGCTGCCTATATTTATGTTGAGCTTTGTCAAACTTTTGTGAATCTTAGTAGAGAAACTTGTCATATTCTCATGACCGAGAACACGAACACCCACCACCATATTGCTATTATTACACTGAGAATAAGCAACAACATGCCTTTTATGTTAGGATTTACTCCATGACATTATCATTGTTCCATCAGAAATTTTTCTCAAAAAGAGGCATGGCTAGTCAAAAAAAGAGCAAGTGCTCTAATTAAAAAAAGAGCAAGTGCTCTGCTGAAAAAAAGAAAGAGCAAGTGCTCTGATAAAAAAAAAGAAGAGCTAGCCATGTTTCTAAAAAGGGAAAGCCATGAAAGGAGTAATTAGTATCACCACCGTACACATGTGCATTCTCGGTCTAAGTGTATGACTTGTTGCTCCTTCGATCCAATTGTTTGACTTAGCAATATTACATTATACGAGGTATGCTCTAATTCCTGTGATCCTGAACTCCACATAAGCTTTGAGAGGTAGGAAGTGAGGGCAATGCAAGTCTGTTGAATGAGGTCAAAAATTCCACACACATATTAGAGGGACTTAGTGTGCCACAGAAGAGCATAGAGCATGATTATTGTAAAATATTCCTAAAAATCTCCATAAGATTTAACCAAGCAAAAAGGGCATAGAGACCAAACCCTCTTTCTAGCAAGTCTGTTCTCCATTTTTAAGTTAAGGGATAGATAAAAGCCCCATGGATGATGGTGATTGGATAAGAGTAGTTGCATTAACATGTTGAAATCAAAAGTGGTTCGCTAATAAGAAGTTGATTGTAAGTATAACATCTTAAGTCTTTGCTCAGAGACGAGCAAAAGGTAAGTTTGGGGGAGTTTGTTGATGCTCACTAAATGCATATTTTAACCATCAACAATGATATCATTAAGCAAGGAAATGGCACATAGAAGGTAGGAATTTGGTTTAAACTAATGGAATTCCACATGTACTTGGAGAAGTTATTTGAATGCAGGAAAAGTGGCGAAAATGGGCGAATATGAAGCAAGGATGACACTTGGACCCCCTGGTGCCACATGGACACCAGAGATAGGGCGCAGCCTCCACATAGGGCGCCCGCCCTGGCCACAGGGCGCCCGCCGTGTCCAGGTGGCCTGCCATGACCACAATCCGCAAGAACGGTCCCCAGGCACTTGTAGCTGTCCTATTGGTGTCGGTTTCATCCAAGGGAGATAAAATGGTGTGCCGAGGATTTATGGACCCACATGTCATCCTCCAAGGGCCACAAACCACCTCTCTAACTGCCGAAAAGTCATCAACTGACCTTGCAATCGCCATTGGGGAAGATCCAGGGCCATTGGATAGCAAGGCGCACTACTACAAAAATGATTTTATGCGACGGTGCTAAAACATTAAATGAGGCGTGCAAGAATCCAACCGCCTTAAAAAATATTTACCGAGGCGGTCAGAAAACACCCGCTGCCAAAAATGGATTTACAGCGGCGATTGTCTTAAAAATAACTGCCTCCAAAAATATTCTATTTATGGAGGCGGGCATCTTAATACAACCGCCTGCAAAAATAGATTTACGGAGGCGGGCATCTTAAAACGACCGCCTCCAAAAATATATATTTTCGATGACGGTCGTATTAAGATGCCCGCCTCCGTAAATACATTTCTGGAGGCGGGCAAGCTAAAAGGCCCGCCACTGTAAATGAGAGGCCCAACAGGTCTAGCTGAGGCCCGATACCTGAAGCTAAGTATAAAAATAAGAAGTTAGGGTTTTATTCTTCAATTTCTTTTCTCCCCTTCTCCTCCTCACGCCACACTCAGCTCCTCTCTCTCTCCCTCCATTCCCTCTCTCAACCCCCTTGATCCCTCCCTGCCTTAGCTCTCTCAGTGGTGGCACGTGGCCTGAGGAGACCCTTCCTCACTCAGCTCCTCGCGCAGGCCCGTGCGGCGGTGCGCCCTCATATGCCAGGGCGGCGGCGTGCTGGGCCCACCCCGTTGTGGACGGTGCGGCGGCGGTCCTCAGTGGTGGAGCTCGACGGCGGGTCGGCTGGGGCTGCGCATGCGCACGGCAGCAGGCCGCTCGGCGGCGGGGCTAGGCGTGGGCGGCGCTTGGCCGCGGCGGCGCGCGTGTGGCTCGAGGAGGTGGATCGCGTGGGGCTGCGCGCGGGTGGCACTGGGCTACGGCGGCGGGCTGCAGCGGCGCACGTAAGCATGTCACGGCAGTGTAGGTGAGCTCTAGATCCACCTCCCTCTCTCTTGCCCTCTTCCATCTCTCTAACTAGGTCTTCTCTCCCCTCCCTTTGCGCGCAGATCTGGCGCAGCGTGGCGAGCTCCAACGGATCCGTCAAGGAGGCACAACGGTGGCGGGTCGAGCTTCAACGAATCCAGCGAGGCGAGGCACGACGGCAGTGGGTCAGGCTCTGACAGATCTGGCGAGGCGAGACATGACGGCGATCGACGGCGGGCTCGATTGGGCCCAACGGGAATTTTTTTATTTTTTAAATCGATTAATGGGGGCGGGCAACATAAGTTACTCACCTCTGTTAAAATATTAATCGTGGCGGGCATAGCCACTGCCTCGTTTAATCTCTTATTGACCGAGGCCTTTCATTGGAGGCGGTTGCAATGCCCGCCTCCAGAAATCTGTTTTGACCGTCACGAATAAACTTTTTGTAGTAGTGGCGGTGGATCCAACAGGGTGCCCACCCTCCTAGTAGGGCGCCTGCGCTACTGCCTCAGGGCCACCGACCTCTAGCCTCCTCTACAAGTATCCTAGATGCCTCTAAGTGCTATAAATACCCCCTACGCTTCAGTTGTATTCAGCTTGGGAAGCTTAGCAAGATTAGGAGTTTTAGTCCATCCAAGATCATCTAGTAAGAAAAGAAGCCTCTCAGTAAGGCTAGTAGTGGGAGTGTGAGTGAGAAGAGAAGCGGAAGAGTAGGAGAGCTCTACGGAGGTCTCACTCTTGGGTGCTTCTTATGTAAGGTACTTTTCATTTGGTAATATAATTTCCTTTCTAATACTTACATTTTCCGCATTACTTTCAGTATTTACTTCCAAGTATTTACTTCAAGTATTACTTTTAGTGCACAAGTTGCGGTAGTACTAGGGGAATATTTATCGGTTTTTATACATTTAGTGCGGGATCTTCGCCGCTAGACGGTGCTATAATCTTAGCGCGAGGTTAGAGTAGTGGCCTATAGTGTAAGCATGGTGCTTAGACTAGAAGTTACCTTGGATTGTGGCTAGGCCCATGGATAGTTGTGGTACGTATTTAGTGGTGACAGCTCTAAGATCCTCTGAATTCTACCATGTTCGGCCTAGTTCTTAAATCGTAGGGCTTTTTCTTAATGCGAGGCAACCCGTTAAATTGGGAGCGCGCATGCCCCGAAGTGCTAACTGGAGTTAACTTACCATGTCACCTTACACTCCACTCCTGAACTCATCAGTATCTACGCCGCTTCTTTGCTCTATCTCACGACTAGATTATCTAGATTAGTTATCATTATACTAGTTCACCCTCATCATAAATCACCATTGGATATCTCTAGCCACAATAAGCTTCCCTGTGGAAATAAATACAATACTTGGTTACTCCCAAGTGAAGTGCTACATTCATAGATTCTGTGTGCTTGCGGAATTCTGCAATAGTCATAGGAAATATCAACACGCTTTTCTGACACCGTTGCCGGGAATAACTCTGTTCCTGGTAGTAACATTAGAACTGCCAATTAGCTGCCGCTGGAGGGGCATTTCTGTCTCTCACTACCACCGGGGCTACGGCCCTGATTGAGAAAATGGTCACCCACTACGGGTGGAGTGAGGAGAGGGCCCCACCACCACTAGCAAGAGCACAAAAGCCATGCATACCATGAAGGAGACGGATATGCTTGCCACAAACATCGACCTCCTCATGAGGCTCCTTGAGGAGCGTGCTCAAGAAAATCAAACAAATATGGTGAATGCCCTGAACTCACACATGACGTGTGAAGTCTGTGGCGATGTTGGACACTCAAGGGAATGACTACCCCAAAACCCGCGAAGAAGCTACATACATCAACAACGGGTTCCGACAAGGAGATAATAATAATAATGGATGGAATAATCAGTCTCATCCACCATTCCAAGGTAACTCGAATTCAAATTCAAATTTCAGTTCGAATCAACCTTCACTTAAGGACTTAGTTTTAGGATAAGCTAAAATAAATGAAAATCTCACTAAAAAGCTTATGTCCAACGCTAAAATCCTTGAAAATATAAATTCTAAAATTGAAGCTCAATTTTCTTCTGTTCGAAAACAAATGAGCATTAATAAAATGATAGAAACTCAACTAGCTCAGATTGTTGTCGCTATTCCGGTTGAGAATTTGGGAAAACTCTCAGAGCAACCCGAGAATTACCGAACTAACAATTATGCAGGGCAATAGAAGGAGAGAAGTCCCGCTCCACAGACTACAAAAAGTGAGCCCTCGTCGAAGGTAATCGGTTGTTATTGTATTTAAAAAATAAAAATAGTAAATATTTAAAAATAATAAAACACGTAAACAATTTTGAATATATATAAATTTGCATTTATGAAAAATTAACAATATTTCAAAAAAACTCTTGAAAAATCCAACAAAAATTAGTTTCTAGTAGTGAATAATTTGTAGTTTTCAAAAATCATTTTTTCAGAATTTTTGGAAATAATTTTTTGCATAAATAAATGTTGGAAAATTCAAAAATGAGGTGATCATTGGGGGTTTGAACCAAACCCCAATGGCCACGAGCTGAAAAAGATCGTTGGCAGCCGGCTGCCAAAGGGGAGGCAGAGCAGACCCACCAGGGGGTCGGCCGCACAGCCCGTGGAGCCAGGCATGCCCAACCGCCTCTGGCCGGCTCCTAGCCATTGCCCCTCTTTCCATGTCGGTGCTTTGCACTATAAATACCAGAGGCAGGTTCGAGGCTCCATTCATCCTCATCTCAAGCTCTTCCACCATCCTCACTCACATCTCCAAGCTGCACCACCTCTCTCTTGCATTTTTCAACATGCAACCAGGAAGAAACCTCCACCACAAACACCTACTCAAGACTGCCAAACCAACTCTTAGGTGCAAACAAGTTACTCCCAATCTTTCCCGCACCCGGGAATTAATCAGTGTGTGTTTGTTGCCACTTTAGGCAAGTTCGGGCGCAAGCTGTTCAGTGCGTTCAAGAAGCTCACGGGATCCTCCTCATGTCAATCCCGTGGGAGTTCTAGCACACGTTACACCGAGCCTAAAGAAAGCCCGATGCATGATGAAAGAAAGGAAGTCATACCAAGCGATGAAGAAGAACAAGCGGAGGAAGATGAGCAAGCAGCCCCAGTAGAAGGACTCAATTCGACTTGGTGAGTGAGCAAGAAGTTCAAGGCTACAAGATCCTCAAGAACCGGCTGTTCATCCACATGCCGCTCTTCAATGATGATCTTCTCGCCAAAGTCAGTATGGATTCTGAATTCTTTACCATTTGGAAAGCAGTAGGATGGGAAAATATTAATCCTATTTCTGAAAATGGCTCTCGCTTCCTTACCATTCAATTTTTATGCACCATGCATGAAACTAAAAATAGTATCACCTTTCGCTTGTTTGGAACCAATTATAACATTACTTGGAAAAGAAGTTAGTTTGTACCTTGGCTTCAACAAAAAATGTCCCCTAGACGTTGTAAAAGGTTTTAATTGTCACAAGTTTTGGGAACATATTTCTGGGCAAGCCATGACTAGAAAATTTTCTCCTCGTAATGCTCAAATTCATCATCCAACTCTAAGATTCATGCATCGCTGGATTTCAATGACCCTTTTCCTAGTCAAGATATAAGAGTAGTAAGAAATGATGACTTAAAGCTGCTCTATGCTATCAGAAAGAAAATAAAAGTGGCTCCTATCGAAGAAATTTTTCATCACTGGTTAGACACTTTTAAGGTCTACACATCAATTTCCTTAAGATCCCTTGTAACACGTATTGCTAATGCTGTTGATGCGTTGGATGGGCAAGATGTTGAATACATTCCACTCCCACACACCATCATCGATGAGCACTACTTGATACAAGGGCATCATCTTAAGAAAATAATGCTGGAGATCTTGTACTCTTTTTTCCTGGGTATACAAATGAAATCCGGTTACCTAACCCGGATCTTCATTTGTATAACTACCAGGAGCCAACCTTTGATCTTGAGATACCAGATAGTGCTCGCAGGAGTAGTGTTTCTGGCAGGATGACACGGAGCAGGACTAGGAGAGGGGAGGGATGAAGTTCCCTGCCACCACCACCACCATTCTCTCACATACCCTCGCGGTCTATGTTTCAGGGAGGGTATGTACCATCCGAGCAGACACCTGGGTTCAGTCCTAGATATCAGCCCGGTTGGGATCAACCCCTGCCTACTCATGGTAATGGAGGAGGGGCATGGCCCGAGGCAGATTCCGCTGATTGGCAATGTTGTTGACGGTCGCTAACACCCTATTTTACCATTAACATTTCACCCATAATCAAGGTAAAACCATATGAAATGCAAAGAACTCACTTTGAAACTCACCTAGTTCCACATGTCCTTGGAGAAATATTGTGTATGCAGGAAAAATGGTGAAAATAGGCAAAAACGAAGCAAGCCAAGACAGCTTGACACCTCAGTTGCCACGTGGGAGCCAGAGGGGGCGCCCGCCCTCCACATAGGGCGCCCGCCCTATGGAAAGTGCCAAATGCAATCTGCCACCTCACGGATCCGTGTGCCAACCTCCCAAATGGCCTATGGAACATTGATTCAACATCAACGGCTCAGAAACGTGTCACGAGGATCCGGTGGCCCTATCAACAGGGCGCCCGCCCTGTCCAAATTGGGTGCCACGTCCACAATCCGAGGGAAGGTACCCAGGAGTCATCCAACCCATCAAACAAAGTAGGTTTTCATCCAACGGTGATCAAGTGATGTGCCAAGGATCGAAGGACCCACATGTCATCCTCCCGGGGTTGCAAACCGCCAAATCAGGGCACCAACCGACCTTGGAACCGCCTTTGAGGAGGAATGAGGGCTGTTGGATGCAAGGCGGTGTATCCAAGGGGGCGCCCGCCCCCCTAGGAGGGCGCACGCCCTGCCTCTTTGCGCCACCGACCTCCAGGATGCCTACAAATACCCCTAGAGCTCTCCTACACTATAAATAGGACTTTTTTCCTCACTTATAAGGAGAAGCCACTAGAGATTCAGCTCATTCTATAAGTCAGAAGTAGTTCCTGCTCTCTCTCTCTCTCTAGCGAAGCTCTGCTCATAGGAATAGTGCTAGCTAGAGAAGAGTAGAGTAGTAAGAGAGAAGTCGGGAGAAGGAAGAAGTCTGTGGAGGAGCCGGGCTTGTCGGCAACCTCTTCTGCGGTGTTCTTCACTCTTATTGGTAATAAAGATCCCCTTCTTCATTTATTTATTCTTATACATTAAGCAGCTGTATACTTGTCTCATTGCTTGGTTAGAGTGCTCTAATTCTTAGGCCTGAGTTAGAGTAGTAAGTTTTATAAATTAAGCGCGGTGCTTAGGCTATAATCTTACCCTTGAGTGCCGCTAGAACCACAGATGGTAGGTTCTAGGTGATGACAGCCCTAGAATCCTCTGGATTCCACCACGTTCGGTCTAGTTTCTGTAAGCGTAGGGCTTGTAGACGTACGGTGCCTAATCAGTTGGACCCCGGTGAGTTTAGGACTTTGCGTGTCCCGGGTATAGCAGACTCTTTGGTATAATAAACAATTGATCTTTTACTGAGTTAGAGTTCTCCCATAAACTCCAGAGCTACCCAGAGCTATCCTAGTGCGTTTCCACCTTAGTTATAATTCATTGATTTATCCTTACTAAGGTTGTTACCCTATTTATCCATATCTAGATCCTTGACTATCAGATCCTTGGAATCACAAATCCAGCCTTCCTTTGAGAAAATATAAATTTGACACCTGGTACTCCCAGGTAAAGTGCTACATGATAGTTCTGTGCACTTGCAGAATCCCATCACCTATCCTATAGAGCTACCCATGAGCATTTTTGGCGCAGTTTCTAGAAATAACCTTATTCCTAGTAGCAACGTTAGAAGTGTCAACAATCACATACTTGGCGTGATCCGGATCCGAAGGGATGCCACCCTCCACCTCACGGCCATCCACGTCAAGCCACCACGACTTTGAGCAACTCTATGCTCAAGTGGGAGGATTGGAAATCCGCAAGGGAGAAATTCAAAACACACTTGACACCCATGTGCAGACCGTCAATGAACGACATCAACAATACTTGGCGTGGCAACAGCAACAGCAGCAGAGACAACAGTAGTACCAAGAGTGGCAGCAGCAGCAGTGGGCATACATGAACACCCAGCTACAATGCCAACATGAGCAGAACATGGGCTTCTGGCGGTTTCAGGGTTACAACCCTGACCAATAGGCCCAAAAGCTAGCTTGGGGAGGACCCCCACACCTGAGGTGACTTGTATCTGCATTGCATATTTATTTTTATGCATCTTTATTTTCTTATTTTAGCATATCTATTTTCCCATGCATCTATAAAAAAATATTCCACTGTCATATGTGTTAGGAATGTTTTATTCATCCATTATTGAAATGATGAATAGTTGCTCTATATTATATTTCAATTGTGCCTAGTTTATAACTTAGCACTACTACAGAAATGATTTTGCATGGCGTTGCCAAAATATTAAAGGAGGCGGGCAGGCAAATCGGCCGCCTCCGTTAAGATGTGGCCGGTTGGCCGCTTAACTGCCCACCTCGGTTAAACTTTAATGGAGGCAGGCAACGTAAGGTAACCGCCTCGGTTAAACACCATTAATCGAGGTGGTCGGTTTATAAAAACCCCCTCCGTTAAACCATTAACCGAGGTAGGCATTATAAAGACGGTAACGTTAAGAAGACCGCCGCGGTTAATGGTGTAACCGAGGCGGCTAAATTAAGACAACCGCCTTGGTTAATATATGATTAACCGAGGCAGTTTTTCTTTACTTTGCCCGCCTCAGTTAATCCTCGCCTATATAAACCTGCACAGCCTTCTTCTTCCTCCAGATGGCTTCCTCTCCTCCATCTCAGTGGAGCTCGAGCTCTAATAAGGGGAGAGGTTTTGCCGTTATTTTGTTGGAAGAGACCTTTTTGGAGATCCCAAGAACTTGGTATATAGTCTCAATACATTATTTATAACAATTTTCATCATTTTGAGCTCTCTAGATCTAGAATAGATCTAGTTCACCATGGAGGAGAGAGAAAGTTGCTAATTGTTGTTTTGTTCCATATTATTGCAGGTGGTGACCGTTAGGTACCTAGAGGTTGGTAATACGTACTCCCTACTATATTTGTCTCCACTTTTTCACTATTTTAAGGCTCTTTTACATGTATGAGAGATCTAGTTTTTATGAGAAGAGAGAATAAACAAAATAGTAGATCTAGGTGTTAATTTTTGCTATTTTTTGATATATATGTACACACACCCCTCATGTCTTTGTTAGATGTTACTTTTGTGCTTAATTAGATATTTTGTGCAGTTATGGAACGGTCAGAGTGGATGTACAAAATAAAGAGAGTGGAAGTCGAGTACGTGTAACACCCTAAAATTTGCTTTTATTAAAATAGGGATAAATTGATTTATTTATGCAACTGTTTGGCATACTAACCTGGTAAATAATAATTTTTAGCAATTAAAATAAATCATAGGAATTAGAAACATGATTTGTTGCATCCATGCTGCTCAAAGATATTTTGTTTGATTTGCACTTTATTGAGATTTGAAAATATTCAAATGTATTTGGAAACCTCCCCTCTTCCTTTTTTCACCCGCTTGGGCCGAAGGACCACCCGAGCGTCGGCAGGCCGGCCCATCTTCCTCGCGCAGGCGCCCTTCTCCTTTGGCTGCCATGCGGGGCCCGCTACTCAGAGTCGTCCCCTTCCTCCCTCTGGAGTCCGAGCAGGACTCGATGTCCAACCGACCGCCGCCGGAACTTTCAGACGAGTCCGTCCTGAGCACGCCTCCACCGGCCCATAAAAGGAAGCCGCGACCCTCTTCCCCCTCCTACTGGCACTGACGCGTCGGGCCCACGGCACAGCGCCGTCCCTTTTCTCTGGACAGAGCCCGAACCGAGCACGGTTGCCGCCTCCGACCGTATCCTAACCACCGAATCTCCCGAGTCCGGATCTCCTACACCTCCCTCGCGCCCCTATATAGGTCGGCCGAGCTCTGCCGTCCCTCCCCACAAGTTCCCGAGCAAGCCACGCCCTCCAATCTTGCCCTAGCCGCAGCCACAAAGCCGCCGCCGCCCCGAGCTCCGCCGTCGCCGTCGATTTCGCCAACCAGAAGTCTCTCCATCGAAATTGGTTGCTCTCCAAGCTTCGCAGCGAGGTCAGGGATCTTCCCGACCCCTTCTCCCTCGGTTTTGTGCACTATAGCCATGATGCCGAGCTTCGCCGCCGCCATAGTTCCGCCACCTAGCTCGCCGCATCCTCTCCGAGCTACCTCTGTGGCAACCGAAACCATAGATAGGTTTAGCTTGAGCTCCTCTTGCTCCCTGACCAGATCCCGAGGTGTGTCGAGCTTCCAAGCCCCAAAAACGTCGTCTCCGGCCACCTTCCGACGAGGAACCGGTCGGGCGCCGCCCGACTCCGGCGACCAGGGCCGCCCCTCGTTTTCCCCCGAGCTAACCTACGCCGTCCACGGCCGATCCAACGGCTCACAGTGAGAGATACCCCTTTCGTCGGCAATTTTGCAGAAAACCCCCTGAGTTTTTTTAATGTTCTATCCCGCAGTCCCTTGGCGTCTTTGGTCAAATACGCTTTTGGTTACGGAAAACGTATTTTCCTCGATTTAGATTCAAAAATACGTTTTTAATATTTACAGATTTGCCACTCAGTTTATTTCAGCCATATTTTATTCGTTTTAGCTCGAATTTGATCCGTTCAAGTCTCGTTAGATTCGTAATTTCGTAATCTACCTAATGATGCTACTGTTGTACATGTTTTCAATTTTTAAAATTCGAGATTAGATTTAATCTATTATTTTATTGAAGTAAAATTTGTTTATTTCATAACTTCCCCGTTTAAACTCCGATTTTCGTGATCTTTATATCCTTGGAATTGTAGCGACGCATAGATTATTTTTATGCCATTTTCAATATGTTTTTCAACTGTTGGTGTACTATTTCTAATATAGATCTTGTTTGCTTCGTGTATGATTGCCTCGATGATTGTGTGGTGATTTTATGATCGAGTTCAGACGGTGAGCAGTACGTTGGTAATCAAGAGTACGCTGAGGATCCAAGTTCTCCAGAGCACTTTGATCAAGGCAAGTATAGCATGGACCATCCTTGTTGCCTATTCACCTTAATCACTAAATTCATGATGCATGTGTCTACCTTGGCAACCATAGTGTTTATTCCTAGTTTTGATGACTTGATCCTTGTTACCCATGAGATTGCATTTGAGTAGTGATGCTAGTGCTTGATGATGCCATGATCTTATGAACTTGAATAATTAATTATGAGATAAAGATTAAAAGATGTTTTTTTAGCAACATGGACTAAGGACTTAACTGTAAGTATGACACCGGGACTTACAGCACAACCATGAGGGTCATATGGCTCTGACTTTAGTTAAGTATGAAGTTACTTTCTATTATGTTGTTAATCTTGAAAGGTTCCATGGCGAGCTGGTTGTTTTGCGGCTCCTGTCTTTGTGTGTACTGCTGTGTGTGTGTGCCACTAGAAGGAGGGCTCTACCACCCCTTGCCATTGCGCCCGGATTGATTAGTGGCATGTTAGGAAGGCTTTTGAAAGACTTCATAGTGTACCCTGCCGCACTTCCTTGGTGAGGTGACATGGGAGTCATGACCCTTGGCATATGGGAATCACGACTTATGGTGAAAGTGTGAAACCTCTGCAGAGTGTAAAACTGATATATCAGCCGCGCTCACGGTCACGAGCGACCTTGGATGTCTTACAAGAACTTAACTAATTCAATATTGATTTATTTGAAGTTTCTATTGATGTTTATTCCATATTAATTATCATGTTTATACGATCATGCAAATCTTGTTCCTTGGTATATTCTATTGCTGCTACTCAATTGCTAAAATGTGATCAATTAAAAGCAACCGCTGTCAACCAGTGTTATGCCTTATTTGAGCCTCGTAAACCCATGTTATTCTTGTTGAGTACGACATGTACTTGCGCTTGCTTTATTTTCCATATTTGGATAAAAATCCCGGATGGGTAACAGATGACTATGATGATTTTTCTGAGGATTATTAGGATTGTGTTCACCAGTCAACTATTCCCTGTGGATTGGAGATTCTGCGAGAGAGTTATCTATATTATTCTGCTGTTATTAATGTAAAGACTCTGTGATATTATTCGTTATATATTGAACCTTGTGATGGTACTATGTAATTTGTCGCTTATGTGTGTGATTGATCTCTGGGCGCACATAAGTTGGTTCATTCAATTTTATTCTTAAAATTGGGTGTGACAGATTGGTATCAGAGCATAGGTTGACTGTAGGACGTAAACCTAGAAATTCTAGAGTTGTTTTTTCTCACCTCATTTATGCTTTCCACCTTAACTTGCTAACTGCTAAAATTTTTATGCTTCCCTTATCCTTATTCCAATATAAAAATATTCAGTCTAAACTAAACCTAACTTTGTCTTGATCTATATTGGAGAAGATGGTTCGTGGTCGCAAAACTGCATGCATGAGCACCGGAGGCTACTACCCACCGCGAGCTTTGGACATTCCAGCTGAAGACGACGTGGTGATCGCCCCGGAAAATGAAAGTGAAGAGGAAGCTATGTACATGGAGGATGTTGAAGAGATCCTTCCGTCGCCGACGCTTGCTACTCCGTCACCTCCACCGCCTGTTGCACCATCCGCACCCGAAGCCCCCGCCAGAGGTGAACCGTCCAGGAGGATGGGATGGATCCAGGAGGAATATACTAAGTATCCAGAAGAAGATGCATTTTTCCACACAACGCTTGTTAACATGCTGACCCACTACTACGCCGACCTGCAACCTACTCTCAACTACTATAGCATAGAGCACACGCATCCTCTACGAGACACCTACTGGACCACGGAGTTGAATATCAAGGTTTGGGATGCACAGCATAGAGCCTACAAGACGGAATCTGTTCATAAGAGCGCCGCTCCACGTAGGACCGTGGAAGAGAGCATGGAAGATGCCGCTACTCATGCCTACCTCTACTACCGTGGTCGCCGCTATGAAGAGATGGAAGGAGATGTCCATAGATTCTACCCTCGCGTGGTGACTGAAGAAGGTGACATCGCCATGACTATGCCCGAAGTGGATCAGCCCGCTCTTAGAGCTCTAGCAAGATTGTCTTGGGCACTTATGGGAAGAGTCCATGGTTTGGAACGCGATTTGGCAAGAGCCAAGAGTGCAACGCACAAGCGGATCAAGAGATTGATGGATATCGAGCCAGACTCAACCAACCAAAGCTATTCCAGGAGATTCCCACACCTCCACCATTCAAGGATTCCGCTCCATAGGGTTAGGAAATTCCCTTAGCAATAAAAGACGCTTGTAGCGCTAAGTTGAGTCGAGTCTTGTGTGCGTATGAAACTTTATGTGTTAGTTGCTTTGTTCTTATAAAATATTTATGATTTGGTTCTTTGTAATGAATGCTGAGAATTGTGGGCATGACTACAACTCTCATAGTTAGGGTCTAAGATTTGAGAAATTATTGAATCAATAGTTGTTTTGGTTAAATCTGTGTTTCACCAAATCTGTTTTTCAGACCTCTCTGTCTTGTTAATTATTCCTAATTAATTTCGTAATTCCAAAAATTATGACAATTTAATGGGGAACAGTAGACTTCCAGATCTTTCCATTGCCGTAAGAATCAAGCTAATATCCATTATGGTTAGAGAGATGTAACTATTGCAAATTGAAGTTTCTGCGCAGTCTGGCAGCCTGGACAGTTTCTGTTCATGTCTATTTTTAGTTAATTTAACTTCCGAATCTGGAGAAGTGATCAGCATGGAAGTTGTAGAAAATTTTATGATCTTTCCAACGGTATAGAGAACATCTCTATTTGATTTCGAAAACTCCAGATATGATCGTTTTTCTTCACTGCTGTTATCGGATCCCGCCCAGAAAATTCAGATTCGTTATTTATAAGTGATTGCATAATGGTAAAAATACTAAAACTCATTTATGTGTTGAAAAACAGATGGCCGGTAACAGGAGGAATGCTAATCTACCACCACCACCGCAACCTAGCATTCAAGACCTCATCACTTCGCAGAACCAGCTGATGCAAACTATGATGCAGTTCATTCAGCACCAACCAGCTGGAGGACCGCAGCCTGTTCAAGCTCCTACTAGAGATAAGCGAGGAGAATTTCTGAAGGGTCGTCCACCTGTGTTCAACCATGCCACTGACCCGCTAGATGCTGATGACTGGCTTCGTGCTGTGGAGAGGCAACTCAACATTGCGAAGTGCAACGATCAAGAGAAGGTGTTATATGCATCTGGACAGTTGCAAGGAGCTGCTCAAGACTGGTGGGAATCATTCCAGTATGGTCGTCCCAACAATGCACCTGCTATCACCTGGCAAGAGTTTTGTGAAAACTTCAGGTCATATCATATCCCTGAAGGTCTGATCGACTTGAAGCAGGCAGAGTTCAGATCTCTGAAGCTAGGACGGATGTCTGTGCCAGAATTCCGTGATCATTTTGTTCCATTGTCACGGTATGCTCCTGATGATGTTGCTAATGACAAGGACAAGCAACGTCTCTTCCTCAAGGGACTTCATGATAGATTGCAGCTCCAACTCATGACAACCACCTACCCCAATTTCCAAGAGCTTGTGAACCACGCTATCGTGATTGACAACAAGCGCCAGGAGATGGCTGATAACAAGAGGAAGAAGCAAGGACCAGGTTTTACCAGGAACAACCGTCAGCGTCCCAATACCGCGCAGCAAAAATCTCAGCAGAAACACCAGGGGCCATCCAACTAGTGGAACCAAGGGGGACCTAGTCAGTGGAACCGTAATCAGAACCAACCTCGTTCCCCCTATCCTCAACAGCAGCAGAAGACTCCCTCTCAAACACCCCAGCAAGCTACCCCGAGTAAGACTCCCATGAGGACTAATACGCCGGGCACCCCCATCAATCAAGTGTTTTGGTTGTGGAGAAACTGGACATCTCTCCTACAACTGCCCCAAGAAGCAGAACCAGCAGACTCCCCAGGGAAGCAACCCAAAGAGCAGATATCAGCCACCATCTAATCAAGGAAGGGTGAATCATGTGTCCACAGAGACAGCTCAGGATGCACCAGAAGTTATGATGGGTACGTTCAACGTCAACTCCATCCTCGCTACTGTTCTTTTTGATTCTGGTGCTTCACATTCTTTTGTATCACAAAGTTTTGTTAGAGTACGAAGTATACCACTTTTAGCTCTACAAAACCCAATATTAGTAAATTCACCGGGAGGGGCTATGCAAGCTCAATATTATTGTCCTTCGGTTAATATTGCTCTAAGGGGGGTAGATTTTAAAGTGAACCTTACCATAATAAGAACAGCTGGGATTGATGTCATATTGGGTCTGGATTGGATGAAGAAAAATAAGGCAGTTATTCAGTGTGAGGAGAAGGTCGTTGTGTTAACTACGCCTAAAGGAGACAAAGTCAGTGTTGATGTAGTAATGCAACCACCACCTGCAGCGACAGTTAATCAACTCCAGGAGGATGACAGCCAGCTAGATCACGTTGTGGATGAGTTTCCGGACGTATTCCCTGATGAATTGCCAGGTATGCCACCCGACCGCGACATTGAATTTATTATTGAATTGTTGCTTGGAACTGCACCCATAGCTAAGCGTCCATATAGAATGGGAGTAAATGAGTTAGAAGAACTTAAGAAACAAATTAAAGAATTATTAGACAAAGGTTTTATTCGGCCTAGTTCTTCACCTTGGGGAGCACCAATTATTTTTGTTGATAAGAAAGATGGAAGTCAGCGGATGTGTGTGGATTATCGGTCACTTAATGAGGTTACTATCAAGAATAAATATCCGTTGCCTAGGATTGATGATTTGTTTGACCAATTGAGAGGAGCCTGTGTATTTTCCAAGATTGATCTTCGTTCCGGTTACCATCAACTGAAAATTTATGCTACAGATATACCTAAGACAGCTTTTACTACACGGTATGGATTATATGAGTACACCGTGATGTCCTTTGGATTGACCAATGCACCTGCCTACTTTATGTATCTGATGAATAAAGTGTTTATGGAGTACCTAGACAAGTTTGTTGTGGTATTTATTGATGATATTTTAATTTATTCGAAAAATGAGGAGGAACATGCTGAACATTTAAGATTGGTGCTACAAAAATTACGGGAGCATAAGTTGTATGCTAAGCGGAGCAAGTGTGAATTTTGGTTAAAGGAAGTTGTCTTTCTTGGTCATATTGTCTCCAATGGTGGCATAGCGGTTGATCCTAGCAAAGTAGAAGATGTTCTAAATTGGAAGCCACCAACAACTGCTAGCGAGATTCGTAGTTTTCTGGGATTAGCAGGGTATTACAGGAGATTTATTGAAGGGTTCTCAAAGCTTGCTAAGCCTATGACTGCTTTATTAGAAAAGAATGCTAAGTTTGTTTGGTCGGAAAAATATCAAAAGAATTTTGAAGAATTGAAGAAAAGATTAACCACAGCCCCCGTGTTGACTTTGCCGGATTTGAGCAAGAGATTTGCTATATATTGCGATACATCTCGTCAAGGCTTGGGTTGTGTTCTTATTCAAGAAGGAAGAGTTGTGGCCTATGCGTCAAGACAGCTGAGGAAACATGAATTGAATTATCCTACTCATGACCTTGAGTTAGCTGCAGTTGTGCATTCGTTAAAAATTTGGAGACACTATATTATTGGGCAAAAGTGTGATATCTACACCGACCACAAGAGTTTAAAATATATTTTTACTCAGTCAGATCTGAATTTGAGGCAACGTCGCAGGTTAGAATTGATCAAGGATTATGATTTAGAGGTACGTTATCATCCGGGAAAGGCGAATGTTGTCGCCGATGCCCTTAGTAGAAAGAGTTATGCTAATGAGATACGAGTAACACCAATGCCAGAGGAGCTATGTGCTGAATTTGAGCGTCTCAATTTAAGTTTGGTTACTAATGCTATGGAGATAGTGGTTGAACCTACACTAGAGCAGGATATACGCAAAGGGCAGCTGGAAGATGAGAAGCTCAGAGAGATAGCTGAAAATGTAGTGGTTGGTAAGTCACCCGGATTTAGAATAGATGAACAGGGTACTCTATGGTTTGGAAAAAGGTTGTGTGTACCCGAGATAAGGTCTATTCGCGACGCGATACTCCGAGAAGCTCATGACTCAGCCTACTCCATACATCCCGGCAGCACGAAAATGTATTTAGATCTTAAAGAAAGGTATTGGTGGGTTGGACTTAAAAGAGATGTGGCATAATATGTAGCAATATGTGACACCTGTCGGAGAGTTAAAACTGAGCATCAGAGGCCTGCAGGTTTGCTACAACCTATGAAGATACCTGAATGGAAGTGGGATGAAGTTGGTATGGATTTCATAGTTGGTTTGCCACGTACTCAGTCAGGGTATGATTCTATTTGGGTAATTGTTGATCGTTTAACTAAAGTTGCTCACTTTATACCGGTTAAGACTACCTATGCCGGAGCAAAGCTAGCTGAATTATATATGGCAAGAATTGTGTGTCTGCATGGGGTTCCTAAGAAAATTGTGTCTGACAGAGGTACTCAATTCACGTCTCACTTTTGGAAGAAAATACATGAATCTTTGGGAACTGAGCTGAATTTTAGTACTGCCTATCATCCTCAGACAGATGGACAAACAGAACGGACCAATCAAATATTAGAGGACATGTTGAGAGCCTGTGCATTGCAAAAAGGTGATAGTTGGGATAAGAGTTTGCCATATGCAGAGTTCTCTTATAATAATAGTTACCAAAAGAGTCTCAAGATGGCACCGTTCGAGGCTTTGTATGGTTGTAAATGTAGAACACCTTTATTTTGGAACCAAACCGGAGAAACTCAAGTGTTTGGACCGGCAGTGTTGAGAGATGCAGAGGAACAAGTTGCGAAAATTAGAGAAAACTTGAGAGTGGCTCAGTCGCGACAAAAGAGTTATGCAGACACAAGAAGAAGAGAACTGACATTTGAAGTAGGAGATTATGTCTACCTAAAAGTGTCACCTATGCGAGGCGTAAAAAGGTTCAATATGAAAGGTAAATTAGCACCAAGGTATATTGGCCCATTCAAGATTCTAGCAAGACGCGGAGAAGTAGCTTATCAGCTAGAACTACCCGAAAGTTTGTCGGGTGTTCATGATGTGTTTCATATATCCCAACTTAGAAAGTGTTTGCGAGTGCCCGAAGAGCAAATACCATTGGAGAAATTGGTTGTTAAAGAAGATCTCACATATGAGGAATACCCAATTAAAATATTGGAAATAGCAGAGCGAGTCACAAGGAGTAGAGTTATAAAAATGTGCAAGGTTCAGTGGAATCGGTATACAGAGGATGAGGCAACCTGGGAAAGAGAGGAAGAATTGAGAAAGTCATATCCCCAATTATATGAGTAAGCTAATCTAATCTCGAGGACGAGATTAATTTTAAGGGGGGTAGAATTGTAACACCCTAAAATTTGCTTTTATTAAAATAGAGATAAATTGATTTATTTATACAATTGTTTGGCATACTAACCTGGTAAATAATAATTTTTAGCAATTAAAATAAATCATAGGAATTAGAAACATGATTTGTTGCATCCATGCTGCTCAAAGATATTTTGTTTCATTTGCACTTTATTGAGATTTGAAAATATTCAAATGTATTTGGAAACCTCCCCTCTTCCTTTTTTCACCCGCTTGGGCTGAAGGACCACCCGAGCGTCGGCAGGCCGGCCCATCTTCCTCGCGCAGGTGCCCTTCTCCTTTGGCTGCCATGCGGGGCCCGCTGCTCAGAGTCGTCCCCTTCCTCCCTCTGGAGTCCGAGCAGGACTCGATGTCCAACCGACCGCCGCCGGAACTTTCGGACGAGTCCGTCCTGAGCATGCCTCCACCGGCCCATAAAAGGAAGCCGCGACCCTCTTCCCCCTCCTACTGGCACTGACGCGTCGGGCCCACGGCACAGCGCCGTCCCTTTTCTCCGGACAGAGCCCAAACCGAGCACGGTTGCCGCCTCCGACCGTATCCTAACCACCGAATCTCCCGAGTCCGGATCTCCTACACCTCCCTCGCGCCCCTATATAGGTTGGCCGAGCTCTGCCATCCCTCCTCACAAGTTCCCGAGCAAGCCACGCCCTCCAATCTTGCCCTAGCCGCAGCCACAGAGCTGCCGCCGCCCCGAGCTCCGCCGTCGCCGTCGATTTCGCCAACGAGAAGTCTCTCCGTCGAAATTGGTTGCTCTCCAAGCTTCGCAGCGAGGTCAGGGATCTTCCCGACCCCTTCTCCCTCGGTTTTGTGCACTATTGCCATGATGCCGAGCTTCACCGCCGCCATAGTTCTACCACCTAGCTCGCCGCATCCTCTCCGAGCTACCTCTGTGGCAACCGAAACCATAGATAGGTTTAGCTTGAGCTCCTCTTGCTCCCCGACCAGATCCTGAGGTGTGCCAAGCTTCCAAGCCCCGAAAACGTCGTCTCCGGCCACCTTCCGACGAGGAACCGGCCGGGCGCCGCCCGACTCCGGCGACCAGGGCCGCCCCTCTTTTTCCCCCGAGCTAACCTACGCCGTCCACGGCCGATCCAACGGCTCACAGTGAGAGATACCCCTTTCGCCGGCAATTTTGTAGAAACCCCCTGAGTTTTTTTAATGTTCTATCCCGCAGTCCCTTGGCGTCTTTGGTCAAATACGCTTTTGGTTACGGAAAACGTATTTTCCTCGGTTTAGATTCAAAAATACATTTTTAATATTTACAGATTTGCCACTCAGTTTATTTCGGCCATATTTTATTCGTTTTAGCTCGGATTTGATCCGTTCAAGTCTCGTTAGATTCGTAATTTCGTAATCTACCTAATGATGCTACTGTTGTACATGTTTTCAATTTTTAAAATTCGAGATTAGATTTAATCTATTATTTTATTAAAGTAAAACTTGTTTATTTCATAACTTCCCCGTTTGAACTCCGATTTTCGTGATCTTTATATCGTTGGAATCGTAGCGATGCGTAGATTATTTTTATACCCTCTTCAATCTGTTTTTCCACTGTTGGTGTACTGTTTCTAATATAGATCTTGTTTGCTTCGTGTATGATTGCCTCGATGATTGTGTGGTGATTTTATGATCGAGTTCAGACGGTGAGCAGTACGTTGGTAATCAAGAGTACGCTGAGGATCCAAGTTCTCCAGAGCACTTTGATCAAGGCAAGTATAGCATGGACCATCCTTGTTGCCTATTCACCTTAATCACTAAATTCATGATGCATGTGTCTACCTTGGCAACCATAGTGTTTATTCCTAGTTTTGATGACTTGATCCTTGTTGCCCATGAGATTGCATTTGAGTAGTGATGCTAGTGCTTGATGATGCCATGATCTTGTGAACTTGAATAATTAATTATGAGATAAAGATTAAAAGATATTTTTTTTAGCAACATAGACTAAGGACTTAACTGTAAGTATGATACCGGGACTTACAGCGCAACCATGAGGGTCATATGGCTCTGACTTTAGTTAAGTATGAAGTTACTTTCTATTATGTTGTTAATCTTGAAAGGTTCCTTGCCGAGCTGGTTGTTTTGCGGCTCCTGTCTTTGTGTGTACTGCTGTGTGTGTGTGCCACTAGAAGGAGGGCTCTACCACCCCTTGCCATTACGCCCGGATTGATTAGTGGCATGTTAGGAAGGCTTTTGAAAGACTTCATAGTGTACCCTGCCGCACTTCCTTGGTGAGGTGACATGGGAGTCATGACCCTTGGCATATGGGAATCACGACTTATGGTGGAAGTGTGCAACCTCTGCAGAGTGTAAAACTGATATATCAGCCGCGCTCACGGTCACGAGCGACCTTGGATGTCTTACAGGAACTTAACTAATTTAATATTGATTTATTTGAAGTTTCTATTGATGTTTATTCCATATTAATTATCATGTTTATACGATCATGCAAATCTTGTTCCTTGGTATATTCTATTGCTGCTACTCAATTGCTAAAATGTGATCAACTAAAAGCAACCGCCGTCATCCAGTGTTATGCCTTATTTGAGCCTCATAAACCCATGTTATTCTTGTTGAGTACGACATGTACTTACGCTTGCTTTATTTTTCATATTTGGATAAAAATCCCGGATGGGTAACAGATGACTATGATGATTCTTCTGAGGATTATTAGGATTGTGTTCACCAGTCAATTATTCCCTGTGGATTGGAGATTCTGCGAGAGAGTTATCTATATTATTCCGCTGTTATTAATGTAAAGACTCTGTGATATTATTCGTTATTTATTGAACCTTGTGATGGTACTATGTAATTTGTCGCTTATGTGTGTGATTGATCTCTGGGCGCACATAAGTTGGTTCATTCAATTTTATTCTTAAAATTGGGTGTGACAGTACATGTCTGAGGCTAAAAAATTTGTTGCTGCTGCGAAGAAGCATCGAGAGAGTCTGGATTTTCCATGGTGTGAGAGCCGATTCGGGTGTAGACGGTGCATCTAGAGGAAACTCATCGACGACAACGACGACGAATGCACACCAGGCACCATCATCATCGGGGGGCGGGCATACGGCCAGTGCTGCTGGTGATGATCAGCGTGACTACATTACAGTAGAGGATTTGTTCGATGATGGCGTGGGTGACGATGATGATGACAATGTTGGTGCTACATTACTAGAGCCAAAGGATGCGAAGCTCTTCGATAGCATAGCTAATCGTCTCAACGAAGATGACGTTCTCTTTGGGTCCGCGAGATGGCTAGAAAATTTTAAAGAGATGAAGCAGGCGGCAATCGATCCACTCTATGAGAAGGCCGAGTGTCCAAAACATATGACGGCGTTGTGTTTTGATCTCAAGTTGCTAATGGTGAAGGCTCGTACTGGTTGGTCAGACACTGGCTTCAACGAGCTATTAAGTATCCTTGGTGAGGCTTTTCCAAATAGTAAAGTGCCTGCCAGTACCTATCGGGTGAAGAAGTTGATCCGCCCAGTGGCGATGAAACTCCAAAAGTTCGACGCCTGCCCTAACCACTACGTCCTGTATCGGGGCGACTATGAGAAATTGGAGCGTTGTCCACACTGCAGCTTCAGTCATTGGAAGAGGAAAGCTGGTTGTCATGGCGATGATGACGACGGACCCTCTAGAAAGACGAAGCAGAAGACCATGAAGAGTACTGCTGCAAAGCCTCAAGAACTGGATAAGGAGGAAGAGGGTTACACACAGAGATGGATTCCTGCGTTGTCATGTGGTACCTACCCGTAACTGACCGCCTGCGTCCTCTATTTGGGAACCCCGAGGATGCAAAGCTGATGCCGTGGCATGCCTCTAGCGACCGCACAAAGGATGACGGCAAGCTGCGACACCCTTCTGAATGCTGACAGTGGAAACGTTTTGACACCATGTTCCCGAAGTTTGGCGAAGAGGCTAGTAACGTCCAGTTCGCGCTGAGTACCAACGGGATGAACCCATTCGGTGATCTCAGCAGCAGCCATGACACTTGGCCTGTCATCCTGACTATCTACAACCTACCTCCGTGGTTATGTCAGAAGCACAGGTATCTTCTACTGACAATGATTATTTTAGGACCAAAGCAGCCTGGCAACGATATAGATGTGTTCTTAGATCCTCTCATGGAGGACATGAAGATACTATGGGAAATAGGGATCGACATAATAGATGCGTCCACCAAGAAGTCGTTCACTCTAGGAGCCATCATCTTTGTCACCATCACCAGTTTACCCTCGTCTTTTCTCGTTGTCAGGCCAGATCAAAGGGAAGATCGGTTGCGTAGTTTGCCTTGACGGAACCTGCTACACATATCTCAAGGGATCTTACAAGATTGTGTACATGAGGCACAGACGATTCCTTGTGAAAGGGCACAGGTACCGAAGAGCCGTGATTAATAAGTACTTGTTGACAGTAGTTATCTATCATTTTTATCCATCAACTAAACATGAATCAAGGGCATAAAACAATCCACAACATAGTTATAGGGTTTGAATCTAACAAGTTCCACGAGTTTTGGTGTTCTCACTTGTTTTGTAGGGTATGAAGGGATATTAAATTTTTCACCAAGTAAAAGTATCTCAAATAAGGAATTGGAGTTCACCATTGCATAGAGCTCATCGATACGATCGAAACTGGATATATTACTTGCTATTTTTGGAGTCCGGAATAAAAAGATATGGATTTTACAAACACGGAAGACTCTAGAACATGAGCTGCGGGATTAATTAAGGGCTGCGGGATTAATTGGGCCTAAATCAGAATTTAGCCCATTAAAGCCTATGTAGACTTAAATGAGATATGGTGGAAAGGTTTAGTACCACATCACTTGCCCAAGGTGGAGGAGGGGAGGCCGCCCCCTATATATACAGCCCCAGGGACCCCCTAGGCATCATTCCTTTCATTATGTAATTCATATTCTCTAGTTAGGGCTTGGATGGAGAGGTGTCCCATTGAAGGACAACCTATCTCCAATGTAGTAGATTAGTTCTAGTTGAGAGTTAGGGAGAGCGGAGCCATGCTCCGGTTCTGGAGGAGTCTTCTGAGGTCTGGTATGACTTGTACCTTATCTCTGTAAGACTTATGCTTTTATATATTTATCTTCTTTATTTACTTATATGCATCATTATGTGATTGGTTAGTATAGTTGTTATACTTTGGCATAGGATCTTCGTTCGTATTGAGTGCTCTAGTTATAACGTATGACTAGGGTAGTAATCGATAGTGTAGACTATGGTGTCTAGACTATTTGTTACCTGAGACTGCTGCCTAATCCAACGGTTAGTTGTGGTAGCCTCAGGGGTGACAGCTCTGACAGGCCTTCGTAATCCACCACGTTAGGGTTAGTGTTCGTAGAGCTTTTTGGCAGCCTTCTCCTGATTACCCCTTCCCAGTCTATTCGAGAATCAGAAAGGTACTGTCGCTTCAAAGTGCTATTGTGTGATTGCTTCACCTAATTATCCTTCAGTTATCTTAGAACCCAAGTAATAGAGAAGTATTTAGGAACCTTGAACTCTCCCGTTGTCCTCTCAACTTAGCTAGACTACTCATTTATCATTCAAGTGATTATTATGCATAACTCCTATCATTTATCACTTACCCCTACTATAGTCTAGTTGGTGTACTAAGTTAGTAGATACATGATGGTAACTATCAGATTCTTTAACCATTGCTTCCCTGTGGTAAAATATAAATAACGATACTCTAGAATACTCTCGGGTAAAAGCTACAATGGTATTCTATGCGCCTGCAGAATCTTTCATATTCTATTTGCACTTAATAAAGACCAACAGTACTTCGACAAAAGTGATGAGCCACAACTTGAAGAGCCAGAGAGGACGAAGTACAGGGAGAAGGTGTTTGAGATGGTGAAGGACCTGGATGAGGTCGAGTTCAGAAAGAAGAAGAAGAAAGACAAAGACAGGGACCACGGTAAAGAAGAAGAGAAAGAGGGATGAAATAGAGAAAGAATCTGTCTTCGTTCTTTCAAGAAGTAGTCAACTTTTTTCAAGCACTTGTCATATTGGAAGGAGCTACATATGCCTCATGCAATCGACTGCATGCATCTGAAGAAGAATGTCTTTGAAAGCACGATCGGCATGTTGTTAGACATCAAGACAAAGACCAAGGATGGGCTGAAATCACGCACTAATCTCGTGCACATTGGCATAAGGCCTGAACTTCACCCAGGACAACCTCAGAATGGGAGAGTCGAACTCCCAGCCATGAGCTATAACCTAACACATGAAGAGATATTGGCATTTTGCTTGTGGTTGAGGCAAGTGAAGATGCCGACCGGTTTCTCTTCCAACATCAAGAGCTGGTCTTGATGAAAGACCTAAAATTGACCAACTTTAACTCATACGACTACCACGTTATGCTGATAGTCTTCCTTCCAATAGTGATCATGTGTATCAGGACCAGAATACATGAAGATAGTCATCACACGGATGTCCTACTTCTTCAACCGCATCACATCGAAGGCCATTGATGAAGCAGTTCATGACGACCCTCAATAGATATGTCCTTAACCGTGCCCATCCAGAGGGCTCCATGATCGAGGCGTACACCTGCTGAAGTGGCTGTGAACTGCTTGCACCGAGATACATCAAAGATGTTAGGGCGATCGGGCTTCCCGTCCACAAGCACGAAGGTAAAACCTCTGGAAAGGGTTGCACAGGTAGGAAGGTACAAACCGATGTCCAATTCGATATGATCCAACAAGCTCATCACAACATCCTTCATCAGTTAGTGGTCATGGATCCATATGTTGATAAGCACCTGGAAGAGATTCCGCAGCGCTAATGACGGAACTTGCACGGACGGCATGGGTCCAGAAACAATATAAGATCGGCTTCACAACAAGGCTGAAGGAGCAAAACATACCAAATGGAGCATCAGATGATGATGACACCATTTCAAGGCTTGCCTCTGGCCCATCCACCCAAATCACCACGTGGCAAGGGTACGACATCAACGGGTACAGTTCCACACAAAAGAGAAGGACAAGAAAAGCGTGGCACAGAATTACGGAGTTTTATATGAGGGAATCAACGATGGCGACGGGCCATGCCAGGACATATTACGGTCAGATCGAAGACATATGGGAACTTGACTACGATGGTGATCTACAGATACCTGTGTTTAAGTGCCAGTGGGTGAAGCCAAAGGGGGTTGTCGTGGACGACTATAGTATAAACACCGTGGAGCTCCACAATGTAGGCTACAAAGATGACCAGTGGGTTCTAGCATGCTGTGTCACGCAAGTATCCTACCATCCGATGCCTAAGGAAAAATGGCAAGCGGTCAACGAGGCATGTAGTTGTCTCAAGAATGTAGAGAATTGTTGGAGCTGATGGGGTCCAAAGTCCAAAAGAATACAACAACTATGAAGAGATTGGGCTCTTCATCAATCATCCACAAAAGATCAAGGGGGTCGAGGCACGCTTCAACAAGACCAAGATGATGCCTTGATCACGCAACGATGGCGAGAATAAGTCTGTGGTAGTGCCTAAACCAAAATGACATGCATGTGAAGACCGCATATATATGTAATCTTAATGTTCTATGTCATTGAATCATATAGTGAATGCTTTTGTGTTTGTCTTAAGTCATGGAATCGTATGTACTATACTACTACAACTCTCCACTACTCTCCTGGCTACTATTAGTATAATGTCCACTATTTACTACTACTTAAGTTATACTATTGCTACCCCTACTGATACACTCTTACTACCATACTATTAGTCTCTACTTCTGTTACTAACCTACTGTACACTCTTAAACGCGGTGGCCAAATAATAATGCCTGCCTGGGTCAACATTAACTGCGGCGGGCATATAATAATGCCCGCCTTGGTTAATATTAACCAAGGCGGGCGTGTTAGGACACCCGTCTCGGTTAATATTAACCAAGGCGGGCATTATTATATGCCCGCCGCGGTTAATGGAGGCCTAAATAAGGGCGGCCACCCATTGGAAATGGCCAACTCCTTCGGCTGTCTCTTATGTGACCCCTTGGCAGGGTTTGGGCCCCGGTCGCTCGGGTGTCTTCTGGATGCTTCTAGTGTCTCGATGACGATGTTGCCTTCGCGGTTACGTTTCGTGATTTTTATGCACTTTAATCCCTCTTTTATGCTTTTATGGAATAACCCCTGGAAAATACAGAATATGCAAAACTCATGAAAATTGTTAGTTAAAACCCTAGACTAGTGTGTTTTCATGTATCCTTTTGTGTCTAAAGTTCTAATAAAAGTTGACGTTATCCACCGTCAACAACTCCCCCAAGCTTACCTTTTGCCAGTCACTTGGCAAACAAACTAAGCCTAGTTACTAATGTATTTGGATCAGGAGTTGCTACAATGCTTTCATACTTTCTAGTACACATGCTTTCAAACAGAGGTTCTCCTCCAGATTAGAACACTGTTCTAACATTCAGACTTACCCATTTTACTTTTAACTATGGAGCTTTACAGCCCTTGCATAAGTCATGAGCAATCGGAAGATAGAACAATCCCTCAATATGTGTGGTATTTATGGATCTCATTAAGGCATTAACGATGTCATGCCTCCCTATAGCTAAGAATATATAGTGGAGCTCATTGGGATGGCCATAACAAGGATAAGCATACTTGCAATTCATATATTGTAAAGTCAAACAATGGATCCACAGAGAATCGAGGCATACAATCAAACCAAGATGTGCATGTGTATGGAATATGGTGGATAGATGTATATGTGGTATTTAGTGGCCAATCCTAATTTTACTTATGCTCTTTCTGAAATAGATCTCTCTTGGAACTTAGAACTTTGTGGGAAAACATGGGCTATCTTTATTCTTTCTTTTCTTCTTCTCTCTTTTTTCATCAGGGAGGCGGGCATCTATTACCCATTGTTTTAATTGCTGGGACACCTGTCCATCTTTTACTCCCTTTTCTTTTCAAACTTTTGCATAGCCACATGTATCCAATAGATAATTTTGGAGAGATATCAATGGTAAAGACTTGGAGCATATATAACAGGGCTGTCCTATGGGGTGTATTTTTGGTGTTTACTCCCAGTGTAGGAGGAAACATTTTTATGATGAAAATCGAAATAGTTGCGATTACTCCCAAGGTAGGAATAATGCATATGTGGCTAGAGTGTGTAAGTGATCTTGGTTTTAAAAGCATGACAAGACTCTCATATGGTATACAACAAAGGTTGACTAAACTCAATGCAAAGCAAACAGCATAAATGTGCAAAGGTTTCCTATCTCTAAATGTATTATGGCTTTGGTAGGAATTCATACTTTGTCATACAAGAGCTCATCATGTGGATTTTAAGTTTTCAAAACAAATCTCCAGATCTTAGTAATGGTAGGAATAAGATAAATAGTAGCTTAACCTTCATGAATCATATCAATCAATTACCTAGACTTAGCTTGAGCATATGCCTCCACAAGTTTTAGATTCAGAGTAAATTCTTAGATTAAAATAGTACTATCTAAAACTCAGGAGAATTTAAGGTTGAAAACTAGATACTTGAAAGGAATTACAACAAAGCAACTATTCATCATCTCCAAGACAAAATTTTAGTGTTCATCATTTTTTAATTGATTGTTTCTAGCTTAGACTGACGCTGAACATATTCTAATATATACTTAAGTGTTTATTTGGTTTTAATTTAGTTTTGAACTCAAAAAAAGACTCTAAAAGTTGTGGACCTTCATGTGCCCACATATTTTTGGTATTTTATGATAGTATAAAGTAGACTCAATAATCGCATAGGTATAATTACCTGATAATTAGGGGATGCTCCTCCCCCAAGTTAGATGTTTGCAATACTTGGTGCGGAATGATCTTCAGAGTGAGCTAGCCAGTAGTAGTCCTGGTGGGTGCCACTGATAGACTCTTCTCCTTAGTTATAATATTGTTCCTGCATAATTATACTTCAACAAGAAAACCAAAACTCGAGGCTTGAATTTATCAAGGGGTTAACGGTCAGCCAATGAGCAATTGATTATTCTCTGAGTTGATTTTGACAGATCTTGGCAGGATTCTAACAGGATTCTCTTTTTGAGGTTTTCTAATTTTCTTATGTTGTAATTAAATATGTATGCATGCTATATTTTTATGCCACCAAGGAGAATATTTATTCTCATGGGGCTTAGGATTTTCATAATGCAACAAAGTAAATACAAATGATATTTTTATTTTTATGCCACCACAGTAAATATTCCTATAGGGTTACCATAAGTTTATTCACATGGGGCTTTATTATTTATGATGCATTAAGTAAAGTAGTAAATATTTTTGTTGTTTTATATTTAATATGCAAAAGTGATTTTACTAATAAATGTGTTAAAGCAAAATTACTAATAAATGCTAACTTAATTAGATAACTACCATTCTAACCTTATGGCCATGGTACGGAATTTAAAGTCTACGGACAGGACTTAGATAGAGGAGAGTACTTACTCAATAGGTTCATCATCTGAGGTTACCTCAGTCAATTCCCCATTTTACGGTGGTGTAGTAGGTGCTTCTTCTTTCTCCTTTCATCTCATTTCTGTCTCTTCTGCTTCTCTCTTTTCTAGCTCCATCTCTTCCTTGTCACACTCCCTTTGGTATGCTTCTCTTGACTCTTCGTCTCTCTTCATCCATTCTTCTACTTGTGCGTGGATCTCTTCTTTCTCTGCCTTGGCATTCTGGTCCATCCTTTCAGCTTCCGCTTCCCACTCACTCCAGCGTGGTGCTTGTATGGCCTCCTCTTGCACCTTTTAGCAGTCTTCATACTTCACAATCTTGCCAAGGAATTCCTCCCATCCATAGTGAGGCTGGGCAGCCTGACGACGGGCTTGGTGTCTTCTCCTGTTGCGTTGCTTCCTGTTCTGCTCATGGTTAACAAGTGTACTAAATTGACAGTGTACCTTTCCCATGGGTAGGTTGAAGTGGATCTGTCCAGACCCGATGTAGATGATAGCATTGGCGGTGTAGAGGAACGGTCTTCCCAAAAGAATAGGTGATTCATCGTCTCCCTGCATGTCAAGAACTAGAAAATCTGCGGGTATATATTTATCTTGAATTCTTACCATAACGTCCTTAACCACGCTTTCAGGGAATCTCAGTGATTGGTCGGCCATCTGCAACTGAATATATGTCGGGTATAGAGGTAAATCATTAAATAAATCATCATATACCTTTTTAGACATTACGTTGACGCCTGATCCTGTGTCGCAGATGGTGTCGGCAAAAGTGGTGTCTCTGATTGTGCATTCAATGATTGGTACACCTGGGTCACCTTTCTTTGTTGGGAATGGTTGCGGGAGCATATGATCATTTTCTGTGTTGAGAGCAGTGATTAGTTGAGCAGTTTCTTCAGGTACATGTCGGGGCTTGTTCTTCCTCCATCTTCTATTGTTCTTCTTCTTGGGCATCACTAGTTGTTGTTGCTCTTCTTGTTGATGGAATTGCTTCGGGACTGTAGGAGTCTTCAAGATGCGGATCTTGAACGAGAATCTTTCGTCTTCAAGATGCAGATCTTGAACGAGAATCTTTCTTTCTTGTCCTTAATGGAGAGGACAATCTTGGCATGTTCCGCATAGATGATGGCTTTGGTTGTGCACAAGAATGGTCTTCCCAAGATAATGGATGCCTTCTCATCTCCTCCGGTCTCCATGATCACGAAGTCAACTGGGACATATGACTGCCCCACTCTGATAATAGCTTCTTCTAACACTCCCTCGGGGTATCAAATGGATTGATCTGCAAGCTACAAACACATATCTGTGTACAACAAAGGATCACCTAATATTTTCTCATAAATTACCTTGGGCATTATATTGACACTTGCGCCGAAATCGCACATAGCTTCTGGAAAGCTGTGACATCCTATGGAGATAGGAATGACAAGACTTCCAGGGTCTCCCATCTTTTCAGGTAGTGAGTGATCAATCCACTGTATATCAGCAGGCTCAATATGGTATTGGGTTGCATTGTGAATATCAATAAGGTTAGCAGTTTCCAAATCTTCCGGCTGGCCCGGAATCTTACCTTTCTCAAATGGAGGAACAGCAGCAGCTACCTGAGCTAATTGTGATTCTAACATTTTATTAAGGTTGTGTTGATTCTTTATAGCAGAAGTAAAGGTATCCATTCTAGTATTTATGTTTTCTAAGGCTTTATCATTAGAGGCTACCTTTCTAGACATTTGATCTAACAATTTAGATTGACCAGCAACTAAATCTCTTAAAGGCGAAAGATTGTAATTATTATAGTTATTACCTTGGTTGTTACCTCAGTAGTTACCTTGTCAAGGTTGCTGATTCCATCCTTGGTTTGGCTGGTTCCATCCTTGACTTTGTTGAGGACGATAGTAGGTGTTGTTGATGATGAAGTTCATATCCTATTGCAGCGTAGGGCAGTTGACAGCTGAATGCCCGTAATCTCCACATTCTTCACTGGTCATGCGAGAATCATCAATATGCATGACTTCCTTCTCTATATCGAGTTTCTTCATGATGAGGTCTAGCTTGGCAGTGACCATGTCAGTCTCCTTCAAATGATGGATGCCTCCTCCTCTCTTGCGAGGTTGAGTACGTTCTTCATTATAGCTCGGATTTGAGGCCATCTTCTCCACAAGTGCTTTAGCTTCTGGAAGCTTAAGTGACAGGAAAGCTCCTCCAGCTGCAGCATCTATGGACTCACGGGTGCTAGAGATAAGCCCGTGGTAGAAGGTCTGCATTAGTAGCCAATCCTCTATCCCATGATGAGGACAGTCTTCAATATAATCTTGAAATCTTTCCCATGCTTCAGTGAATGATTCATCATGTTGTTGTTGAAAACTTGAAATTTTCCCATGCAGAGCATTTGTCTTGCCTGTAGGAAAGAACTTTGCCAGGAAAGCAGTTGAGCATCAGTCCCATGTATTGTTCTTCTCTTTGTTGGTGTAGAACCATTGCTTAGCTTTCCCCAAAAGTGAAAATAGGAAAAGACGGAGTAAAATAGCATCTCTTGGTACTACTCCGATCGTGAAGTTGTTGCAAATCTCAAAAAAATGTTTCAAATGTGCACTTGCATCTTCATGAACTTTTCCACAAAATTGGCTGGCTTGAACCATGGTGATAAGAGCAGGCTTGAGCTCGAATCCATTCTCCCCAGTGTTGACTGCTGGTCTAGTCCGGATGTTTTCTGTTGTTGGGGCAGAGAACTTGCGCAGTGTCTTCTCAGCCATGTCTTCAAACGCAGAAGCTAAATCTTCTCCTAAGTGTTCTTCTTCCAATGTTGGAGCTGGCTCCTCTGAAAAACTAACTCGAGCAGCGATGGGTGTTCTTGATGGTAACTTGAAATTATCCCTCGCCTCTACGAACTTCTTTCTTCTAAAGAGTTAATCTGGATCGTCAGTGAAATTGTTTGGAAGAGAAAAACCATTCATTCATCACCCTGCATAAGATAAGAAAATGATAAAAACAAGGGTGTGCCTGTTTGAGCTAGAGATCAATCGGTAATACAATCTTTTCCATATGCATATATGTTATCAATATTTCCTAAGTTTAATGTGCCGTCCTCGGCAACAGTGCCAAAAATGCTTGTTGACATCTACTAACGTCACCAAATATAACTTTATAACCTTTAACACTAGAGACGAGATTAGAGACATATGGTAATTAATTAACTGGTCATTAGCAACTAGCCACTTATCTATCACCAACATTCTTAAGCATGAACTAGGTTGTCATCCCTAATTATATATGCTAAGAACAAATAAAGGGTTCATCTATTATACAACGTGACTAGGAAGAAATATATAAATATAAACTAAGAACAATTCTACAAGTGAACAGATAATTATACCATTGTAGCATTTTACCTAGAGTTCTACCAGGTTGTCGATTTATATTTATACCGCTGGAAAGGACTGCATAAACTATAATCTATTATATTGATAACAACTATATACAATGAATAAGTGGAGTTACCGATGTCATTTTTTCTACTCATAACAGGTAGAGGTCACAAGATAATAAAAATAAATACAGGTGACAAGTAAGATCAAGAATCATTAATAATGGTTAAACATCGGAGCACTTTCTAGTCATAGTAATAGCTAGCCAATGGATAAACTAAGAAATTAATATCTAAGGTAATTCTATAACTACGTTAATGAACAACTCTAATTAGTGCAATTACATCTAGCAATCATTGTTAGATTAGTCCTATATCATGATCACATGTAAAGGGCATCATCTAGGATGGATGTGAAACAGAGTCATCACCCAACTTCGCGACCGTGCCTGCTTGCCTACATACGGGGGGTGGACTACAGAGGAATCAACGTAGCCGTCACCTACGCGAACTACCACATGACCCGGCACATCAGGGTGCACTCGCAGATAAATAGAATATCTAGACACCACGTCTACACATTGTTCATCATCTACCCAACAATCGTTTGGATAAACGCTATACGAGCAATTACATGAATTCAATAAGATCAAACCAACTATACTAGACATATAATCAAAGTAGACAATGACTAATGCAATTAAGAACATATGAACTATTAAGAACAATGTTTTCCTAATCATAATGAAGAATACAATAATAGAGAAAGAACTAGAACTATACCGAACTCTACGCTCCAGATGGATGCCGGGGCTCCAGATCCCGCCGAAGAACTAGATCTCCTCTACTTGTAATCTAACTAGGCTAGAACTATGAAACAGAAGGCTCTTGATCAACTAGTAGGCTCCTGATGGCTTGAAGACTTGATGCCTTTGATGAATGATTGATTGATGCCTCGAGGGGGGTTTGCCCCTTTATTTATAGTCTAGTGGGATGAATGTGCGCCGTAGTATCAAACCAACTTCAACCAAGGGCCGAGATGACTCCCAAAGGGTGGTGGAAGAAGACTCCAGAAGGCGGGGCCAAACCCTAGCCAGGGGGCGCCGGCCGGCCCCACCCTAGCGCAGGCCGACCCCACCTTGGCAGGGTTCGGGCCCCGGTCGCTCGGGTGTCTTCTGGATGCTTCTAGTGTCTCGATGACGATGTTGCCTTCGCGGTTATGTTTCGTGATTTTTATGCACTTTAATCCCTCTTTTATGCTTTTCTGGAATAACCCCTGGAAAATACAGAACATGCAAAACTCGTGGAAATTGTCAGTTAAAACCCTAGACTAGTGTGTTTTCATGTATCCTTTTGTGTCTAAAGTTCTAATAAAAGTTGACGTTATCCACCATCAACAGCAGGGTCAATGTTATGCGGATTCTACGTCTGTGCGTACCTCAGAGCATGCGGCAAATTCAACACCAGTTATAAGCAGCTCAAGTCGTCAATAAAGGCGTGGGACAAATCGAAGGTAGATCATAAGACCATAACAGGAACGATTAGGGACATCTGCAAGTTTGTCATGGACAGCTGCATGCTTGAAGGGGCGCTATTCTTCAGCCCAACCGGTAGCTTAGCAGAGCTAGAAGAGTACGAGAAGTTAAGGAAATGGAGCACCATGCTACGCCTTCCTGATTACAAGTTGCCTGATATCTTCTTAGGAGGGAAGGAGCCGGGTGATATGTGAAAACAACATTAAGTTACTTTTTTTGTTTGTTGGGTGTGTGATATGAGACGTTTGGATATGTATATAATTGATTTCTGTTTCATATTTGTATTTATTGTCTCTTCTTGGTTCAAATCAAATTTCAAATTAAAATTTTATTTTTTTAATTGAAAAATGTTAACCGAGGCGGGCGCATAAGAGTAGCCTGAGAGTAGCCCACCTCAGCTAAAGATATTGTGGAGGCGGGCTACTTAAACTGCCCGCCATGGTTAATAGTTGAACGCAGGCGGGCGGTTTACAATGACCGCCTCGGTTAATAATCATTAACTGTGGCGGTTGTTATAACTCGCCCGCCTGTGTTAAACTGTTTACTGCGGCGGGCGATTTAACCGCCACAGTTAAACAATGATTAATGGAGGCGTTTCATTGGAGGCAGTTGCATTGCCCACCTCCATAAACCTGTTTTGACCGCCACTGAAAGGATCGAGGATGCCCAAGAGGGGGGTGAATTGGCAACTAGTAAATTTTCGAAATACAATTCAACCTATCGCCATTCGCCCAATGTCACCCCACAAGTGCTTGTGTTGATTCTAAGCCTAAAATAAGTTAAGCAACCTAGAGCCAAGTCCTATCACAAGTATACTACTCTAGGAAAGTAGAGAACACAAAGTAAATGCGGGAATGTAAATGAGTTAGAGAATGCAAGCCGAGTTTTTCCCGAGGTATCGGAGAGTCGGCACTCTCCACTAGTCCTCGTTGGAGCACCCACGCAAGGGTGTAGCTCCCCTTGATCTTTACAAAGACCAAGTGCTCCCTACGGGCTGATCCTTTGCCTCCCTGGCACGGTGGATCGCCTACAACCGCTCACAAGCTTGGCCTGGGCCGCCCACAAGCTCTCCAAGTAGTCACCAAGCCTCGGATTGCCACCGAACCGTCTAGGTAATGCCGATCACCAAGAGTAACAAGAAAGGACTCTCACTTGACCAAGAACAAGGCCAAAGAGGGTGATGGTGAAACATCCTCGATTTTCCACGAAGGGAAAATCCACAGAATGAGTTATAATGCGATCAAATCAAAGTTTGATTCCATCACATTATCATATATCAGTTGAAATCACAGTCATACAGCGTATGATTACAAGATTTACAAGTTTTACCTCATTTGAGGATACACCTATTACAGGGTTAATCTAGCAGAAGCGTTTCTAGTCGTCATCAGAGTTTGGCGGAATATGTTGTCGAGCGGAGGCTCCTCCTTCACGGGTATCATCAGAGTCAATCTTGGCGCAGCATAGTCTTCATCTCCTGAACCAAACTTGAGCGTAGGCACGAGACCTCCTAATCTTTCTTATCTCAATATCTCTGTTAGTCAGGTAATCTGCACACCGCCAGATATGTGCAGGCCATGGTCAGCACCGATGAGCTTTAGTGGAAAAGAGAAAACAAAGGATCTGGCGATCCTAATATTTGGCCGTGGTTGGCATCCTAAGCACATGCAAAGTAGTATCTAGTAGTAAATTTTATAATAGCTCGTCAAGTTTTAACCCATATCACACCATCCATCAGTCCATCCTAGTTCCATTATCCCACCCATACACCACCTCACACACACACCTCACGCTCAGTCGACAGGCCCAACTCCCTCTCGGGTCCTGCCTCAACGGCACACTGCCGCATCGGGCACACTGCCGGACAATCATCAAACAGGGGGAGAAAAGAATATCGCTCTCTACACTAGTCAGAGCTTCACAGGAAAGGTCCATAGCCGACGAATCGGCATATGTATCGATCGATCAACCGTACACTCTGCAGAGGTTTTACCACTCACAAGATTAGCCATCATCGATGCTGTACAATCATCTAGGCAGAATTCTGGGTGCTTGCTTGCCTAGGTCGATGCCACCCTACCACTCAGCCATGGGTAACATCGGCCCTACGCCGAAACGCTGAGACTAGGAGACGTAGTACCGGGCCCAATCAATGGTACTGCGCATCTAGAACGGTGCGGGAACTTCCTGCATCCGCCACCGCCCACCCTATCTCCTTACAACCTAGCAGTAGTGGCACCGCCCTACCAAGTAGTCCAGCCGTTCCCCGCCCATCGAAGACGAGTGAGCAGTAAAGGATTCCCATGAACCTGGTGCTAGTCCTTCCTAGGTTTGACCAAGCAGGCATCTTCTCTTAGGGGATACTCTCCCCGTGCCACCACGGTACCTCCATTCATGGGACTTCAATGCACATCCCGAAACCACCTCATAAGTCATTACCCACCACAGGTATCTCTCGTGGGAATGCCCAGATGCAACTCCCGGCAAGACTTGCTTACACAGCTCGTCGTGTGTCCCACTTGGTCGACTCGACCCTCACCACACACCTAAGACACATGCAGCACGCTCATAGTCCACCAATCTGGCATCCCAAACCAAACCATTCCCAGAGGTTCACCACCAGCATCACATCACAGATACAATGCGAGTGGAGTTAATAAATATGGTGATGTAATATGCAAGCAAGCAGGTAGATAGAAATATATAAGAGAGCGTGAGCGCGAAGCTGAGTTGCATAGTAGGGTGGTGTGCAAACAGTGTAATAATGGCTTAGGTAGTTGCATGCATCATATACTAGCAAAGGAGTAAAGATAAAGCGCTAGCAATTCTAGATATGCAATGTCTAATAGGATTCTCTAAAAGAAGGTGCTGCCATGACACCTGCGTCGTCGAGGAAGTAGTGGTATGAGCGTTCTCCAATTAGTGTAGTCGATTGGCTGGGTCACCTCCTCCTAAGGTGACTTCACTCCATGGTTCCGGCGTCGTCCATGTTCTCCTCCTCCAGTGGGTCTCAATCCGTCCGCTGCTAATCCGAAATCGGCTACTCCGCGAAGCAATACAAGGCAAGAAAAACACCCAATACACCAGAAGACAACGTGACACGGGAAGATTTACTAACACTGGAGAGATAATAAAAGGTACACGACTTGGCCCTCTCGGCGTATGTCCGATTTCATCGGGCCAAAGAAAAATAAGAGTGGGGTTTGCTAAGCATAAGCATAAGTCACAGCCAAGCCAATATGGCTTTATAATAAACGGTTTAGGCCAAAGCTTATCCATAGCAAACACCACGGCACACAATCTTCCGATCCGAATGCCACGGAGAAGACGGGGGTCGGAGGACGGCCGATTCAGAAGAGAAGAACGAGGAATTTCCGGCAATAAATGTTGTGCCTTAAAGAGCGGCTGTGTAATCCACTTGTAGGGTACCAAGGCTGTGATTCGAACGGGTACAATCATACAAGTGCTTAAACACCACGAATTTAAGAGAGAGTGAGGGAAGAGAGAGGACGCATGGCGTGCATCGCACGGACGTCGAGGTCACGTCGCGCGCACGCAGGGTCAGTTGGCGGCGGAGACGGCCGGGACTGGATGCGGCGTCCCTGTCTAGGGTTCCCAGGGGCGCGGCGGCTTGGGCCTCGAGTTGGGCCGTGGTGGGCCGCGCATGCTATGCGGGCCGGGGGGCGCGGGGTGGCCTGTGGGGGATGCTGCTGCTACTGGTAGCTTGCTGGGCCGCGCGCAGCTGGGCCAAGGAGGAGTAGGGAGGGGGGCTGGTTAGAGAGGGGTCTTTCTCCTTTTTATTATGTCCTTAGGAATTTGATTCAAACGTTTCGGAAAAAGATTTGGTCGTATTCGGTGGAAAATTGGGAGTGAAAGTTAATATAGGTCCACCGGAATTTGAAAGAGGAATTCAAATGAGATTTGTGAAGGAATTAATAGTTGGGGAGAATAATGAGGTTTCCTCAAGGTGAAAAGGAAAGACAAGGATTTATTCGTTAGCGAATGGTGGATTCCGGATCAAGGGGGTCAGAAGGGTATTCGATAAGGGTCAAGAGAAGTTGCTATGGACTCGTGTACTCCGACGAAAAACCCTAGACCAACTACAGAACTCTAACAAACTCCTGCAATCAATTCTACATGAATGCAACGGCTGTTAACGGATTAGTCAAGATTCAACCTAGATTCTACATGCTCCACACACTTTGCAAGAAAAATTTTAGAAAGTTCATATTTTTGGTTATCGGAAAACCCGGGTTGTTACAGGATGCACACATGTCACTCTTGATCACACTCTAGGGAAGAAGCTCAAAGCAAGTGGGAATCACTCAACCTCCCTAGGGCTCTTGCACTAACACCAAGTCACAAGGGTTGCTTCAGCTGAACATATTGGAAAAAGAGCTAGAATGAAGCCAATGGTGAAGTATAAATACTCCCCCTCTCCAAAACTAGCTATTTGTACTATTTTCAGCAGTCTGCGAACCGTCAGACCGGATGAACAGTGACACTATCGGACCAAACCCTCCAGTCCGACTCTCACACGAGTCCTGCAGTCAACACTGTTTCGGAGGAGCATCGGACTGACACCAATGGTCCGACGACCACCATTGGACCAGCGTCCGACGCCCTCGTGCTCTCAGGTGAGCACTGCACAGTGACGCTCAACGTCTAAAACACGGACCAATGGTCTGACGCACCCCGTCGGACCCAGTCCGACACACAAATCCGATCTCAGGGAGCTCTCTGCGTAGAAATGGGCACCGTCGGACGCTAGGCAATGGTCTGACAACCATCATAGCAGCGTCTGACGGTCTCTGGTTTGCTGGGGTGCAACCAGAGGCTGCCACGTACCGTCGGACCCTGAACATTGGTCCGACGACCATACTATCCACAGTCCGGCGCTCTTAAATTGATCAAAACTTCGCCGAATCGAAAACTTTCCAAAACGAAGTTTGATCCTCTCTCTCTCAAGAGTCTCCCTGGGCTGTCTAGAGCTATGTTGGACAAGTGTGCATCACATCTACTCTCTCTAACCTTGCCGTAAGTCAAGCTATCCATCCAAACCCCTCTTAATAGTGCAGTCAAAGTGAAAAACAAAACCTAAGACTACTCCAAGTGTCTCTCAACTCCAAACGACACTTGGGACTAGCCTATCACCGTCTTGTCTTCCATCCTTTGAAAACCGAATCGATTTCCATCGCTAGGGGCTTGAATCTACATGTTATTATGACCTAACCTCTAGGTTATCCTGCAAAACACATGTTAGTCATAATAACCTCTTTGTTGTCATTAATCACCGAAACCACTAGGGCCTAGATGCTCCAATCTCCCCCTTTTTGGTGATTGATGACAACAACCTCAAATAGATTTAGAAAGAGTGAGGTTTTAAAGGCTTGATTCATATAAGCATGTGTCAATAAGAGTAAAGGGGTTAGGCATGCTTATACAAATCAAGACCAGAAGGTACATAAAAGATATGAAATAAGCACAAGTACCGAAGGATACGCTCAAGATCGGAGTGAAGTGCGGAAGCTAAGACAAGAGCGTAACCAAGTGCGAAAGAGTTTTAGGTTGTGATTAGATGCATATTCAAGTAGGATACGGATGGCTTCCAATCTTGCAACCGGGGCAAAAGTCTCCCCAAAATCCAAGCCTTCAACTTGGGAGAACCCTTTTGCCACGAGCCTTGTCTTGTTTCTCACAATGTTGCCCTTGTCATATTGCTTGTTGCGAAACACCCACTTGGTGCCTATGACTCTTGCTCCTTTTGGCTTCTCTTCAAGTGTCCAAACTTGATTGCGGGTGAAGTTGTTGAGTTCTTCATGCATGACATTCACCCAATCCAGATCTTGAAGAGCTTCTTCTATGCTTGTAGACTTAATGCAAGAGACAAAAGAGTGATGTTCAATGAATTGAGCATGCCTTTGTGTGGGGGTATAAGCCCGTATACCCGCATAGTCATACTTGGCCCAAGTCTATCGAACAGGCCTGAACTACCAAGGACACGTCGCCCATACGATCTCCAGGAGATCGCGTCTATCCGCCGAGTCCTTGGCGGGCAAGAAAATAGCTTTCCTAGGATCTAGCCGATTGGTTTCCCAGATCGACTAGGATTGTAATCTGTTATGTATGGCAAGATCAACTTGTAACCCTGCCCCCCGGACTATATAAGGCGGGCAGGGGGGGTCTACTCGATTCATCTAATCTACTAGCAATACAACACAGCAGCATACAGGACGTAAGGTATTACGCCTCGTGGCGGCCTGAACCTGTCTAAATCTCTGTTCTGCACGAGTTGTGCTCCCTCGTTCGTCTCAGGCGCACCCTCACCGTCTCATCTACTACCGCGGGCATACCCCTCGGTAGACTATCGCCGGTATTCCGTCGACAGTTGGCGCGCTAGGTAGGGGGTGTGCCACCTGATTCCATGGCGAACAAGGTGATTTTTTCAAGCTCCATCAAGCTCCCGACGCCGGGCCAGATCTTCACGGTGGGATCCATCACCTGGGTCTCGGCGCGAACGGCGAAGGGGTGATTCTGGACGTAGCTCAGATCCCCTGCGTGTTGCCTCTGACGAAAAGGCTGCCATGCTACGTTCGAAAAAACATCAACAAAGACGACCTGATCGGGTCTATAGATCTGGTCACCAAGAAGCTGTCAGAGGGACTCCAAATCCTGGAGTCCGTGTCATCCACAACGCGCCGCCCCTCTTCGCTGTCCCCCGACACAACACTAGTCGTCACCGTCACACTTCTCGAACGCATCGTCGAGGAGCAACCTCGAGCGGATCGTCCTCCGAACGGCTACTTGCCGCTCGGGCTACAAAACGCAGCTTCCAGCTTCGCTCAAACACTGCGTCAACACGCCGGCACCAGCTCCTTCATCACCCCTGATAACGTCCGCCCCGACAATGATGATCAAGAGGGTGGCCTTCTCGCCGATCTGCCCCCCATCAAGCAATTTTTTGGGGGACCGGTCCTTGCCATCAGCAACGACAGCGACCCACCACCCAATGAGTCCGAAGAAGCCCGAGCAGCCCGCGAGGCAAGGAACGCCGATCGTAGACGACGCCGCGAGCAGCAAGCTGAAGCGAGGAGGACTGCGGTGGAGAATCTGGAGCCCGAATTTTAAATGCTCGGGCAGTACAAGGTCTGCACGACTCCAAGCGCCAATGTCGCCGTCGCGATCGCCGAGGCCAAGAGGCTACCCCAGACTCCAGAGCTTGGGCGGCTCACCGCTCTTCTCCAAGCAACTCAGGTCCAGATCAACGAAGGAAGACAAGCGCCATCTCATAGCACGGCATCGGCTACAGAGCTCGTCGGCGAAGATGGTGAGATGTCTCGCGGTGGTCGGAGACCTCATCGGCGAGACGGCGACCAAGAGGTGAACCAATCCAACCTCCGCACAAAGATGAAGAACAAAGACCTACGCGGCCGCATCGAGAACAGGAGAGAAGCCAGACACTCAGCAGAGGCCGAGCGACGAAGAGAGTATGATCAGACGCACGGCTTCCCCAACGACAAGACCGCCCCAGAACTGCCATTCACGCCGGCCATCCGAGCAGTCGTCTGGCCTCCTAACTTCAAAGTTGTCGGCGTCAAGACTTACGGCGGAAGAGCCGATCCCAAAAAATGGCTCAACGTCTATGAGATCGCCGTCCAAGCCGCCGGTGGAAACAGGGATGTGATGGCCAACTACCTCCCGGTCATGCTCAGCGCCTCCGCCAACAACTGGCTTCATAGTTTGAGGCCGAACTCCATTGACACTTGGGATCAGTTGAAAGAGCAGTTCGTCAATAACTACCGTGCCACCTGCAAGCAACCGGGCACGAAGTATGATCTTGAAAGACTTCGGCAAGGCTCTCGGGACTCCCTGCGAGACTATATCCGGCACTTCTCGAAAATCAGAAAAGACATCCCCGACATCACAGATGCAGAAGCCATCTCCTCGTTTATGCGCGGCCTGAGGCCCGACGAGGAACTGCGGAAGAAATTATACCGCACCAGCCTGACCACCGTTGCCGAGATGCTACGCATCGCCAACAAATATGCCGATGGAAACGACGCAGCTCATCACTCCATTCACAGTCGCCTTCGCTTCCCCGACCAGTCGCGGAACCAAGAAGAGGGCCACCGAACTGATCGGCACCAGGGTGATCGAGCTCCTCGGAGAGACTACCGCCGCGATGACCGTGACCATCGACGACGCTCAGAACACCGCCGCTACGACGAACCCGAGAGCTCCAGGGCTGGAGAGAGGCACTGCCACTACCAAGTTTACAACACCCGACCAGCCCCAAAGCACAATTACGAGGAGGCCTACTCCAAGCTCCTCGACGCCCAGTGCCCCGTCCACAAGCACCAAAAGCACACCATGAGGGAGTGCGAGGGTTTCTCCAAGAAGTTCCAAGCAGAAGAGAAGAAGAAGGCTCGTGTAGAGTCTGACAGGGACCGGCGCGACGACACCGACAAGCCTCCAGGCTTCACTGACGCACACCGAACCGTTTCCACCATCATCGGTGGACGCCCCGCCATCGAGTCAAAGAGGGAGCAGAAACTCGTCAATAGACGTGTCAACTCCGTTGCCAATTCCGACAGCACGATCGCTGATCCAAGGTTTCCTCCTTGGTCCCACCAAGACATCACCTTCAGCAGGGCCGACCAATGGACCCAGATTCCGTACTTGGGTTGCTTTCCATTGATCGTCGATCCAGTCATACACACGACACGTTTCCGGAAGGTGCTCATCGACGGCGGCAGCGGCCTCAACATCCTGTTCTCCGGAGCTGCCAAGGAACTCGGAATAAAAGAAGAAGACTTGCGACCCACATCAGCTCCCTTCTGGGGTATCGTCCCGGGACAGCCGTCATATCCTCGAGGGCAGATAAGCCTTCCGGTTCAGTTCGGGCACCCACAGTGCTTCCGCATCGAGCACATCGACTTCTTGGTGGCCGACTTCGACGCCGCTTATCATGCTATCCTCGGCCGACCAGCTCTGGCGAAATTCGGGGCCACCTCCAACTACACCTACCTCGTTATGAAGATGCCAGCGGAGAACGGCGTCCTTTCCATTCGCGCCGATCTCCAAGTTGCATATGCTTGCGAGCGAGAGGCCATTGCCATGGCGAAAGCTGTCGAAGAATCCATACTCATGAACATCTGTGCTGCGGACGCAAAGCAAGTAGCCCCAGAAAACCAAGTCATCCCAGAGAAGGCCCCATCAAGATCAGCCACCAAGAACAAGGAAATGAAGGAGGTTGTCCTGGTCCCCGGCGAGCCAAACAAGACTACTCGCATCGGGGCCGACCTCGATCCCAAATAGGAAGACGCGCTCATCAGCTTCCTCAGGGAGCACGTAAGCACTTTCGCATGGAAACCAGCGGATATGCCCGGCGTTCCCAGGAAGTTGATCGAGCACTCCTTGAATGTCTCGAAGACCGCCAAGCCAACCAAGCAGAAACTCCGGCGATTCTCTCCAGACAAGGAGGCCATTAGGGTAGAGATAGCCCGGCTCTTAGCTGCCAGCTTCATCAGAGAGGTGTATCACCCTGATTGGGTAGCCAATCCGGTGCTTGTAAGAAAAAAGAATAATGAATGGAGAATGTGCGTTGATTACACCGATCTCAACAAACACTGCCCTAAAGACCCCTTCGGTCTTCCACGAATCGACGAAGTCGTCGACTCAACAGTAGGTTGCGAGCTACTCAGCTTCCTCGACTGCTATTCCGGATACCATTAGATCGCTTTGAAGGAAGAAGACCAAGAGAAGACGTCTTTCATCACCCCTTTCGGGGCTTATTGCTACAAGACCATGTCTTTTGGATTGAAGAATGCTGGAGCAACCTACCAACGGGCGATTCAAGCTTGTCTAGACGACCTTATCCCCGACGTCGCTGCAGCATACGTTGATGACGTCGTCATTAAGACTCGAACGGCTGAAGGCCTCATTTCCAACCTCGAAGCAGTTTTCAAAAAACTGGACAAATTCCAATGGAAGCTTAATCCTGGCAAGTGTATATTCGGCGTCCGATCCGGCAACTTGCTCGGTAACATCATCAACAAGCAAGGCATCCTCCCCAACCCGGAAAAAATCAACGCGGTTATGAAAATGAAGCCTCCGACCAATGTCAAAGATGTGCAAAAGCTCACCGGGTGCATGGCGGCCCTTAGCCGTTTCATCTCCAGACTGGGCGAGAAAGGCCTCCCATTTTTCAAGTTACTAAAAGCTGGCGAGAAGTTCACCTGGTCGAAAGAGGCAGATACGGCCTTCAGAGAACTCAAACGCTTCTTGACGAGTCCTCCGCTCCTCACAGCTCCAAAAAAGGACGAAACATTGCTGATCTACATCGCCGCGACTAATAACGTCATCAGCACTGCCGTCGTCGTTGAACGAGAAGAAGACGGTCACGCCTATCCGGTCCAGCGACCAGTTTACTTCATCAGTGAAGTCCTCAACGAGTCCAAGACCCGTTACCCAACGGTGCAGAAATTGATATACGCTGTTCTCATCACCTCAAGAAAGCTCCGTCACTATTTTGAAGGATATTCCATAGCAGTAGTCTCTGAATACCCCCTGGGTAGCATCCTCCGAAACAAAGACGCCAACGGTCGGATCCTAAAATGGGCAGTAGAGCTGCGAACATACTCCATTGATTTCCGCAGCCGAATAACAGTCAAGTCGCAGGTACTCGCCGATTTCATAGCTGAATGGACAGAGATACAAGAGTCTTCGCATCCGGCACAGGAAAAGTATTGGACAATGTTCTTCGACGGGTCCCTCAGCATCAGCGGCGCTGGAGCCGGAATACTCCTTATATCGCCCTCCGGTGAGCGCCTCCGTTACGTCTTGCGAATTCACTTCATGGCGTCCAACAACGTTGCCGAATACGAGGCCGCCTTGCATGGTCTCCAGATAGCCTCCGAGCTCGGCATCCGTCGCATCATGGTCTACGGGGACTCGGCCCTAGTCATCAACCAGGTTAACAAAGACTGGGACTGCATCAATGAGAAAATGGACTCCTACGTCGCCGCAATCAGAAAAATCAAAGGGAAATTCCTTGGAATAGAATTCTATCATATCATTCGAAGCGAAAATCAGGCGGCCGACGAATTGTCAAAGCTCAGATCATCCTGGTCCGATGTCCCCGCAGGCTTTTTTATCCAGGATCTGTTCAACCCTTCCATACAGACTGATGGTGATACCAGCAGCTCCGCGACCGACCAGATAGTGGTGTATATCCCAACCCCTGAAGAGGACTGGAGAACCTAGTTCATTGATTACCTACTGGAAGCAAGGGTCCCCGAAGATAGAACAGAAGCCGAGCGCCTGGTCCGAAGATCCAAAAGCTATGTCCTGGTCGACAGCAAACTCATGCGCAAGAATACCAGGAGCGAAGTCCTACAAAAATGCGTCCCAAGGGAAGAGGGTCTCAGGATCCTTCATGAGGCTCATAGTGGCATGTGCGGCAATCACGCGGCTTCACGTATTCTTGTCGGCAAGATTTTCCGAGCAGGTTTCTATTGGCCAACAGCAGTCCAAGACGCCGAGAAGATAGTCAGAGAATGCGAGGCATGCCAGTTCTTTGCCAAGCAGACACATGTACCAGCCCAAGAGTTGCAAACCATCCCTGCGTCGTGGCCTTTCGCTACATGGGGACTGGACATGGTTGGTCCATTTAAAACGGCAAGAGGGGGATTTCGCTCCATTTATGTCGCCATCGATAAGTTTTCCAAGTGGATCGAGTACAAGCCGTTAGTCAAGGCTACGGCAACCAAAGCAGCAGAGTTCCTCAAGGACATATCCTATCGCTTCGGGCTTCCGAACAGCATCATCACCGACCTGGGATCAACATTTACTGGAAGTGATTTTTGGGATTTCTGCGAATAAAGATGCATATCCGTCAAATATGTGTCCGTGGCTCATCCTAGAGCTAACGGCCAGGTGGAGAGGGCAAACGGTATGCTGCTCGACGCCCTCAAGAAGCATCTCCACGCAGTCGTGGAGAGAAGCCCAGGCAACTGTATTGACGAATTATCGGCGGTGATCTGGGGACTTTGGACTCAACCCAGCCGGAGCACAGGAGTATCGCCATATTTTATGGTGTATGGCTCGGAGGCGATACTACCCGCAGATGTAATCTATCGATCTCCAAGGGTTGAGGTATACGAAGAAGCCCACTCCAACGAGGCCAGAGCAGACGAAGTCGACAAGTTAGAGGAAGAGTGCCTGATCTCCTGTCTACGAACAGCTAAATATCTAGAAGGGATCAGGCGATATTACAATCGCAATGTCAACGGCAGAGCTTTTGCAGTCGGCGACCTCGTTCTCTGTCTAAAGCAGAGCAAGGAGGGGATGCATAAACTATCATCTCCTTGGGAAGGGCCATACATCGTCAAGGCAGTTACAAGACCAGGTGCATATAGGCTTTCCGACCTAGACGGCGTTGACATCCCCAATTCCTGGAACATCGAGCACCTGCGACGTTTCTACCCTTGATCCAGGGTTCAAAACAGATATGTGTATTTTCATTCTATTATAAATAAGGGAAATATATTGTTATTCTCGATATTTTTGTCTCCATTACATTTTGTACAGCTAAACGTCTTCAACAATGCGCACGCCCCGCCACTGCTCGGGCAGCACGTCTTCGCCTATGTATAAGTCCCGCCACTGCTCGGGCAGCGCGTCTTCGCCTATGCGTAAGCCCCGCCACTGCTCGGGCAGCACGTCTTCGCCTATGCGTAATCCCCGCCACTGCTCGGGCAGCGCGTCTTCGCCTATGTGTAAGCCCCGCCACTGCTCGGGCCGCACGTCTTCGCCTATGCGTAAACCCCGCCACTGCTCGGGCAGCATGATTTCACCAATGTGTAACCCCCGCACCCGCCGGGCAGCATCTGGTTCGACACCGCGTAAGCCCTAAAAATGATAGGTCGCCTACCTACGACACTTCATCGACCGCCCCGATATATCGGGTAGCCTTCGCCCACGATAAGCGTAACCCTCGCCTAGCGCGGGCAGCTTCGCCACCACGTAAGCCCCGGGGACGCCTGGGCCGTTAGGTCTTCGCTAACACGTAAGCCCCGAGGACGCTTCGGCAGTTTAGCAGCGTCTCCAAAAGCCCCGGCAAAAGCACGGGCGACACGCAGGGCATGTAGGATTATTCTTCGACCATACAAGATCTCGACTATGTTCAGGCGTCTCAATTTAAATCCCTTCGGTGGGAAAAAGTTGAACATCAGCGGTCGACATTTTTGCGGCTTCCCTAGCCTCTTCTTCAAGCTGGTCTTCCTGCTCTTCGGTGGTTCCCCGAGCATACCCGGTCTGTACTCGGTCGTTCTTCACTCCCGAGTAATGCGATCAGACGACTCCAAGCACATGGGCGGCCACATTTTTAGCAGCATCCACGCAGAAGTCTTTAAAGAATCGAAGAGCTTCCCGTCCACGTTGTACGATGTCGAGGGCACCGGGACCTTCAGCAGGCGGTACGGCGGGCGCATACTCAATGATGTCAAGCACAGGCTTAACACCACCAACAAAGGCCTCAAATCTTCCATTGGCAGCCTCAAGGCGACCCGCAAGGTCATCAAACTGCGCACGATGCCTACGTCCCATCTCTGACAAACAAAGCAAGTCAGTCGCACTACAAAAAAAAGGAGAGGAAGGGGAAAGCCGAACACAAACAGGTAACCTGTCATCGTTTCCAGGTTCTTTCGGGCGGCCTCTCGCATCAATGTCACCTTAGCTTCCAGCTCAATGGCTGCACGTCACAAAGAATACAATCAGATCATCAAACCAAGACATTTTACAAATGACGAGACGTCGCACATACTTGACTTCGTGGATCCATCCAGCAGCTCTTGAAGACCTACATGCCACAAAATTGGCATTCAGAGAGCAAAAGCGGGACGAATAGCTGTCAAAAAGCACAACATTAAAACATACCTTTGTTTTCTCGCAATAGATGCTTCTCGGATTTCATAAGATCCGAGCAGTGTAGCTCCAAGGTATCACGCTCTTCGCGCATGCCTGACACCACCCCATCTAGCCGACTCACCTCGGTCTGCAGTTGCTTGTTTTTCTCTGCTACATCCCAAAGGCAGTGTAGGGTTTTTCGGCGATCTTCAGCGGTTTCATACACTGTCTGGAAGACCAAAAGAGCAACAGGTTATCAAGTCATTATATCATCTGGATAAAATACGATAGGTGTCACCTACACACGCGACGAAAGGTTTCCCAGACGTCCGAGAAGTTTTCTCAAGTCCGCGCGAGTATCACAGATGTCATTCTTCAGTACATCTATCTCGGCATCAGCAAGATCTTCCTCCGTGGCGACAGCATAGGTGTTCCCCACCATCCGATACGTGCGAATCAAAGGCACGGGCCCCGTTCGGGCGATTTCTTCGATATCCGCACCCTCTGGGGAAGTGTTTGTGGAGGGCCGAGGACATGGCCCTGTTCGCGCCTCCGAGATGGTCTCCGTTCGACGATCAGCACTCCCAGGAGGAATAGTGCTACCGTGTCTCGGCGGCGACGTCCGAGCTTCATCTTCATAGCTCGGGTCCTCGACATTTGGCCTCGGAGGAGAAGCCGGAGGCGGCGGGGTGGGCATGCGTGGCTGTTTTGGAGGAGATGGTGAGCCTTGCGCATCAGCTGTTGAGGGCCTCTCGGGCGACCTCTGGGGTGATTCATGTTCTGAAGTCCAGCCAGCGCGGAAGCCCTCTGCTACACCAGCCTCTGAAGTTGTCATCTTTTCAGCGCCGGGATTCTCAGGGTCTTCATTAGAAGGGTCCCTACATTTCCAAGACAAAATCTCAACACTGTTCGGATCAAAAAGGGAGAAATATGGAGAAAATCCTACTTACATTTCTGAGCGACGGCGCTTTCGGCCGAATTTCTTTCTTTGACCGGAAGCTCCAGCGGCAGCGGCAGGAACATCACGCTTATGGCGTTTTGTGCTCGGTTCATCCTGATTCGTGCAAGGGGCGTCAGCAGCTGCTTGGGCACGGTCCTCAGAAATCTTTATCGGAGCTTCAGCAGCTCGAACGCCACTAGAAGATCCAGCCTTTTCTGACACCGGCTGTTTCTCCCGAGCAGTTCTTTGGGCCAGTGTCTCCTCATCTTCTTCGTCAAAAGACTCTCTTTCTTCTTCAAATAGTTTAGTAGAGTCGTCTTCGGCACGTCTCTGGTGATAACTGTGCATCGCGTCAACTCGGCCCGGCCAGTTTGCGGTTGGTACATCGGAGAAGTACACCTTTCGGTCCTGTCCATTTATCTTCAAGAGATCAAACAGAAGTTATGGTATAAGTACAGTATGAGCGATGGAAGTGCCGGGGCAGTTCGGAACTTACCTCTGGCGGGGGATTCTTCAGATTAAAAGCCGCACTTTGGCCACGGTTGCCTATATGAGAGCCTTTTCTAAAATATTCTTCCAAGACTTTTTTAACTTGGGCTTCGGATAAATCTCCGGATGAGCACCTGGTCGGATCTTTCCGACCGGTAAATTCAAAGGCAGGATGAACTCTATCCTTGCAAGGTTGGACGCGACGAAATACAAAATTGGTAGCAACCCCAACTCCATTCAGGGTTAAACCCTTGATGATTTCTAGCAATTCGTTTACTTGTCCTAGCTCCTCTACATGCGGTTTCTCTGTCCAGCTATTCTGTTTTTCTGGAATCTGATCCACGGCGCACCGGACGCTTGGTTCATGATTGGGGATATAGAACCATCTCTTGTTCCAGTCACGCACACTGGTATTCAGAGGAATCTGGAGGTAATGTGCGGACATCTCGTCACGCATTTTCAGATACACTCCACCAGCAACTCGAGAACCTGTGCCGCTCGATTTCACAAGAACGAAGAGATGGCGGAACAAATTGAAGTGTGGGAGAATGCCAAGGTATGCTTCGCAGAAGTGGATAAAGATGGAAATCAAGAGGATAGAATTGAGATTCAAGTGGCATAGGAAAATTTGGTAATAATCAAGTAACTTGCGAAGAAACAGATGGCATGGCAAACCAAATCCGCGGGTAAAATAATCAGAAAAGACTACTATTTCTCCAGAATCAGGCATTGGATATGGTTCACCTTGTGATATTCTCTAGCCTCCAGTCACCTGGTCAGGAAGGAATCCCCAGGCCACGAGCGCATCGAGCTGCGATCTTCCCAATACTGACGGTTGCCATTCGTTCGACATGCGGAATTGCCCCGGTTGTGCCTCCTTCGACTTTTTTGATTCGCAGGTGCTCTTCCTGGTGCCTGCCATAGCAGATCTGGGCGGGGGAGAGGTGGATTTGATGGTTTTTCTGTGGTGGCGGCGGTAGAAAAATGGAACCCTAGACGGCGATGGAGGAATAGGCGGAGACGGATGTGTGTTTTGGGATTTGAATGCGCAAGAAGATAAACCAACTGTTCCCTTTTTCTATTTATTCCTCTGTCAAATGGCACAGGGGTATTTTCGGTTTACAAATCGTTTGTTGCAGAGAAAAGCACCGCTCGGATACTTCGTCGTTTTCATCAAGCGTTTCTGAGCAGCAAAGTTGCTCGGGTACTTCGTCGCCTTCGTCAAGCGTTTCCGAGCAATAAGTACTACTCGGGGACTCCGTCGTCTACTTCAAGCGTTTCCGAGCAATAAGCACTGCTCGGGGACTCCGTCGCTTTCGTCAAGTGTTTCTGAGCAGCAAAGCTGCTCGGGGACTTCGTCGCCTTCGTCAGGTGTTTCCGAGCAGCAAAGCTGCTCGGGGATTTCGTCGCCTTCTTCAAGCATTTCCGAGCAATAAGCACTGCTCGGGGACTCCGTCGCCTTCATCAAGTGTTTCCGAGCAGCAAAGCTGCTCGGGGACTTCGTCGCCTTCGTCAAGTGTTTTCGAGCAGCAAAGCTGCTCGGGGATTTCGTCGCCTTCGTCAAGCGTTTCTGAGCAATAAGCACTGCTCGGGAACTCCGTCGTCTTCTTCAAGTGTTTCCGAGCAGCAAGGCTGCTCAGGGACTCCGGCGCTTTCGCCAAGTGTTTCCGAGTAGCAAGGCTGCTCGGGGACTCCGTCGTTTTCGTCAAATGTTTCCAAGCAGCAAAGCTGCTCGGGGACTTCGTCGCCTTCGTCAAGTGTTCCCGAGTAGCAAGTTTGCTCGGGAATTTCGCCGCCTTGTCAAGCGTTTACGAGCAGCAAAGTTGCCCGGGGATTTCGTCATCTTCATCAAGTGTTTTCGAGCACTAAAGCTGCTCGGGGACTTCGTCGGCACTTCACAAGATCAACAAGGATAAAGATTTTGACCCTGACACCACGTGACTGCGTCACCTACTATCAGGCTCGGGGACTAAGTGGATACACTTCACCTGCCGGTGAAGGTATTGGCTCTGTCCTGTTAAAAGTGGATACACTTCGCTAAAGAGAAACTTTTTTCAATTTTTTCTAAGCCCCTTACATCCGTCTGGTCAAGCAACACTGAAGGTCTGCACCTCTCGACAAATGCAAGGCGCTCGGGGACTAGCTGTGGGGGTATAAGCCCGTATACCCGCATAGTCATACTTGGCCCAAGTCTACCGAACAGGCCTGAACTACCAAGGACACGTCGCCCATACGATCTCCAGGAGATCGCGTCTATCCGCCGAGTCCTTGGCGAGCAAGAAAATAGCTTTCCTAGGATCTAGCCGATTGGTTTCCCAGATCGACTAGGATTGTAATCTATTATGTATGGCAAGATCAACTTGTAACCCTGCCCCCCGGACTATATAAGGCGGGCAGGGTGGTCTACTCGATTCATCTAATCTACTAGCAATACAACACAGCAGCATACAGGACGTAAGGTATTACGCCTCGTGGCGGCCTGAACCTGTCTAAATCTCTGTTCTGCACGAGTTGTGCTCCCTCGTTCGTCTCAGGCGCACCCTCACCGTCTCATCTACTACCGCGGGCATACCCCTCGGTAGACTATCGCTGGTATTCCGTCGACACTTTGTGAGCGAGTCATTACCCCCTTGAAGGACTCCCTATTATGAGATCTTGAGGATGAGCTTGTAGGAGTGGAGTGGTTCTTCTATCAACCACTTGAGGTAGAGGATGTGGAGCATCAACATCTTGTGCTTGTGCCTCAACTTCTTCTTGTGTGATGTGGGTGTCTTCATGTGGATCCACTCCATCGTTGTCTCCATCATCTTGAGGCACATTTGATGAAGATGGTTGATTGATCACTTGCACATCGTCACCATCATCTTCATCATCTTTAGGCTTGATGTCTCTGGTTGGCATGTTCTTCATAGCCTTCCTCAATGGTTCATCACCTACATCATCAAGATTCTCATGCTCTCCTTTAGAGCCATTAGATTCATCGAACTCCACATCATAGGTTTCTTCAACAAGGCCAGTGGCATTGTTGAATACTCTATATGCTTTGGACTTCAATGAGTAACCAACAAGAAAGCCAATATCACAACGTCTTTGGAATTTCCCTAGGTGTTGCCACTTCTTGTAGATGTAGCATTTGCATCTAAACACCCGGAAGTAGGAGACATCCGGCTTCTTGCCATTGATAAGCTCATAGGGGGTCTTCTTTAGCAACGGTGAGGGAATAGGTGGTTGGATGCATAGCATGCGGTGTTGATTGCCTCCGCCCAAAACCTCTCTAGTGTGTTGTACTCATCAAGCATAGTCCTTGAAGGGTGATCAATGTCCAGTTCTTCCTTTCAACAACTCCATTTTGTTGCGGTGTATAGGTGGATGAGACTTCATGTTTGATCCCAACTTCATCACAATATACTTCAATGTTTGTGTTGTTAAATTCTTTTCCATTGTCACTTCTAATCTTTTTGATTTTCACTTCAAATTCATTTTGTGCTCTCTTGGCAAACTTCTTGAAAGATGCGGCAACTTTGGTCTTGTCATGAAGAAAGAACACCCAAGTATATCTTGAAAAGTCATCAACAATCACTAAGCAATAGAGATTGCCACCAATACTTGCATAAGTTGTTGGCCCAAATAAATCCATGTGAAGTAGCTCTAATGGCCTTGAAGTTGATACAAATGCTTTGGATGGATGTGTATTTGCCACTTGCTTGCCGGCTTGACAAGCACTACACAATTTGTCCTTCTCAAATACAACATCTTTCAATCCTCTCACATCTCCTTCTTCAATAGCTTCTTGAGTGTGCTTATCCCAACATGTGCAAGCCTTCTATGCCATAGCCACCCAAGAGATTGTTTGGTGAATAGACAAGTCTTCAAGTTAGCATCTTCCGAGTTGAAGTCCACTAAATAGCGGTGATTGTACCGGAAACCCTTGAATATAACTTCATTGTCATCTTTCTTGGACACAACCACTTCTTCACTTGTAAATAGGCATTGGAAGCCAAGATCACACAATTGCCCAATAGATAGCAAGTTGAAGTTCAATGAAGCAACTAGAAGCACATTGGAAATAGAATGATCATTTGATATTGCCACTTTGCCAAGCCCTTGAACTTTGCTCTTTGAATTCTCACCAAATGTTATCTTCCCTTGGTCTTCGTCATTCTCTTCTAGTGAGGTGAAAATACGAGCATCACTGGTCATATGTTGAGTGCATCCACTATCAATTACCCAATGAGATCCACAGGTCTTGTAGTTCACCTACACACAACAAATCAAGCTTGATGTTTAGGAACCAATACTTGAGAAGTCCTATCACAAGTATACTACTCTAGGAAAGTAGAGAACACAAAGTAAATGCGGGAATGTAAATAAGTTAGAGAATGCAAGCCGAGTTTTTCCTGAGGTCTCGGAGAGTCGGCACTCCACTAGTCCTCGTTGGAGCACCCACGCAAGGGTGTAGCTCCCCCTTGATGTTTGTAAAGACTAAGTGCTCCCTACGGGCTGATCTTTTGCCTCTCTGGTGCGGTGGATCGCCCACAACCGCTCAAAAGCTTGGCTTGGGCCGCCCACAAGCTCTCCAAGCGGTCACCATGCCTCCGATCACCACCGAACCGTCTAGGTGATGCCGATCACCAAGAGTAAGAATCAAGAACTCTCACTTGACCAAGAACAAGGCCAAAGAGAGTGATGGATGCACACAAATCACTCTTGATCACACTCTTGGAAAGAAGCTCAGAAGCAAGTGGGAATCACTCAACCTCCCTAGGGCTTTTGCACTAACACCAAGTCACAAGGGTTGCTTCAGCCGAACAAATGGGCAAGAGAGCTAGAATGAAGCCAATGGTGAAGTATAAATACTCCCCCTCTCCAAAACTAGCCGTTTGTACTATTTTCAGCAGTCTGTGAACCGTCGGACTGGATGAACAGTGACACCGTCGGACCAAACCCTGCCAGTCCGACCCTCACACGCGTCCTGCAGTCAACACTGTTTCAGAGGAGCGTCGGACTGACACCAATGGTCCGATGACAACCGTTGGACCAGCGTCCGACGCCCTCGTGCTCTTGGGTGAGCACTGCACAGTGACGCTCAACATCTAAAACACGGAGCAATGGTCCGACGCACCCCGTCAGACCTAGTTCGACGCACAAATCCGCTCTCGGGAGCTCTCTGTGTAGAAATGGACACCGTCGGATGCTGGGCAATATGGTCCGATGACCATCCCAGCAGCGTCCGACGGTCTCTGGTTTGCTGGGATGCAAGCAGAGGTTGCCATGTACCGTCAGACCCTGAACATTGGTCCGTCGACCATAATGTCCACAGTTCGACGCTCTCAAATTGATCAAAACTTCGCTGAATCGAAAACTTTCCAAAACAAAGTTTGATCCTCTCTCTCTCTCTCAATAGTCTCCCTGGGCTGTCTAGAGCTATCACTACTAGAAAATCCCCCCTGTAGCTACGCTGTATTTGTAGCGCCATCGAAAGCGTCTCTATATTGGCACGTAGAGATGTTATTTGGTACGATTTTAAGATCGTATCTAAGTGTCAATATTTAACACGCTTTGAATGTTAAGAGATACCAAAACACATTTTTTTAACACGTTTTTGAAATCGTATTGAAATGATACGGAAATAGCCACACTTTCAACCGTCAATAACCTCTACACACGTTGTAAAGCGTGTCTCAAAATCGTCGATAGGCACCTAGAAATGCTTTTTGACGTGCAACTAAAAATGTATAAAGTTGACGCATAATTAGACATGCTTTCAACCGCCGCTACCTTATCCTATTTCCATACTTCTGTCGCTCCATCCCCGTATGGGTGGAGAACCCGTCGCTGTCTCGGCTGTGCTACCGGAGGCTCTAGGGAAGTCGGAGGAGAGAGCACTCATCTTGGGGTGGGCTTACTACTTATATGCTTTCAGCAGTTATCCTCTCCACACTTGGCTACCCAGCGTTTACCGTAGGCACGATAACTGGTACACCAGAGGTGCGTCCTTCCCGGTCCTCTCGTGAATAGCATGAAGACACGTTGTAAAGCGTCTCAAATAATTGCCCTCATGCACATAGATATGTTTTTATATGCGAGACCAAAATATCTCTAATTGATATGAAATTAGATACGCTTTTACCATTACTAGCTAGTAGAGGCGTTTTAATGTGTATTAGAAATTTCTTCTTAACCATGTACAGACATTTTTTCGATATGAAATTTAAAACGTGTAACCTACTGAGGGGACTATAAACTGACGTGGCATATTAATCATATCAGACTCGATGTGGCATATATTTTTTAATAAAAAATAAAAATAAAAAATAAAAAAATAACTAATACAGTAGGACGAGAACCGTAGGAGACTAGGAGACGTGTAAGAAACAGATAAGAGGTAGAATGAAGTAGATGGGATTTTCTACAATATATGCTCGGATTCATCAAATTTTATCATAAGTGGTTTGATATTGCTACTTCAATGGTCACTACCACTGTTGTCAAAAAAATGGTCACTAACACTTGCACGCAACACAATAGAAGTAGCTATTTATAGGAAACCTGGGACCCACTTGTGAGAATCTAAACCACTGACAATATGTTGGCACAAAAAATAGTTCCTCGTGCCTAACACACCAGCGAAGCCAGAACGACCCTAAAAAGTGGACGGAGCTTTCGCAGATCTAGCTAGAAAAAATTAAAATACAGCCGAACAGTCCTTCTTCTGAAGACACCAGGGTTGGCTCGAGAAAGAAGGGACACCATCTCCAGGTAAGACAATTCAGCTGTTAACACCATTGTGTTTTATTATATCATTGACTGTTATTTTTGTAGAAATCCAATCGGCTATTCCCACTCTGGCCACAGAAATACCAACTGATACTGCACCAGATGCTGGGAAACAAGTGGCCACAGAGGCACCAAGACATCCAGAGACCTCATCGGCTCTTCCTGCACCAGACACTGAGAAGGTAAAATCTTACCAGATTAACCGATTGCTCTTAACATGCATCGTCTGACAGAATCATATACCAAATGCAGGCACTGCAGATTTCATCTCCCAGCTACTCCTTTGATTTAGAAGAATGCTGTGACGAGAAAGAGCTAAGTTCCAGATCTCTAAAACTGTCTAAGCCAGATTTCAAAAATCAGGTAAGCGAGCTCCTTCCTCGGCTGGAAGAAAATTTAATCAACCTCGCTCTGAATCCTGATTCAATTGATCAAGCTATCCAACTACTTCAGCAACAAGCACATTCAGTAACCTTCAACCCCTTGAAGCAGCTCACCAAGCTCAAGAATGAAACTCCAAGGATCACATCTGCACATGCCAATCTGACAGAGCTGGAACAGTTGAAGAACAGCAAACTGACCAACAAGTAAGAAGCAACTGGACTAGCCAACCAAGTTAAATCGCTGACAACTTCAATCAGTATAGCTGAGTCAGAGCTAAAAATGCTGAAAGCCAAGCATGACCAACTGATGAAGGAGCTTGAAGAAGTAAATTCTGCCATCACCCAACACAAAATCACTTTATCAACAGTACTATCGGCATCAGCCAGAAGAGAAAGCAAGTCAGTGTCATGGTCGCTGATGGCAGGGCAATTCACCAGCGCCTAGCTCTTCTGAAGACGATGGCCGATGAAGATCAAGCATTGATACAAGCCGGCCAGATCCTTCATGCTGAAATTATCTCAACCATTCGATCGATGCTAGTCTTGTAATGCTTTCCTGTAAAACTTACTTTGTACAATGTATATTCATTCTGTGTGTAGCCTCTAACAATTTCTTCTACTTCAAAGCCGTAAATTGGCTATTTTTACCCGTCTGCTCTACAATCGGCTAAACAGACAGACCCTCTTGCCATTGTCTCCAAGCATCGATCCAACAGCCGATTCCGGGGTGCCTATTCAAAACAACCGATCGAATGGCAACCGATCGCGGCAACTGTTCCGGATTCAAGAAACGTGACTTAACTCCAGCATAAAGTCCACCGCGTCATTTCGTCTCCTGAGGAAACCGCCTTGATGCCTCTGTCTTATAAATATCCGCTAGGCCTGAACGAGCAACTGCATATGCATTGGTCCTTACTCGCCCGGCCTTCCTTCTCTGTCTCTTCATCTTCAAACCTAGTTCATCCAGTTTTAAATCCTCCAAATAGCCGGCAACAGAGATCGCGGCAAGCGCCCGGCAACCGATCCAGCCGAGAGCGACGAACTCCTTCATCGAATCCGCTCTCTGAGGTCAGAGGCCAACCTACTGGAGATGATCCTGAGGTAAGATTACTGTTCATCTTGGTGCATCTACTCAAATCCGAAACTGATTGTCATCACTCTTGTAGCAATCCTCCGACCATCGGCGCCGGGGCTCTGGAGCCGCCGCCGGGCCTTCACTAGCAGCTCCTGCGTCGGGCGGCACTACCCCTGCGGCCGCTGGATCCACCCCTGCAACGGGTGACGCTGCGTCTTCATCTCGCGTGCCAAGGCCCTGGGTGACGAATCGGCAGCTGGCCATCTACAGCAGGTAAGTCGATCTGCACCTATGGCGTTGGTTCCCGGTTTTCAACTCTGACACTCTTGGTCTCTGCCATTCTTTCAGCCAGCAACGCGTCCTCCACCTGCCATCGGGCGCGCTGATAGGCGAGTCCTCACGAGTGCGTCGCACCGTGCCTCAGCCGATCCCTCAACAGGATCCGGCTTCCAGTGCCGCCTCCTGAGAGGGGTCCAGATCCGGGTCTTCCTCAGGCTCGTCCAACTCCTACACCGTCAACGATGGCCGCCGCTTCCACCATCAGATGGTGGAATACCATAACCTCTACTCAGAGGCTACGAAGGAGAATGGCCGGCTGCAAGGCATTAACGAAGCCCAAGCAGCCGTGCTCGCCGCCACCGAGACCAAGGTGGCGAACATCCAGGCCCACCTCGCCGAGTCGGACGCCGCGGTGGCAGGTAACTTTCTAGAGTCATCCCGTGATGAGTCGATGAAGATTCTTGTGCTAACTCTTTCGTTTCTTGCAGCCCTGACCGCGCAGCTGCAGGAGTTGCGCGTGGCCGCCGAGGACGCCGCCAACGTCGTCAATGCTTGTGGTGAGACGCTGGCGCAGAGGCTTCAGGATGTCTACCACCGAGTCCGTCAGGTGGCCATGGCTGGCGTCCGTCACGGCGCCACCGGCGCTCTTGTGGCTACACGACTCCGCTCCGGCATTGCCCTGGAGGCCATCGAGCCTGGGTTCCCGGAGAGCCAGGACATGGGAGAGGCCAGTGCCCAACTGGTGGCCTTCTTCCCCCATGCAGACGGGGTCGCGGTCGTCACCGACGCCGAAGATGTCATTGCTAGGGCCACCAACAATGATGTCTAGAATGTATCAGACTGTAATATAAATATAATCAGTAATCAAACTCTGTTGAGAACCAACAATCTGATCTTCATATGTCTTACATTCCTTTTTATTATTATTTTTTGCTCTAAAGGCGATGCTTATCGCATCGGCTGTTACACCCCATCGAGTGTATTACAATGTTTGTGCTGAAGGCGACTCGTTAAAATAAAATCGGCTATTACATGACTTCTATTTTTTTCCTGAAGGCGATCCTCCGCTCAGAATCGGCTGTCAGAGCCAGATTCAACGAATCGGCTATCGACCCCCGACTGGAATGCTAGAGTAATATTTCTTTAAATACTTCCCGTTGATCGCCCTAGCAAATCTTCTCCCTTCCAAATCTTCAAGGATGTAGGCGTTGCTGGGCGCACACTCCACAATTCGATACGAGCCTTCCCAATTTGGAGACCATTTGCCGAATCGACTGTCCTTAGTACTAATAGACAATATAACTTTCCATACCAGCTCTGATTCGACAAAGCTCTTGCTTCTCACCTTGGTGTTGTAATATTTGGCTACCCGTATCTTGTTCTTCTCAATGCACTCTAAAGCTTTGAGCCGATGACAATGTAGATCTTCAAGGCTGTCCATCATGATATCTCTATATTCACCGGCTTAAGCTTGTTTTGTATTGTGACGCGCCATGCTTCAGACTGGATCTCCCATGGCAGGACAGCAGCGTGTCCATAGACTAACTCATAGGGCGTGGCCTTGATCGATCCATGTTGCGCCATTCGGTACGCCCACAGAGCCTCACTCAATGTCAAGTACCACCTCCTGGGAGTCTGCTCGATCTTCTTCTTGATGACCTTGATTAAAATCTGATTTGAAGCTTCAGCCTGACCATTGGCTTAGGCATAATAAGGCGAAGAATTATAAATTTTGATGCCCATGTCGTCAGCAAAGGTCAGAAACTCATCTGAAGTGAACATTGTTCCTTGATCGGTTGTGATGGTCTGAGGTATAACAAACCTGTAGATAATGTGATCCTTCATGAACTCTATTATATCACCAGATGTAGCATTCTTCAGAGGCACAGCTTCTACCCATTTGGTAAAATAGTAAGTTGCAACCAGTATCGACTTGTGACCTTTGCTTGATGGTGGATAAATTTGGCCGATCAGATCGATTCCCCAACCTCTGAACGGCCATGGCTTGATGATAGGATTCATAGCTGAAGCAGGAGATTTCTGCACGTTCCCAAATTTCTGGCACTCTTGGCAACCCTTGTAATATTTGAAGCAATCTTCGAGCATTGTTGGCCAATAATAATCAGTCCTTCGGATGATCCATTTCATCTTGTGAGCCGATTGGTGAGCACCGCAAACTCCTTCATGAACCTCACTCATCAGCTTTGCGAATTCTTCTACCCCGAAGCATTTTAACAGCACCCCTTCAACATTCCTATAGTACAAGTGACTATCTAGCAGCACATACTTGATAGCCTTGTATCTCAACTTTCTACTGACTCTCTGAGAAGGATCCGCAAGGTAACTTGCTATCTCACCCCGCCAATCATCAGCTGATTGCTCGGTGTTGAAGATTTCCTGCATGGACCTGTAGCCCGAGGCGTTCTGAACCAATCGATTAGCCTCTTGATTTTGAGCTCTGGGAATATGATAAAGCGAGACTGCTATAAATCCCCTGATCAAAGTTTGGCACTGATCATGATAGCCTCTGAGTATGTCATCTTTACATTCATATAGGCCGAGCAATTGGTTGATGACTAGTTGTGAATCTCCGAAAACCTCAACTACATCGGCCTTTGCTTCATGCAGAAGCTGAAACCCCTTTCAGATCGCCTCATACTCAACTCGATTATTTGTCACCGTAGGCCCAATCTGGAAAGCAAACTCAAAACGCTGTCCTCGAGGTGATATGAGCACCACTCCAGCAACCCCACCTTGCTTGCAAGATGACCCATCGAAGAACATAGTCCATGGTGCTACGTCGACCAGACTGACAGTGCCTCCATGATACTGGGTAATGAAATCGGCTATTGCCTGACCTTTGACTGCTTTAGCCGATTCAAACCTCAAATCATACTCAGAAAGTGCCAAGATCCATTTGTCTTTCCGCCCATTCAGGATTGGCATTGATAACATATGCTTGATCACATCTGCCTTAGACACCACCACACACTCAGCTGACAACAAGTAGTGCCTCAACTTGGTGCATGAATAAAATAAACACAGGCACAACTTTTCAGTCGGTGTGTATCTTGTCTTAGGATCCAAGAGCCTCCAGTTCAGATAGAAAACTGCTCTCTCTTTTCCTTCAAACTCCTGAAAAAGGGCCGATCCAATCGTATGGTCCTCGGCAGTCACGTACAACTTTTAATGCTTCCCTACCTATAGTGGCATCAAAACAGGTGGGGACTTCATATACTCTTTGATCTCGTCAAAAGCTTTTTGTTGTACGTCACCCCATTTGAATTCTTGATCGTCTTTAAGCTTCAATAGTGGTGAGAATAGGAGCACCTTCTCTAACAGATTGGCAATAAATCTTCTGATGAAATTAATCTTGCCAAGCAAAGACTGCAACTCCTTCTTGTCAGTCGGAGGCACAAGTTGATCAATGGCCTTCCTGCTCTTGCTACCAATCTCTATCCCCTTGCGATGAACCATGAAACCTAGAAACTCACCAGCCGATACCTCGAAAGCACATTTATTAGGATTCATCTTCAGCCCATGCTTTCTCGTGCATTCCAGGGTAGCCTTTAAATCGGGTAAATGACCTTTGTAGCTCTTGCATTTCACAACCACATCATCAATATAAATTTCAACAATCTTGCCGATCAACTTATGAAAAATATAATTCATAGCCCTTTGATAAGTTGCACCTGTATTTTTCAAACCAAAAGTCATTACAACCCACTCGAACAGACCGATTGCACCGAGACACGTAAAAGCTGTCTTGGGAATATCTTCGTCAGCCATGAAAATCTGGTTGTAACCAGTGTTGACATCCATGAAGCTGATGACCTAGTGCCCTGCCACTGAATCAACCAACATATCGGCTATTGGCATTGGATAACCGTCCATCGGGGTTGCCCTGTTCAAATCCCTGAAATCAATACGCACTCATAATTTGCCATTCTTCTTATATACAGGGACAATATTTGATACCCATTCGGCGTATCGGCAAGCTCGAATGAACTTGGCTTCCAACAATCTCTCGATTTTGGCCTTGATGTCAGGTAATGAGTCTGACTTGAATCGTCACGAAGGTTGCTTGAATGGCCGAAATCCAGGCTTGATAGGTAGTCTGTGCTCAACAATTGACTTGTCTAAACCAGGCATTTCATAATATTCCCAGGCGAAGCAATCTTTGTATTGTTTCAACAGATCGATTAACTCCCGCCTGAACTTAGGGTCAAGGTTGGCGGCAATGTACGTCAGCCTTGGTCTGTCACCAGGTCCAATATCTACTTCTTCAAGTTTATCGGCCGATGTAAAGCCCTGCCCAAGCTTGCCCTCGGTGCCATCGATCGGATTCTCCAATAATAAAAAGACTCAGAGCCGATTGCCCAAACCAACTGTTGACTCTCATCATTGACTTTGATGGAGCCTTCATCCCAAGTCTTGCCAGAAAAACAATCATGATCCCTGGTTTCCCAGTAGGCGACATCCGTCGTAGCAACACTCACCGAATCATCAGCCGGGACCACTTCAACCTCATCACCATGCCACTGGATCACACATTGGTGCATCCTGGACGGCACGCAACAATTGGCATGGATCCAGTGATGCCCAAGCAATAAACTATACGAACCCTTGCTATCAATGATGAAGAAAGTGGTAAGCAGCGTCTTCTTCCCAACTGTCAACTCGACATTGATTGCCCCCCGGGTGTTGGAGGAGTTGCCCCCGAAGTCCTTCAGCATCATGTCGGTCTTGATCAAATCATTAGGGCCCTCGCCCAGCTTGCGGAAGGTAGTGTAGGGCATGAGGTTGACTGTAGCACCTCCATCTACCAGCATCTTGGTCATCGGCATTCTATTGACATATCCCTTGAGGTAAAGAGCCTTCAGGTGCCAATGCTTGGGTGGCTTGTCGAAAGTAGCATGCTGTGCGAAAATCAACTTGGCGGTACCCTGCTCAGACTCTGACTCATTAGATTCGGAAGATACATAACCTTTCCTAGCCTTGGGCGCCCTAAACTCAGCCAGAAGCACGAACACCATCTGTGCATCGGCTATTGCCTTTCCCTTATCTTGAGAGGGCTTTTCTCGCCAGACTTGCCTTGGGCCTCCTTCTGCTTTTAGCTCTCTATTCCTGAGGCGCTGCAAACGGCGTCTCTGACTCCTGGTCAAGTACCCAGGACACCACTGGCCTTCCTGCCAGGCTGGCTCCTCGCGATCGACTAACGCTGCATCAAGCCGATCGTGCACATCTCTTTTTTCGCGCCGATCCTGCATGTCGTGCAGGCGTCCAAGCCTCTCATGCACAGACCGGCGGTTGGTTTGAGACTGCCTGTATTCCCGGTACTGATCACTATACTCCGGGCAGTTGCGGATAGTCGGCAATTTCAAACCTTTGTTCCAATAGTGTCGGAAAAACAGGCAATACCAGTGCTCTTTTTCTTCTTCCCGGCAGTAGGCTACCTCTTCCTGGTAGCGTGTTTCCTCTTCATCACGGGCCCACCTCCGGTACTCTTCTTCTTCAAACTGTCTCTGGTGATTCTTCTCCCTCTGCCTTCGCCATTTGTTCAATAAGTTGCGAGAAGTCACCCTGGTCTTGCTAGATTCCCCCTGCTCAAGTCGGTTCCAGCTCTGCTCCCTGCTCTTCTTGATCATCTCTAGCTCTTCGGCTGTTATCTACATGCCTGGATCAACCGACGCATTCCTTTTCGCCTGATCAGAAGTTAGGACTCTTACCTTGCCTGCAGGGGATGTCACATCGACCATGTTCTGGCCTTTTGGGAATGGGAATTTGTCAATCTTCATCTTCTCTTTGGCAAGACTATCAAACTTCAATAGGCTGCGAGAGATAGCTCTCTGGATCTGAGTTCTGAACACGCGGCACCCATTAGTGTCGTGCGTATCACGGCCGTGGTACTGGCAGATGGCTTCCCTTTCAATTCTTCAGGAGAGGGCTTGACGTAATCTGCAGGGAACGAGATCTGCCCAGCACTACTGACCAGCAAGTCGAAGAGCTTATCCAACTTGTTTGTATCAAAATCATATTGATCTTCAATGCTCCAGTTCTTGAGAACAGCCATGGGCCTCTTGCCCCACTTTAATTCGACAGCAGCAACCTCGTCCTCACCTTCATCTTGTGAATCAGAGTTGCCGACATACGTGGTGTGCTTGTACTTTGTGTCCTTCCTGAAGGCTTGAGCTTGCAACTCCAGTGCCGAAACCCTCCGCATCACCTGGATGATATTGTCAAAGTCAGTGCCCACTAGCTTCTTTTGAACGTGCGGGAGCAATCCACCAATGACCAGGTGAGCGAGCTGCTTGTCCGTGAGGTTCAATGAATAGCACACGTTCCCTGTCTATCTGAAACACTTGATGAAGACCGACCCGGTCTCGCTGCTCTTCTGGCGCATGCTGGTCAGATCGACGATAGTCTTTTCTCCAGTACCGGAGAAGAAATAGTTGTGGAACTTGCTCTCTAAATCTGCCCAGTTCAAAATCGACTCCGGCTCCAGAGTGGTGAACCAACTGAAAGCCAAGCTAGTCAACGACAGTGAGAAGAAGCGAACCTTGTGAGCATCCTCATACGACACCTCGCCAAGCTGAGTAAGATATCGACTAATGTGCTCCAAGGTGGACACGTCATCCTGCCCACTGAACTTGGTGAAGTCTGGCATGTGATACCTAGGAGGCAGCGCCACACGATCAAACCACTTGGGATAAGGGCGTCTGTATCTGATCGGGACTCCTGCCTTCGGCTGCAAGCCGAATTGATCCCTGAGCATTGTACTCATTTTGTTCAGCAATTCATCTTGAGGCGACTGAGTATAACCGGGGTGTGGTGCCGACGTGAGATCACTATAAGTGTGCCCGATGTGATAATTTGGAGCTGTGGGGGCATGGTCCTGGCCGGCACGTTTCCAGTTGTATTCATGTAAGCATCGATCTGCTCAGGAGAGTAGTCTCTGTATAGCTTGGGCTGCGCAGCTATTTTTGGAGCCGAATCCGTCGTCATATTAGGATTTTGAACAAACGGCTTTGGTGGATTCGGCTGTTGCGGTGGAGGATTGGACGTTCCGGCCGCTGCATTTGGGTTGGAATCTTCTGGAGGTATGTTGAAGTATGTTGAGCCCAATGATTCCCAGTCCTGCTTCTTGATGACTGTCTTCATGATGTTATAGAATGTCTGCAGAAAAACATTGTGATGATGCCCGACTGCCTGATGCGAAGCCGACCAAATGGCGCTGAGAAGATAATCCTTGAACTCTTCTTCGCCCTTGTCGCTGTGGCCATGCAGGATCCACCTTGGAAAAGGATTCTTCTTCACTACTCGACCCTCACGGGTCTTACTGAATGACAGTAGGCAGGCATCAGAAAACTCCTTAATGAGCTGCTCCATGATCACAGCATCTTCAGGCTCGATCTCTTCACGCTTGACCCCGATGACGCCGTCATCCCTCGGAGTGTTGTCCACAGCACCCTTGTTCTTGGCCATGAGTGAAAACGGTCCCACCGGGCATGCCAAAAAGTGTGTTGGCATAAAAAATGGTTCCTCGAGCTCAACACACCAGCGAAGCCGGAACGACCCTTGAAAGCGGACGGAGCCTTCGCAGATCTAACTAGCTTCAGGCCCAGTCTAAGAGTGCCGATGACTCCCAAGCGTGCCAGTCAATTTAACCTGCAATTGACAAGAAAAAAAATATAATCAGTAACAACAGGGCGGAACTCACTGGTGTGTCCAGATAGTTCCGAATTTTTGGCCTTACCGACCCCGTTTGCAGGCTATCGACTAAAAAGTCGATATCCGGATGATATGAACCGATTTTCATGAAATAAGCATTATGATGTAAAATAACTGATTCTCTTGCATCAATAGTAGTAATGACTTGCATGAGACAAGATATAACATATTTAATGCGCACATGTCAAGTTAATCTGGTCAAAGGATATCTGAATGTAGAAACAGGGCGAAATCGGCTAATTAGCCGATTCGGCAAATACGAGCGACACACAAGCAGATAAGACATGCTTAGATCTTCAAACCAATACATTTAACTCAATATTTACAACAGTGGGGATCGAGCGGATCGAGGCAGCCATAATATAAACTATGATTTAAATCTATCGATCGTCGAATCCAAACACTATTCATCTTATTACTTGAGTGCAACTCGTTCACAATCCGGATCTAGATCTATCGGCTATTGCAAGCATATTCGATTTATCAATACATAAACATGAAACAATTATCATTCATTGAACAGATAGATCTAAAGATATAAAGCCGATATAAACAGATCAAGATTGGGCAAATTTGGTGAGTGATACATGCAAATAAACAAATAAACTCAAATATCACCGGTAACTTGATGAATCTAACTAAGATGCCACTTTTAGTTAGAGCCGATAACTAATCCATGCACATTAACCAATTTAATCTAAGCCTTCGTCCACCGAATGATGCTAAATATAGATTAAATAAGTAAACAAGCATGAATCGATAACTAATCCTTATTTGATCTAAGTCCACGTCCACTGGATGACGCTAAACTCAAATCAAATAAGAATCGACCTTGATCTACAAAGCTCCCATGTCCACCGGATGACATTAAGGAGACAAAACTTAGCAAGGCATGACGGTACTTACAAACAAGCTTGCGTCCACCGGATGACACTCAGCCCGTTCGAAGAAACTCGCCGGAATCTACTTTACTCCTACTCATAAGGGTTTGACCGGAGCCGAAAGGTGTGTTGTATTGATGTGAACGTACGTATACAATGACCGGACGCTTATATTTATACCCTGAGCTTGACATGACAGAGTCCTAATCGAATTATAACTCAAAAATAGATATGAAAACTAACAAACTTTTCTATTCTAAATGTAACTTGGAGTCCAATCTTCCCTTTCTAAAACGGACTCCGAACGTGATCGCTTCCCGACGCTGAAGACTCGTGCTGACGTCATCAATCGACTCTTGTCTTCAACCACGCCGTCTTCGTTTCAGTCCAACAATCGATCCAGGACCCGATCGGCTATTTCTCAGCCCTTCGCATAAAAGACTTTGCTTCCCGAAAATTGACTGTCTCTGCTCTTGGCATCGGCTATCCATTTCCAGTCTAAATTTTAGTGTAAACACAATCATGAGTCCTGTAAAAAAAATTCTTCATGGCGCATAGCAATCGAACTTGGCACCTGTGGAAGTAAATCAAGCACGACCCACTGGGACAAGCATTTTTTTTTCAAGCACGACCCACTGGGACAAGCATTTTTTTCTAGAATCATTTGGTACTTTTAACATTTTATTCCTGATTTTATTAAAAAAGAAAATATAAAAAAAACATTATTTTTTGTTTTTTTAGAATTATTTGAGACTTTTAACATTTTACTCCTGATTTTACTAAAAAGAAAGGAAGTACAAAAAAAAAAGTGCCGCGCACAGTTATTGAACAAGGCACCTTACAGAAGGAAACCAAGCAAGCCAGCCACCAGGCCAAGCATCCTTTTGTATTGTTTTGGAGATTATTTGGTCCATTTAACAATTTTTTCCTGTTTTTACCAAAAATAAAAAATAGCAAAACATTTGTCTTACAGAGGGATCGATCCTCATCAAACCTCTTAAATGAGAAGATTGAATATTACCACCATATGCCGTTCATCAGATTGTTCTTTACACCAATATTGTATTTCCAAGCTCGGGGTTGCGCAACATGGAAGCAAAGTTAATAACATCACAAACGACATTTTATTTTGTAGGTAAAATAAAACACGAATGCACTATATATACCTGATGATCGGACTGACATGTCATTCTGAACTTGTAACTCAAAACATGATCCTTTTTTTCTTTTAATCTGTACTCAAAACTTGTAACTAGTTTTTTTTCTCTCATACTGACTTCAAATGCGATGATTTTTTTCCTAAAACTTTCTACAACCATGCTCTATCAACTCATTTTATTCTTACAACTATTATTTAGGTCCACTTTTCATGTGACTTTGTTTAAACAATTAAAATTTTGAATTTCAAATTATGATAACTTCAAACGATATTTTGAAATAGATTTCGAATGGTAAAATTGTCAACAACAAAGTGATAGAACCGATCAAGATCTACAATTTTTATTTTGGCCATTTTTCCATATGGCAATGTGGTGTACACATTGTTTACAAAATTTGCATCTCTCATATAGTTCATATGAGAGACTACCAGAGAGATATGTCAATTTTCTAAACAAAGTACACACCACTTTGCTGTATGAAAAAATGATCAAAATAAATGTGGTAGATCTCGATGCCTTATACAACAATGTTGTTGATTATTTTTTTATTTGAAATCATTTAGCGCCGTAAAACTCTGATTGAATTTCTTAGAGTTTGAAATTCAAAATTTAAAATGTTCGGACAAAGTTAGATGGAGAAATGTACAAAACAAAATTTGTTGGTCTCGATTGAGTTCTACAACGTTGTCATTGACAAATGTTTCATTTGAAATCAATTACTATCCCAAAAATATGTCTTAATTATCAAAATAGAAAATAATAAGAAATACTATTTTTTTGAGAAACTAATTATAATTATAAATACTAAAGAGGCAAACGATGTACTCCCTCCGTCCCTTTTTAACTATCGCTTGCGCTTCCCGAGAAATAATTTTGACTAAATATATATTAAAATACATTAATATTTATGATACATAATTAGTATCATTGGAAAGACCTTTAAATGTAGTTTTTTAACAAATTTATTTGGAGATACAAATGTTGTACGTATTTTCTAAAAATCGAATCAAATTTATAGCACGTACACCAATAACGATAGTTAAATAGGGACGGAGGGAGTAGTAAGCTGAACGCCTGAACCAAAGGCCCAAGTCCAATAGCCTCGCTCCGTCTCCAATATTGAATGGACAAAATCTAAAAATAGCGATCGCAATTTTTCCCTAAATATCTTCAGGGGAAGTAGCGCTCCTCCTATCTAGAAAATAAGTAGCGCTCCTCCTATGTATAAGGCAGAAATCCCACCCATTCCCTCTCTTTCCTAGATCTCGCGCGAAATCTTGCGAGGCCCCTGTGCCCACCCTCACGGCGGCGGTTCCTGCGTGGCCTTCGGCGCCGGCGCCCGTGCGCCCCCAGCGGCGGTGCCCACGAGCTCCCCAGGCGGAGCCGGCGGCACCCGAGAGGACCCCCGTCGCCGGCTCCTACGCGGCTTCCCGCCGGCGGCCCCTGGCCTGGCGGTAGCGCCTGTGCCCCCCTCCTCTGCGGCAGCGCCTGCGTGGACCTGCACGGCCACCCAGTTGAGCCTCTCGACGACGACGGTGCTCCAGGCCAAGGTGCTATGCCGGGCCGACGGTGCTTGCAGGTAGATCTGGTGGCATCTCATCAGCAACCAGCAATCCGGTGGGCACCTCCATCGATCTATTCCTCATAACCACTGACACGACCTTCCCAGTATCTTCTTCCTCCTTCTTGGTCTCGTTTGGGTCTACTTTTTTCCCCTACCAAATTCTGATGTGTTTCTTTTTCTTCCAGCAGTTCAGTAAGGAGAGCATACACAAGCATGAGACTAGTAAAATTGCTATTCTGTTTTCAGTCAGTCATCGTCACTGAATTGTTTAGCAATACGTGCACACTACCACCGGAATGGTTGACAAGGTACTGATAGCTATATGTGAACTTACATCTCCACCGGAATTGTGATAAAAAATCCTTGTTCGACGAAGCATATGATACAATCATTCATAAATCCATCTCCAATACGATTTCTCAGTATTGTCTTCACAATTTTCATGGCCGAAAAGCACCTCTACACCGATGCAGTGGCAATAGGAAGAACTAGTACTAGCTTGAGAAGCCGATAGACCAAAGGAAAAGCCAAATGTTTCTTTGTACCCACCATCAACCTAGCAAGCTCAGAAATAGTGTTCAAGTTGGCAACTCTTTCATGAGCTCGTATGTTGTCAATGTACAAATTAAGGTCACGGTGAAGATCGTTCAGTTGTGTTGAATTGAAATCATCAGGATATAACTTAGCTAACTCCATTAAACTCTCAACTTTGAAAGCCTCAAAACAATTCTTGGGATTGAAAGCAGCGATATGAGTAAGCAGTTGAGAGTTTACCTCATTGAAACGATCATTAAACTCTGTAAGCTGCAAGTCAATAATTGGGTTCAAACAGTCATATCTATAATGCTGATAATTGGTGCGATTGGTCTTTTGCCTTGGCTTATGGCGATCAATATATTCCTCGTCCATATCCAACTTAGCAATGCCATGCTGTTCACAAAAGGAGTATACGGACTGCAATAAAGAATCCCAACCATCATCGTCGTTGACACTGCCATGGAAAACCCGCTATCATCGTCGTTTGGAAACATAAAACCAGGTGGAGGCTTACAAGGACCTCTAATCAAATATTTTCGCCTAACATCATTTTGTAGCTTTTCACCTATGTAATCTGATATCCTCCTTCTATCTGCCGGATCATATGGAAGCTCATCAAAATTTACCTCGTGTCATGAGATTCGTGAAGTGCGTTGAATAGTACAGTTAGTGTTTGCTGTAGGGACATCTCCATCTCTTCTTGCTCTTGAAGAGTCTCCATTATTATTTTCATCGTCACCGGCTGGTGGCAATTTCCTTTTATAGAACCCTTCCAATTTACTTTGATCGCCTATCAAATTAGACAATTAGTCATATCATGAAAAATTATAGTAGATGCTAATGTGCAAGCCGTACTAAACTAGTAAATTGGCATACATACCTGGCATCTTATCCAAAAGACTGGATCCAAAGACTGAAAGAATCACTGAATGAAAGAGCACGTCGTTCTTAAGTTCTTTAGTGGAAGTCTAGAACGCAAGGATGAAAAGGAGCCAAGGAAGAGCTTTTTGCCGGTGGCGGCTGCCCTCCTGCCCTAGGCTTTGTGGATTTGAGATGAGAGACTATGAAGAAACGAAGGGACGAGAGTCGAATGAAGATCAAAGGGCAGATGCGGGCGTGCACCATGTCGCCAGGCTTGTATCGGAGGCCACGTTTGGCATTCTGGACCTATGACTGAGAAAGAAATACGATGGACTGCTGCTAGGGCTCCCAACCTGCCAGGCCGCCAGGGTCGCAAGTATTTTTTACCGGGGTCTGCCATGGAAAAAATTTGTGGGGGTACACGTATGACCGCAAAGTCGTTGGTGTCGGACGATCCCATCGAGTGAACGTAGCTTCGCCACTGTTATATACCTCTAGACTCCTAGTTCTGTATTCATGAAACTGTCATAATGCTGTTATGCAATGAACATTAGTTACACCTGAATCTCTGCATGCATATGAACAAGCATGGTTGAAATCTCTAGTAGCAGGAAGCTTGTTCTCCATTTAGTTGATGCTTGACTGCAGTAGGTTCAAGTAGAAAGCAGCTGCATGACATTATTATGAAGTGTATATCCAAAATGTCAGCACACACAACTCACGACTGCCTATTTGTTAGCTTGTTATGTCGATCTTGTTCATGCATTGGCCGGCAATAACAACAGAAGATGCACACTTGTTAATCTTTTAGAATGCGATCAACAGATAACAAAGGCTTATGGTCTAATTAGTTATTCGTGTCTACTTTTGGTCTAGTTCATTTCATTTGCTTGTAAATGCATGTCTGCCGTGGTTCATTTCTGTATATATTTCCCTATGCAATGCAGTATTACAGTTATTATCATATATATGTAATGTCTATCAATTCTGAACGCCAAATTTAGTTACTGCACATTGATAAGTAAAGTCTTATTTTTGTGGCAGCATTGATAGGTGTTGTTCGTGGCATGCTTGTCCCTGCTTTCCAGGATGGATTAGACCTATGTTCCTCCATCTCTGTATCAGCCACAGGTAAGGGAGCACTGACATTTAGTAACTTGTGTTAATTTAGTAACTTGGACGTGGGAACATGTCAAGAAGAGGAACTAGGAACGTCTTTACGTCTAGTAGTAGCACAGGCACATGTAAAAGGAAAAAAAAGCATCTAGAAATAAATCTGATAAGTGTGTATCACATCTACACTTTCTAACCTTACTCTAAGTCATGCTACCCATTCAAACCCCTTTTAATAGTACGGTCAAAATGAAAAACAAAACCTAAGACTACTCTAAGTATCTCTCAACTCCAAACGACACTTGGGACTAACCTATCACCGTCTTGTCCTCCATCCTTTGAAAACCGAATCGATTTTCATCGCTAGGGGCTTAAATCTACATGTTATTATGATCTAACCTCTAGGTTATCCTGCAAAACACGCGTTAGTCATAATAACCTCTTTGTTGTCATTAATCACCGAAACCACTAGGGCCTAGATGCTTCAACCACGATTAAGTTTTATGTAGTAGTGTAGTTTTCACTAAGGTTTGAGTTTATTGGCTAAAATATCTCATCCTTAAAACTTGAAACTTGTGGGTGGCATATGCTTAATCTAGTCTAAGTTGTTGCCAAGTTCTGATATGATGTATATAGAATTTGCTATGACTTTATTCTAAGAGCAATTTGAAATCCGAAGATTTCATTTTCCAAAAAAAAATCAAAACTCAAAAGTTCCTCATTGATGATTATATCCTACCAAAGCCATATGATGTTATACTTTGCAAACCATACACTCATATGCTACTTGCTATCATATTGAGCTTTGTCAAACTTTTGGACCTAAGTGTAGATTCTTTTCATGCCCTCAAGATCAAGATTCACGTACACCCAAAAATAAAACGCTGACTCTTACACTAAGAGTTACGCAAAACATGCCATTCATCCATCAAATAATCACTCCATTCTTAAGCTATGTTCTTTCTCTCTCAAAATTTCCAAAAGGTGGTATGGGCTATAAAGAGAAATTAAGAAAGAAAATTCCATGCTTACGAGCATGAGAGAAAAAAAATGATGATAATGAGAGAGTAAACAAAAATGGACAAGTGTCCAAACAGTAAAACAATGGTGTTGATATCTACTAACGTCGCCAAATATAACTTTATAACCTTTAACACTAGAGATGAGATTAGAGATGTATGGTAATTAATTAACTGATCATTAGCAACTAGCCACTTATCTATCACCAACATTCTTAAGCATGAACTAGGTTGTCATCCCTAATTATATATGCTAAGAATAAACAAAGGGTTCATCTATTATACAATGTGACTACGCAGAAATATATAAATATAAACTAAGAACAATTTTGCAAGTGGATAGATAATTATACCATTGTAGCATTTACCTAGAGTTTTACCAGGTTATCGATTTATATTTATAGCGCTGGGAAGGACTGGATAAACTATAATCTATTATATTGATAACAACTATATACAATGAATAAGCGGAGTTACCCGATGTCATTTTCTCTACTCATAACAGGTAGAGGTCACAAGATAATAAAGATAAATACAGGTGATAAATATGATCAAGCATCATTAATAAAGGATAAACATCAGAGCACTTTCTAGTCATAGTAATAGCTAGCCAATGGATAAACTAAAGAATTAATATCTAAGGTAATTCTATAACTATGTCAATGAATAACTCTAATTAGTGCAATTATATCTAACAATCATTGTTAGATTAGTCCTATATCATGATCACATGTAAAGGGCATCATCTAGGAAGGATGTAAAACAGAGTCATCACCCAACTTCGCGACCATGCCTGCTTACCTACATACGGGGGGTGGACTACAGAGGAATCAACGTAGCTGTCACCTACCCGAACTACCACACGACGCGGCACATCAGGGTGCACTCGCAGATAAACAGAATATCTAGACACCACGTTTACACATTGTTCATCATCTACCCAACAATCGTTTGGATAAACGCTATACGAGCAATTACATGAATTCAATAAGATCAAACTAACTATACTAGACATATAATCAAAGTAGACAATGACTAATGTAATTAAGAACATATGAACTATTAAGAACAATGTTTCCCTAATCATAATGAAGAATACAATAATAGAGGAAGAACTAGAACTATATCGAACTCTGCGCTCCAGACGGATGCCGGGGCTCCAAATCCCGCTGAAGAACTAGATCTCCTCTACTTCTAATCTAACTAGGCTAAAACTATGAACTAGAAGGCTCTTGATGAACTAGTAGGCTCTGATGGCTTGAATACTTGATGCCTTCGGTGAATGATTGATTGATGCCTCCACGGGGTCTGCCTCTTTATTTATAGTCCGGTGGGATGAACGTGCGCCGTAGGACCAAACCGACTTCAACCAAGGGCCGAGATGACTCCCTAAAGGCGGTAGAAGAAGACTCCAGAAGGCGGGGCCAAACCCTAGCCAGGGGGGCGCCGGCCGGCCCCACCTTGGCAGGGTTCGGGCCTTGGTCGCTTGGGTGTCTTCTGGATGCTTCTAGTGTCTCGATGATGATGTTGCCTTCGCGGTTACGTTTCGTGATTTTTATACACTTTAATCCCTCTTTTATGCTTTTCTGGAATAACCCCTGGAAAATACAGAATATGCAAAACTATGGAAATTGTCAGTTAAAACCCTAGACTAGTGTGTTTTCATGTATCCTTTTGTGTCTAAAGTTCTAATAAAAGTTGACGTTATCCACCGTCAACAAATAGGTACTTTGATGCCCGCCTCTCTCAAAAAAAGGCCCATATTCTCAAAAGAAAGAGAGAAAGACATGCAAAGGAGTATTAGGCTTAGATCCCATACCACACACTTGCACATCTTGATCTAAGTGTATGACTAGTCCCTCCTAGGGTTCAACCTTTGACTTAGCAAAATTATGTGATGCAAGTATGCCCTTTTCATTCCTACCCTAAATTCCAGATAAGATTTTAGTGGTAGATTGAAAAGAAAGACAAATCAAAAGCCTTTGGTGAGGATCATATACATCCATTTACTAGAGTGACCGAGAGGATCATTCGAGGAACTTAAAAGTTATTTTGCAAAACTTTCAAAACTTCCGGAATAGAAAGTCAATCAAAGAACAAAGGGTAAGCGACTCTGTAAACATCATTCTGACTTTGCAACCGCTCAAGACTTGGAGAGGGCTAATAAGCTCCACAGGTAACAAGGTAGAAAGGATGGATGAAATGCCAATTTATTCAAATCAAAATTGAAAACATTGTTATAAATACGGTACCTTTGAAAAGTAATCGGCATGGAAGCAACTCCTGATCAACAACCAAGTCCTTAGCTTTTGCTCGAGGACAAGCAAAGGGTAAGCTTGGGGGATTTTGTTGGCGGTGCTTATCGACAACATTTTTACATGCCAACTTTGGTCCAAAAAGGGATGAATCATTACATTCTACACACACATGCACTTACTATTAACATAGTTCCACTTGTATTGCAGAAAACTTGTTTTACAGATCACAAACATGCATACAAGTGAAAATATTCAGAAAGGCGCAAACAAAAAGCAGAAATACGCAAAGAAAAAAGACCAAAAGCCCACCTACACGACTCAACTAGGCCAATACCACCAGAAGAGAAGCCCAGGCCCAACCAGGAGCCCACCTGCCAAGGCAGAGGGCCAAACGTGCCAGCCAGGGGTCGGTCGACCCCCTGGTGCGGCCGTACCCCTGCTGCTGTCACCTAGGCCGAGCCTCCTCTAGCAGTTCATTCAAGTCTAAGAGAGGGCAGTGCGCTCAGGATCCGGAGAATATTACCCCTAAAACCGCCTCACTCCACCTATTTAAGCAAGGGAGAGAGCCCACTCACACACATCACTCACTTGAGCACATTTGAGCACTACCACCTCTCTTCTTCGTACTTGGTTTAGTAGTATAGGAGTAGAGGAGCTAGGTAAAGCTATCTTGGAGGGCTTGGCTCCTTAGAGAAGGCCTTTTGGGTATGAATAAGAAAGATTTGTTCTCCAAGTCCTTGTCCCTATGTTATCCATATAGTTTTGCATATGAACTAGAGTATGGTTCTTATGTTGATACTATGATATATGAACTAGACCATAGTCTCTGTCATTTTATCCTCATATGAACTAGAGAGTACTTCTTGTGTGAATGATATGAAATATGAACTAGGGTATAGTTTCTATGACATATTATTTTCATATAGAACTTTACGCTTCAGTGCTTCATAGCGTTTATATGGATAGAAGTAGAGATTTGTTGAGGTGGTGGTTCATCATGCCTTCGGGTTGATCCATAGGGTCGGGGACCCCGGGGGAGCCTGGATAGGTTCTTGGTACGCAAGCATGTTGGTTCAGTATGAAGGGTCGGGTGAATGCATAGTCCTAGTCCACGGGGGAGGGGATGGCGGCAGGTGGTGATAGCCCTGTTGTCCTTAGTATTCCCCCATGTTCAACTAGGGTGTAGGAGTCTAAATTGTCATATGAGGTTGCTGGCAGACCAGTACTCATGACCTCCCGACCCATCTTAACATAACTCTATGACTATACCATGTATTTGTATGAATATACTGTTCTATGCATAGCTGTATGTAGACCATACCTGCTCCATTGGAATATTCTTTTATTCTTTATTCAATTCATTCTTTTAGTCTTTTCTTAGTCCTTGCTCTTGTGTATGTTCCTGTGAGTGTATTACACTATCTATGAAAACCATTTCTATTGCCTGTCATAAACAATTGGTATCTTGCTGCTATCACAACACTATGTTTATGTCCATACTAGAATCAATTATAATCGCCTTCCTTAGTGAACCTATAAATAACGATACTCGGCTTAACCTCCGGGTGAAATGCTACAACGATACTTCCGTGCGCTTGCGGAGATATCCATATTTGCAATGATTTATCGTTGCGGTATAACTTAGTACCATTGCTGAGATCTTCCATTCTTAGTAACATACTAAGTAATACCGACATAGGTGTTTCTAGTATCATCACTATGCATGGGTGTAAACCCCATTCTTAGTTATGATGCTAAGAAAACCTAAGGTATTTCGGGCATAGTTACCAAGGGTAGACGTAAAACTCCATACTTAGTGATAACGTGAAGAAATGCCAACAACCACCTTGTCTTAAGTATTGTTTGTAGAATTTTTATAGGCCATTCACCCTCCTCTAGCCACTTAGGACCTTTCACCCCATGGCACCACACTCCTCCAGGCCCAGCCAGAGGCCCCCAGAGCAAGGCGGTGGCCAACACTCCTTATTATTTTCATCTTATATGAACTAGCACATAGTTTATATGAAATGTTCATAACATGTTCATACTTGTTCTTCATCGTTCATATGGTTTACTTGAGTAAGATTAAGGTTAGGATGGTGGTTCATTGTTCCTTCGGGTTTGCCCATATTCTAGCTCGTTAATCCGTAGGGTTGGAGTCCTGGGGGGTATGGGTAGTTTCCTTGTACGCGAGCATGGGGCTCGAGTGCATGGGAGCCTGCGGATATGACGGTGCTCCTCGATTGAGGGGTAGGCGGTAGGTGGTGACAGCCTTGTCCGTCCCTCGTAATCCCCCACGTTTGGATATTCGTGTAGGAGTTCGTAAAATCCCCATGGCCAGGCAAACCAGGCCCCGGGACCTCCCCATTCATCCTAGCCAAGTCTTAGTCTTAGTCTTGTAACTTGTATAATTAGCTATTCATTGCATGGCTATATTAGAACAATAGCCTGCTCATTAGGATTATTCTTTTATTCTTTCTTTTACTTTATTCCCTAGAGGTAGCTCAAGAGTATGTGTCCACTATCTACAAATCACTGTTAACCCCTGCAATAGACTTTATTTATCTTGTATACATAAAGGTATTGATGCATATTCAGGCTAGTTTCTTATCACCATTGCCTACCCTTGGG